>CAOLHI010000235.1:0-600000 GCA_948474755.1 Ctenosaura bakeri | reverse complement strand
CAAATTGTCTTCTGTCACATCCTTGTCATCTTTTACATGCTGGAAGTGTAGCTTGTGCAACGGGGAACATTTGCTGTTTGTGTATATTCTGCTTTAGAACCTGGGAGGATCATGATACAGGTCTCATGCAGAGCAGGAAATGGTGGCGTAATTCCCAGCTGAAGGTGAAGTTTATCCTAACCCATCCATTAGAAGTGGAACAGAAATTTGCCAGTTCCCTAACTGGGGTTGAATTTGGAGCTTCCACCTGCTTGAGAAACCTGCAGTGGGAGGAGAACAGCACATTGAAAGCTCCCCAAACTTGGTTTTGTTCCCAGCAAAACACAAACTGCTCAGTTTTTGAAAATTGTGTGGATTTTGAGAAACTGCACAGCTTTGCTGTAAAAACATACTCTCACAGTCCTTTCATGTACTGCCTTTCCTGGTTTCAGGACTGCACAAACCAATTGTTACATGGAAAGAGAAGAAACTCAGGCTGACTGAAGCTGCGGCTTTTGCCAGTTTGAATGTTGCACAATTTCCTTTCCATGAGGGAGGCTGTACAGTTTTAAGAAAATTCCACAGATTTCTGAGTAAGCTGTACAACTTTTATGGAAAAACTGCACAGTATCCCATTATGGTGGGGGGAAAAAAATTCCCAAGTGTTCCAATGCTACAGTTTCATTGTTTTCCATTGGGAATTGGAAGAACTGAGATTTACCATTGCTACCAGCCATGTTCTTTTGGCACATGAAGAAGAAACTGGCAGTAAAAATATGGTAAAAGAAATTCAATAGTAAAGATTGCTATTCTTCCATGACATCCCAAAATAGTTCCTTGAGGGAACCACCTCATACTAGTTAGTGCTATAGGGAGGTCTGTCAGGGATTTAAATCACATGAAGACCCAGCACAAGAACTACATGTGCCCTGAGTAGGTGGAATAGAGAGTCTGACTTTCTTGTGCTGGGTCCCTGCAGTGGTTTAAGTTCTCAGTCATGGGACAGTGAATCCATTTTGGGTTTCAGTGTGAGCTTTAATGGAGCTTCAGGAGATGCCAAGAAGGTTCAAAATTTGAATAGTTCCTTCAAAGTTCAAATTAAAACCTAGAATAGATTAACTTTAGTGATATGGGAATTACCTGCCACCATTATGTGCTGGTACTGGAGTGTCAGTGCATGATTTATTCTGGGCTGTGATATTCTCCAACTAAAAGGCTAACTACTTTTTAGAGACCGTTTGTGGTAACTTGTGTTCATTGCTTTTGTATACAAGGTAATTTTTTTTTGCAGTGTTTTTATTTCATGCTTCCACCACAGTTTCTAGTCTCTAGTGATAAATAAAACTACTTACTTACTTAATTAATTAATTTATATCCTGCCTTTCTCCTGGGGTGAGATCCAAGGAACTGTTGAACAACTTAAAACAAAGTACGGCTGAAATATTACTGTACAAGGCCTTCTATAGTGTACTGAACTTCTTCATGTTGTTTCTTGACTGTTTGTGTTTTTAAGTGCTTTTAATTTTGTGATAGTTTAATTGCTTTCTAACTTTTGTATGCTGTGAATTTTGAACTATATTTTAACTGTTGTAAGTCACCTTGTGTCCCAGACTGGGGGAAAAAGGGTGGGCTATAAAGGAAGGAAGGAAGGAAAAAAGAAAGTAAGAACGTAAGTAAATTAAAAGCAATTACGTAATTTTGTTAAAAGCACAAAGTTAAAACAGTTTAAAACACATATTTCAAATATAATAATAAAAAAGATAAAATCCCAGCACAGTCTGTTAAAAGATCTTTCTCCCAGATGAGTTTAAGACCCAAAACCTGCCTAAATAAAAAGGTCTTTGTCTGCAACTGGAAAAGGAGCAGGGCTACTGAGTATCCTATGGGAGAGTGTTCACAGCCTGGGAGCAGCTGCCCCTTCCTTTTTCTCTCTTTCTTGTAGTCAAAACTTCAAGTAAGGATGGTTGTTGCAATCCAGTTTTTATAACTAACTTCAACATTGCATATTTTTAACCCTACTGAAGTGTTCAGAAGAAAACATCTGAACAAAAATTAAATAGAACTGTTACATTCCACTTTGGTGGCAGTGTGCGTTTTTTGTAAGTCTACCTGGTGATCTAGGGTCTAGAGTGCTACTTCTCCAACTTATTACCCCTGTGCTCCCCTTTTATATTGACATGCAGGCGTTACATCCCCTGCTCAGTGTTGCAACCCCCTGTCCCATCCTATGAACCTCTCTCTCTCACACACAAACCCCTTGTGCCTCACACACCCTCCATCTTAATGCTGAGCTCTTGTGCTTTCTGCTTTGCCTTTTCACTCTCCCCACCCAAGAAGCTGCCTCATGGTCACTAAGGGGCATGATCCTGCTGTACCAGCAATGGAATTCTTAGGGTCTTTCTGCACTACACTGTTATAGTGCTATTATTCCACTTTCAACATCCTGTGGAATTCTGGGATTTATAGTTTACTGAGGCCAAAGAGCTATCAGGCTGAGAATTCTAAAGGCCCCTCCCTAAACTACAAACCCTAGGATTCCATAGGGCGTTGAAAGTAGAATAATAGTACTATAACAGTGTAGTATGGAAAGGCCCTTAGAGAAACTGAGTCAGAAAGTCGTAGAAAAAAGGGAAGCCAATTTTTGCTATTTCTCCAGTTGGAGGAAGACATAGTGGGGGAAGATGCTTTGTGTTGCTCTTTTTCAGAGATTAGTCAATCCTCAACAGTGTGTATGTGTGCAGATGTCCCCCACAGGTTTGCACTTCATTTTCACATTTGCTTTACTTGCAGGTTGACTTTTCTTGTCCCCTCCCCAGTTAGCAACTGTCATGCCCCCTTAGGGTCCTGCACCACAGTTTGAGAACCACTAGCCTAGAGTATTTTTCACATAGGTCTTTCCCTCTGCTTTTTGTGGGATACTTTTTAGAAGCATCTAATGGTCAGAGAAACCATTGGCAAGTCAAAGGGACCTTGGCAAGTGAGCACATTTGGAGCTTATTCCTGACGCGCAGCCCCTCCTTCTATCTCTAGGATACCCAATACCCTGTGACAAAAAGAAGTCAGATTGTGGTAGAAGGATACTTGTCAGATAAGACATTGCCTGCTTAACTGCAACATATTCTCGGTGTTGGAGAGATCTTCCTGAATCTTTGCCAGCTTTGGGAACTCTTGAAAAATCTGTTCATTTATTCATTGCCATACAGTGTGGGGCAGGTCATGTTTATTAATGTAAGGGGAGTGTGATTCAGTGCAAAATCTGCTCCGCTTGATCTTATGACAGAAATTTTATAAGATATATTTAAGGAGTGGGTAGGATTCCGAAGGGCTCACTGTTTGTCCTGTAATTGGTGTAGATGAGGTGAGGGAACGAAGAGTGGGAAACATCTACTCCTTGATCTGAAGCCTACACCATTCCCTGGGAATTCTGGAAATGCAAATTCTGCTCCCACTGTTGACTCAACACTGAAAATAAACGTCAATTGATGATCAAACATGCATACCAGCAGCCAGTTTTCAGATTAAAATATCTATCCATATCTGAGCATAAAGCTGCTCCCACTGCCTTTAAAGAACACGGAAAGCCTCTAGGTCCCTGGAGCTCAGGAGAATAGCTTTCTTCTCCCACTCAGAAACATTTATTATTTATTAGGATGTATAGTGTCTACTGTTCCTAATGTTTACCATGACAGCATGTCTCTTCTTATCAGATTAAGCCTCAAAACAATCCTGTGAGGTTGCATTCTGACTTCTTTCTCCCTGTTGTAGTGATGGAAGGTCTTAATCTATAATGGCTCTTCCCTACATCTTCTGTAAGCAGATTCAGATTTGCTAGAAGCAAATCTTTTATCCTGTTATGATAGTTAATCATGAAAACAGCTGTATGAGTCTCACTTCCAGACCTCTTTGTGCTCTTCAGTATTGTGGAGGAACATGGATTCCTGACTTATCTTGTTAGCTGAATTTACGTTACTGCTGTAAATTTATGGGATCCTTTCATATTATGTAGTTATTGCACTGTGATTTCAGCAAAGCGTTTGATAAGGTCCCCCATGATATTTTGACTGGCGAACTGACTACTAATGGAATAGATGGAAACACCATCAGATGGATCTATAACTGGTTGGAGAATTACGCTCAACAACTTGTCATCAGTGGCTGTGCTTCAAATTAGGAAGAGGTCTTAAATGGAGTGCCACAGGGTTCTGTCCTGAGGCTGACACTTTTCTTTTTTTCTTTTTTTAAATAAAATTCTATTTTATTAAACAGAAACAAAGCACTAAAACAGTAAGAAGAAAGCAAAACAAATACAATCTAAACAAACTTCAAACAAAAACAAAATAAAACACATACAGGGAATATTAATAATACTAACAATCCGCATTAAAGAAAATTACATAATTACAACTGCAAAACTACATTACAACAAATAACTAAAAAAAGGTTGGTTCGTGCCCTGTTGCATACCATCCATTGTACTTAAACACTTACACTGAAGTATTTAACTTCAACCTTAAAAAAAAAAATGCTAGCGTTCACATATCGTTAAACACATCACTTATTAGTTATCTATTGTTATGATTATTTGTCTAGTTATCTTATTTGATTACTTATCCATTTATATATAATCTAATTAGTTAAATTAACAAGTTAAATCACTATTAACCTATGCTATATTCTGTATAATTTCTATATTCTAATCTATATTTGATTGCAATAATATAATATTATCTTATAATAGTAATAGTTCAACTAAATAATAATGCTAATAGTTCTTAATCAATAAGATAATAATAAACATCCATAACTAATAATAATCACCATCCAGTTAAAGCATGATAAAGAATAACCTATTCAAACAATGAACAGAATATGACTTTAAATTCTAGTTTCATACTTCTCATGTAATAACATAAATTTTAGAATTTTTACTGTAAACAGCTATAGCATCAAATTGCCTTCATTCATCTTTAAAAAATCCCTTTCCACACATATGCAAGTTCATTTTGAACTTTGCCTTTTAACCTGTATGTTGGATTGTCTGTTTTAACTATTCCCGTCAATCTATTTAACTACTCATCCATTGTAGGTAAGTCTGCTTTTTTCCAATACTTAGCATATATCAATCTTGCTGCTAATAGCATAGACCAAGTTTTGTTTCTTATCCACAATTGCATCTTCTTCCAGAATTCCTAATAAATATAATTTATGCCTTCTAGGGGGCTGATGCTTTTCAATATTCTTATAATGATTTAGATGATGGGATGGAGAGGATCCTTGTCAAATTTGTGGATGATACAAAACTGGGAGGGATAGCTAACACATTGGAAGATGGGAACAGAATTCAAAAGGACCTTGATAAACTAGAAAACTGGCCTGACATTAATAAAATGAAATACAACAGAGACACATGCAAACTCCCACATTTAGACCACAAAAACCAAATGCACAGATATAGGATAGGGGATACATGGTTCAGTTCTATAAGTGAAAAGAACCTTGGGTTTCTGTTGATCATAAGTTGAACATGAGCCAGCAGTGTGATGTTGCAGCAAAGAAGGCAAATGCTATTTTAGCCTGCATTAATAGTACCATAGTTTACAAGTCATTGGAAATAATATTCCCACTATATCATGTGCTAGTAAAGCCTCATCTGAAGTTCTATGTTCAGTCCTGGCACCTCATTTTAAGAAGGATAAATTGGATTGAATTCAGAGAAGGACAATGAGGGTGATAAGAGTTATGGGGAACAAAGCATATGAGGTGAGGTCGAAGAAGCTGGGCATATTCTGCCTGGAGAAGAGAAGCCTGAGGGTGATGTGATTGCATTCTTTAAATACTTCAAGGATTGCTACAAAGAGGAGGGTGCAGGCCTGTTCTTTGCTGTTCCAGAGAATAGGACCAGGTCTAATGGTCTGAAGTTATGGGAGGGTAGATGAGAAGAAGCATTAGAAGGAACATTAGAAACAATAATAGCAGGAAGTTCTTGGCAGTGAGAGTGCTTTAACAATAGAACCAGTTGCCTAGAGAGGTAGTAGGATCTCCTTCTCTGGAGGTCTTCAGAAAGCAAGTGGAGAGCTACTTGCTGGGGATGTTTTAGCTGGAGAGCCTTCATTGAGCAAGGGGTTAGACCTGATGGCCCATAAGACCCCTTCCAACACTATGATTCCACTTTAACTGCCGTGACAACATTATGCAGAATCCTGGGATTTGCAGTTGAGGGAAGGGCCTTTGGAATCCCCAGCCACAAAATTCTTCTCTGGTGCCTCTGACCAGACTACAATTCCCAGGAGGATTCTACAGGATGGCATTCCATGGCATTGGAATCAGAGCACTATAATTTAGTGGGATAAGTGAGCCTTTAGATTTTAGAGGATCTGAGATTAAGGGATTTTTGTGTAGATTAGCAGCTGTGGCTTTTTAGATGCAGTTGGATGTCAGCCCTCTGAGGGCATGGGTCAGGAATGTTTGTTTCGCAACATCTGAAGGTTTGATGATCTGCCAGTAGAGTATAACTTTATGAAACTACCCCATGTGCCATGTGTTCAGCCCATTGGACCACACCCCAGAACAACTTGCACCTGGTGGCAGCAGCTCCCAGCTCTAAGGCAGAAGTCTGTCCCCTCTCCTGCAACCTGGAGGCTAGATCTGGGCCCTTCTGCATGTAGCGCATCTACCCTGCCAGAAGCTACAGCCTTATGATTCCTGTGGGGCTGCTGATGTACGCGTCCCGTCACATAATGAAAAGACTGGAAAAGAGGATGCATAGTGAATGCATCCTTTGAGATAGACCTGGAGTCTAATCTTTTATAATTATGACAAATTATGTCCTTCGTTACTTCCTGGAACAATCTTTTTTGTTTTGTTTTGCTTAGACTTCAACAAACATGGATGACAAATCAAAAGGAACATACTAACACACTAACATATCTTACTAAACTGGACAGTTAACAACTAAAGAAAATAACAGAATTATTTAACAATGTAAAGAATTGATTATAGCTACAATCTAAACTAGCAAACACTAATGGCTAATAGAATCCACATTTAATACATACAGTAAAATGTGGTTACCACCCATCTATCAACTACTCATAGCCTTTTGTTTAAACATTAATATCATAGTTACTAAACTTAAAGTTAAACGTTAGTATCGTAAATCTACCCCAAACAACTAAAGTTAACATTGCTGCTTATACTTTATAATGCTATAACATCAAATATTTTTTAAAAAATATTTTTTTAATATTTTAATATTTTAAAAAATATTTGAATTAATAAGTAAATACTCCTATGAGTATACATAATTTTCTTTGCTACTTCCTGGAACAACCTCAACCAATTTTAATTTTGTTACTGTTAAGAGGAATTAATATCACGACATGCTGACGCTGTCCATAACTGGGCAATGAGAGGAAAATGACCTTGGACCTGGAGCTTCATCCTATTACTGCTGAATTAGGCATGGCGCCTCAGCATCTTATTATTACATTCATTCTTCTCGAAAGTAACTTTCCAAATTCTCTTTTAGTTAAGTAAGCAATGCAGGGATTATAAAATATTCTTCTACCCTTTTTTTTACATGTGTGTCACTATCGAGTCTGTCCCATTCCATATTAGAATGGTGATCAGCACTGACATAAAACTGCTGAATGAGTTTGGACATGTCCAGATGGGCTTTTTATTGAGCAATCACCCTGCTCCATTCACAGAATTTTACAACATGTCCAGATGATGCCATCTATCACTTGTAATCTTTAACATGTTTTTGGATCAGTGTTTTTTCCCTCCCCCCCCACAAAACATTGTTAAAGAGGAAAAGACGAAGGAAAACTAGTAAGTTTTCAGGAATGTTTACCCCATCCTCATTTTAAAATTCACATTATGCATATGATCATCCCTTGGTTACCTGAACACTCACTCACCCATTTTGAGTAATCCTCTGGAAATCTATACAGAAGAAATATTAGGTTTAATCAATACCAGGTATGTGCTTGGTAGGATTTTTACAAACTTAAAATAGGAATTTGAAAGAGAAAGGAGTTGGTAGGTTTTGGGAAGGGAGAGGCTTAAAAATTTTATGTGAATGAACTCTTGCCATAGTCACAATAATGTAAGAGCTGTGAGGGATCAGACCAATGGCTTATCCAGTCTTTTGTCCTGTTTCCCACAGGAGCAACCACATGTCTGTGGGAAACCACACTATGCCTTTCCTGCTATTGAAAAGGAAAGTCCAGATCAACCAGTCACTCCAGACCCAAAACCACAATTAACATTCATAAATTTGAAGGCCAGTTCTTTGACTTTGGCCCTAAATAGTAAAATGTAATGTTATTGCTGTATTTCTGTTGTTTTCTTATCATAAACAACACCATTACCTGCTTCTTACAAGAGTGACAATTTATTTCATTTGAAGTGTGAATCCATTCAAGGGTGACTATAACTAAAAAAAATAAAAATGGATGCATCCTTCAGATAGAGAGAAAGGGTCTGATTTTTCTGGCAGTCCTTCGGAATCTGAAAATTTTGGTGAGTGAAGAAGAGAGCAAAGAGATAATAGATGATTCCTATTCTCTCTGTGGGCCCTTTCATCACCCCTTTATGGTCCAGATGGATGAGGGAACCCTTTTTGGGGGTGGCTGCAGAATAAGGGAAAAATTTGGAGAACATGTCCACAGCATTTCACTCATAGAAAGTTCCACTGGATGAGAGGGGCCTCTGTTAATGAAAGGACATCATTCAGCACAACCCATATTAGTCTTGCCTTCTGCATCCTATGACCTTTGAAAAACCCGCACTTGTATTCTTGTGACCTCTTACATTATACTTTTTATTCCATTCATAAGATAATGTAGAATTCTTTACTCTGCGGAGCATACAATGATTTTAGCAATCTCAGCTTAGTAACTATTTCTAATCAGAAGGCTAATAATCAAATTATACTAAACAACAAAAAACTACATCTAATTAAAAAATGGCTTCTATCCTTGTTGCAAACAGCTCCAAGATATGAAAATGTACTTAAATTCATTACTTTCGACTGTTTTAAATTTGTTGCTCCTTTTGTTTATATTCTCAAACTATTTTAATTTCTAAATTTCCATTTCAAAGATCAATATTATTATTTTAAAATACTATTATTTAATTCTACTATATTATTACTCCCTTTAATGAAATCAAATCAAATCTGTCTTAAACATATTATAGCAACAACTTATATAATCATATTTAATTTTTTCTCAACATCTTTCTCAGGACTATAATGTACTGCAACAGATTTTTTTTAAAGACATAGTATTGAGCAAGTTCAAAACTCTAGAATCACCAAATCATCACCTTTGAAGCCCCTCCCTAAACTGCAAACCCCAGGATTCCATAGGATGGTGAAAGTGAAATAATACCACTGTAACAGTCTAGTGCGGAAATGGCCATAAATATTGATTTGCAGCAAAAAACCCGCAGTGCCTGGGTCTTTAAAAACAGGATTGTTTGTACTATAGAAATGGCTTCCTTGGAGTGATAAATGGAAGGGGGCAGTCTTTGAGAGCGGCTAAGCCACAAAGCACCTGTCAGACAGATGGCCAGCAGTATCTGACCCACACCTTTGTTCACGATTTACTTTGACTGTCTCTGGATAATAGTTTTAGAGGGTTGGGGGTCACAAAGAATTAGAAAACTGTAGCTGGTTGCAATTAAACCAGAGTTATTTTTAGAGAACAGAGGAGTGACTGATAGGTCTGAGCTTGAATCTCCATTAGATCTGCTCAGAACGCTGTGGCTCAGAGATTATTATCATGGTAGTAAGGCAGTGTTGAGCATCGTATTCTATGCGCAGAGCAACAATAGAGCCCCTCATGGTACACAGTGCTGATAAGCGTAGCAGCAGGTGGGTGAAGGCCAATTCGGAGCTGCTAATACAAGCTGGAAAAGGTGGAACCAGCATTTCACCCCCCTGGGCAAAGGATCTGTTGTGTTTTCGTTAATATATATATATATATATATATCTCAGTATGAGGCACTGTATATTTCTTATTTCCATGCATGTTTTTGTAGCTTGTACTGAGCAGTATAACTTCTTATCTCATTCTGTTTGCTAGTTGCGATTTTTCTGCCCATTCATGTGTGTATGTGTGCGTGTGCGTGCTGAATGAGGTATTGCTGTTGAAATAGCTTTTAATAAGCTCCCTTCTACCAGCACATAGATGGGTGTGCAATGAGTGAAGGAACCATGTGTTGAAATCCTAACCTTATTGTAGATTTAAGAGTTAAGATTTATTTTGTTAGCTAAAGGTCATTTTCTAACTTCAGATTTCACTTTACCTTGGAACATGAGACCTACATAATTTTTAAATTTTTAAAGAATAGATAGGTATCATTTCTCTTAATTTTGCTTCCGACCCTTCTTTTTTTTTTCCTTCTCCCCTTTAAAAGAAAAAAAAATGTAGACATTGAAGATGAAAGTCAAATGCACATTATTGTACAGGATTAGGGGAAACTGATGTGAATTAGGACAGAAAATGACAGACTGGCCCCCTCCTGCTGCCACAACATTCTTATCCCGTCTCCTACATTCTTTTCACACAATAATCAAAATACCAATGAAAGACTGAAGCCTGTGCTATAATACCATTATTCATTCATGGTACCCAGGGATTGAAAGAATATTTGAAAATATTTGAAAATTCATCAAGTATTTATCTTTGAGTGTTGAGAAACCTTAATGAGGAGAATCCTGACCTGATGAAAATTTGCAGTTCAGGATTTAAGCTGTGTTAAATTTGCCCATGGCTTTTCTGTGCAAATACACAAAATAACATTTCTAATCTTCTTTTCTGTGCAGAAAAAACTGTTTCCTGTGGATAAAATAAGAATAGAAAAATTATTTTCAATAGGAAATGCTGTTTCCTGTACAGAAATGCCTTTTTCGGGTGCAAAGAATTATGTTGAAATTTTCTGCAGAACAAGTCCTACTGACAGATTTCACAGATATTCCCACTTTTAAATGCACATAACACGTATGATGATCCTTCAGTTGCCCAAAAACCCACCCACCATATGTACGATCACATAATGAAAGAAAAAAAAAATCTTCAAAAGTTTTTTTTTAAAAAAAGACTTTCTCACAGTAGGAAAATTACTCATTGCTTCTTATGTCAACAAATTTAGCAAAGAGTTACATTCTCAGTAGTGGCTCCAGTGTCAGTGCATGATGAATCCACTCTGGGTATTAATCTGAACTTCAGAGGTAAAATCCATTACAGCCACTGGAGCCACTGCTCATCACTGGTCTTTGCTGTTTTTCAGAAACAATCATGCCTATATAGTCCCTCACTTTTTTCTCATGCGAAAATCTATTTCTGGAAATGAATGCTTATGTGCTGCTTGCAATTACTCAAAGTGTTGAAACGAGAGCTAAACCGTTAGTTTCTTTTTTTTTTTTTATAAAAAATACTTTTAGAAGTATACAGATTTGGCAACATAGTTTTGACAGTTCCAAATAAGTTAAATAAATGGTAAAATGATAGGTCTGTCAGAAATTTTGAGCAGTTTTCATCTTGAAGGCATGAATTATGTAGCAAAAATTGAATCTGAAAATTTTCTGCAACTTTAAATTGATTAAGATTCCATTTTCATGTTTATTTAACTTTTTATTTAAAAAACCAAATATGAAAGTATGCCATTTAAATTTTGTGTAGAGTGTGTGTATCTGTATGTGTCTGTCTGTCTGTCTGTCTGTCTGTCTGTCTGTCTGTCTATGTATGCATATATGAATCTAAGATTTTTCACTAGTTATTTGAAATGAAATATTTTGGGGATGGATAAAAGGGAATGAATAAACCACACACTGACTGCAGTGTTAGTATCTGCATGCAGAGGTACACTATACCAGCACTGTGCAACCCATATGCAGAATAGCAACATTGTGCAACACATGTTTAGGAATGGATGCCATTGTACAACACACAGCTACACTGTGTACACAGTACACAACTATGATACACAATGCACAAATGCCATACACAGTGCACAGTGCACAGCTGCAGTGCATAGTTTTGATGTATGTGCAACTCTGTTTTCAAGACTATCATCAGAATATATCTATTGTGCTGTGGAGAATGTATGCATGAATATGTCACTTACAAGATATCAGCCTTAATGTGGCTTTAAAATGTTTTTAATATGGCTGTACAAAGTTATGTTCAGATACACGACTTTATCTGGAAATTATTTTTTATTGTTTCAAGGCATATCAGGTAAATAGCATATGTTCCTTTTATGTTGTTCAGATTTTAATAGAAAAATGCAGAAGGTTATTTACATGCAAATATCAGCAAATCTGAAGTAACTAGGCTGCCGATATAAATTTTGGATTCCTAAGAATGAATTACACCAAAAGTTAATCACAATTGTAATTTTTTATTTAACTAGCAATATATCCATTTTAAGTACTTTATCTGATTGCATGATAAGTTCATTGTGTTATTAATTAATTTTAAGGAACAATGCATTTCTAAGACTGCACTTGTGAATCTTCTTACAGTAGCACCTTTTTATGAAAATGGCCTGCTCTTTTAACATTTACTGTACCCGTTCAGCAAAAATGATGTTTTATAAAACCAGAGAGCTTTAACTCAGTGTTTGTGCTGTAATACAAGGAGAGCGCTGTTTTATTGCAACAGTATCAGTGTTGCTAAGGGTGAAGTAGTCACACTGTATGATAACTAACATATGATAACATAACATACATTCTGCTCACACAGCATGTCTCCATCTAAATGTGAGTGGTCTCCAACACTTTGCCTTTGTTGGTACGGAATGAGCAATTAAATCTCCTTCCCCAAATTCCTTCTGCCTATGCTAGTTAGGCTCTGAGCTACATACACAGGAAGAGATGCAGGCCATGTTTGTTCAATGTCCTGAGCAGGATTCAGTGGGCAGAAAGATGGTTGTACTCACAGCACTGCAGAAGTTCCATTAAAACAAACAAACAAAAAAGGTGCAAGAGATGGTTATTTTTAAAAAACTACATGACAGTAAGTCTTTACATGTTTTATAAGGAACAGAGAAAACCACTCTGCAATTAGCAAAATCAAAAATTCTGGCTTAGTTATCCTCTGTATAGAATTTGCCACTGCATCCACTGTTGTTCAACATCTCTATAAACGACTTAGATGATTAGACGATGGGATGGAAGACAAGCTTGTCAAATTTGCAGATGTCATCAAATGGAAAGTAGGTAGCTAATACTCCAGAAGATGGGATCAGAATTTCAAATGACCTTGAAAGATTGCAAAGTTATCCCCAATTTAATCCTAGAAAGGAAGGTAGGAAGTACTGACAAAGTCAGGCAAGTTCAAAATTTCAGCAAGCATTGGAGGGAAAGCACCAACCAAGCTGGAGAAACTGAAATATTGCCAGGCAATAAGAAATTAGCAGAGTGAAGAAATGGGAACTGAGAATGTTGAATTACGTTCTTATTCAACCAAGAGCTACAAGGTGTCTAGGAAGTCTGTCCAGGTAGCTGGGTCAACAGGAGTTAATTAAAAAAGGGCAGAAGAAGGGGAGTTCAGTGCTACAGAGTGAACAAAAGGATAGCCTTCCTGTGTTCTGAGTTTGAGGTGCAAAGTATGGGAAATAATCAAGGTCGTACTTCCCCAACAGAGTGCCTTGCGTTGAGCTACAACACCTATCATCTCCAACTGGTATACTCAATGGCACTGTGAAAGGAAAGGCTGGTCATGAAAATGAAAGATGTCATGCCAATGCCCCCAGGTCCTAATTACAGGAGATCAAATGGCTCCAAATGGCTGTATACCATGTTCTTTGTATGTGTGCCTTCAAGTTGCCTGTTGACTTATGCTGACCCCATGAATTTCATAGGGTTTTCTTAGGCAAGGACTACTCAGAGGAGGTTTTGCCAGTTCCTTCCTCTGAAATGTAGCCTACAGCACCAGTGTTCATTGGCAGTCTCCTGTCCAAGAAATAACCAGAGCTGACCCTCCTTACTTCCAAGATCAGATTTGATCTAATGCCTTTAGAGTATTTAGGATTAATGATGATGATGATGATGACGATGAAAATGATCAGAATAGAAACGTTGTTGTATTGAGCTGAGACCATGGAGTGCTTTCCTATTTGCATTTCTTACTCTGAATTTCTTACTCTGTGTTCCTTACTCTGGCAGATTTTAAACTAATGTGAGCATTTGAGCATATGGCCATGGTTTAGAAATACTGAGGTGCCGACAGCTGATAAATATTATATGTATTTTGCATTCCAATCTGTTGTTCTCTAACATCTGTCTTTTCAAAAATGTTGACTTGAAATTAATTTTAGGGGAAATACGTGTGACTTGCTGCTGGTCATAAAGCTGTTGATTACTCTTATCTTGTAGGTTTTGACTGAACAATGTCATATTTCCATGACTCCTGGGTATCATCCAGTAAGCATTCCAAAGACAATGTCCAAGGATTTCATTTAGTTTTGCTTTTGTTCTTCTGATTTCCACTAGGCCAGCATGGCCAAGTTATGCCAGCTTGAGGAAGTAAAATAAAATTTTATCTCTATTAAATGTCATTTGGAAGATACTAGAAAAAGGCTGGCTGGTCTAATCTTTTGCCTTTTTTATTCCTTAGCAACCAACTTAGAAAACATTTAAGAGGTGAACTCAATTCTCTTCATTTGTGATATCTAAGGTGTGACTCAGCACATTTCCCTTTGTTGTGAAGCTGAGAGAATGGGAACCAAAGATAATGCTCTTATGGAAAATGCCCATAGAATTTCACAGCGAATAATATTTTTCTTTGTTAAAGTTTTAAAGCTGCCTGTCAAATGTAGTTGTGGATTATCTCTCTTCGCCTCAGAATTATTTAGGCACATGGGATTCTCAGAGTGGGAGATGGATTTGCCTTGGGAGGCATGAGCTGTTAGATTGGGATCATGAGCTTGGAAGGTTATTTAATAAATTCAGTCATTCCCATGACACATTAGAGTGTTTCAGAAGTAATACATTGTTGTTACTTGATGCAACGGTTAAACATGGCCACTTGGAATATCACTTGTTTTGCTCATTTTTGAAAAAAACAACTTAGGTTTGAAAAGAGAATGGCACTAAAACTGGAAAATTCCTGTCAAGAAGTATCTGGAAATACCTTTTAAAAGTAGCATTGAAACATAACTCAAAAATGTTACTAGCTGCACCAGAAAGCAACTTAATTCCAATTGCATTACTATTGAATTGTAACTTCATTATATCATTATTTCCTCAGAGTAGTAATTGATAACTGATAACTCATTATCTGAAGCTTTGACTAGGATCATTGATCAACTTCTTTTACACCTTTCCTTCTCTCTTCCCTTCCCTTCCCACCTCTAAGACAGAATTCTTAGAGGTAGTCTGCACCACAGAGCTCAGAATTTCCATAATGACTGAGAAGGTACTACTGTACTATGAATTTGGAGATGACCCCATAGAGTTTCTCTCCATCTACTCACAGCTGCCGTTGGTGTAAATCAGGGCCAGCTTCTAAGGGGTTTCCCCATGTCATATTTCAGTGGTAGGAAATCTGACATGGAGGTGGATGGTACCCATGATGGAAGTATATACTGACAAGTTCTGAGTGAACTAAGTCCTGGAATACCATTGTACTTCTTGCCTTACCTGTCTATAAGAGCAGCTGATGTGAAATGTGTATGGATTTTCCTCTTATCATGTGAAATGACAATATGATGAGCTCACTGTGGCAATTTACATTTCACTGGAAAAAAATTCAAGAATGGATTTCCAACTGTAACCATTGTGGTTATGAATGCACATTAACAGTATTTTCAGATGTACAGATACCATGGTCATAGTGAATGACAACAGGACAATGAGTTGTATAAATTCAAAGTGTTGATGCTGACCTTTAAAATTCCGTACAGTTTGGAACCTTGCCACCTGAAGGACTTTACATATGCTGCACATCATTGGGCTATTCTCTTGCCTTTTGAAATAAGACAGGTGGTGACTGAGAAAAGGGAGGCTTGCTGGACACCTACCTGGGTGCCTTTTCAGAGTCTGATGAAGATCTCTGTTATTTCCTGAATCCTTTACAAAAAATGTCACTGACTGTAATCATCATTGTCATCGTCATCATCTTAGGGGACTTTTAAAATCCAAACTGATCAACAATTGGAACATCATATGTAGTGTGGTTGAGAAAAAAGAAAAAATTGGGTTATAAGTGTGGCAATCCAGGCAAATAGGAAAATCAAAGTGAAAGAGAAGGAAAGTATTATGAAACACCAAGACCCACAAACTGAGATTCAGTGCCTCTGGGAAAAGAAAACCAAGATGGTTCCAGTGGTGATGGGTGCTCTAGAAACAATTGCAAGTGGACTGATACAACCTCTGAATGAAATGGCCTTAAAAAGGATCACAGTAGCATAAGTGTGAAAACTGGCACTACATAGAACGTAAACCACCCCAAAAAGAGGGACCAAAAGAGAGAGAGAGAGAGAGAGAGAAAGGGGAAACAAAACACACCCAAATGAAGTTAAATATAAATATATAATGTCATGAAGTACAAAATATATTTGGATGGTAAAAATGATCAACAATGCTTGATAACAATAAACCATAAGGAATACGGTAGTGCTAAGCACAGCAGCTACAGAGACATAAAGAACAATTCTCATCAGAGCAAAGCAATATCGTAAGTGAGGTTTCAAGTTGCAGAAAGTAGTCTTAAATGCATACAGAAAATACTGTAACTGGACTACACAGATATCAAAATCCATCCAGCTCCATGAGCAGGCTGAATGTCCTAACAAAATTGCAGTCTCAAAAGAAGCTGTGTACCATACATGAACTGAGGACTGAAACAACTAGTTGTGGGATTATGAAATTGTTTCAGTAAGTCTTCATCAACAATAAGACATAACTGTGGGTTCCAGTCTAGTCTCCAGTGATTGTAAATCATGTATAAAGTAACAATATTTTCAGGGTTTTTTTTTTTAAAAAAAACTGTTTGGAACATGTCATGTTAATTGACTGTAACTCACTGATTCCTGGATCTTGGATAGAATTTAAATCATGGATTATCTTAAACTCTTGTAGATTATGAAACTGAGATAAAGATGAAGATGATGAGGGGGATAGTCATACCATCAGAGGAATTTGACTTTATTCTCTATTTGGGAATAACATGCAGGTCATTTTTAGCACTGCCGTTTTATTGTATGTAATATATTTAAGACCCATTTTTTGTTATTTTAAATTGCTTTTATTGGCAGCCACAGATACACTGTTTTGAAAATACCCCCCCCCCATTTACTGTTCCATTTATGGATGATGAAAATGGAGGTAGGGAAGATCTGTTGTTTTTTATAAGACTATTTCAAACTGTGTCAAAGAGCTGGCTAAATCTATTTTATTCTTTCCTTTTAAAAATTATATACTACTGGACATAGGATTCCTTGTGGTAGCTGAGAGCTGTTCTTTTTTGGAAGGGTCCCAGAGTGATGCTGTAGGTGGTGAACCTGAGACATTCCTAATTCCGTTGGACTTCAACATCTCTCTGTTGGGTAGTGGGTGAGACTCTTGGGTGTTGGAGTCCAACAGTGAGTGAGGGCTATAGATTCCTGACCTCCTCCCTGCAACTGAGTTTGCATTACTTCTCTAAATGCGTGGGGCACTTTCACAGTACACAATTACAGTGGTATGATTTCACTTTAACCGCCATGGCAACAGCGTATGGAATTATGGGATTTGTAGTTTAGGGAGGGGCATTTAGAATCCTCAGCTGGAGAGTTCTCCTCTGGTGCCTCTGACTACCAAACCTCAGGATTTCACAGGATGTAGCCATGGCAGTTAGAAGTTGAAGCATAGTACTATAATTGTGCTGGTGGTGGGGGAGGAGAGTACAGTGACAACAACTGTTGCAATCATTGCCACCACCTCCAGTGCAAGGTATGACGATGATGGTGATAATAATAATGGCTCTTCTCTTATCACTCTTCCATTCCCTATCTTTTTCTTTCTTCCACATGCATAAATACCTTAGCTAGCCATTGTTGGGAGGTAGATCATAAAGTGAAGAGCAGGAAGTGGTTATCTCAGAAATTTGATTAGACTGTAGGCCTTTGTATTATGTATTCAGTACACAAAACAAGGTCAGAAAGGAACCGTCAGGAGTGCAGGCTGGTAAATAAAGTGCAGGGCACTAGAAAAGGCTTAATACATTTTGTTAGCTGTCAGCAAGCTCAAAATCTAATCTATTTACATTACCTTTGGAAAGGTTTTTTTTTAAGCATGATAACTTGCCATTATATTAATTCTTAATGTGAGATACTGTTGGACAGACAAATATACGTATGGAATCCTAGAATCCTGGCGCTGGAAGAGACCACAGGGGCAATCCAGCCCAACCCCCTGCTGTGCAAGAGCACACATCAAAGCACTCCCAACAGATAGCCATCTAGCCTCTGCTTAAAAGCCTCCAGAGAAGGAGACTCCACCACACTTCGAGGCAGCATATTCCAAGTTCTTACTGAGGTTCAGGTGGAATTTCCTGATAGTCAGAGCTGTCTGGCAGTGGAATCTGATAGATAGATAGATAGATAGATAGATAGATAGATAGATAGATGACATGACATAGTACCTTTCTTGGGACAGTTGCCAACAAGGGGCACATTTTCTCAGCATCCAAATGCTGGCTGAGAAGAGTGAGATTTGTAGTCCAGCACACATGGAAAAAGTGGCCTTAAGCATGCTACGCAGCAATAATACTTTGAAATCACTTTTAACTGTCATGCCTCCATCCTACAGAGTCCTGGGATTTGCAGTTTTGGGCTGTACTTCCAGTTCTTTCTGTTAGAGGGGTCTGGCACCTATCTATAGAGAATTCTACATATGTCCTCTAAGTGCAAATTCCAAGATTCTGAAGGATGCAACCATGCAGTTGAACTTTCATGACTGTTTTTTTGGGAACCTAAGCATCAGAAGCAAACAACATGCCAACTGTTCATTTACCCTTTGAAAACCTTGGGCTATTGACAAGAGAATGGCATGATATTTGAAAAATCCCTGTCCAAATGGCTCTAAAATGCCTAAAAGTTCCCTTTAAAAATAATGTGTGGTAGTAGCTAGAATGTGTTATTTCTTATACTAAAAATGTAATTGTATTCTCATTTGTGTAATTTTTGTAATGTACTCCAGTGTGACCAGGTCACCCTAAATTTTAATTTCTTTCTGGCAACTTTCTTGGTCTTTCCCACTTTCTTACTGGAAGATTTCCAACTAAAAAAAGCTATGGATAGTTCATAGCTAGAGAGAAACTGTGGAAACATGTTTTGCTGATACGCAGTTTCCTCGACTATATTCTAAACCAGGTTTACCAAACCTGGTGCCTGTTAGATGTTTTGTACCATAATTTCCATCAGTCCCAGTCTGATGAAGGGGGGGGGAATCACTGATAAGGGATGATGGGAGTCATAGTCTAAATAATTTGGAAGGTGCCAACTTTTGGAAGGTGCTTTCAGAATAAAAAATATTATTTGCCTGCCAACAGTGGGCCATTCTAGCCTCCCTGGAAGAGGCTTTCTGAAGTCCAGTGGCAGCCTTTGAGAAGAACCTATTGTGTGTCCCCATCAGCTGTGTCTGTGAAGGTATCTGGACTGATGAAAGGGCTTCTTCTGAGCCCAGTATCCCAATGAGGATCTTCTCAGCAGCTGTGTACATTTAAAAGCAGAATAAAACCTGACCAGTTGGAAGTGATATATATTTACCAAGTGACAGTCTATGGTTGGAGACCAGGGGGATAGTAGCAGAGTGAGGTATCCCTCCTGGTGTGGGCTGCTGTTACATCTATGATCACATCTAGATTTACCCCCCCACCTTGTAGTAAGGAACAAACTCCCATCCCCCCTAACCAGCATAACTAGATGTGAAGGAAAAGGGGAGTTACAGTTCATCAGCATGTGAAAGACCACACATTTTCCCTCGTCCTTGAAGTCACCGAAAAAGGCATTCCAGCCCTTTTCCCAGCCCTGTGATGATGAATTCTGTAATCTAGTTGTACATCTTTGGTTTGTTCTGAACTTACTGGCAGATTGTGACAGGGGATGAAAATCTTGTTATCTACCACAGATACCATTCATACCATCCTTTACACATGTGTTTTTTTAATTTTGTAAACAAAGGGCCCAACTACATTAGCCATCCCTCAGAGAGAAGACTGTCATCTGGGTTCCCTTCTTTTGTACTCTCTCCCCCACTTGTGAGTGTCATACCGTACATTTACATATGTATGATAGAGACTGAATAACTAGAAGTGTATACAGTATTCAGTTTAATACCCCATTATATTATTTCCAGTCCCTTTCTACAGTTCCCATTGGATTTGCCTTTTATTTCTGCTGCAACTTGAGTTGGTGATGCTGGATATATAGCCCATGGTAATCTTTGGTTCACAGTAACACTCATGTAGAATTCTGAATCATATGGGAGACTTCCCCCCATGACACACACAAGTCAAATACACTCACGCTAACTATTTTATTGCAGTGTAGAGGGCATGGTAATCGTTGAGACTGGAGGGCATGAATTTATTGACCATTCCTGAACTCATATCCTGTAATATTATTCTCATTTTGGGTAGCTCTAGAAAACAAACTCTTGAGATTTCAGCATTCCACAATATATGAGAATGTGAATTTTGAAACAAGAGTTAGGAAAGACAAAGCACAAGGGCAAGAAAAAACGGGGGAAAAACTCAGTTGTTCCCACTGTAAACATTTGAATATTAAGTTGTTGATTTTTTTGGTAAATATCGTTGGAAAGTAATGGAAAGTACAGTAAAGTTCAGACAAGATTATTTGGTAATGATATTGAGAACATTATCTTAGGTCATAAGTGAGTTTGGCATCTAGGCAGGAGAACTCAGAATTGCTGCTTACCAAAAGTGATCAGTAGTCCAAACATTCATGCTGGACATGGCATCTTCTAAGAGACTAGTTCTCCCTTCTCTTAATCCTTCACATCCATCTTCAAGGTTGCATCTCTGTGATGTTCTCTGCTGCCAATATAGCATGAAGAAAAGCTCAAGGCATGCAAGAGGATAAAGGATTGAACTGCTCACTAGTCTACAACCTTATTCCTTCCATGCTTTCTTCCCAGCCTGTGTATGTATGCTTGGGCAGATGCCAGGCCTGCTTTCCTTCTTGGAGGCTGGAATGGCAGCTTACCTCCCAGTCTGCTAAAGTGTGTTGCCCCTGCTTTCACCCTTTAAAACTACCACTTTAGTGTATAAAGGATAAAGCCTCTCAGTTGTTATTCAAAATGATTTACTGATCTGTGGTAATAATAGACCAGCAAGAATCTTGCCACTTCCCCCTATTATTGAACATTCTGAAGTGTAGCAGAAGAATTTTTTTAAAAACTTTTTTGCACAATAATTTTTTTCTGCACAAAACAGGTTTCCTGTGCAGAACATACTGTTTCCTGGAGAGGAAATGTATTTTCTGTGCAGAAAATATGGGTTTTGTATGAAAACTCACATGTTTCTCTGTGCAGGATAATTCCTTTGCGACACTTGGGGCATTGAAATACCAGGATAATACTTTGGAGGAATATTTGTTTTCTTCCACAGTTAGGATAAAACTATAGTACAGTTGGCCCTCCATATCCACAGATTCCATATCCATGAATTCAACTAACCATGGCTCAAAAATATAACCCCCCCCCAAAAAAAAAATCCAAAAAAGCAAATGTTGATTTTGCTACTTTGTGTAAGGGACACCATTTTACAACACTACTGTAGATCATGGCACTAGAGCATCCACAAATTTTGGTTTCCACCGGGGATCTTGGAACCAAATCCCAGCAGATACTGAAGGCCCACTGAAACTATTTGTCCTTGCGTTCAAGAATGAACTAATCAAGGGATTAAATCCCTGGTCCATCCTCACCCAGGGCATCTACTACCAGTGGGAATTATTAGACTTGAGAGTATATTTGCACTTCTGACCTGCCTTGCCCCAAATGAAGGCTGAGGGTGTGTTCTGTTTCATGTTAACAAGGCTGATTATGTTATTTGAATAAAGGTACAGGAAAGTGGAATCTGTGATCTTGGTTTAAGACCACTCCTACATTTGCCCTGAGTTGAACAGGAGCTCTTCTTGTGCTAGACCCTATCTCTTCAGAGGCTTGGCTCGTCTTTAGCTCCCAGAACAGCTGCAGGAGGAGAAAAATTGTAAAATTGAGAGTAGATTCACTGCGCCTACAGCTGTGTATTCAGCAAGTACCACAATCAGTTTTCAGTCAATGGCTTCCATATCAATGGAGTGGTGCTGCACTGGGGTTTCAGATTGAACTTTGAAGGTAATTTCCAAGGTATTGAACCTAATTTTGGAGGGAGTATTCAGCACCTTGTATACATCCTTTAAAGTCAGGACTTCTACTGCCCCAGTGATATGCAAACCACCAGCCATTGCTACCCTATCAGAAAACACAAGCATGAACTAAGGTAGCCCAGACTACCCATAGGATGATAGTTAGGATAAGGTGCTGTCTAACTAGCTTTGGTAAGTCAATCTTGCATGATCTTTTGAATCTTTATTCAGTGTTCAGTGCTATCTCTATATATACATTGTATTGCATATTTAAAAGTTCACTCTTTAAACACCTGCACCTCTTCCAACAGCTACAGCACCTTAAGTTTCCCATTGTTACACTTCTGGCTGCCTAGGAAGGTGCAACCAAGAAACTTTGTGAGCTGAGATTTCTCTCCTTCTGATGTCATTGACTTCAGTGGGAGGAGAATGTTCTCATTGTTTAGACTGTCTCAATGCCCCAAAGCTATTATGATACAGATTTCTCAACCAAACTCTTACATAACACAGAGCTAATGCCCAAAGAATTTGGGTGGAGAAGAGAGACACATGGAGCATTTGGGAGTCCTCAGTAAACCTGTCCAACCTTCTGAAGAAGAAAAAGAAGAAGACAAAAAGTAGTGCTACTGCTTGCAGGTTATTGATGACAAACATTACCTCATGTCAAGGGAAACATTCTTGTCATTGGCATTTCCTGCTGCATCTTCATAGCTCAGCAAACCTATATAAATGCTGGTTCACCACATGTGCTGGGTGTCCAAGGACCAGTTGGAAAACATGATCCGCTGCAGTAGCACTTTTTTTTCATGAAGGGGTAAATTATAGCTCTCCCCAATGTATCTCGGATTTAGAGTAGAGTAGAGTTGTTGTTGTTGTTAACTGTTGTGAAGCTGACTTTGACTTAGGACATCAATAGCCCTACTCAAGTCTTGCAGAGCTGTGGCTTCCTTGATTGAGGCTATCCATCTGTAATGCAGTCTTCCTCTTTCCCTCCTGCCTTCTACCTTACCAAGCATCTTGTGAGCTGTGTCTCCTCATGATATGACCAAAGTACAATCGTCTCAGTTTAGTCGTCTTGGCTTCTAAGGAGATTTTTGGCTTGTTTGCTAGAGGACCCATTTCTTTATCTTTTTACTGGTATCCATAGAACTCTTCCAGCACCACAATTCAAGTGAGTTAATTTTCTTCCTATCAACTTTTCTCATGGTGCAGCTTTCACAACCATACATAGAAATTGGAAATACAATGGCCAAATTTTCCTATAGTCTTTGATTCTACTACGTTTCCTACTTTTACGTTCCAGTCTCCTGTGATTAACAACAAGCTCTGCTTTGGTGTATGATCAATTTCCTGGACTCCAGCAGAGCATCTTTCAATTTCTGCTTCTTCTGCCTTTGTAGTTGGAGCATCAACATGGATTATGGTTATGTTGATGGACTTTTCCTGAAGTCTTATTGATATTATTCAGTCAGATTTTGCATTATATCCTTTGACTGCTTTTGCTACATCTCTACTCATTATTAATATCATCTCATTTCTTTTTAGATATTCATTTCCTGAACGAAACAGCATGTAATTTTCTGAATCAAGATGTCCCATTCCTGTCTACTTTAGCGTGCTTGCCTCAAGTATTGCGATGTTTATACCTTCCATTTTTTGTTTTGCTATGTCTGGCTTCCATTGATTTGTGCTTCTCACACTCCATGTTCCTGTAATATGTGATGTGAAGCTTTGCACTTTCCTTTCACCTCTGAGCAAATCAGCAGCTGAATATCTTTTTGTCTTGAGTCCAGCTATGCCACTAACCAAAGTGCTACTCACAGTTGTTCTGTGCTGTAGCCCAGTAGCTTGTTAAGTGCCTTCTGACCTAGGAGTGTCATCTTCTGGCACTATCTCTTATTTCAATTTGGATTATCCCAATAGAGTTTTGTGGAAACAGATATTCAGAAGGATTTTCCCATGCCTCTTTCTGAGCAGTACTAACAAATCTTAGCTAAGGTGCCACTACTGTTGTCTCTGAGGGATCCTCTACCAGTGTCACCTCTCACTATTGTTGTAGCTCAGTGGCTGTTTGGTACATTTAGTCAGCTCCCCAGCAAAAGCCTGTCTGACATTGGGCATCCTATTAGCAGCACTGCTGTCATCAGCATAGGCTTTTGCCTTGTGGGAGTACGCAGTCCCACCACTGTAGAAAGGTAATGATATTGGTTGAAGTTTTTAGTTACTCCAGTGAAAATATTCCTTTCCATTGTTTAAACAAGTTTACTGTCTTCGTGAGAAGGAGCTTGACTGCAGAGACAAATTCAAAGGATTGTCTAACTTGGGATTTTTCTTTTGAAAAGCGGGGGTGGAATAGAAGACATTTCAGAATGACTAGTGAAATGGTGGGTCTCCAGTCTTGAATTTTTAATGCACACTGCCAAAGCCTTGATCCTTATCTTGTTAGAACCTCAACCAAGTTATGGAGGAAGTCAGAAAACAATGCTACTGTGGCTTTTTCTTTGGCTGTTACTGCCTTAATTATGGCAAAAGTTAATATATCATTCATTGCTGAGAGGGACAGGAAATTGTCCCGAAATTGTCCCCAAAATCACCTGGATAGTTTCTGTAACACAACCCCTGGTTTGAAAATGCTGCTGGTGAATGCCAAGCTGGTAAATGAGAAGACAGCTGCAGTTCTGTACTTGATCTTGGAGGAGTATGCTGATCTGGCATGTATCACAGAGACCCAGTTGGATGAGGTTGGAGTGGGGTGTAATATCTTTCAGCTTTGTCAACCAGAGTTTCCTGTTCAGCAGCAGGCAAGACCTAGGGGTAGAGAGGTGGTGTTGCAGTGGTCTATTGAAATTCTATTGATCTCCATCAAGTGTCCTATCTCACAGTTTTCTTGGTTTGAGTGTAAATACCTGAAGCTGGGTGGCCGGGACACATTAGAGATTCTGTTGTGTATTGGCCACCCCGCTGCTCAACAGTCTCCCTTCCTGAGCAGACTGGGCTGGTCTCAGTGTTGATGTTGGAATCTTTTCAGCTTGTAGTATTCAACACTACAAGGGAATTCAAAATCCATGCTGAGACTGCGCTGTCATGTGCACCTCAAGACTTTATGTCTGCCATGACAGCTATGGGTCTGTCACAAGGGGTATCTTGCCTTACTCATGCTGCTGGGCACACTCTAGGCTTTGTTTTCTGTAATGGGTAAGGTGAATGTGATCTAGGAGTGGAGGAACTATAGTTCAGTTGTCATGGACAGATAATCACCTGGTGGAGCTTAGACTTCCTGGGAGTTGGACACTCTCCAGGGGTGGGGGACCTATTAAAATGTTCCACTCTAAGAGGCTTATGGATCTGGATGGATTTCTTGGAGGGTCTTAGGGAGTTTCTTGCTGCCTTGACAAGCAATCCTGTTGACATCCTGGCTGACCTCTAGAATGGAGAAATGACCAGAGTGATGGACACGATCGCTCCTGAGCACCCCCTCTCAAGACAGTGGAGGAAAATTGGACCCCTGGTTTTCTAGGGAGCTGATGGTGATGAAACAAGTGAGAAGGTGACTAGAGTGATGTTGGCAGAAAACTCAGAGCAGGTCCAACAGAAAACAAACTAAAGCTTATCTGAGGGCCTCCTCTGTGGCAATAGAAGTGGCAAAGGCAAATTCCTTCTCTATGTCTTGCATCTGAATGGAGGTAGCCAGCTAAGCTGGTTTGAATGGTCAGGGGACTTTTACACATGATCCAAGAGAGGAAAATCTAGAACACTCAACAGCCCACTACAAACAACTTTGCCCAGTGCTTTTCAGGTAAAATTGTGCAGATTCCTCTTATTTGGATGCTATAACTGATACAGATTCAGCAGATGTAACTTTGGCCCCTGCTTGCATAAAGACAATGGATATGTTTCAATTTGTGCAACCTGAGGATGTGGGTGGGATTCTTGGAGAGATGTATATTAGATCCTTGTCCTTCTTGGTTTATTAAAAAAGCCAGAGGGGGACAGGCTGAGTGGGTAGAGGGAGTGGTTAATATCTTGCTAAAAAAAGGCAGAAGTCCAGCTTGCCTGAAGGAGGATTTCATAAAACCATTACTTAAAAAGGCCTCCCTGGATCCCACCATTCTGGATAATTATTGGCCAGTCTCTAACATTCCATTTTTAAGCAAGGTTCTGAGTCGTGTGGTAGCCTCCAAGCTCCAGGGATTTCTGGATGAGATGGATTATCTAGATCCATTTCAGTCTGGTTTCAGGCCAGGTTATGGGACAGAGAGAGCTTTGGTTGCTTTGGTAGATGACCTATGCTGGGACTTAGATAGGGAAAACGTGTTCCTTTTGGCTCTGCTGGACCTCTTGGCTGCTTTCAGTACCATCAGCCATAGTTTCCCATTTAGGTTTCTTTATTAGAATGGGACTTGGAGGCACTGTTTTACAGTGCTTTTGCTCATTTCTGGAAGGGCAAAGCATGAAGGTGGTGCTGGGAGACTTCTGTTCTATTCCCTGAGGTCCCTCAAGGTTTGGTTCTGTCGCCCATGCTATTTAACATATACATGAAACAACTGGGAGAGGTTGTCTTGAGTTTTGAGATTCTGTGCCATCAGTTTATGGATAACATCTAGTTCCATTACTCCTTTCTGTACCCGTTCCTTGAGACATCAGATTTTACCTTAGTGAAACATGCCTTAGATACATTCCAGTTGGATTACTGTAACACACTGTAATGTCAGGCTGCTTTGAAAAGTGCTCAAAAACCTTGACTGGTCCAAAGAGCTTCAGCCAGATTGCTCACTGGAACTGGCTACAGGGAACACACAACTTTTTTGTTGCAAAAGCTTCACCGGCTGCTAGGCCAATTTTGGACATAATACAAAGTGTTGATTTTGACCTGTAAAGACTTATACATCTCAGATCCAGGTTATCTGAAGAACTGTATTCGCTCTTACAAACCAGTCCCTGCTGTGAAATCTGCTGAGGAAGCCCTTCTGTCTATCCTATCATCCTTACAGGTACATCTGGTGAAAACACAGGAGTGGGCCTTCTCAGTGGCTGCCCCAGGTGCTGGAATTCTCTTCTCAGAGAAGTTAGATTAGCATTCTCCCTATTTTCTCTTTGCAAACAAATAAAGACTTTTCTGTTTTGACAGGCATTTCATGAGTAACTATATAAGGCCTGTCTCACCTAAACAAGACAATGGATCCTGCTAATTGTTGTGTTGTTGTTTGAACATGTGTGCACACGCACATTTGTTTAAAGACATATATATTAATCTCGGGTTTTTTGGATTGTTTAATCTTGTTTTAACATTTGTATCTTGTGAATTTTTAACAATGGGTTTTTTTTTAACTTTTAAGCCACTTTGGAAAAAAGGCAGAATAGAAACAAGAACAACAACAACACTGTAGGTCCATGGTCTTTCCCCAGACTCCTGTGTTTCTGAGGGTGACTGAGCTGTACCATTTTGCATAGCAGCTGGAGACCATGTGATTAAATTGGTCTCTCTTGGGAAAGAAAATCTGCATAAAAAAGTAGGATGGGAGGATAGGCTAGAAGTCATTTCCATGACATCTGTTTTTCTTGTGATACAAGCTATACATCTGTAGACTTTTTCTGTTCAGATGGGAACCCTTTCTGCAGTGTCCCAGTCAACTGGTGAATGTCAAGATTTAATGATTGCAGGATTGCATTCTGGAACATGTGCATTGGTCCTGTAAACAGCCTTTTGTTGGTCACATCAACATAGATTACAGGGAAGAAAAAACCCCCAGATATGATTTCAGTCTAGAGACCTCCAACAGTAGTGAAAAAGATTTAAGGCACTGTTTGCACAAGCCCCATTAAAATGAATGGGAATCCAAAATGCAAAAAAAATGTTTGTTTGGTTTTTTTTTTTTTGGTTTTTTTTAGCAATTTGCTGGGTGACTGCCAAACATGTTATCAAAATTGTCCCACAAACAGTCATATTAATGTAACAATGAAAAAGATGAGAAAAGTTCATTACATTTTCAGGCAATGTAATATGTCTAACAAATGGTGCAGAAACATGCTTTATTTCACAATGAGAGCAGTTTTCTGGAAGAGGGAAACATTAATTTGACATTTTCTTAGATTCGATGTAATGCCATTTGTTACAAAATATTATTTTGGGGTGATAGACAAGCAGATAGATTAAACAAGAGAGAAGCAAAATCTGGAGGCAGTGATGTGGGAAAGGGAAGTCAGAAACAAAAAGTACTGTGCTCCTGGCTTGCTCTTGCTCTGTCTTTCTCAGTTTAGATCTAAATATCAGAATACAAAATATTATAGACTCCAGCCACGTTCTGACCAAAATTTGCTTGCCATAGGTTCTCCTTGTACTCTTTGTGGCCTTTGCCTTGGAGTGACAAGGTTTTGTTGTTGTTGTTTTGTTTTGTTTTTGTGTGTGAGAGATTCTTGAAGTCTACTTCTGGTAGTCCGTTGTAGCAATAAGGAATCCCGTAGCACCTGAGAAACTAAATAAAATAAAATAAGGTAAGATGATGTAAACTTTTAACAGCTTTTAAGAGCTTTAACAATTTCATCATATGCATAATGTGAAGTGGCGAGGGGAAATTACTGCCCCTCTTTAAAGCAAATGGAGACAAAAGGTCCAGCAACTAGGGATGTAAGTCTTTTCTTATATCCTTCTCACTCACACAATCTCAGATGTTTCCCCCACCACCACTGGATGAGACTGTGAAGGTTGTGTGCATTTTTTTTCTCATGGTTGCACTGGATCCCACAGCTGAGTAACTCATGGCATAAAGAAAGTACAACCTTGAGCTCACTTGCTGAACAATGATCAGTTTGCACCCCACCCACCAAGTCAAAGGTTTGTACCTTTGTGTGCTTGGGGAATTATGGGCTACTCTGGGATTTGCACTTAATGCAATCTTTGAGAAAATACAGCTCCTTGAACACTTGTTTTCACAGTAGCATCATCCCCCAACAGACTTCTCCCCGCTGTTTCCGGTGCAATAGGTTGTAAAATGGTGTGTGAGAAGCTTTTTTCACACAAAATAATATATTTGAGGAAAATAGATTTACCATGTAAAATATTTTCTGTGCAAAAAATCAATGTACAAGTGTCATTTTTTGAAAAAAAATCTTGAAATTTGAAAGGTCTTACATTGGTCTTACTGACCATTTTTTGAGATACCCTTTATTGCAGAAGAGAAGCAAATTCGCAAGTATTCTTTATTTCACTTCAGCAGTGCAAAAAACAACAGTACAGTGGCCTTTGGGTTTGGCTTGTGGACACCCTGTGGATACCAAAATTTGTGGATGCTCAGGTTCCATTGCCTACAATGGGGTAATAAAATGGTGTCCCTTATATTAAATGGTAAAATCAAAGTTTGCTTTCTTTTTTTGTTTTTTTTTTTGGATACAGAATCCACAGATATGGAGGGCCAGCTGTAACCATGTCATGTTAATATTCAAAGAATAAATAAATGGAAGAGCTCACCAACGTTGGTCTTAGCTCAAAACTTCTTGTAAAGAGCTGGCACAACATCATGAAAAGTATAAACAGCTGCATGGGCTCTAGAGAGGCAAGTGTAGGGATTTTAGTATTGGACTCACAACCGTCTTATCCATTAGGCACTTTAAGCACAGTGTGTAAGGCCTACAAATATTTTAGGACCTACCAAAACAGAATTTTAAGGCCTCCAAAAATATCCCTAGCGGTACATCGAGGTAAGGCAGGGAATCAAATATAAGAATACCAAAGCCTACAAAAATCTTAATATGGTTCTGCTTTGACTAGGACTCTGGGAACCATGATTCAAATCCTTGCTCAGCCATGGAAACCCACTGGGTGATCTTGAGCAAGTTACATTCCTCAGCCTCAGAGGAAGGCAAAGGCAACCCCCCTGTGAACACATCCTGCCACATCTTGTGATAGGTTTGCCTTAGGGTCACCACAAGTTAGAAACGACTTGAAGGCACACAACAGCAATAATTGGCATTAGGTCATTACTTTCTGTAGTTAGCTTCTAATCCTTACTGAGTTGAAATCTAAAATCTTCAGATGAATTTCAGTCCAGTAGCTTCATATGGCATTCCACTTTTGGAACTGCCTTCATTTGGCCTATGTAAATAAGAGAGGAATACACCTTTGGCAGATAATACAAGAAGACCCCCTTCTCAGACTGTGCCTTTGTGACTCTGGCCAAATAGAAAGAACAGAACACGTATTACTCCAGTGCTCGTACTACAGGAATATTTGGTCTAGCCTTATTTCACCCCTCCTGCATAAATACCAAGAACGCACTGGACAGTTCTATACTTCTCTATTGTTTTCAGACACCAAGCCTGATATAACATATCATGTTGCCAGAACCTGTACAGCAGTGGCTAAAATTCGTCAGACAATGACCTCTGCAGTAGACTAGTACCAACCCTATCTTGCTATATTGGAGCTACGTAACCCGAAGGGATGTTTTAAATACTATTTTTATTCTGCGTTTTTACCCTCTTTTTATTCTGTATTCCTTTTTTTACCTGTGCTAGTCTATGACCATAATAAAGATAGTTAAGGTGTTGTATCTTACACTGTAAAATAAACAGATGAAATAAATCCTTCTTGTGTGAGTGCTTTTTTTTTGTGCAGGGTGGGGGGTACTGTCATACTTGTGTACCTCTCTTGCTCCGTTTCTCCCACTTGCAGGTGCAGCTGCATCCCTATACTCTGTAGCTTTCTTTTCTTCACTTGGGTCCCAGTCTTGAACTCTCTTGCAGCAAGGGTGGACCTGCTAAAAATCTTTAGTACTATGTGGCACACAATTTGAGATAGCATTATTATTATTATTTTCTTTGAGATTCACTGATTTTTGATTGGATCTTAAAAACAATAGACAAATAATATAAAATGATAGTACCAGAAAGCCAAAAATATGTAACATAGCCAGGCCTCAGGAATCTATTGGACCACTGGGCCTCATTAATTTGTACCAGCTTCTCCCCTACATCTCTTAGCACTGTTCCAGATGCCTCAGCTTCTGATGCCAATGCCCTGTCTATTAACAGTTGCCAGAAATCACTTTGAGTCTCTTGGTCCAGAGCTGTAAAGGCAGACACAAGTTCTTCTACTGAAGGGTGGGATAATGCATTTGTAACAATTTATTTATATCTGAGGGCTAACCCTGAAATTATATGCTAAAACTTGCTTTCAGCAGTTCTTAAAGTTTTCCCTCAGTGTGATATCTTTTGGCAAAGGAGAGCGATATTGCTGGAATCACACTGCTGAAAATGATTATATTTAATTGCTTGTTGCTATATCTAATTATAGTATTTGATAACCCTTTGGAATAGCAGCCAGTGGCATGAGCAATCCACTGAACATCTAAACAAATGGCAGTTTCTTAATTGGAGATCTTACCACCACAGATTTTTTTTTTCCAGAGAAGCTGGAGCTGCAGGGCTATCCGCCTAATGAGCCAACCGATCTGTTCTTCTCGCTTATGGTCTTTATGTAGTAGCCACCTGCTTTTAGTCATTTGTATAGCCACACCACTGGAAGACTAGGCAGCTGCAGAATTTTTCCAGCATGTCTAGTTGCCTAACTCTGATTGTATAGAAGGAGGAACTGATTATTACCTGGTTGCATGAAAAGCATTTCCCACTGAAGTTCCCTCTTCTACACAACCATGAAAGGTACAGGAGCCATCTTCAGTTTTCACTCTGGCAGTTCTGCATCTTTCCCCCACCAGATGTTCCCAAGCATGTGAAAGTATGTGGAAGCCTAGTATTGCCAAAAGGCAGAGATGAAACGTGGCCTGGCTTGCTTTTGTCTCTTTCATTCTTCAGATGTTAGTAGCGGATGTTTTTCATGACATGGAGAAAAACACTGTCCCTGCTGGTTAACTGAGCTACTAGTAAAGCAAACAGCTACAGGGGCTGGGCTCAAAGGGTGGCAACTTTAATGATGCTTGGCCAGTTTATGGCTGGCCTGCCAATGTTTCAGCCCATGGATTGGCTATAAGTTGAGGCAATTATATAGAGTAGTTGTCAAGTCACTCCAGCTGTCTTCCAGTCCCATTTTAATACATCAGTGCTGATAGTGGGTCAGCACAGCCACCATGTTAATCTTTTGGCTGGGTCATGACTGGGCACTTGCCTTACAGTTGGGGCTTTCCGTATCTGACGTGTCCTGTGAAAAGACCAGAGAGAGGTATAGGACTGTCTTGGTTGGATTCTATTGCTATGGGCAGCAGCATTGACTTTCATATGTTCAATGTGGAGCTCCTAGCAGTGTCTATGGATTGAAGAGAAATTTGTCCTGCCTGAATTTTTATATGAATTTATCCAATCTACACTTCCCAAATGTACATAGAATCATAGAAATGTAGAGTTGGAAGAGACCACAGGGGCCATCCAGTCCAACCCCCTGCCATGCAGGAACACCCTCAAAGCACTCCTGACAGATGGACATCTAGCCTCTGCTTAAAAACCTCCAAAGAAGGAGACTCCACTACACTCTGAGGCAGCACATTCCACTGCTGGACAGTCCTGACTGTCAGGAAGTTCTTCCTGAGGTTCAGGTGGAATCTCCTTTCCTGCAGCTTGAATCCATTGCTCCTTGTCCTTTTCTCTGGAGCAGCAGAAAACAAGCCCTCTCCCTCCTCTACATGGTATCCCTTCAAATATTTAAACATGGCTATCATGTCCCCTCTTAACCTTTTCTTCTGCAGACTAAACATACCCACTCTCTAAGTCTATCCTCGTATGGCATGGCTTCCAGGCCTCTCACCATTTTGGTCACCCTCCTCTGGACTTGCTCCAGCTTGACCATGTCCTGAATTGGGGTGCCCAGAACTGGACACAGTATTCAAGATGAGGTCTAACCAGAGCAGAGTAGAGTGGTACCAGTACCTCCCTCGATCTAGACACCATACTCCTATTGATGCAACCGAGAATTGCATTGGCTTTCTTGGCTGCTGCATCACACTGCTGACTCATGTTCAGCTTGTGATCTATTAAGACTCCTAGATCCCTTTCACACGTACTACTATCCAGCCGCGTGTCCCCCATCCTATATTTCTGTATTCCATTTTTTCTACCTAAGTGTAGGACCTTACACTTCTCTCTGTTGAATTTCATTTTGTTAGCCTTGGCCCAGCTCTCCAATCTATCCAGGTCATTTTGAATTTTGATCCTATCCTCTGGCATATTAGTAACCCCTCCCAATTTGGTGTCATCTGCATATTTGATGAGCATGCCCTCTATTCCTTCATCCAAGTCGTTGATAAAAATATTGAACAGCACTGGGCCCAGGACAGAACCCTGTGGCACCCCACTAGTCACTTCTCTCCAGGATGAAAAACAGCCATTTGTGATCACCCTTTGGGTTCAGTCGGTCAACCAATTACAAATCCAAATAACAGTAGCCCTGTCCAGCCCGCATTTTACTAGCTTCGTTGCAAGAATGTCATGGGGAACTTTGTCACAGGCCTTACTGAAATCGAGATATGCTACATCCACAACATTCCCTTCATCTATCAAGCTAGTAACTCTATCATAAAAAGAGATAAGATTAGTCTGGCATGACTTATTTTTGAGAAATCCATGTTGACTTCTCATGATTACCATGTTGCTTTCTAAGTGATTAGAAACTGACTGCGTAATGATCTGCTCCAGGATCTTTTCGGGCACTGATGTCAGGCTGACTGGGTGATAATTATTTGGGTCCTCTTTTTTCCCTTCTTGAAGATGGGGACAACATTTGCCCTCTTCCAATCTGCTGGAACTTCTCCTGTCCTCCAAGATTTCTCAAAGATTATAGCAAGCGGTTCCAAAATGACCTCTGCCAGCTCTTTTAATATCCTAGGATGCAATTCATCTGGCCCTGGAGATTTGAATTCATCCCGTGTGGCCTGGTATTCCTGTACCACCTCTGTACCTATTATGTGCCTCATTTCCCCTACTTCCTCACCTGCTCCCCAACCTCCAGGTTGAGTGCTTGTATCCTTCTGGGAAAAAACGGAGGCAAAGAAGGTGTTAAGTAGTTCTGCCTTTTCTCTTCCCCCTGTTAGTAGTTCGCCATCTTCTCTGTGCAGCGACCCTATCGTCTCCTCCTTTTTCCTTTTGCTGCAGACATATTTTAAAAAGCCCTTTTTATTGTTTTTAATGTCTCTGGCCAGCCTAAGTTTGTTCTGTGCTTTGGCCTTTCTGACTTCCTCCCTACATCTCCTAGCTGCTTGCTTAAATTCTTTTTTGGTGGTTTCCCCCGTCTTCCATTTCCTGTACATGTTTCTCTTAACTCTTAGCTCAGCTGTGAGTTCTTTAGTCAACCATTCTGAATTCTTCAGATGCCTTCAATTTTTCCTCCTTATTGGCACAGTTTTAGACTGTGCCTTCAGTATCTCCCTTTTAAGGAACTCGCAAACTGATATAGATATGGTCTGAAATGAACTTGATCACAATCTCCATGACTTTGTCTGGTTTGTCCCTGAGAATTAGCCTCACATATCCTCTTCTTTACTCCTTCATCTACTGTGGGATAGAATTAATATTCTTCTTGCTACAGGTGGTGGGAGAGAAGGACAAGAATGACTACCCATGGCAACACTGTACAGGAAGAGTAACATCTGAGTTGTATCTTGCAGTCTTACAACTTTTCAAAGGAAAAGAACTTCTAGCTATGATCTGACATTCTCCTCTCAGTTTGTTCTTCTAGACTTTCTCTCCCAAACAGCAGTCTGTCTCTACACCCCCATATTTCTATGGTTCTTCTGTCTCCTTTCCTTTGATCAGACAATTTTTTTTCTTTTTCCTGACTCTCCTATGCGGATGGCAGCATTTCACACTACAGAAAAGCCGGACTTGGTGCTGAATGATGTTCATTAGCCTAACTGTGCCTGACAGCAGAAAGCACCAAAGCAAATGCTTTGAATATGCTAACATAACCAGAAATGGACCCCAAAAGCTCTTTTGTCAAGTTATAAAATGATGCATATTTTCTGTTGGTTTGAAAAAGGAAGTCTTTCCCCCTCCCCTTATCTTCCCTTCCTTCTGCATTTAGCTTTTTTTAAAATAGTGATAAACACTGTAGCCTTGAAACGGACAATACCTTCTGCTGTAGAAAGTGAAGATAGTAGTTTATGTTGTTATTTATTGGACTAGTAAGAAATAACGGGCCCAGGGCAACTGTATCCACTGGTCTTTACTTATCAGCAGATGAATATCAATTGGGGAACAAATTCTTCCACTTACCCCAGAAGGTTCAGATACCTCACAGGAACAGATGTGAATTGTGTGCAGTGGCAAAGACTGGAAGGCTCAGAACTGTTGTGTGATTTAAAGTCCACTTGCATGATGCTGGATGGAACCCATCCTCTCAGTATCCCAGGAGTTTGTGTGAATGCATTCATACTAGCCAATTAAATAAAGATTTTATAGGTGTATTTTGAAACCTGTTCCAGGTATTTGTTCTAGGTATGAAAACCTCAATATAAAAAGGGAGCAAAGTATGAACATTTATCACCACTACCATCAAAACAAAAATTCACAAACACAGAGAGATAAACAAAGGATGCTAGACTGGACCTCTGGGCCTAGCCTTCGATTCCAGGTCTTGGCAAGACAAGTATATTTTCTAAGCCTATTTTCAGGAGCTGTTCAGCCCTTTGCACTTGGTTGGACAGAAGGGAAGGAAGGACTTATCCCCAAGTCCCAGGACGTGAAGGAAAGAGGAGGTGTACAAAACAAACAAACTGCCTGAGTGTGCTTTTGAGTTTGGTATATCTCAATTTCTATGACAAAATTGAACTCACCATTTTCTCCACAGACCGTTGATGATGGTGAATCAAAAAACAGGTGCAAACAGGAAACAGCTATGGATTCTGGTAAATGCATGTCAGTAGCCACAAAATATGTCATAATTACTGCAGAATGCCCAGATACCTAGAATTTAAAAAATAATACTTAGAAACAGAGGCAACCTGAGCCATTTCATTGCCTGGAGCAGACAGAATGGTAGCCTGTCTCTGTCCCTGTTGTTTCTACATAGAGAAAAAAGCAGTTGAATCTTTATTCAGCACTGGCAAAGCAACCATTGCACTGGAGGGCAACAGAGTCCCTGAAGGGATGTAAAAAGGACTGTGTGGCATTCAGAACTTTGTCCTTGCACCTTAGTGCTGCTCTCATCCTCATCCTCAGCTTACTCTGCCTGGTGGGTGATGATGATGGTGATGATGATCTTTATTTCTACTCCGCTTTTCTTCTCAAGAGAACTCAAAGCAGCTGGATGGTAGGCCACTGCTGTGATGACATATTTTGCCAATGGGGCAAAAAAAAACAAACAGTAATAAAATGTCATATCATCAGTGTAAATAATGCTGCATTCTGCCTGACTTTCTTCACTGAAATCCACATTTTCCTTTCACTTCATGGAATGGAAGTTTTAAGCATTAGGAACAATTAGAGTGGGTGGTTTCCATGTCAGTGGATCCATTTCAGTGGAGCAATGAATCCATTTTTGGGTTTAGTTAAGACTTTAGAGAGGATCTGTTTAAGGTGCTGAACTTATTTTGGAGGTAGAATCATATCAGACAGCTCCTCTTAAATTCAGACTAAAGCCCAAAGTGGATTCCTTGCCCCCTACACAATAGCGAAGAGATGCCATGGATAGGAAGGACTCTTTTCTTTTCTTGCATATTGTGAACTCCTGGTACTTTTCCTTACTTCATTGAGACCAACTTCTTTTTGGAGGAAACAGGGTGTTAAATACTACTGCTAGTCCCAGCTAGAGTAGATCCATTGTATCAGTTGGATTATTTGTGTGACAACTCCCCATTCAGCAGTCGATTTAATGGGTCTGCTGTGTTTGAGACTAATCAATAAGATTCCAGCCCATATGTCATGGCAGTCAGCAGACGCAGGTTGCCAGCTGTAGTCAAAGAGCAGGCCTTATGCTGGTGGGAAACAAGTAGTTCTCCAGATGTTGTTGGGCTGTAGTTGCTATCATTTGCTGCACTTGTCTATGATGGCTGTGGCTGATGAGAGTTGCAGTCCAACACAGCTGGGAAAGCTACATATTCACTGCTTCTGCTTCACTGGGTGAATCCTTTTGATTTCAGTGAAATTTACTGCAGAGTAATTTTGGATATAACTGTAGCCTGTAGACCAAACATAATAATTTCTCAGAGGAATTCCCCGTTGTTTCAGTGCTTTATTTTGATGTGAGAATATTTAATATCCTAATATTAAGTACCTAGTGCTGTCCCAAAGTACTTGTTAACAGCTTCTAAGATTTTTAATAGCGTATGCAGGGCTGGATCATCAGTGGTTCAATTGGCACAATTACTCCAGCCCTCTCATTCACTAGAAGCCCTGTCGTGTGGGAAAAAGTGTTATTTTCTTCCTTTTCCTTCCACAGCCAATTCCTGAATCACCTAATGTTTCTGTTATCATCAGCCTTTTAATAGATATCTTTAGCAACTGAGAACAAATACATGGAATTGAGCTGATCGCCGCACAGCCTCACTCAAATTGCATTGCTGTCTGTTGTGCATTGTGTTTGATTATTTACTCATAGATGCCATTATTTAATTTTTATGCAACCTCTTCTAGAATAGGTCACACATGTACAGGAAAATAGATCTTTTTTCTGCAATTGCTCCAGGGTCTCAGCTACCTTAGGCCTTGAGAGTATGCAGAATTGCCACATTACTCCATTCCTGCTCATGCACCTTTAAAAATGTTGATATGTTAGATTTTAATCAGGAGAAGCTTTCCCCCAATACTTTCTTGCTTTATAAGAAATCGTTGCTGCTTTTGATGAAAGTGTTCTTAAAATCGTTGGTGAGAAAAGTTGATTGCAACTCCTTCTTTAATTTAATGGAAAGTTCCAAAAATGAAAATCAGTAAGGTTGCAGTCTTGTGAAAACTTGCCCGTAAGCAGCACTGGCTCATGGCTTCATTGTAACAGGGGTAATACATTGCTTTCAGATTTTAGTCTGAACTATAAAGTAGCTACCCAAAGTGCAGACCCTATTTGGGGGATTGGGTACAACATCCTGGATTAAAATGGAATGGGTTCATTTCTCCACTGACAACAGAAAAACTGACACTGCCTGTTAGCTCCATTAAATATAGTGAAACTGACTTCTTATTGAACACACGTGGAATTGAACTGTAGGGCAGGGATAGCCACGGAGCTTTTCACAGTATCCAGTGGTAGCACAACAGTGTCCTCTTAGGATGCCATGGCGGCATCCTCCTGGGGTTTGTAGTTTGGTCAGAGACATCAGAATCAATAGCTGAGTGTTTCAAAGGTCTCTCTCTTAACTACCAATCCTGGAATTCCATAGGATGTTGCCCTGGCAATCGAGATGGAATCATAGCACTGCAATTGTGCAGTCTGAAAGGGCCCCAGCTCAAGAACATATTTACCCCTTTGGTCCAGGACAATCCCATCTTTACTCAGAGATCTGTCTCATCAAGGATTTTCTCCCTAAGGAGTGTTCTTAATACTGGACCTTTAGGATTAGATCCAGTGTTGATTTCAACAAAAGCAGATCCGTTAAAACCAGTGGGCCTTCTATAATGATAAATAACAAATCCCATTCATTTTAATGGGGCTATTCTAGTTGGGGCTAACACTGGGGTTCACAGTGGTAAATTGCACTGGTAAATTACAAAATATGGATTGAATCCTCAATATATAGTAAGAAGCCCTCTTGTTTTTGAGATTGATTCCCCACCCCCAGAAGTAAATCCACTGAATATGGTGAGAGTCAGTAACAAGTAAGTGAGCATAAGCAAGAGTAAAAATGGAACAAGGTGCTTCTTTTCAAGTGAGTAACAAAAGATTGTCTGCATTTTTCTCCATACTCTTCCAACCTGTAAAGTGTAGAGAATTTGTTTTTTAATGGAGTGATTGGAACTCCATCCAGCCAATCCCCCAAACGGGCACCAAGAATCTGGGTAATATCCAGGGTACTCTGACACATTTGTTTTTGTTTTTATTGTTATTTGCCATCAAGTCAGGCTTGATTTACACCAGTCCAGTAAATAAGAGATCTCTGTGAGACCCTGCCATCAATAGCCTTGGTCGGGACTTGTAAACCCAAAGCTGTGCCTTTATTTATTGAATCAATCCATCTGCAATGAGGTCTTCCTCTTTTTCTCCTGCCTTCCACTATTATGACTAGAAAATAGCAAAGACTTGGAATGGCCAGTCTCATGATTGGAATGTAGCAGTAGAGGGGTATAACCTATTTCAGAGAAATAAAGCAAACAGGAAAGAAGGAGGAGGAACACTATATGTCAAGAATGTTTACACCTGTGAAGAGATCCATGACTGAAATCCTGAAAGCCAGGTTGAGAGTATCTTCATAAAAATTAAGGAGGAGAGAAAAAATAGTGATGTCATTGTGCAATCTACTACAGAGCCCCAAGACAGACTGAGGACTTGGATGATACCTTCCTGAAACAGGTTATCAAACAGTCAGAAAGGAAAGAGTAATGGGAGATTTCAGCTATTCTGATATTGGTTAGGAGTCAAATTCTGCCACGTTATGTAAGGTCCAACAAATGCTTCACTTGCCTTGCAAATAATTTCATTGTCCAGAAGGTGGAAGAGTCATAGAACATGGTTTCCAGGCTTGTAACATTTTGGTTGCTGTCCTCTGAACTCGTTCTAGCTTGTCAATATCTTTCTTGAATTTGTGGTGTCCAGAACTGGACACAATATTCCAGGTGAGGTCTGGCCAAACCAGAAGAGAGTGGTACTATTACTTCCCGTGACATAGACAGTATACTTCTGTTGATCAGCCTAGAATTACATTGTTTTGTTTAGTTGATGCATCACACTACTGACTCATGTTCAGCTTCTAGTCTACTAAGGCTCCTAGATCTGTTTCACATGGATTGTTGTCAAGTTAGGTGTCACCCGTCATCCCTGTGCATTCCACTTTTTTCTGCCTAAGTCTAGTACCTTACAGGTGTCTCCACTGAAATTCATTTTATTACTTCTGTTACCTCCTTCTTTGGAGGATTTTTAAATAGAGGCTAGATGGCCATCTGTCAGGATTGTTTTGATGATGTATTCGTGAACGGCAAGGGGTTGGTCCTTGTGGTCTCTTCCAACTCTGTGATTTTATGACTACCATTAAAAGTTAAGAAAGAAAGGCCTTCCGGTCGCATGGCAGGCGCGAGTGGCGGCTCGGAGAGAAGCTGCGCAATGGCGCAGCCCCGAGCAGCCACCCACTGGATTCCAGCTGCTTCTTTTGTCATCCTAGAAGCGGCTAAACACCCATCTGGTACAAGGGGTGCAAAGAGGTCTGAAAGGGACCCCGTAACTGGCATCTGGCTCTACCCGGCTGGGAGAGCGGAAAGCGCCAGGGGGTCGAAGGACCATGACGGAGCCAGCGGGATCGTCGCCCAAACAGCACAAGTGCCGCCGTTGACTTCTAAATAAGAAACAAGTAAGAAACAAGTAAGAATGCATGTAACTTGTTCTGGAGTTCAATTTTGAAAATATCACATCGGAGTTGGTCTTGCAACGGTGCGCAGGAGCGAAGGAATGGAAGGACCCAGATGAAATGTGAGTGCATCATGGCTGAGAGTTCATCTTAAAGGAGCAGCTTTGTAAAGAAATGGCTAAGAGGCCTTTCTGCTTTTCTTTAGAGTACTGAAGTTACCAATGATAAAATGATTTCTGATTTGCAACTTGGATTTACAAATTGAAAATACCAAATAATTGAACGGTTGTACTGGATTAAGGAATAAGATTGGACTTTATAAGACTTAGTAATCTCCATTTGGACATTGAACTTTCTCTGTTTTTACATTTGATTATTTTGGTTGATTTGAGAAGATTGGTGTTTTGGCTTTTTGACTCTGGACTTCTGACCTTAAAAGAATACTTTGGGAGGCAACAGTTATTGAGCAGTGCTTTTCTTTTTTTTGCTCCTGCTGTGTGAGACTTGTTTTCTAATTTTTTTTTCTTGAGTCTGGACTGTTGTGACTGGTGAGCCGGTGCTAGAAGGTCATTCAGGCAAAATATCCTCACTCCCATGGACGGAGCGGCTTGGAATTTAAGCAACTATGAGAATACAGAGAATCTTCAGAAATGAATTTCTGGGCAGCAAAGTCCAAGAGGGGAGGGGGGAATAGGAGGTGGATTTAGGCACAGGGCTCTGAATTAGACAAGTGGTAATGTACTTTAGCAATGTCAATTAAGCTTATGTATTTGGTAGATATATTGTCATTACTGTAGACATTGTGATATTGTTAAATGGTTGATGGGGGCATTGAGACTAGTGAGCCTGTCCTGCAAGGTTATTTAAGTAAAACATCCTCACTCCCTGGGACGGAGCAGTTTGGAATTTAAGCGGCTATGAGAATACAGAGAATCTTCAGAAATGAATTTCTGGACAGCAAAGTTCCAGATGGGAGGGGGGAATGGGAGGTAGATGTACGCGCAGGGCTCTGAATTAGACAAGTGGTTATGTACTTTAGCAATGTCAAGTAAGCTTACGTAATTGATTGATATATTGTCATTAATATGAACATCGTGATATTGTTAAAGGGTTGATGGTGACTGATTAGGACATAGGTGGGAAACAAGACATTGAATATAATGGAATCCAGGGCAAGAAGATGGGTGACTGTTGCAGTAATAATAGCTCAGACTGCCAGATATACATTGACAGATGTATTTTAGAACTGTAAGATTTCAGGTTATAAGTGATGGAGGACTTAAAAAATATATGGAATTTGGTGATTAGAGAAAAGCAGAATAGCCAATATGGGGGACAGCTGGGAACTGTTAAGTGAGAATGACTGTATTATGATTGTGTGGGAGAGGGAAATGCATGTTCAAACAGTTGAGATAAACATTGTATTGTGATACATAAATGTAATAAGTGGAGTGAATTTCAGGAAATGAAGACCAGATCAGAGTGGAAGATCAGAAACAATTCATGTAAAATTACAGGTTAAAGAAACTTTTTTTTATTTGTGAAAATTTAATAAAATTATTATAAAAAAAGTTAAGAAAGAAAGCAGAAAAGAAGGGTTACAGCTGAATATTAAGAAAACTCAGTATAGTAGCACTTATGTGATGGCAAACATGATGATCTGTATCTCTGTCAGCTGCTCTTCTATTCTGCTTTGTTAAGAAGTTAGATATATTTGCTGGATTTGTTAAATGTTTAGTTGCTAATTACCCTTGTTCCTCAGAAACTGAGGGAGAGATAGACTTCTACTTCCTTTTCTACAGCTCAACCAGAGTTGAAATATGTTAATCAGTGTGCATTTCCCTAGGGCTGGTTTCCAAAATATGGCATAGTGCCCAGAGTAATATAAACAGAAGCAGGACTTCTTATCATCTAAACTCTGGAAAACAACACTAAAGTCTTGAACAATAAAAAGTGTCAATATGATTAAACCTTCTTTTTCTTTTCAGCTACAGAGCTCATAGAAACACCATAATTATACTAGTCATTCTCACTTAACCAGTTGTCTGAATGTTATCATTAAATACAGTTTGCTTTGGAAGTATCACATTAAATGCTTTAGCTCCTCCTTCTGTGATTTTGAATGCATGTTTGGTGCTTAGTCATTAAAAGATCAAATTGCTTGTGATATTTTCAGGTTTGAGGTTGAGCAAAATTGCTGTTAAAAGTTTCTGGTTGGCCTTCAAAATGGCTGAGTATTTAGGGAGGTGAAAAATGGTCTTGTAGTTAGAAATCTAATTCAATAAGTAAGGGGGAATTTTGAACCAAAATTTCCTCCTTCATAGACCTTGAAATAATGTCAGGTTACTTAAGGTTGCATCAAGGTTGCTCTTCAGTCAAGAGTTATGGTTCTCAACTTTTGGTCTAGCAGATGATTTGGACTGAAACTCCCAGAAACCTTAGCTGGCACAGCCAGTGGTCAGGGTTTCTGGGAACTAAAGCCCAAACATCTGAAGGATGAAAGGGCAAGAACCATTGATCTAGTACAGTGGAATTAGATGGATTTTGCGAGAAAGAGTCAGGATAGCAGCAGTTGAAACCACCAGAATGGAGAGGCATTTTAGGCAGGAATATTGTGGGCTTACAGCAAATCAGCTGTCCATGAAAATACAGGATAAAGTATTTCTCAGGAAAGAAATCAACAGAATTGCACTAGTGAAGAGCTATAACTGAATTGGGACCATGAAGCTCCCGTCAGAGACCAAGAAGTAAGTGGTGGAATTAAATGAAAAGGTTGCTCTGGAAGTGGATTCATAAGTTTCCTCTACTCTTGAAGAAGCTACTACAAACTAATTCTCCCAATGCTTTTGGAGTAACTGAGAAGTACTGATCTGTATATGAGATTATGTGGGTGATGCCAGTGTTCCCATAGGGTTCAGTGAGGAGACTCATGAGGCCCTCAAATGTTCTTGGACTACAGATCCTGGCATTACCTTCCTTTGGGGCTGTGCTAGTCAGGAATGCAGTCTAACAATATTGGAGGAATATATAACTTTCATCCCTGCCCTAGTTTTTGGAGTCTGATGCTGTCATATGGAGAAGTTGTGTCACAGGCTGCTCAGCCTTGAACCATCTGTTCTTGTGTTATCCAGTGAGATGTAAAGCAGTGGTGCTTTCACCTCACTGTACACAGGTAAGACTCTTCTCTGAGAAGCCAGGGACAGAGGCCTCCATGGGCATTGTCAGCAAGCTAGGGTTAGCTGCAGCTGGCGGGTAACATGTCAGGGGTGTGGTGAATCCATTCCAGGTTTTAGTCTATACTTTAACATAGGAATCCAAGGTGCTGAACCTATTTTGGAAAGTGAGAGAGTCCATTACCTTGGGAAGTTTCTTTGAAGTTCAGAGCCACTGCTCAACTGACATGAAAACGACCAGTGACTTACTGGCCAGGATTGGGCTTGTCATATGCAAAAGAGGAGAGAGGGTGTGTTTCAACAAGGATAGGTTGTCATGCTAGCTAGAGCTGGCCTCAAATACACAATTAGTAAAGGTAGATGGGTCTTCTTTCTTGTCTTTGGCATGTGACCATCCCAGTTAGGATTGCTCCCAATGGCACATCGTTGATTAAACTGTTTTAAAAAAATCTGTATATGGAAAAACAGGTTTTTCCTGAAATCTTTTTTTCTTGTAAAAACTGGAAAATATCATTGAATATTTTTTTTTAGATTGATAAAATGTTTAAGGTAAGGTGTTAATATATTTGTTGCTATTGTTGTTGCTGGGTACCTTCAAGTCATTTCTGAGTTATGGCAACCCTAAGGTGAAACTATCATGGGGTTTTCTGGGGATGAGACTGTCTGACGTCCCAAGGTCACCCCATGAGTTTCAGTGGCTGAGCTGGGAATCGAACTCTGGTCTACAGGGTTGCAACCCAGTGCTCAAACCACTACACCATGCTGGCTATCATTCATATATATTTTATTCCAAATTATTTCTAAAAGCCGTCTAACATACTTTTATATATGGCTATATACAGGATTAGGTTGTTGCAATTCTTGGTCAAGGTTTCCTTTTCTTGGTTCTTCTTTTAGTTTGGAATAAGTGTTTTATCTCTGTTTTATGCCAGGGAGGAATAGAAGAGACTAAGTAAATTTTGTGGTTGTGCTAGCACTGATGATTTCTTGTCTTTCTACTATTTTTCCTGATCTTCATAAATTGACAATAGTAGAGTGCAGGTGTTCTTTACAGTTCATGAATTTGTAGCTACATTTATAACAAAATAAATTTAAATTAAGAGTAAAAATATAATTGAAAATTGAAAACTGAATTCTATTTGTGGTTATTGTCTCTATAAAAATGTATTTTTAAAATATTCTATACAATATAATATCATACCAAACCAAATTAGATATGATACATTTTATGTTCCTAAAGTAACAAAGTGATTATAAACTTGTAAAAGGTACTAATAAAGCATTTTTAATTTTTTTTCAATTTTTTTTTCCTGAGGAAAAAAAGCAGGAGGAACAAGGTTTCTTTATGGCTTCAGAATTTCTGGAAGTTTTACATATCAGCACTGTTTTTGGTTTGGAATGGGGCTATTTTGCCCCTATCTATTTTTTTTAAAAAAACCTTTATTAAACATCATATTAAAAAATATAAAACCACACATAAGGAATAAAAACAAACTGTATACTACATACATTACCGAAAGACAAGCAATCCTAATACTAAAGACAAACACAAAGTAAAAAGGGATAAAAAGACTATACGCATGACTTCCAACTGATTAGGGAACAGCTATTATGTGATATGTAAACATACTTCCTCTAAGTTAAACAATGTTGTGAATATTTGAACTTATCCAAGAAAGTTTTTTAAAAAGGAAAAAAAATTGATCACTAATTACTCATGCTATTCATTCACTTATAGTTAATGTATAATATAATTGGTAGAATGGTCTACAATGTTATTTCTGTTCCAAATATTCCAGTCCTACCATTGCAGTTTTCCCTCGGCAACCTCTAAAATAGCTTATAACTTTTCTCCACTCCTTCTTAAATTTAATCAAAGACCCTCCTTTGGTTACAATAGCCAATTGATCTGTCTCTGCCATATTAAGCAATTTCATCACCCAATCATCCTGAGATAGCATCTGACTTTTAAAACTCAGTCTCTGTTACTTTTGTGTGGAGGTCGATTTGACATGTAGGTTTTGCCAGACGAATGCTGTATTTATAAATGTGATGGATCCTCTTCGCAGTTTTGTTTCCGAAGGGTAGCGAAAGCATGTGATTCTTCTGATCTGTTATACTGTAAACCTGCTTGGTAGGGGATGCTCGCCTTTTTCAACCAACAGTAATCAATGAGAAACGAACACACAATTGATCTACAGTTTACGTGAGATAGATAAAGAACCAAAGTGGTTTGTGTGTTGGACCGGGACATGGAAGATGCAGGTTCAAGCCCTTAACTTGCCACGAAACTCACTCAGGGACCTTGGGCCAGTCGTTTTGTCTCTCAACCTGGCCGACCTCAAAGTGAGGAAGTAAAAAGGACGTGAGTCATGCGCTCTACTTTGAGCCCAGTGAAAGAAGAGATAAAAACACAACTAAACAGTGATAACATGATTATTTACAGGTATTAAATAAAATACTTTTCAAATAAGCAGCATCAAATGTACTCCCTCCCACACACCTTTACTATAGCTTGCAATGAAAGAGAGAAGCCTTCAAGTCCCAAATTGTTTTCGGGTTTTTTTTTTCTAATAATCTATTGGAAATTTGTTAACTGCTAAGGCAATTCAGGTCCCCCCATGGGTAAAAAAAGTCATAGGCCCTTTTCGCAGCGCCGGCACTCGCACGACAGAGGAGGGCGGCTCGCGCAAGAAGCCTTCTCCGGGAGGCTGCCGCTTCCCCCTCCTTCCTTCCGCAGGCGAAGGAACGAGCGGGGAAGCAGCAGCCTCCCGGAGGCGGTGGCGGCTCGCGTGTCTGTCCATCCCCCCCGCGCGCACGAGAAAGGAACCTGTCCCGTCCATCCCCCCCGCGCGCGTGAGAAAGGAGCTTGTCACGTCCGCCCCCCCGCGCGCACGCGAAGCAGGACGTGTCGCGTCTGTCGCGCTAGCACCCCGCCCCATCCCTTCCTTCCGCAGGGGCGGAGGGAAGGAAGCGCGACCCGGCCGGCTCCCCGATGCTCCGCACAAGAGGTAAGTGCGCGCGGGCGCCGGGAGCGTTGTGCGAGCGCGGGTGATTTTCGCTTCGAAGCGAAAATCAAAAAACCCACGCTCGCGCTGCTTCAGCCCCATGAGCCTGGCGGAAGTGGGAGTGCGTTGTGCGGAGCGGTGCTCCCACTCCCGCGAGGCTCATGGGGGTGTCGCGCAAGAAAAGGCCCGTGCGAAAAGGGCTCCAGCAGTTTTTTGAGTTGCTGAATTAGGAGCCAGTCTGAATATTCTATTCATGAATACAAGAGTAAACATTACCAAGTAAAAGGGGGCATCCAACAGTTTCTACCTTCAGCCCATTACGTGGATGTAACTGTATCAGCCACTGAGATGCCATCAGCTATCCCTTATAAAACTTGAGAAGATGAAACATTTAGCTTAGCATACATAAAGGCTTTCAGCGTGTTACTACAACTTTGGGCAACGACACGAGATCCAGGGACCAAATACACTAGATGCCGAGAGGCCCACATAACTCCCATTTTTTTCGTGAAGGAGAGTGGGAGACAATTTCATTTTTTATTATGAGACATTTCAGTCCTAGGGGGGGCCTTTTTTTTTTTTTCTGAATCAGGAAGTGAATTGGAAGTCACTTTGGGTTTGAAAAAAGCTTCTTTGGGCTTAAAACTGCCCAAGGCGGGGCGGGGGGGAGAGTGTGGCTTTTTTGCGGGGGGCACAGGGCATTCTTAGTAAAACAAGTTGTTAGAAGAGACCCTAACAGAGCTACAAAAATGGTGGGGACTGCACTGTCCCAGTATGTTTTGCTATATATTGTTTGTTCAAATAAGCATCATGATGTAAATGGCTAGGCTGGCTGGGGGTTTCTGGGAGTTATTGTTTCTGGGAGTTATTGCCCAGAAAGGGGGATTTTCTAAGGTCTGGAAAGCAGGGAACAAGATGTACTGGCATAGGACAATTGGTCTTGATGGAAAATATCCCAGCGTCTCTGTTTGACTTGATCTAAAGCCTTGCCAAACACAGCTTTGAAAAAAGGAGGGTGGAGATAATCCCCATAGTAGCAAGTCTTTCCTAGCATCCGTTTTTGGTCAATTACTTTTATAGCTGTCTTTTGGAGAAAGAGCTAATGGGCAGAACCATTCCTAAAAATGTAAGCCCCAAGCCAGAATTGAAGTGAAGCCATCCATGTTCTGGTCTCTGAGGGACATTGGCCAATTTCCAGTAGCATCACTGTGTTTGGTACACATCTAGGGGTTTGTAAAGCTGTCCACAGAAAGCAGGCTTGAGTGCGGAATATGAAGTACTGTGTTTGAATCCTTGTGTCACCCTTCAGGCCCTTAAAAGAAGTGGGCAAATATTTTGTCAGTGTATAATCATGGTAATTGCTATGAAAATTTGGGCTTTTTAATATTAAAAAAACTGTAACAGGGCAATATGGTTTCCTAGCACTTTTTGAACTTTATGAGATCTGTAGGTGGAATGCAAGAGTCAGTATCATAGTATAAAAGTTCCAGAAATATAAAGCTTTTAAATTGAATTTGGTCACTTAAAGACCATGTCTGCTATGTGGATTTCAGAATTAATGGTGTATTTTTCTATATGACTAACACATAAGTTCCTCCAAGCAATTTGATTCATAGTATTTTCCAATATTGATTTGTATGGATTTTTTTCCCCTATGTGATAATGCCTTTAAGCTGCATTAATGTTTTTCTTCTCTTTGTTTGATGTGGAGGGATAATTGGGGAACTTACACAACCACATATGCCACATTGACTGCAGTTTTTTTTTTTTTAAATCTACAACTGACATGTCTGAAGTATGATGCTTGATTTAACAACTATTTTTATAGAGAACGTGTGTTTGCTTGAGACAGAAGAGTAACAGAACAAGTCTTCACAAGACACATCTAAGCATGGTCCCCTGGATTACTACTGCTGTTTGTGTGACATTGTACCTTTCATGGATTGTGTCTGAAATTATGGGTCTTTCCACACTATACTGTTACAGTGCTATTATTCCAGCTTCAACATCCTCTGGGATCCTGGGGTTTGCAGTTTAGGGAGGGACACTTAGAATTCTCAGCTAGAGAGCTCTTGGGCCTCAGGAAACTACAAACCCCAGAATTCTACGGGATGCTGAAAGTGGAATAATAGCACTATAACAGTGCAGTGTAGAAAGGCCCTATGTCTAAAGTATGTTGAGCCTCCCTGTTGTGCCTTCAGTAAACTCTGATACAGTCCTAAATTTGAAACTGGCAGATTGTTTTACCTCACAGAGTAATCTTCCTCATTTAAAAAAAAGGGGGGGGCAGGGGGAAACTTGCACATTTAAAATCCTATGGAATCCTGGGATTGACAGTTGAGAGATGGGCGTTTTTCCAAAGCCCAGGGGGATTCCACAAGAGGCATCCATGGCACTTAAAGTGGAATCATAGCACTATAATTGCACAGTGTGAATGAGGTCCTTGAAAGTCACATCATAGTGGCTGAAATTTCATGGTTATTCAGACCCAAATAAATCAAAACCCCTGGACTTTCTGAACATTTTCTCACAATATGATGTTCAAAGAGAGAGGGGGTTTCTTGCAGTCCAGATAGAGCTCTAGAGGATAAAATGTAGAAAATTAGTCCTCAATCTACATTCTTTTTCTTTCTCAGAGCATCTGCTTTCCAGGGCAAACAGTGAAGGAAAAGTTGGCATGAAGTTTTTTTAGTTCACAGTCTTCAGCTTCGCCCACACGAGCAGCCAAAATTAGAGCAGGAAATATGAGTTAGTTCTCTTTCTTTTTGCCCCTAGCAATTTGGCTGTCCTTGCATCCAGCATTCATCAAAGTATGTGCAATTCATTCATTATTTGTTGTGTGGACAGTAGGGGTGGGGATTGGATTTCATTTACACTTCAGAGGAGTCGGGTGGCAGAATGCAACTCGCCTGTCACATGAACGGGATTGCTCTGCAAATCGTTTGAATTAATGGGTTAAGGCAATGGGTGGGTGTGACTTGGATAAGATGAATAAAGCAGATTTACCCAGCTGTTACAGAGTTCTTACTCAGATCCTACAGGCTTACCCAGCAGCATACATGGTAGGCTAAAAATTAAAATAAAACAAAGGCACTGCTGCTTTTATGGACTCTCACATGGCATATGGGTGGCTTAGGACCTCCTCTTGAACCAACAGGGAGTAAAAAATTTTAAAGCCAGCTTTCCCCACCAAAGGGTTTGGATGTATGTTAAATTATTCAAAAGGATATTGTTGTGTTTACCCACGCTGTAGCTTCCTTTGAGGATCAGATTCAAATCTGTAAGTGCATAGGTTTTATTCTACTGTGTTTCTGATAAGTCAAATTTAACTGCACACAACGATTCTCTAATATGTTCTGAATTGTTTTGTTGTCAGAAACGATAAAAGTTTGCTTGCAAGTACAATAAATATGCAAGATTTATGTTTCAGTAAAATATGTAGGGTAAGATATAAGCTGCTTTGCATCCCTACCAGGAAAAGCAGGGTATAAATAATGATGATGATGATGATGATGATGATATTATGATTATTATTGTTGTTGTTGTTGTTGCTGCTGCTGCTGTTGTTGTTTATATGCAAAATATGCAAGATATGGTAAACCTTGATTTTTTTTTATTTAAAAAAGTCCTATAAAATTGCAAAAGGTTTTATGTTTTAGAAAACATGCAGCATGTGATGATACTCGCATGCAGCATAACCACAAGGATTTAAACAACTGTGACGTACATATTTTCTAGGAAAGATGTGGTTCGGAGCTGAAGAGGAGTGGGGGAGAGATTCCTGGCACCATTTAGAGGCTGTTAACATGACATAAAGTGTTTATAGGCATCACTTTTTAAAAAGAGCAAGGTATGTTGTTCAAGTGGGTGGTTAGCTGGCCGTAATCCATCAGTCCCCATTATGAGTGAGAATCTATCAGAGAGCATCTGATGAAGTAATGAATTAGTTACAGGTTTTAAGGTAGACAGGATTTATTCTTGTTAATAATATATAAATATACAATTGCTTCCTGCATCTATGTCTTTTTATTATTCCATGAAATGAGGATATAATGTATTATTAGGGCTGCCATGTTTAATGGATTAATTGGCTAGATTAATCAGTTAAACTGTTAATCAGCTAAAGTCTGCCTGTGCTCAATTCAGCATCAGATTCAGATCTCTCTCTCTCTCTCTCTCTCTCTCTCTCTCTCTCTCTCTCTGTATGAGGAATCAGAAAAACATTATAGCAGGCAGGCATCACGCTCCTCTTTCCCTCTCCCATAGGAGTAGATCTTTCTTCAAAAGCTGAACCTACTATGAAATTCTCTGAAAGAGGCACAGGGAAAGTATGGTCTGTTGTCTGGATATGCCTCCCAATCCTTGCTTTCAACCACCTTCTCAGATATCCTTAGATATCACACAACTCTCTGACCACTTCTCCAAATTTTGGGGCAGCTTCTAGCAGGCCCAGAAGCAGGAAATTAGCAGGAATCACCACGACCCATCTGAATGACTTACCAAAGAAAGAAAGAAAGAAAGAAAGAAAGAAAGAAAGAAAGAAAGTAAGTTTCTAGAAAACCAGTTTTCAGTATCACTCAGGAGTGCAAAATACTAAGTGCCACAATAACCACTAGACATGCCACATGTGGGGCAAAGCTAGACTTGGCACACATGCTCGTAGTAACTCATTATCTTCTGCAAGCTAATTCTCTCAATCTTCTGAGAGCAATAATTTTTTCCTCTATTATTCCTCTCTGATAGTCAACAGAAATGTACTATTTCTTGGGAATATATCTGAAATAATTAAAAAGATATATTAGATACAAGAGATGTCTAATTTCTCTGAAATTGAGGACATGTACCGCTAATGGCCACCACGGAATTATCTCCAGGGTCTGTTCATGATCCAGCCTGGATGGCATAAAGCCTTTGACCCATACCTTCTTCACATGGCAGTAGCTGTGACTCATGCAGGGCAAGTTGTTGGCTTCCTTGTTGGGGCAGCAGTTTTATTCTGGACTATAAAGGAAATATCTAAATTACTGATTCCTGTCATCAAAATACATTCAGCACCTTGGACAGATGATATAGAATCAGGAATCCAATTATAGTAGTGCACAGCAAATTTACTGGACCACTGATATGGAAGCCTCTGGCTGCTGCTGATTTGTAGCCTTGATGGTCCCTTTTCAAGCAGCTGCTGTAGCATAAATTGTAGCAGTCACATGCCTAGCTCTCAAATGGAAATGCTAGTGTATGCAGTCATTGCCTCCGTAAGGTTCCAGGTGAGTCATCTGAATCCTCCAACATACTCCTGGAAGTGTATGAGGGACCCACTAGTTGTTTGAATCAACAAGCCATAAATAATCCTCTTAATCAATTTCACTTAAAGACAAAATATTTAATTATTAAGGCTCCATTTTCTCAAGTTCTTTTAATTATAGCAGTATATTTCTGTGCACAGAGAGGAGATCTCAAAGGTACAAAGAGGTTATTGGTGCAACATAGAATCATAGAGTTGGAAGGAGCTGCAAGGGCCATCTTATCCAACCCTCTGCCATACACAAAAACATAATTAAAGCACTCCCAATGATCATCCAGCCTCTCTTGAAAGATGTACAAAGAAGAGGTCTTCTTATTGTTGAGAACTTCTATCTAATGTTTAGATGGTAATTTGAATCCATTGCTTTGTGTCTTATTCTCTGCAGCAGCAGAAAACAAGCTCGCTCCATATTCTTCATGGCATCCCTTAAATATTTAAAATGGCTATCATATCATCTCTCAGTCTCTTCTCTAGGGCAAACTGCTTTTCCTCTACTGTTCCTCATAGGGCTTGGTTGCTAGACTTTTCAACCATCTTGATCACCCTCCAGCATGTTGATACTCTTCTTGAACTGTGGTGCTGAAAACTGGACCCACTATTTTAAGGGAAGTCTGATAAAATGAAATAGAATGGGACTGTTCTTCCCATTATCTGGATGCTGTACTCCTTTTGATGTGGACAGCATGTTTCTCCATACTGTAGATGTTGGTGTTTATGCTTGAAAGAACCATATCAGTAGCCATTTGGGAAATAAAAACATGGTAGGCCAATAGATTACTGTCTATGAACCTCTGACAGTAGGCTCTCTTCACATTTTGGGTATGGTATCATCTCATCTTTCCTTCTAACAACATTTTTATCAGATTAACAGAAACACAAACATCATTCTTTTTAACAAATTTTAAAGTAAAGATAGTACCCATGGTTTTATTGGTCTAAAATAATAGCATGGGCCTTCTGCTCTCCTTGGATTAGGTATTGTCTTGTATTTCCATAAAGATAAGCATAATGATAATATGTGATAATAGTAATACAGGAGACCTGCAGGTGGAAAATTCTGCCTGGAATGGGAACTGTAACATCACTATTTAAAGGAGGACCCATTCTGAAGCAGCTCTAATGCTCATGCATTGCTGATTGTCCTCCTGAATCTTCTTGCACTAGTCTGAGCAGAAAGTAATGAGTAATCATTCTCAGCACTTTCAGTCTGGATATATTCAGGGACACACTAACAATAGGAAGAATCAGTGCCATAGTGCAGCAGTAGTGGCTTGTAAACTTTTAATTTGAATAAAATGTCCAATCACTTCTGGTTCAGGGAGGCAGCTTCCATATGGCTCTTTTCTGCTGAGTGTTCAAAATGATACCCCATTTAGGAACCAAGAGATAATGCAGCAAAGGTTATAACTTGTGAGGATGTTCTAGAATTAGAATGAAATCTTCATGGGTGTTGTTTTCTGTGAAAGAGATGGGGTTTGTTGCTGATGCTGCTATCCTGGAAGTCAGAGGCAAGCTATGCCAGGAACATCATCTGTGACCTCTGTGAAAAATTGTAATTTGCTTTTCCTGTACATTGAAAGGAACAGTGCTGGTCCAGACAGAGAATGTGTCTGTCCCATTGGCATTTTATTGAGTCATATTACAGTAGATTGGGCTGGAACACATGTCACCTGATAATATGTGAAACAACCCCCTTGAGAGGTTTTGCTCCCGCCAGTTTCTGGGAGAGATAATATAAAGCCCAGAAGTGCTGGATGGGGATGGAATATAGTTAACTGTTTTCCCACTTGTAGCTTTTAAGTTCCAAGTCCTCCCCAGGGCTGCCACCTCCTCCTGTTCTTCCTTTTTTCTTCTATAGTTCGAAATCTGTTTTTGCTTTTGCAAAGATGGGAACTGCACAGGAAAATGAGGGCAGGACATTTTGCAGAGGAAGTGGTAGTGTGAAAAGGTTTCTTCCCTTCGCCTCCTCCTACTTCTTTTCTTTGCTTCATATCTTTCTAAAGCTGCTTTATCTGAAATGTTAAAGAAAACTCATAGGTAGCTGACTGCATTTATGTATACTTAGGCACTGATGTGTTGAAGGGTGAAAATGCTATAATGAATTAACCAGTATATGATAGTTTTGTAATAAAAAGGAAGTAAAATGTGCTTTTTTGTATTAATTTCACCTTTCCTGGGAATAACAGGTAGCCCAGTCTATAATAAAGGGTGCTGACATGGAATGCCTGTCCTCCCTAAACTGTTATTGTGCTATTATTCCACTTTTAACATCCTGTGGAGTTCTGGGGTGTGTAGTTTACTGAGGTCAAAGAGCTCTCTGCCTGCGAATTCTACATGCCTCCCTAAAATACAAACCTGGGATTTGTATTTCATATGATACAAATTGTATGAAGTACAAATCCCGGGTTCAGGATTCCATAGGATGTTGAAAGTGGAATAATACCACTATAACAGTGTAGTGTAGAAAGGTCCTAAGATGCCTCAGTCTGTTTCAGTGCAGAGTCACTGTTATAAGATTCAATAATGGCTTTGATGACTTTTAGAAAGGATCAGCCAAGCTATTGAAACTTCAGTCCCCAGATCTTGTTGAAAAGTACCCTAGTGCTTCCAGGCTGTGTGGCAAGTGTTTGTGGATGATGAGATTTGTAACTTAACAACATAGGGGGACCCAGGTTTGAGAATTTCTGGTTTAGGTACTGGAAAATCCTTCCCTACACGATCTGTCTGGTCTGTGAAGGACTTTCAACTTGATTTTGGTTTCCCATTTCTGTAAGATATGGACATTAGATACCATCAAATGCATCATTTCTGGATCAAGTATATAAAACAATAGCTTGAAATATCTAGACCATGCTATCTTAAAAGATCTTTGTTTCTATATCCATACATATTTGTTTGTAAGTCCCCCTACTGTCTGAGGAAATTGCAAGGCAAGTCCTTTCAATTATAACCTTAACAACACTGAAGGAAGCCACAGTTCCGTATTACAAAAAGCAAGCTGGGAGATGATGACATAGCCAAGACAGTATGTTGGAATTACAATTAGATTAAACTGTACAAGGATAAGTAAAGTTAAATTACTCAGATTGTATAAATAACCTTATATCAGTTTCTCTGTCTCATAGTGCTATCTAATATTTAGGGTACATGCCTGAAAGAGATCTATGATGTTTAGCAAACAGAAATTCTGCATTAATAAGACTGTATACTACCTTGATACTATTTTTTTTATTAGAAGATTCTTTTCCCTATTACAGTGGTTCTCAACCTGTGGGTCGCGACCCCTTTGGGGGTCAAACGACCCTTTCACAGGGGTCACTTAAGACCATTGGAAAATACGTATTTCCTATGGTCTTAGGCTCCATTCCCTCCTCAGTGATGGTGCGCAAGCGTGAGCCATGCGCTCGCATCCTCCTGCCCCATGTTCAGAAGGGACTGAAATCTCTCCCCTTCTCTGCTACCAGGAGAACCTCCTGTCTGATGGGCCAGCTTGGGGGGGCGGTGGCAGCACGGGGGGCAGGCCCCCTCCTCACCACGGCCCCTGCCCCACTCACCATGGAGGGGGGTGCTGCAGAAGGGCCGGGGGGCTGCAAGGTGGCACTTTTCCGGGGGGAGGCGAGCTGCACCCAGCGCAAAAGACAAAGGCGCTGGGATTCCTCTCCCCCGGCCAGGGTCGACACTCTGGAAATTTTTCCCACACTGCCCCCCAGTGGAAACAAGAGCGAAGCAGAAGCAGAGCCTGGGGGGGTCTCAGAGTTTTTCCCCAGGGGAGACTTTCCCTCCCTGCCCACCCACCCCCCATTCCTGGCCAGCGAGGCAACCTTTGCCGGGGGGAGGCATTGTAAATAATAAATAAATAATTTTATGGTTGGGGGTCACCACAACATGAGGAACAGTCTTAAAGGGTTGCAGCATTAGGAAGGTTGAGAACCACTGCCCTATACAATATACTTAATTGGTTTTTACACATTTTAAAATGGGGTTTTGTTAATTAAATGCAGTAATTAAAAATTAATCCTTCAATATATTAATATACTGTGAAAAGCCAAAACTTACTTAACATTTTATTTTTGACCGGATGAATTATAAAACTGTGCCAAGTAACACACACGCACATACAAATGGGGGTGGAAGGAAGCCATTTGTAGTTCAGGATTTTGAGACATGCGGGCTCCATGTCTACCAGACATCGCACGAAGATATATAAAAGTCTGGAAAAAGATGTATTTTTTTTTAAATCCCCTTTTTTCCCCCAAGTCTTTTTTCTCAGAAAAAAAATAAAAAATGAATTAGGGCATATTTTCTTTTAGAATGAGTAGTAACCTATTTAGGACAAGGTGTTCCTGCCTTTTCTCCCCCACAGTATTTCTAAAAAACTATATAGCAGATAAACTATTATGTAAGGCCATGTACAGTATTTCTATCGTTGCAATTCCTGATCTTGGTTTCATTTTTCCTCCCTGTCTCTTATTTGTGGAAATGAGCATTTTTATCTGCTTTGTACTGTGGAGGACTTCTTGTTGTTGCCGCCCTTCAAGTTGTTTCGAGCTTAATGACAACCCTAAGACGAGCTATCATGGGGTTTTCTGTTGTGTGAGAAGCCCAAAATCACCCAGTGGGTTTCTGTGATGAAGCAGAGATCAAACCCTGGTGTCCAGGGTTGTAGGGCCTTTTTGCACTACAATATTATAGTGCTGTTATTCCACTGTCAACATCCTATGGAATCCTGGGGTTTGCAGTTTTGAGAGGGCCTTTAGAATTCTCAGCCAGAGAATCAGCTCTTTGGCCTCAGGAAACTACACATTCCAGAATTCCACAGGAGGTTGAAAGTAGAATAATTGCACTGTAACAGTTGTAGTGGGGAAATGGCTGTAGTCAAACACTCAAACCACTCCACCACACTAGCTCTTGTGGAGTACTACTGGAGACAAAATAATGGTCTTAGGTTTACTAATCTTGATGATTTCTTCTGTTTTATTGTTTTTGTTTTGTTTTGCTTTGTTTTGCTTTGTTTCCCCAGGCCTCATAAGCTGGCAAAACCAAAGATGTTCCTTACAGTTCAGCTGTTCCTTGCAGTTCAGGAGCTTATAGATTTGATTTTTTAATTATTTTTCTGAATAAAGTGTGGTTTTAATATATAAGACACTCTTTTTTTGTGAAACCAAGTTATCCATGATTTACTTTATGTTCATAAAGTAACAAAATGATTTTCAACCTGTAAAGGGTGCTGATATTGCATTTTCCCACAATTTTTATGAATATTTCAATTTTTTCTTTAAAAAAGGAGAAATCGTCCAGTTTTATCTCCATAGTATCAACATTTCCCAGCTGTAATTACCCTGACCCCTATGGCTAGCTTAATATTGAATGCTTCTCTTCATTAGGTTGTTGTAGGTTTTCTGGGCTTTGGGGTCGTGTTCTATGGATTCTGGCCATGAAAGCCTTTGACTTTACTTTTCTTCGTTGTTTGGATTCTAAGAGACTGTATTTGGCGGGAGCGTCAGAAGCCCGGTTAAGGCTCTGAAAGACTTCATGAATTAGAGCCCTTTTCTGTTTTGATTATATGTTGGTTTGGTTCAGTTAATGTGTGTGTAGGGGTGCTTCCTCAAGGACTGAGAATAGCTACATGTGCTAGTCATATTTTCATGCTTCCACCCACCTGACTCACCTACTGAAACTCTCCTTAATTGGTTTTATTGAAGAACCAGACTGAAGAAAGTAATCTTTTAGCTTTGGATTATCAGTGCGAAACCAGAAAAATGACATAACATTTGGCAATCTTGCATGGCCTTCCATTGTAGAGAGGAGAGGGGTAGGGCTCCTTCTAAATCTTTAGATCTAGAAGTGGAACTCTATGCAGGTGTGAACCCCTCTCCTGCCCATGCGTGTGAATGCACAGGTAACCACTCTGTGCACCACAGTCAAGGCAAGCAGGTTGTTCTGGGTGCCGAGCTTCCCTTCTCCTTGAGTGGCTGCTATTAGATGACTCAGTACCTTTCACCTTTTTTCACTGGTCTTAACCAACCTGTTTGCTTTCTTTCTCTCAACCCATCTTGGGTCCACCCTTGAGCCATTGAAAGTCTTTGTTTAAGAATCTCTAACTGACTACAGCTCAGATAGAATCTTAACTTTCTCCCTGCACTCCTCCCACAGCCCTAAGTGTGAATCTGGAAATGACTTAATAATTTTTTTTGCAACCCACCTCTCCCCAAGGCTCAACCAAACTCCTGGTGGACCTTCATAGGAGGTTTCCTACTCCTCACTGATGCTGGAGATTCCTCTGCTTGTTTGTGCTTGAACAATCTATACCCTCACAGAGACCCAAGCACATCTTGGGAGATGAGAAAGATTTACCTCCTGTCACCCACAGCAATAGAACCCCACTTCCATATGTGGAACAAGATTGCCCATAAACTTGGGGAAGATGGAATCTAGAGTTGCTTTCCTGTGGGGTACAGATAAGACTTTTGTACCTTTGGTGGAGAAATGAGCAGTATGGATTTGGCCACATTGAAACTTGGGGATGCATGCCATCTTTTCTTCTCCTTTTTAATTGGTACTCTTAATGTGCTCGGATTCCTTATAAGGAGAAGTGCATTGGCAATGCTTCATTTCCAAATCTGTTCTTAACCAAAATAAACTCAAGGGTCCCTCATAACTGTTTAGTCCTCATTATTCTCCCTGTCATCATCAGGGCCATCCAAACCATGTTTTGAGGAGTTTTGAGTCCCCGTTGATTTTTCTAGTTCAGTCTGGGGCTGCTGTGCATGGCAGCTTGAGACTAAAGTCCCTGTTTTGAAAGGGATTTTCCCCCCTGCCATGAATCATAGAAGGGTGGCCTGTGTCTCCATCAGCTTCATACTGTAAGCAACACAGTGTGGAAACACTCTCCTCCTCATCCCATCTCCTCGAGGCAATTAATTACAGTTGTATTTGTTAAAAATTCTCTTCCTTCCCTTTGCTGCTGTCTGCTGCTTCTCCCAGAGTCTGCTCTTACCACAAGGAAAATAAGTTTTTTTGTTATCATAGCCCTGCTTCTTTTCCTTATTCAATTAAAAAATCTCCTTCTCTCTTCCTTTCCCTCTGCCCTCTCATCTCTCTCCATCCTTCTCTCCCTCTCGCTCCCAAAATCTTTGTCTTTGCTGGGTTTGTATATTATCTCATGTACTGATAGGTTGTGCATACTAGTCCAGCCTGTCTCCTTGTAATCAGTGCACACGTGTAATCATTTGTTACAATAAACCGTCTGCATCTGCCATCTTAAATGAGTGAATGTGCGTGAATTATTTTCCATCATCCCTGTCAAGTATTCCTGAATCAGAAGAAGAGTACAGTGCAAAATTTCCTGTTTCTGCATTCTGCTTCTTCTCTGGTGTCCAAGAAACTTGTCTGAATGAGAAACTTGGGGATCCTATTGCTTTTTGTCTGGGTGCTTCCCAGTTTGCAGTTGTACACATACAAAGGAAGAAGTAAGTGCTATTGAACAATTTGGGACTTCTGAATTAGTAGTCTCTTATTCATTATCTTATATCTTTTGCATAAATGCTTCCACATCTCTTGGCTATTGTACAACAGCTTCTGATAAATGTTTTTAATCAGTCGCTTTTGACAGTTTGTGCTTAGAATCCCTTGACTTAAATTCTTCCTTTTCAGTTTTTGGACTGCTGGTTTCTTTGCCCCATTTTCTTCATTTCAAAAAAAAAGACTTCAGTTTTTTTCCTCTTGCCTTTTATGGTCTCTGTGGCTCTGCTATTTAACCACAATGATACCCTTTTGGACTTGCTTGGGCCTTTTATAATCTGTGGTATACATTTTATTTGATCCTCTATTATAGCTTTTCAAAATATCCTCCAAGCTTTCTGAAGGGATTTGACCCCTCATAACTGTGCCCTTCAGCTGTCTTCTCACAAATCCTCTCATGTTTGAGAAATTCCCCATCTTGAAATTAAATGTGGCTATGTTGGCTTTTCAGGGCAATTTTCCACTTGCATATATATTGGATTTGAGAACACTGTGGTATCTTTCTTTCCCTTTAGCCATTGACAAGGAATCCCCTCAGTGCACACAGAGATCAGCTCTGCGGGATTGCTACCTCTGGGTTTTTCTTTCTAGTTCCAGCTCCATGATGCATCTCCCTTTATGACTAGTGGGAAGTGGATCAGCCCCCTCACTCATACAGTGCAGGTCTGTGATAGGTCTGGGAAAGTACATTGCCAGAATCCTTCAACTAGCTTGACCGATGTAATACAAAAATAATTTCCAATTAATTTCCAATTTTTCCAAGCTCTGCACCAGCGAATATACTAATTAATATTTCTTTTAAGAAATGTGTGCTAATCAGAACGTTACACTAGTGACTCTTACAAAAGCAATGTTGAAGGCCAGGGAAGTTCCAGTTTGGATGGGAACCCCTTTATTCAAACATATTGTAAACTTTATTCAAACATCTTGTTTGACCATTCAGTTGTTCTGTGCTTTTTAAAAAATCCATACAGCTAAGCAATTTGGCAAAGGTCATTCAGAAAAATGGTGTGCATTTTGGCTGCAGCTCTCAAAGCTCTTTGAAATTCATCTGAATCTTTAGTTTACTTTTTTTAAATGTTCTTTATGCAGTTGAAGTAGCTTGGCTCCATTTATCTGGCACTATGGCACTATGAAGTAGCTTGGCTCCATTTATCTGGCACTATGGCAGAGCTTTGAAACAGCAAGCTACAAATAAGGAATATATATTTTACAAATTACCTTTTGAGATAATGAGGGTATAATGAAGCTATATTCCAAAAAACAATGTACTAAGAACAAAATTAGTTTATTGTTATAATCAATAAGGTTTCTACATATGTTCAGAATTTTTAAGGCTTTTTATAGAATTTTTTTCCAGGATTTTTTTCAAATATTAAGCTGTTCTTTTACCCATTCCAAAGATTTCCTTCCCTCAAAAAATTAGGGATGGGACGAATCCAAAATTTTCCCTATCTGTATCCAAATGCCTGGAAGGTTCTGGGAATCCATGAATCTCATGAATCTCAAATCTTTTGAATCCTATTTTTAATAGAGATTATTTACCTTGCAGAGGGAGGTAGCCACAGGGACAGGCAGCAGGAGCAGGCACAGGTAACCTCAGTGGGCACAGACAGCCCCAGCAGCAACTGAGGGCATGCAGAGAATGGGTGGTCACCCACTCAGCACGTCTTTATAGGATGCCTCTGAAGCACCCACACTGGTGGTGATGGAGGGTGTGCAGAGAAGGGGCAATAGCCCCCCTGCATGCCCCACCGGTTGGTGCCAGTGTGCCTGCGTGGACCACAGTGGTGGGTGTGTAGAGAACAGATGATCGCCCTCTCTTCAGGCCCCCGCCACAGTGAGTGGAGGACCCGGGGCGTGCAGGGATGTGGCAATTGCTGGCCCTACATGCTCCTGTGTGCCCGATTGAGCTCTGGCCCCAGGGTGGGCAGGGAGCCAAAGATCACTTCCTTGCACACCACTGCGGGCCCAATTCTGGGTGCTCACGCGAGTTCAGGCCCCAGGGCAGGCAGGGGGCTGGCAGGGAGCCAATGATCGCTTGCCCTGCACACCACTGTGGGCCTGATCCCGGGCGCTCGCTCAGGCCCTAAGGCAGGCAGGAGCCAAAAATCACTTCCCTGCATGCCACTGTGGGCCTGATCCCAGGCGCTCGTGTGAGCTCAAGCCCCTGGGTGGGCAGGGGGCAGGCAGAGAGCTGATGATCGCTGGCCCTGCACGCCTCTGCGGACCTGAACCCTTTCAAATCCACCAACCTGCCTGATTCCCGAGCGCAGGCAGATTGGTGGATTCAAAATATTCTGTTTGCCTATTTTGGTGTGGAGATTTGGATCCACGAATCTCGAATCCTTGCGGATGATTTGAGGATTCGGTTGGCCCATCCCTACAAAAAATTAATGGAAAGTAACGAGTAGTACAACAAATAAAGTAACAAATAAGTTGTTTCTTGTCGTTGTGATGAGTGTCAGCAGACAGCTAATATTTAAAATTCTATAATGAATAACAGAATGAATTGCTTTAAAAAAATAAAGGTTCCAGGTTCCACACTGTGGTACAATAAATTCATTTTAGCTAACTAACTAAACCATTATCACTGAGGCAGACACTGAAGGCTAGATTGTATGGAGATTCTGGAAGCAATACTCCAAAAACTAAGGGCCTTTCTGCTCTACATTGTTATAGTGCTGTTATTCTGCTTTCAACCTCTTATTGAATCCTGGGGTTTGCAGTTTAGAGAAGGGCATTGGAATTCTCAGCCAAAGAGCATTTTGGCCTCAGTAAACTACCAATTTCAGAATTCCACAGGATGTTGAAAGTGGAATAATATTATTATAACAATGTAGTGCAGAAAGGCCCTAACTTTTCCAAACTCTGCATGAAACATAGAAAGTTGCCTCACACTGATCCAGAACATTGGTTTCTCTTCCTCCTCCTTTGTTGTTTACACAAACTTTCCCTCGCTGAGTACATTTGGGATATATCAGACTGCAACTCCGCATCATCTGCAGCAGCCTAGCCGTCAGCTATGGTGTTAGGAATGATAGTGTTATAGTTCAGCACATCTCCATACAGCCAGGTTGGGGAAGGCTCGTTTATACCAGGGGTGGTCAAAGTGTGGCCCTAGGGTAGTATGTGGCCTCCCAAGGATATTTTTGTTGCTCTCAAAATGTCTAGAATCCCAGACCAAGCTTTCTTGGGCCAATTTTTTTTTTAAAAAAAAAAATGAGGATGAATTGCTGCTTCTGGAAGCCTCCAGATGCATCAGTTTGCCTTTTCAGCAGTCTGGAAAGTTTCCTTATATTGTTTAACATAAAAAAAAAATTACCCATTTGTGAAGTAGACTTTTAGTCATTTTAGTATTTTTTCTTTTTCTTTTTTGGCAGTTGAGTGGGTCTCAAACTTTTTACCCCTATGACTCCCTTTACATTTATATTAGGACATTGTGTCCCCTGCTTTATGTCATGCCTCTCATGTCCTCTCCTATGCCCCCCTCTCTCACACAGGCCCTTTGGGCCACATGCCCCCTCTATCTTAATGCTGAGTTCTCAGACTTGCTGCCTCCTCTCTTTCCTTCCCTTCCCCTTCACTCCAGAAACCGCCTCATGGTTGCTAAGGGACATCTGCCTGCTTCAACAGCGACAAACATACAGAGGAGCTCAGTAGAAAAGGAATAAAAAACAGGAGGCCAATTTTTGCTATGTTTGAGTTAGAGGTAGGCATAACAGGGGAAGACAATTTGCATCACTCTTTTTCAGAGACCCATAATCCTCAATGGCATGCACTCTCTCACATGTGAGCTTGCCCTTCTTTTTCACATTTGCTATACTTACAGGCTGACTTTTCTTGTACCTCCCTTGAGCAACCATTGCATTCCCCCTTAGAGTCCCAGTCCATAATTTGAGAACCACCGCAGTAGTCCATGTGGCTTCCAGAGGATCTCTGGTCACAAAAGGCCATCAGACATGCTGGATTTGCCTATCCCTGGTTTACACTGGCTAGTGGCAGATTCCCGTTTCTTCAGGGAGGAATCTTTTCCTTCCATTTCAAAAGTTCCCAGAGGTTGTATGCAGAGCATGGACCCTGCCACTGAGTGCCTCTGTTGACTTGTCCCTGCTGTGAAACCATACTAGAAAAAGCAAGGCCTCTGTGCAGCTGTTAGCCATTCTTCAGAAAAGCTGAGCTTTCTGAGACAGGCATATGGTAAGACTCCCAGAAGTAAGCAAGTCATGAAAATACAAAAGTCAGAAATGCATGAAGCCACTGTGGCTAGGAGTGAATTTTTTCACTCAGGTAGAACAACAGCAACTTTTACATTTTTGTAGGGACTAGGGATAGAGAGAGATGGGGCAGTTCAGACCTTTAGACAGGATAAAATGGTTAGAGATGCCTCCCTGCAGTAGAGTATGAATCTATCAGGAAAGAACAGCTCTTGGGACTTAATTTGGTCAGAGAGAAACGAATTTTGCAGGATTATACAACTCTTCATTAAGTGCTTTCACCCATGTTAGCTCTTGCAGCCTAATAAAACATTTATTAGGACTGTATCTACTATAAAGAGGCATGTATTATAGCTGTGGTCTTGAATGTACTCAGTTTTCAGAATACAGAAATCTCTAGAAGTCGCTCACTAGGGAAAGGAAGAATAATACTTTATTTGAGTGTACTGCACAACTTTTTCCATAGTGTTGCACCTCAGTAGCATTTCTTCTCCCAATGGTTTTCTTTCAGCTCGGCCTGTCTACTTTTTGGAGCTGTGCTTTTGTGGACAGATCTTACTTTCAGATAGGCCTGTATCATACTGTTCTCCTCCATCAATTACCATGTGGCACATGTATATAACAGCTAAAAGCTGAAACCAAACGTCTCTCTATATTGTAACCATAATTCAAAGAGATTTCCTTGTTGCTAAAATCATGTCTGACCTAACCAAGTGTGGCCTGAGGGCCTTTCCACACTATGCTGTTATAGTGCTATTGTTTCACTTTCAACATCCTATGGAATGCTAGGGTTGCAGTTACGTGAACGGCCAGAGACTGCAAACCCCAGGATTCCATAGGATATTGAAAGTGGAATAATAGCACTATAACAGTATATTGTGGAAATGACCTAAGTGCTGCCTTACTGGTTTTTAATCCTGGTATGTAGACAGTCATTGGGGAAACTGTATTATTGGGGTCCAATGCTGACCATAACCCTATTTCCATTTTGGTGAAATGTTAGAGCATAGAACTGGTCCTTCATAGGTTGAAAAGGTGCCTTACTTCCTGAAGGCATTTCCCAAATGCATTTAGAAACCTTGGAAAAGTAGGTAGGGATGGATTTTCAGTAGGAAATATCGTATAAAAAATGGTTCAAACTGTACAGTGGTGCTGGTCAGGATGATTTTTTTTAAAACAACTACTTCCTCCCTTGGAAACCCACATGAAATACCAAGTACTAGTGTCAACCACAGCATTAGTGTAATACCTAGATATGGGCCTTCTGTGGCAAATATGTAGGGAAGTGGAAACTGAAGAATGAGAATACATCCTCACACTAATAATAAAGCATTAACAAACATCTCCAAAAGGCAAATACAGGGGGGGGAAATAGAATTTACCAGGGGGAGGGACCAGGAACATGGGGCTGACAAATAGAGTTAGTTAAAATGCATAGACAATGCATATAAACCATATGCCTTCCACTTATTTTCTTATTTCAGCAAAGCTACATTCTACAGGGTTTATTGCTAATTGCCGCTGTTTTTAAATTAATACTAGCTGACTTTGCATGCCTCTTTTCAAACTTTGATGTGAACCATGATTTTATTGTTTGGGATTTAGTGAGGAGGAACAAGAAAAGTTGGGTGTGTCTTTCCATAACACTTGTAACTCATTTAACTGCTAAGTAGATTTGTAAAAAGTGCCACCTTACTTAGAGAGACTATAATTATTTTGTGAGTCAGAAGTACAGGCAGGGATTGTATTTATTACAGCAAGACTCATGTCAATTTTGTGTTGGGTGTGGGCCTGAGACTCACTGAGTCAATAGTTTGATGCTTATTGTCCCAGAATGCAAGTAACTTGCCAATACTTGCATTCTGGGACAATAAGCATCAAACTACAGTTTCTCTCTGTATATTTTATTTCTGTGGAATTCTGGGGTTTGCAGTTTACTGAGACCAAAGAGACCAAAGAGCTCTTTGACTGAGAATTCAAAGTGCCCTTCCCTAAACTACAAACCCCAGAATTCCATAGGAGGTTGATAGTGGAATAGCAGCACTTTAACACTGTAGTGCGGAAATGGTGTTAGTTAAACACACAGTTACGGATGAGTAGATCTAGGTAGCTGTTCTGTATTCATGACAGCTACTTAGCCACAATTGTGAAACTATTGCCATGATTGTAACTCCATCACACAATTACCAAGCATCAGCTGCACTGGAAAAGTAATCTATCCTGGTGATGAGCATAATGTTGGAGAAGCTGTGTGAGGAGAGGTTACCTGGTTAAGTATATTTAATTAGTAGCTGTAGTAGAATACTGGCCAACCACAATAACTTTTTGTAACATTGTTTTCTTTTATGGCTTATTCTAATAACAATAAACACAGTTATTTGCTTTGTAATCACCACAATACATTGTTGGAAAAATTCAGAAAATAACAGATTTCCTTCTTTGTGTTTGGTAAGCATGTGATCCTTGTATTTCTTGTAATCCAGATGAATGCTATTCATTCTATTGTGTGTTGCAATTTTTAAAAGTACTTAGAATTCATAGATGAAATCATGATAACTAAAGTAATATAACAGATATTTTTTCCTTGGCTATTTATTTTATATTGTGTCAGTTATTATTTCTCACAGTGATTAGGTAACATGTAAATACAGAAGAAATCTACCATGGTTTTCTCCTAAAGCAAAACTTATTTATCACGCCAAAAACTCTGGTGCTTTGGAGCTCATTAGGAATAGTTGGAAACTATTCTTTAGGGATGGGCCAACTGGATCTGTGAATCCTTGAATCTTTGGGAAGGATTCGAGATTCGCAGATCTGAATCCCCGGGCCAAAACAGATAAATTGAATCTTTCGAATCCCTGTATATCCAGAGGCCTGAGCTGGTGCAAGAGCCCTGGATCAGGCCCGTGTGGGCATGCAGGGCCAGCAAGAGCCGCTTTCCTGCATGCTTGGAGGCCTGAGCTGGCGTGAGAGCCCTGGATCAGGCCCGCACAGGCACATAGGGCTGGTGAGAGTCGCTTTCCTGCACGCCAGGAGGCCTGAGCTGGCGCAAGAGCCCCGGATCAAGCTCACTCCTGCCGCCTGCCCCTGTGGCTGCCTCCCTCTGCAGGGTAATTATTTTCTTCTTCCTATCCTTTTGACTTGAGACTGGAGGGTAGGGATTGGGACTGGACTAGAGGCTGGTGTTTTTGTTTTTTTGTGTTTTTAAAGTGCCTTCCTTGTTGCAGGACTTGAGACTTGACTGGAATGTACATTATTCTTGAGATTTCAAGGACAGCTGAAGAAGATTCCTTTGCATGGCTCTCTTGCGAAGCTCTTTCATGCACAATTCTGGGGTTTGTAGTTGGACAAGGTGTCACAGCTTTCTCTGCCAAAGTGTGCTAGTGCATCATCAGACTACAAACTGCAGGATGCCATAAGGAGCTATGCAAAGAAAAGCTAGTTTTGACCTGGATTATCTCTGTACGTGCCCCTGTTTACACAGGCAGGAAAATGTGGGATTAATTATCCACATTTTCCTGCTTGTGTAAAAAGGGCCTTCATATCATTTTCAATCTGGGGAGATCCTGAGGCAAAACCATGACAATTGTCCTGGCCAGATTTCTTCAGAGGCAGGTTTCCCTTTGCCTAGGCTCTTGCTAAGGCTGAGAAAGTGTGTCTTGCCCAAGATTATCCTTGCCTTTTGGTTCTGTTTTGTAATAGTCAACGGAGGAGATGGCATCATCTTGAGCATCCTCCAATATCTTCCAAATTACATGTAGTTCTTAATAAGAAGTATATGGGTATGTTTTCCTGAAAGTGAAAACTATTATTTGTTTTTCATTAAACAAAGGTGTCAAACTCTGCTTCAAAGCACTTTTCAATAGAAGTGCTTTGTTTCCCTTGCTTTTTAAACCCTTTTGTGAAAAAGGATTCAAAAGATTTGAGATTCCTGAGATTTGTGGATTCTCAGAACCTTCCAGAGATTTGGATCCGGATTCGGATTGAGAAAATTCTGGATTCGTCCCATCTCTACTTATTCTTTTAACTTCACAGGCAACACCTCAACAAGTTACAGTGTTGAAGCATTCTTTTAATAGGGAAATGATTTAATACACATGACTCACCCTACATGGCTGTGTTGCCATCATCACAAGATGATGGGGAGAGTGGTTTTGTAAGTGGTTTTGCTTGTTTGAAATGAGAAGAAGGATATAGCTGGATTGTTTGTTCTTTCCATATACCAAATCCATCTGGCTGTCTTCTTCCAAATTCCTGAAAGGAGAGTTACAGATTTTCAATATACCGTGAGCCCTCTATATCCTCAGGTTCTTTATCCACAGATTCAACCAAACTTGGCATGAAAATATTCAAAAAAATTTAAATAATTACAATCTCAAATGCACTTTGGTTTTGCCATTTTAAATAAAGGACACCATTTTACATTGTACATAATGGGACTTGAGCATCCACAAGTGTTGGTATCCAGGAGAGTCCTGGAACCAAACTGTAGCAGATACAGAGGGCCCACTGTATTCAGCCACAGTATATACAATGGTCAGACTTCATTGGAAAACAATGAAGTAAGCATGTAGAGTAGATATAGATGCCAAAAACTTAACTCCATTTTCTTTTGATATGATGATTAAATTGTTGATGATGACTTCAAATTAAGTCATCTCAAGATTCTATAACTTAAAAATGTGAGGTCCCCCCACCCACTTGTTTTATAATGGTAAACTAGAGGCTCTACCTATGAAATGTTTCATATTCTTACTTAAAAATATAATTTATTTTTATAACCAATATGAAATTGTAGACCTCGGGCTTGGGCCCAATAACTGCGGTAACACATATTATAGAAAAAATAGAAGCTTTGCCTGGTAAGAAACCATAGAGTAGAACCAATTTTCCTGTGTCCATCATCTGTAAATTTCTTCTTTCCATCTGTAAATGCTTTACTCCTCGTGTTCTTTCTTAGTTGGTTCCATAACATAACATTCCAGTGCATGGTTACATAATTACATAGTTATTTCCTCTTAGAGAATGCTTCCCTTATTCTCTTTTCCTGTGCATGTTGGTTATTTCTTGGTTATTAATGCCCAATGATAGTTTATCTAGTGTATTTCTATCTGTAAATCTCTACCTTATAGTTTACTTAATTCTATTTTACCCTATGTTGTGTTCCTCTCAGGGTCAGCTACTACTTCCTTTATATTTTTGCTTTTCTTCAGTGGTTTCTCTCATTAAATTGTATATCTTTTATTATCTCCCTTTCCACACTTATCTTTCTATGACCTAGTGTCCATATTATTTGTAAAATCTCCTTCCACCTAGTTCTATAACTTATTGTTCCTAACTTAGCAGGTCATTTTCACCATATCACATTTCCCCATCTCCTTAAAATTTCTAATGCATATACTCCTTATTCTTTTATTCCTTTTGTAGCTAAGCTTCCCCAATTGGCTTCCAATATTGGTAAGATTACTTCCCAATCTTTGCTAAATTGTTTCATGGAATTTTTAGATAATAGTGTTGTTAATTTGTCCATTTCTATTAAGTCATATATTTTGATTAACCATTCTTCCATTTCTGGCATTTCTTCCTGTTTCCATTTGCTTGCATAGGTCATTCTAGCTGCTATAATCATGTGGGTTAATAGCTTTCATTGGAATCTTTTTTTTTTAAACAATCTTATTCCTTCATATATATTTAGTAGTAGTTGTGTAAAGGAAGATCAGGGTAACTTGGTTCCTTAACACAATCAAAAGTGTAGGAATCCTGAGGACATAAAACTAAGGATCTGTAGTGTCACAGACTGGAACTTGTAGTTGCTACTAGATTTGACTTTGCTTTATGTGTAATTTCAATTTCCATCTTTGATGAGGGATTTCTGTCTTTTCTTGTAGACGGCAGAAAATCTGAGCTGAGATTATCAGAGACTTGACAGATCCACCAAAAAGTGAGTATTCTCTTTTGTGATGGGCTAAGCTTCACTGTTGACAAACACAAAACTATTGTATGGAGGCCCTAATTGGCTTAGATCAGAGCTGGGCAAAATGTGACCCTGCTGATGCTGTACTGCGACTCCTATCAGCCTTTGCAATCACAGCCAATGGTGAAGATGCTGGGTGTTACAGTCCAACGACTAGAGAGTTGCTTTTTGTTCCTGCCCCCCACCCTGCCAGGCTAGATGACTTAAGATATGTCATGTTCTTTTATACATACACGTCTATACTCCTGGAAGATGGGTTCTGGCTAAATACTTGGCTGAGAATGTTGATTTATGTACATGACTGACAAAGGAGTACACTGTCACAGCTTTTCCTATTTCTTAGTGAGGATGGATAAAATTTTCAAAAATATTCAGAAAATAGTTGAAAAACATATTTTTTGAGTGACGAGAAACCTGGATGTGAAGAATCTAGGACTGATGAGAATTTTTGCAGTTTGGGACTTATTCAGTGCAAAATTCACACAAGGTTGTTTTGTGCAGCAAACAGCATTTTCAGTGTGAAAAATAATATTTCACTGCAGAAACATTAATTCTTGCCTGGAAAATGGTGTTTTCTGCACAGAAAATGCTGTGGTTAGGGATTTATTCTGTGTATAATTGATATAGAAAACAGCATCTACTGCACTGGAAATGGCTTTTTTTTTTGCACATGCATTAATATTTCTGCATTGAAATATTATTTTCCATACAGAAAATGCTGTTGTCTGTGCAGAAAATACTGTTTTCTGAACAAAACATCTATGTGTGAATTTTGCAATGAATAAATCCCAAGTTGCTAATAGCCTTCAACAACTGAGTGCTTTTCAAAGACTGGGAAGAAAGTTGCTGAAATTACTCACCTTCAAGAAGAAACTTAGTGAACAATTGTATCCCTGCTTCAGATACATACAAACAAAACAGCTTCTCATACAAGAAATTTATGTAGTGTAGGAAGGTTTGCAGTGGTTGTCCAAGTGCACCTAATAATGGAAGACAATGTAAATTTGTACTGAATGTAGATCGGATAAGAAAAGTTTCTTAATATTGTTGAAAATTGAGAGAATTGTGAAGCTGAGTGTATGAGAAGAATGGACAGTTCAAACTGTTTCTTATTACTAAGGGATGCTCTATGTGAATTTGAGTATTTCCCTCTAAGAATGTATCAACTGAGGATGTAAGGGTAGTGAATACATACGGGGCAGGCAGTCCTATGGCACATTTATAATGAATTAAGTTGTGCTAAATTTAGCATTCCTGGTAATGGGAGATCAGATTGTATCCTATGACCTGCTTCACATCAGTGGCTCTCTCCTCATGGAAAGGCATAGCACCTTTTCTCTCAAGGTGCTATTTTATGCATTTTTATATATGAGATAAGAACCACGTGCCCATATTCTGTGGTCCTATAAAGGGTGCACCAGCAGCTTTGGAATGTGAAGAAAAAGCTAATTATGATGAGAGATCCTTCTAAAGTGCTATGCATATATCATTTCCTTTTCAATATTTCACAGAGGAAAACCAGGATATGTATAGCCAAGTAACTTCAGAGTGTGATTAATATGGCAAACAGTATTGACGAGAACAACAGACAAACTAGTAGAGGGCTGCAGCTGTTTGCTTTTGCCTGAGCATATCGGCAAAGGAGAGACTCCAGCCCTTCTCTCCTTTTCTCTCTCCGGCTACCCCACTGAGATAACTGAATGCAAACTGCCTTTTGACCTTGGTATGCACCAGTGGAATTATGCCAAAGACAAAGGAAGAAAGTAGGAGGATAAACAAACTTGGCCATTTTAAAAACAGCTAACAGTTGGATACAATTAAATTAAATGTTGAGCTTGTATTTGAACCAGACTAATAGCGGATGGGTTGTGGAATGGGGTCATTATTTCTTAAAAAGCAAAAGTCCTAGAGCACTTACATTGATATGTTTTTTTATAGATGCTTTTGCTTTCAGGAACACCTTGTTTTGCCAACAGTCTCAGTTAAACACATCAAAAAGCTAGGCGTGCTGGGTAAAATGCTATAGATTAAGCCCAAAACATAGCACATTGCTTTTACCATTTATCAAATTTGGGACAGCAGCTGCCAAGAATATTTGCTACAAAAAGGAGCTGGTAGACATTCTGTCAGATGCAACATAGGATGGATTTGTTTAGGATTCTGATGCAACTTTTATTTGAGAGTGTATGATTGAGGATCAGAAGCATTCCTAGAATGTGAACTTAACATTTTCTCAAAAGCAAATTCTCAGCTCTGGATTATTGGTGTAATGGGATCACAGTAATATACCATATTTGCCAGTGTATTGGACACACTGGTGTATAAGATGCACCCTATTTTCAGACTGTATTCTTTAGGAATTTTTTTTTAATTTTTTAAATTTTTTTAGTCCTCTATTCCTGTTTTTACTGCGTAGGTGAGGAGACCTTCCCTCCGAGGCAGAAAGAAGAAGAGGAAGGGAAGGCGTGAAAGGGGCTCCCTTCTCCCCAGCTCCTGTCATTTTTGCCTGGATGGGGAGACCTCCCTGCTGAGGCAGAAAGAACAGGAAGGGCGTGTGTCTGTGTGAAAGGAGCTCTTTTCTCCCGCGTTCCTGTCGTTTCTGCCTGGGTGGGGAGAACTCCACCAAGGCAAAAAGGAACAGAAAAGTGCCTTTCCTTTCCTTTTTGACTTGGTGGGCAGGAGTTACCCATATTTGCCAATGTGTAAGACGCACCTCATTTTCAGAAGGCATTTTTTGGGGGGGAAATTGTGTCTTATATGCCAGCAAATACTGTAATATTTACAGTAAGATAATATTCACTTTTCATAACGCAGTTGCTACATGGTTTAGGCCAGAGGTGGTGAATATGGAAGTGAGGAGGAGGATATAGCAACTAGTGAAAACTGAAAGAGGAAAGATGAGTTAAAAGCTAATGCAAACGCACTTCAGCCTTGTCCTGGATAATGAGTATACTTGTCAAAAAGAGGACAGTCAAGAAGAAAGTTGTTCAGGAAAATACCAAATAGGTGCCGCACCTTCATCTGGGTTCATATTTAGATATCTGAAATATCTTCTTGTTAAAACTGGGACATTCTTTGAAGGAGGCTACAGAAGGTAAGGAAAGAGGCATGTATGGTATGTGATATTATGTAATATGGAGGCCACCATGGTATAGTGGTCTGAGCATTGCACTATGACTCTGGAGACCAGGGTTCAAATCCCTGCTCAGCTGTAGAAACCCACTGTGTTAGCTTGAGCAAGTTGCACTCTCTCAGCCTCAGTGGAAGGAAAGGGAAAACCCCATCTGAACAACAAATCTTGCCAAGAAAATCCTATGTTAAGTTCACCGTAGGGTTGCCATAAATTGGAAATGACATGGAAGGCACAAAAAAATTGCATTGAACATGTTTCCATTTTTAGAGTCAAGGCAACCTTCTTCTGTTTGAATGCGATTACTAGAACAAATTGATTCTTGAGCTCTTCTGCTCATCACCAGATCAGGGCAAGATTTCCTCCTTTGCCGCCTGATGAGGTGCTCCTCCCAAGCTTCTCAGAATGGAGAGAAATATCAGGGGATGGAACAAAGCCAGTGGAAGGGTCTCAGAATGGCCCTCTGTACAAGTGGAAGACTTGTCCAGAAGTTGAGACTCATAAAAATGTCACACATATAACCAGTGACATTTATGACCAAATAAGCCTATAGCTGATTGAACTTGTGCCAAGAAACGTCACAAACATTGAAGGTTGTACACCATGAAATGATTTTTTTTTTGGACCAGGAAGGGAAAATAAAATCACTTCAGAAGGAAAGCCTTGTGTGTATGCACAATATTGGAAAGAAAGAAACTATGTTGATATAAAAGAATGGAAATTAATAGTTCTGGATATGGTAGAGATAGAAAAGTTAACTTTCTCATTTAAGAATAAGCCAATCCAGAACTTTGAAAGAGAATGGAAAGAAGTTTTGAATTGGATAAAGACATAGAATAAGAAAAGGAAGGAATAAAGAAAGTTTGTTGGTAATGTAAGCAAACAATGTTATAGGTAAAGTATTAAGTTGCAGTGTAACAATCTTAAATGTAACAATGTAAGATTATCTTTTAAACAGAAGCAATGTATGAATGGAATGTAAACACAGAGCCAATTGGAAAGAAAGATCTTTGGAAGTGGGGAAGGGATTTTTTCTGTTTTTCAATTTAAATTTATATATATATATATATATATATGTATGTATATATATATATGTATGTATATATGTATGTGTGTATGTGTGTGTGTGTGTGTGTTGAAGGAAAGCCTTGTGTGAAAGCAGTGGAAATAGTCTGAGTGCACATTGCTCTGTTATGGTATGTGCATACGTGCGGATAAATTTAACTCTCTTAAAATAAGAATATCAACCTTTGGATCTCTGTATGGTTAAATGCCAGAAATAACGGCAGTGTCAATCAGGTTGGCAACACATTAAAGGGAATATATACAACTACCTGATTATTTTCTAGCTGTAAACATTTGTTCTTTCCTTGGTGACAGAAACTAAGAGAACAAAAATTGAATTTTTGTCACTGAATTTTTCCTAAGTGCCAGAAGTTCTCAAGGCCGATACGGTCCATCTCATATTTTGTCCTCTCTGTGTCCTAGCTATTTTTCTTGTGGGGGGATCTTCCCATGGGTATGCTGAATAGCTAGAAGTTTTCACACTGGATAAATCTCTTGGGAAGATGTTCGATTTTTCATTCTATCAAGTTTTCAAGCTTCACAGTAGAAAACCACTTCACACAGAGGAAATGGGATAATGTGACAGGAAGACAGGTGTTTTGTTGGCTGTTAACTTTTGCAGTAATGAACATAAATGGCTCCCCAAAGCGTGGAGATTTAAAAGTGTTTCCTGTTGGTATTACAAATGTTACAAATGAAGGAATTACAAATGTTAAGGTAAACTGTACCTGCACTTAAAAATCTATGTTCCTATGATTTTTAAATGGCACCCCATTTCATTCACAATATGATTTAAACGTTATTGGTGATCATAGTATTTACTAAATATAATATTAATATCGACACCAAGGCCTATAGGATACTTTCCCAGGATGCATGTCAAGATGCCTGCTTTCCATTCATACTCTCTCCCATGATTTTAAAGGATAAAATTATATTTGCATGCTCAGGTTTGTCCATGCAGCCAGGCTCCAAGATCCTTGCTTTTCATTTCAAAAGCTTTAATCATAAACAGTTTTACTGGGAAGTAAATCCAAGTTTAGTTCTGAATAAACATCCTTGGTTCAGCTGTCTGCAGGTTGTCATTTCTACCCACATCTATACATCTGTGCATTCATCAGTTGATGTTTTTGAAGTGTTCTTCAGTCTACCTCTTTTTTTTTCTTTTTTCTTTTGCACAATCTAGTTTCTTTTATTTCTAAAAGGAATCTGGTCCAAGTAGATGTGATGCTATTCACATAGCTAGCAGCTGAATGAAGGGCTGTCAAGAAGTAAACAACAGAAATGTGATAGAGATTTTCAGTGCCCTTGCCTCCTCCTATGGCCCTGATTTGGAACAAGGTGCCCACATGTACTGTTCACATTGGAAGTGAAGCTCCACTCGTATATCCCCTAGCTAGTCCAATCTGACAGGGACAGTCCAGATTAATTCCTGTCATCCCACTTTTTCATCTTAACAGTTGCATTTTCTCTTTCCTCCTCCCACTCCCCCCTTTGTCTTCAGATTACTTCATTTGCCACAAATGGAGTTCAAAGTGCCAAAACAGTTAACTCAGCTGGAGGGTGAGAAGAGGGGATGGGCCAGAATCTTGCTTTTCTTGCAGCCTCTTCTAGCTTGTGTGTTCTTCCTGCTTAATTACTTTTGCCATCTTGACCACACTGATGTTGCTCAGCCACATGTATACTGGTCTTCAACTGTGACATCTTGGGTGAGACCTGTGCATCATTTAGGGGTCTAAGTACTCTAAAGGCACCAAACACCATCCGATCTTGGAAGCTAAACAGGGTTGATCCTGCTTAGTACTTGGATGGGAGACTACCATTGAATACCAGGTACTGTAGGCTATATTTCAGAAGAAGGAACTGGAAAAACCACTTCTTGAGTATTCCTTTCCTAAGAAAAACCCTGCGAAATTCACGGGGTCACCAAAAATTGAGAGGGAGCTTGAAGGCACGTACACATGCATTCATTTGCAGAGTGAATTTTATGAAAGGGGTGTGGACCTAATTTGGCCCTCAGAGACTGGACTTTGGGAAATTATATTGAGATGATCTGTAGATGCTTCTGGGGGCAAGAACACATCATTTGATGTTTAATCCCTCTACCCATGGACTAAAACAAGCACACGTTGCTCTTGAAGGACAGCAGAAAGGGCCTCTTGCTGTAAATCTTTGGTTCTTGGTAATATATTAAATCTCAGAAATTGTTATTAACTTGATTCAGGAGCATATAAATAAGTAAACAGGGACAATATAAGCTTCCTGTTAGTGTTGTTTCTAATATCTCCATTTAATATCCCCATGGACTTTTTAAGTTTTGGAATGTGACAGCTCTTTCTTAGAGGAAATCATGCCGTAAAGACAGAGAGTCCAGTTTAAGAAAGAACTTTTTTTTCCAGCTTTCAGGGATGGCCTATAATGGGCGTATAACCTGCTTGTCCATTGAACATGTTAAATTAGTAAATTATTAGATATCTTTAAAACTGCTTGCATTACCTTTCACAATCAATTAATCTATTTGTCTGTCTATCTACCTATCATTTATCTTTATATTTTAATATAAATTAAAAAAATTACAATGATAGAACAGAAGAATACAAAAAAGTTGGAAATTATGTTGCAAAACCCAGATGAAAGTTTCAAGAACATGATATTACTTCATTTCCCAAGGATGTGCACCGTTTGATAGAATGGCTTCTAAGTCTTAGAACACATAGTTAAACACAATACTGGTAACACAACTAGAACTGCCTTAATAGTTGTCACAAATGTAGGAAGCCTTAGTCAAATTTACTGGCAAATTAACCAACTCAAGCTTTACATTGATTAATGGGGGTGGGATCTGTCTGAATCACTGAAGCAGAATGTGAAGAGATCAGGCCTTCATTTTATGGGGCAGGTTTTAAACTGGTTTTACAGCATTTTTTTTGAAAAATGATGGAAAGCAATGTAGGATTGCTAATGCATTTCTAATACAACAAACATGAAGTAGAGGTTTTTTTTCTCTTCAGCTGAATTCTGGGTTATTCTTATGTCGACAGTGATGTGTGCCAGTGTAAAATCTAAACACAGATACTAGTAGGAAGCTCTGAGGGATTTAAAAGAAAGCAAAAAGAAATTGAATAGACCAGCAATGCCCAATGGCAGGTACCATATGTATTAAGGAGCCATCACTAGGTCATAACCTTCATTCTGGTTCTGGGACAGAAACACTGTCTTGGTGTTGTGTAGTGATATAATCCTTCATTGATTTTCTTCTTGAAGGAAATAATGAGTAATTTGGCACTTTCCTTCTTGCTTCAAGAAGATCTTTGAAAAACTTCACACCAGACTATCTGCTGTTTGAGAGTTATTCTGTAGAAAATTCACACATGCTAATTTTGCACCATGAGCAGCATTTGCTGTGCAGAAAACAAAATTCTGTGCAAAATAAGCTGTTTCCTGCCCCCCCCCCAAAAAGCTGTTTTCTGTGCCAAACACCACATGCAAATTTTGTGTAGAATAAGTTCCAAACTATAGATATTCTTATCAGTCCAGGATTGTTTTCCTCAGGGTTTCCAACATGTTTTTGACCATTTGTTGAATGTTTTAGAACATTCTTCCCATCCCAAGTGCTGTAGCTCACAGAACTGGGCTGCTCTACAGAATTTCTTTTATTTCATTCTGCTCTCCTTCAAACAAAGAAAACCATAGCTATGATCCTGATTTGGAGAAGATTTTCACCCTGAAATCCAGTTTAATACTTCATATGAGCATAGTTCTGTTAAGTCAATGAAATCTCACTCTTTACTTCTTGGTATTATTGACCACTATGAATTAAAATACAAACTAGATTATAAAATCATTTCCTTTTTTCCAGATCTAAGTGCTTCATTTAATTTGCCTCCTTCTCAATGCCCTCATTGAAAAACCAGTGTGGCGTAGTGTTTTGAACATTGGACTATGACTGTGGAGACCAGAGTTGGAATTGCCACTCAGCCATGGAAGCCCACTGGGTGACCTTGGGCAAGTCGCACTCTCTCAACCACAGGTGAAGGCAAAGGCAACACCTCAAACACATTTTGTAAAGAAAACTCATTTTGTAAAGAAAACCTTAGGTTCACCATAAGTCAGAAATGACATGAAGACATAGAATAACAAAATAAACCCTCAGTTAACACAATAAACCCTCAATTAAGATTGCAGACTACAGGAAACAGGTTACTGTCTCCTCCCCAAATTTGCAGTCATTGTGGAATTAATCGTGTACCCCTTGACCTCAGTTGAGACCCTAGCAAGAGGACTTTATTATTTTATTCCATGTTGTCATTCTGATTTGGATTGGACGTGTTGCACCCTAATTTTTTTGGGGGGGCGGGGAGGGAATGCTTCCATTTGTTTTAATGAGAGCTTCAAAATCCACCCTCCCATAATTTGTAGACTGCAATACGGAGCAAAGGGTTAAAGCTCCTGGATACCCTATGCTAGGGTTCTAATTCATATTGGGGAAAAACTGGAGTGGCTAACATAAAGGAAAAGATGTACATTCAGGAGCAAGCCATATGATTAACTTAATTTTTTCCTAAAATCTATGTGTGTTTAAAGGCTGTGTGTGAATAAGTATAATATTACATGGATAGACTGTACACACTGCTGAAGTATTTTGTCCTCCCGTTTAGGATCATTCTGCATGAAAGTATTCATTATTATATACAATAACATAATTAAACATAATTTAGCCATTTTTTTAAAAAAATCAGAAAGTAGTATGTTCATAACCTGAAAGATGTGTGTGTCTTTTTTAGAGCCACAAAACTGCCACCTAAGGAGTTAAGGACAGATGACTGATTTGAGAATTGAGGACAGAACGTTCTTTGTAGAATTAGGGCTTTTAAGCTTTGGATTTGCTTCAGTGAAGCACTTTGAGGAGCAGAGTTTCAGGGAGTTTTAAGCAGATTTAGTAATGGTAAAATTTTCAGAGCAAAGCCAAGAAGTAGCTGCATAACTATCATACAAAGAACTGTCTTATACTAAGTCAGGCCATTAGTTCATCTAATCTGTATTGGGTTATCTGACCAAGGAGAACTTTTTAAAGTCTTTGCAATGTAAGATGTTTTCATAGGAGATGCCAGAGACTGAAATGAAAGTCTTTGCATGCCAAAGCTTCTTGAATTTGCCTTGTTTGCTTATTACCAAACTATAGCCATCATGACTGTTGAGAACTCTGTGTTGTGATAGGTTTGTGCTCAGTTTGGGCAGTTCTGTTTCAAAAATATACCAGTTGTAAGGAGGTTAGAGGTAGTCACAAACCTACTTTGCCAGCAGAAATCAGTTTCTGCCAGAAGATCTGCAAAGTGACATGTTGTTGATAGGTACCTTCAGGCTGCCTCTGACTTATGGTGACTTAAACAAATCTATAATGATTGTTTCTTGGCAAGCTTTATTCAGAGAAAGTTTCCCATTCCCATTCTCTGAGGCTGAGAGAGTGTGACTTGTTCAAGGTTATCCAGTGGGTTTCCATGGCTGAACTAGAATTCAAAGCCTGCTCTCCCACAATTCTAGTTCAGCACCACACATTCCTGGATCTGTTAACTGATATGCCAACAGAACAATCTACTGGAAGAACAGCCAAAACTGAAATGAATAAAGGTTTGGACAAGGAAGTAACCATATTGTGCTAGACTGAAACCTTTTCTAGCCCTGCACACAGCCGCAATACTGGTTCAAAATTAGACCAGGTAGAGTACTGTTGTTGTTATGTACCTGCAGGTCATTTCTGACTAATAGCAATTTTAAGGTAAGCCTATCATAGGGTTTTCTGGGGCTGAGAGTGTTCAGTGCACGTCAGGTCACCCAGTGGGTTTACATGGTCGAGTGGGTAAATGAACCCTGATCTCCAGGTTCATAATCCAATGCTGAGACCACTACGGGCCTAAGTAATTTCCAGTGATATAGACTCGAATCGATAGACTTGGACTCAAACTGGACTTAAGTCGCTTCGGTGACTTGACTCAGACGTGACTTGATGCACTGACTCGACTCCAGACTTGTATATTGTATATTGTATATTTTTAGTATATTTTTAGTGACTGACTTGCTGCTCTTGCTTCAGTAACATAATGAGTTCATTCAGAAACCTTATGACTTTGTACAATGCCTCCATCTCTTTTTGCCTTCTAGTCACATGACAATCTGTCCCAAGCCCAAAGTGTGGGCACATTTCTTAGAGCGGAACAGCAAAGGGCTTGAGGGAGGCTTGAGGTCTGCTTAGCAGCCCGTCCCTACTGCATATCAGAGGAACCTTCTAAAACTTTTCCTAAGAGCAGAAGGCAAGACTCACCCCTAGAGTGCAAGGTGCATTTCTCAGAGGGGAACAGCAAATGTGTTAGGCAAGGGGCTTGAGGAAGAAGGATCCTGCCTTCTAAAGCTTTTGAATCTTCAGTAATGGGGAGTAAGATAGGCTCCTTATTATGTTGCTTCAGATGGCAAAATAGCAAATGTGGAGAGCCGACTCTGCTTAAATTGTTAAAACTGAATTTATTTCACTCTATCCATTAATTCTGGAATTTTGATTGGGGTATAAAATTGGCTTCCAGACTTGAGACCTGACTTGCAAGTATCTTCAAGGACTTGAGACTTGACTTGAGACTTGGAGGTAGAGACTTGAGACTTGGAGCAAAAGACTTGAATATATCACTGGTAATTTCCAACATCCGTAACTAGGGATGGGTTTGGATTAATCACACCTTCAGTTGATGTGGGGTCATCTAAGTTGCCTCTTGGCCATCTTTACCACCCACAGTTAGGACTATGCTAATTTATGCATAATGGAAAAGAAAGCTGGTAACAAGTTCACATTTGAAGTTATAATGGTCTGTGGCAGTTTGACCATCTGAGGAGAGGATAAAAGAAGAAAAAGTTGGATGAGCAGACCCCAGGATAAAACAACGCTGAAACCATGCAGGGTTTGCTTGGTAAAGGTTTAGGCATGAAAATTTTAAAAGAGTTTGGCTTTACATCATGGCAGGAAGATCTAATTTATTTTTAACAGAAATAACATTTCTTATTAAAAGGTGTGTTAAGTGGAGGGCTCACTGAATTGGCAATATCTTGGTAACATTGATTAGGGCCAATAGATGGTGCTGTAGATAACAGAATATATTTTGGGGTTTTGTAGCAGCCAACATAGAGCACTTAGCCTCTACAGCAAGAGCAGTATGAGAGAGTATAGGAGTTTCCAACTCATCGTATGTTGATATTTTTCTTGAGGAATGAGCAAGTATGATTTGAAACCCAGAGAGGCTACTGTATTGCTGATTGTCGTTCAGGCCTTTAGAAACAAGACTCAAACACTTGTCTTTTTGTCATTCTGTGTGTTTCATATTTTAGTTTTTTAATCTCAGTGTTCATCAGAATGATGCCAACGGTGCTGAAAGATCAGTATTGCATAGACTTTTGCATTTGAACCTGCCAAACTCTGAGGTACATCTAGTGCAGCATCCTCTTTCTAACAGTGGGCAGTCAGCTGCTTCTGAGAAACCCATATGAATAGTTCTCTTTTGTTGTGCCTTCCTCATCAAACAATATTTGGTCCCATAATACTCCTGAAACTCGTGGCTTCTGTCTCATTTTCATAATGTTTCCTAATAAATTCATCTTACAACTGCAACAACAGCATTTATCTATAAAGCTCTTTCCACCAAAGAATGGAACATCAACTGAAGAAAAAGACAATATAACATAACCCTATAAATAAGCATAAAAATCCCCACTATCCCACCAGCTACCCCCAACTCAGCAACCTCAGGCATAACTCAGTAGCTTAATCCAGTGAATCAAAGAGGAAAGTTTTCAATTCCTTATAAAAATGGAAGTGATCGTCCTCTAGCTGGAGGTCCAAAGGGAGACTGTTCCGCAGATGCAGAGCCAGGTCTTGAAAGGCTTGCAACCTTTACAGAACTTTGTGCATTGTAGAACAGACAATACAGTCAGCCCTCCACATTTGTGGGTTTCACTTTCGTGGATTTGATTATTTGTGGATTATTTGCGATCAGCCTTGCTGCCTCCCTAGGCCGTGTTTAATAGGGACTGCAAGCCTCATGAGACTGAAAAACTGCAAATGAGACTTGTTGGTCCCTATTAAAAATGGTGTGGGACAGCAGTGGAGGTGGCAGTAAGCCCCACCAACCACCCAGTTCTGCCTTGTGAAGGAACCTGAGTCCTCAAAGGAATCTGCAGTGGGTTGAATATGCTGATCATACTCTTTTGTGTGTTAAATATGATTTGGGAGGGCCTAGAGTTATTCATGTTTTTTCCACTTTCACGGGGATCCTGTACCCCTAACTCTAGTGAATGTTGAGGGATGACTGCAATCCTTTGCCTGTAGATCTTAAATTCCTAGATGGTACCACACCAGCCAAGCTGCTAGGTACTGGGGAAGATTAGAGTGCAAAGCCTTAACTGCAAGGATCAAAATTTTGAAATGGACCTTGGCTCAAACAGTTAGCCAATGAAGGGATCTATTGGGGGAAGAAATATGTGAATATTTAGGGAGGTTTAAAACAATCTGGCTGGCACAGTTCTGAATTAAAGCCAAAGGAAGAAGAGAGCAAGAAGGCAAACTCGACAATAGGCTGTTACAATAATCCAGATGTGACATAACTAAAGCCAAGACAAGCAGATCGATAGTCTCAATGATCAAGAACCTATGGATCCTATAGATATTCAAGAGATGGAAATTACATGTCTAGTATCTCTAGTATGACATTTGCTTTTTTTCCAGTGCTGTTAAACAATGTATTACTCTTTTTTTTTGATCCCAAAATCACTTTCATGGTGACTTACTGCTCACTCAGACATCATTAGTACATATGTGAAGTTAAGGGTAATAATTTTTTATAGCAATGTAGATTCCTTTACATTTGTTTACAGTAAGTACTGTGGACACAGCAGTAAAATTTTGTGGGTGAGGAACAAAAAATGATTTGATACTATTATCAGAAAGGGTTGTTTTGGTACTTCTATCACTGATTGATAATCCGGGTTTAATGTTTTTCTGAAATGCTCCTCTGCCTTTTGCAAAAAAAGAAATAGAATCTTGTTACTGATCTTCCTGCTGTTGGTGAAAGAAATGCACAAGTTTTATGTCCACTGAAGAGACTGTCTACTGCAATTTTAAAAAAAAGAGGTCTAGACTCTTTGCCCTTTTCAATACGAGAAACACAATAGATCAAGTAAATAAAGAACCAGATATTTAAAATGGTGCCATTCCTGATTATTAACATTGAAATACATCTTCCTAGGTTTTCCCATTGTTTAACTTCATATTTGTTGGAGGGCAGAGGAGCTGATATAATGTGGTAATTCTGGTCTGTAATTACACAGCATGTAGTCCCTCTGGGATAGTTCTCCACCTTGGGATTTATTAGCTGTCTTACCGGCATGGAGAACAAGATGTAAAGTATTTCCCGGCATCAGTAATGTCAATGTCTGAAAGAAGTGCCTATTGCATGATGAAAATAATAGAATAAAAGGGTTTTTTTTAGAGGGGTTTAGTAATTGTGCAGCTCAGTCTTATGCATGTTATTCAAAAATAAGCTTCATTGGGTTGTATCTGACTGTGCTGATCAGCCAGTGGAATGGATGTCACCCATGGGACTGATTCCTCCCCACTCCACAGTTCCCCTTGCCACTCCCAGATCTGCTCCTAAAGCTTGAGGGACCCTCTGGATCAGATCTGCAGGAGGATACAGATACTATTGCAAATGGAGAAGAGGTGAGGGAGAAGTTCTGTTGTGTATGGAAAAAATATTTGCATTGCAGTCTTGGGTGGAACCCACTGTATTATGTTATAATTGTGTCTTATGTCATTCTTGTGTATTTAGATTTCTGTGGGCACAATCCAGTTATATAACTTTGAACCTCCGTTCTGCTAGCCCTACTTTGCCTTTTTCAGTTTTAAAAAAACTGGAAGATTAATTCATACCCTTAAACTTTTTATTTTCTTTGTTTCAAGTCATTGCTGCTGTATCTGCTTGATTTGTATTTATAGCCAGATCTGGCTTTATGGCAGGCATATATATGTGTGTGTGTGTGTGTGTGTGTGACAGGAGCCATTGGGACACTGTCATTCCCTGTCGCTGGGATCCACGGATCAGTTTTTCATGCTCTCTGAAGATCAAAGGGTGAACTCATTTGTTCACATACACTCTAGGGTCTATAAATTTTGTCAGCAACACTAGTTCCCTCTGGCTGCACGCCTTTGAATGATGTGTATGCACATGCATACATGTGCACGCATATTTTTTTACAGCATACAAAAGGTTGAGAATCTGCAATTTGAAATGTGGAACAATGTGCTAAGAGATGGGGAACTGAAGGAAGAGGTAAATAGGATGGTATCTCCAAAGTCCTCTATATCTGTTAGCTCTGTGTGTCAAAGGTTAGCACACAGGAAGTGAGGTTGGCTTCTACTCTTCCTGGCTGGGGATGAACAGATCCATCTAATTCTGGTCTTTTGCCACTTTCATATGTGTTTTGTTTCTTCTCATTTTCAGATTAAATTGTATGTGTGTGTTTTTTTAAATCCACCTGAAACTGCACATTCAAATATATATTTCTGAACATGTTTTAACTCAAAATTTTCATTTTGAAATGCATTTTAGTTTATTTGAGCTGAGAACTGTATTACAAGGCTACAGAAATGGAAAAACTGGAGAGAAACTGAGTTTCAATATGCACTCTGTTCTGGTACACAAAGCTGATGTCACTCTTTTTACTGTAACAGACTAACACAATTCCACTCCATTCCCCCCAAATTTCTCTGCATAACAGCTGTACCTCTAAAGTGAAAATCATAGGAGTGTCACAGAACAGGCTCATCCTGATATGCAGAAGGCATTAAACGAAAAGAATTACCCTTTAAAAAATTCCCATCTCTAACACAATCATGAAAGTAATGCTCTGTGCCTAGCTTTTCAGATATGTACACTTTTTCTGAGAAGGGTATTTATACAGACCACAGCAACTCCATCCCAACCCTCAAGTCTACTCAAGTACTGTGCTGGATTCCAAAGAGAGCATTCTGGAAAAATCTAATTTCCCTAAGTTCCCAAACCTAGATTGCAGTTATACATTCCATGTCAGCCTCCTCATTCATAGTAAAGTCAAGGTGAGGGACATGGCATTTAAGTACAGCACCAAAACACCATAATTCAGGTTACTAAGGCCCCATAATTCTCTGTGAGGAAAAGGCAGGAAGAAGGAATAGGCATAATTGTTCTGCTTTTCTTCTGAGCTTTTGGTGTCCAATGCCATACTTCCCTTTATCTGTTATCTAAGCATGCTAGGTAGATTACCATACTTATTTTTCCTTCAGGAAAGTCTCTGTGTCTCCTTCAAGAGTAACCATACTTAGTTCTCCTTCAAGAATACTCCTCTGAGTTTAGAAAGCAGTGCCTCACAGCTGATTCTGGATGTTGCAGCACCCAAAGTAACATTTTGAAGCTTACTTCTCTCTTCCATTCAAGTTACTCCTAAGAATGAATTCTTGGAAGATTCGTAAAAATCTTTATGGTTCTTGGATTGAGTCAGTCTAGAGCTAGAAAGGGCCCAAGCAATGTGGAAGGGCTTAAAACACTGTGTGAGGACACGAAATGGCATATCATGCTTGAAGACATCTATGTAAACATCCTCCCCTGTATCTATGGGTTTTTGAGATAGTATGAGATAAGGTATTATGAGATTTACTGGGGGCTAGACAGTGTTGTGTAGTCATCTGAATCTTGAACTAGGACTCTGGGAGACCTGGGTTCGAATCCCAGCTCAGCCATGGAAACCCACTGAGTGGCCTTGGACAATTCACACTTAGGCAAGTCCTACTTAGACAAGTCATATTTTCTCAGTCTCAGAGGGAGGCCAAGGCAAACCTTGCCAGTCTTGCTGAGAAAACCCCATGGTAGATTCTCTTCAAGGTTGTCATAAGTTGGAAATGACTTTGAAGGCACATAACAACAACAATAACAACAGTCATAAACAGTGTTAAAACAGAACAAGCCACATATTAAACTTTCACCTGAGACCCTTCTCTAGAACTCAGAGGGAAAATGTTGTATTTCCATCTGTTTGGGTATTATTGAAGGCTGGATTACAGTAGGGCATGAGAATTAAGAGATCAATACAGAGGCTTCATGGTAAAAGACTGTGGTCCTTTTTGCATGGCATTTTCCTTGTGAAAGGGCACCTGGAGCATCGTGCGATTGTGAAGAGTGCTCTGCACGACACACTCACAATTGCACGACACTCCAGGGGCCGGCAGGCACCGATCACGCACCTTTCCATTTTTGGCTGGAAGCCGAAAATGGTGCATGATTGCGCATTGCTCCTGGACCCTGCGCACACTTACCCGGCATGCAGAGCCTCCAGAGCTGCGCTGGTCATGCTTCCTGCCCCAGCGCAGCCTGGGAAATTCCCAGGCTGCACTGAGGAAGGAAGAGGTGGGGCTATCGTGCCAGCAGGCAGCTCGTGTGGAGCTGAAGCAGCAGGAATGCAAGAGCCTCTCGCCAAAGGCTGCTCGTGCGATCCCCGCACCCCAGCTCCAGAAAAAGGTAGGGTGCAGAAAGGGCCTACCTTCCTAATGCCGTGACCCTTTAATACAGTTCCTCATGTTGTGGTGACCCCCCAACCATAAAATTATTTATTTATTATTTACAATAGCTCCTCCCCCAGCAAAGCCGCCTCGCCTGCCAGGAACGGGGGAGGGGGGCGGGCAGGGAGGGAAACAGGAACCGCACGTCTCCCCTGGGAAAAAGTTCCGAGAACCCCCTGGGCTCTGCTTCTGCTTCGCTCTCGTTTCTGCTGGGGGGGCAATGTGGGAAAAGTTTCCAGAGTGTTAACCTTGCCCGGGGGGCGGGAGGAATCCCAGCGCCTTTGTCTTTTGTGCCGGGTGCAACTTGCCCCCCGGAAAAGCGCCGCCTTGCAGCCCGCTGGCTCTTCCACAGTGCCCCCTCCATGGCGAGTGGGGCAGGGGCCATGGCAAGGAGGGGGCCTGCCTCACGTGCTGCTGCCGCCCCCCAAGCTGGCCTGTCAGTCGGGAGGTTCTCCCGGTAGCGGAGAAGGGGAGTGATTTCAGTCCCTTCAGACCGGGGGCAGGAGGACGTGAGCGTGTGGCTCGTGCTTGCGCGCAACCACTCCTGCTGTGGCGACGCTGTGGCTGCACGCACTCCTGCCAAAGGGGCAGGAGGACGCGAGCACATGGCTCGAGCTTGTACACTGCCACTCCTGGGCCTTTTCTGCACGTTACCTTATCGCGGAGGTGAGGGGTGCCGTTCACGCAAGCAGGTTCTTGCACGAGGTGCTCTCTTCGCTGCTCCTTCGTCCTGCAGCTGGCTTCCTGGTCGCGCGACCACCCCGCCCCTTCCTCTCCCAGCGCAGCCTACAGCTCCCAGGCTGCACTGCGGAAGGAAGGGGCGGGGCAGTTGCGTGACTAGGAAGCCAACTGCGGGATGAGGGAGCAGCAAAGAGAGTGCCTCACGCAAGAACCTGCTTGCATGAATGGCACCCCCCACCTCCACGATAAGGTAATGTGCAGAAAAGGCCCAGGAGTGGCGGTGCGCAAGCACGAGCCACGCGCTCGCGTCCTCCTGCCCCCTTTGGCAGGAGCACATGCGGCCACACGCGCTCCTGCCAAAGGGCACAGGAGGTCGCGAGCGTGTGGCTTGCGCTTGTGCACCACCACCGAGGAGGGAATGGAGCCTAAGACCATTGGAAATATGTATTTTCCGATGGTCTTAGGCAACCCCTGTGAAAGGGTCGTTTGACCCCCAAAGGGGTCGCGACCCACAGGTTGAGAACCACTGGCCTACATGAAGGCACCAGTACGAAAAAGCAACCTTCTCTTTCAGACACTTCCCAGTTTCTACATGTTTGGTGAATACTCGAAGAAGGAACTGGTTTTATTTGCACAATTTCTTCTGTGTCTTCGGGAGCCTCAACAGCACAGTGTTTGGGGCTCTGATTATGTGGAGGAACAGACCTCAGTATAATCATCCAACTCCTCAGATCTTTGTAGAACACCTGGAGACCAGGAGCACGGAATAGGCCAGAGGTGCTGCATTGGTGGTGTGTCAAGGGATCTTGAGGAATTCAACCTGTGCTGGTCCTGTACAAACTAGGATGATGAACTACACACCAGCCCTCAAAAGCTTCTGCCAAATAAAAGTTGTTATGCATCAAGGTTCTGCAAGAGTCTTATTGTTTTTATATGACCTGAGTATGAAGACACGGGCAAGGACAATTTGAAATTCCTTGACAGTCATTCTGTCCAGGAATCTGTAACACAGCGCTTTAACTTCTTTAGAGAATTTTAACTCTCCCCCTCCCCAAATTGCTCTTCTCCCCACTGGTTTTCAGTTATGGTTGCCTTGACAACTAGCACCTTCCTATCTTTGTGGTTACCTAAGCCAGTAGAAACAGAAGGTTTGCTTTTCAGTAGCACAGTAACATTGATACTGTCAGTGTAAGATCCAAGCAGCTTTGTTAAATGGCTCCTTTAAGTCAGCATCTTTTGTGGGAGAAAATTATATTTGCTTTAGGCACTTTTGGTGCACTGATACCACCCCTCTCTCCACTCATCTCGACTAAGATATTCATGGTCTTATTCAGATGCTAATATGTAAAGCCATCTGCATCCTTAGCTGAAGCATGCCCCTGAGCCATGGGACTTCCGTTATTACAATTCCTCCTTTCTGAAAACTCATTCACTGTTCAAACAGGAAAAATTACCAGTTGGATAATATGCTTTTTACAAGTTTTTTTAGAATTCTAGTAAAACATCCTTTCCCAAAGAATGTGTTGTTGAGCATAGATCAATTACAAAAAGATGCCCAAGAGCAGAAGGGAATTTTCATGAGGTTAGATTTTGTTACATTTCTTGCTATATATATTAAATATATTTCATATGGTAGTATAAAAATTCATTTTATCATATTCAAGAAACTGGATCCTGCCATTTTGAACTCTGTGTTAAGCAGTTGTGATCAATTTCAATATTTATCTATTTGAGACTCCTTCACACATATTGCCTTCTTATTACCTAGGCCATTTCCACATGACGATGCTCTTCCGCATTGTCTCGCTGCAGTTCCAGGTCCAGAAGGGAGCGCATCTGCAAGGCTCCCCTCTTCATCTGCTCAGTCCATGCGGAAGAGAACACAGTGGCACCGCATCTTCCTTCCGCAGTGCAGCCGGGCTTTTTCCATTGCTGTGCTACATAAGGAAGTTTTGCCAGTGTGCTTCCATAGTTCCGCATGGCCAGAAGTGATGGAAGTGCCGTGTGATTGCAGATGCGAAATGGATTTTTCCTGTTTGTGAAAACTGTGCAAGCGCAATGCTCTGCAACAAGATGGCAGTGGGACAGCGACAACATCATGCGGAAGTGTGACCTGCCGACCACTGCCATCCTGTGGCAGAAACAAGACAGCCATGTTGTGCGGAAAGGGCCCTAGATGTGTGTGGAGGAAGGAAAATTGTTTACCTGTGCTCATTGATAGGTGTGAGGATTATGGAAGTTTCTTTTGGTCTAGGAAACCTCTGTTTAATTGAGTTTTCTTAGTGTTTGTGGTAATATTAAAGATGTGTGGATCAGTGTTCATATACGATATATACAGGTGTACCCCCCCTTCCTGACAATTGATGTAATGTATGAAGACCTGCATATTGCTTTGAATGCTGTAGCCACATCAGAATTGTGATTGTTGTTTATTAATGACCTTTTCAGAGCTTTGGGTTGAAGTGACTTTGAGAAATACTGTTAAAAGAGAGTGTTGTTTACCCACCATGTAAAGATATTTGCACTAAAATGTCTGTTAAAAAGATGTCTTCTCTAGATCTGAAATAACAGCCATTTCTGCACTAGATTGTTATAGTGCTATTATTCCACTTCCAAGATCCTATGGAATCCTGGGGTTTGCGCTATAACAGTTCAGTGTGAAAATGGCCAATATTTTTGTATTTATTATTTATTTAGTTAGCTAGTTATTTCGCACAAGATTCAAAGTGGCTTATCGTTTAATGAAAAGTTTTAATACAAAATTTCATGTAAATGCAGCTCCGTATATTCTGAAGTTTAGAAACAAGTCTAATATACCTACTTTGATCTCTGTGGAAAAAGCAGTGATATTTTACATTATCCACACCAGAATTTCTTTACAGGAAGGAAATCATAAGTTATTATAATTAAATCTTCATGACATCTTGCATTTGACAGAAGAAATAGCATAGCCAGTTTTGCAGATCTGACCTGAGAGATCGAGAGGTTTGTCAGATTTATGGCAACCTGGGCTTGTTACCCTGTATGTTGGGGGTCCCGGGAGGGGAGCCCAAATAACCAAATAAAAACACAAGATGGGGAAATTAGGCTCGAGCACTCTTTTAAGCTAACGAGAGGCAGGGTAACTCTAGCTGGGATCTTTAACCCTATGTATACAGCGTCAGGTCAGAGAGCGGCTAGACAAGGTTTTAAAGTAACAAACAATATTTTATTGAAGACAAGCAACACGAAAGACCCGACATGCACTAACTAACTGAGAAATAGAAATGAAGAGTTTTTGGGGAATGGGTAATACGACACGTGGTCTCGTAGTCCTGGAGAGAAGCGGGGGTTGCAGGGAAGGAAGCTCAGCGCGGTTCGCTGAGGGGAGTTCACTGGACAAACTGACAGCAAGACGGGATGGAAGTCCAAAGTGTTCCGAGGTAGTCCCGAAAGTGGGGACTTTTTATAGGGTGGATTTTACCTACAGGTGATGCCATGCTCGGTGAGAACAAAGGAATTTTGGAGATGGACAAAGGAGTTGGAAAAGGTCAGGTTTACATGATGAGCTTAGTGCTCGATGACAATAGTATGGCCAGTATGCAAATAGCTCAACATAAAGGACTTGCCTGGCACTCGGCCAGGCGTCTTTGTAAAGTCGCGCTGAACAAGGTCGGTTTGCAAGAAGGTTTTTCCCTGAAGCATCAGAGAGGCTTAAGTTGCCTGCCTCAAATGAGGGTTGGAATGTACAACCATTAACGGCTGCGCCTAATACGTGCTTGTCCGGTGGACCTGTGCAAACACGTGGAGTAGGGTGGCAGAGAAAGGTCAAGTAAAGGCCAAATTATTTGATATCAAAAGGATATCTAGTGCTCTCACCAGACATATCATAACCGTGATAATAGGCTATTCATGATTATGTCCAGTAGAAGGTAAAGTTTGGTCAGGTGCAACATTAGGGTGAGGGCAATTCTCTCTTCAGCCCCCTTAAACAAGCCTAGTTCCATGTTGTATTTGAGAGTGCCATGAATGTTGCTCCAATCAGTGAGCATAATTCTGAAGATTTTGGTTGTTTCTTCAAAATGCCACAACTTTCATCCCCCTTTTTGTGTTTTTGGTGGTAGATGATCTAAGGTATTCTTCCTTCATGAGTATTATAAATGTTAATTGAAATTAAAACACCTCCTACCATGTGAGTTACAGTTCGGTTCTTTATATAATTGTGGTTCCTTTCTAGAACTCTCTATTAGATGGTTTCTTGGCCATTAGTTAAGCAGCTTAAAAAGATTTCTTTTCCTTAGATTATTTTGAGACTATTTTTAAACTTATCATTATGCATTCCTTAGGAATACATTTTAAGGAGTAATTCCACTATCACTTTGCATTAACTTTGTTCCTTTTTTTAGGCATCTATTCCTTGGCTGGGCTAAGAGGCTGGCATTGTCAACTAATCCAGAGGACAGTGTGCTTGTACACTACAACCAGGTCAGTGTATTTTAATTTCTGTAGTAAGGATAAGAGATGATTAACTTATAATTATTTGTAACACTCTCTGATACAGAAATCCTCAACAGTAGATAGGATTAGTGGCATGTATTTGCTGGCCAGAAACAGACTTACAGTGTTTTTATCTTTCTTTCTTTTTCATTTTCTTTGGAAAAAGATAGTGGGGGGAAATGATATGTATTTGTTTTAACATTTAGAGAGTGGTAGAAGTGATTAGAATACTGGCAGTGAGGCCCCGTATTGGTGGAATGGCCTGGCCGTCACACTCAGCTTACATAATTGGGTTGTGCTAGGGAGAAAGGGAAAGATGGTGTGTTGGTGAATGGAGACTTTTCCATTTTCCCTTTTCCAGCTTTTATACATTGATATAAATGTAATTATTATAGTAAAAGAGCTACTTTAAACAATGGTTGCATTCACACAAGAGAAGCCAGGGGCTTGTGGGAACTCTGGTTTGTCAGGAATGAGCTGTGTGCTAGTGCATACTCCTACTTCCAGTGGAAGTGGCTAAACCGGGTATGGGCAACTACCCAAGATGTGCCCTTCACTGCACCTTGGACAGCTGCAATTTTAATTGTGAGGGGCAATTTTGGAATTTTTTTGTCCCATGTTTTAGGCCCTGTTTTAGTTTTGTAAAATGGCCTCATGACGGGAATGGCCAAAACATCACTGAATTTTCCCACTATCCCCTGGAGGGGTGTTAGGAGGCATTTTGAGTAGAGAAAAAGAAGACATAAAAACAGGTTTCAGGCCACATGCAGCCTGTGGGCCTCACATGAGTGGGCCTCATTCTGTCTGTGCTTCCAGATACATATAACACTGACCAAACAAAGAAAGAAAGAAAGCTGGTTGCCAGGTTTTGTTTTGTTTTGTTTGGAACAAATTTAAGATAAAAGCACCATGGAGCATGCAAGTGGAAAATGCCAAGCTGCAACATCTCCTACTTAAGTAGTTAAAACATTTACATAATGCATCTCTGCTTTAGCATGTGGGGACAGGTGACTTGAGCCAAGTGCTATATTTTTTTCCCAGAAGTTCTGGTGACTACTTACATTTATCATCTTAATTCATTGTTATGATGAAGGTCTGGAAGAAATTGTCACATAAGGAAGTTTGGTCGGTCAGCTGAGATTTTTCCTGCATTAGTAACTGCCATGGTTTGCTTGCTTGAAGTAGCAAAAGCCCATGTGCCCCTGTACAACCCATCCAGGGTTGGACTGGATGGCCCCTGGGGTCTCTTCCAACTCTATGATTCTATGATTCTGTCTCTGAAGACTCCATACCTTCTGATTTTATTTTGTACAGGCCAATAGGGTTGTCAAGAAAAAGAGTAGACTGAGTTCTAGGAGGGATGCACAAGACCTCCTATTCTCCCTGATGTCCCTGCCTATCTTGTTGCGTAGATGCATGATGTAAATTCACAAATGCACTTGGGCAGGGCAGGTGAGATGGGGTGTTTTATTGCATTTTGTCAGGATCTCTCTGATGTAAGCACTGTACTCATGGTGCAAGTGGGTGATAGCACTTCCCCTTTAATGGATTTTTAGACTTTTAAAATAAAGTCATCAGTTTGTATCTTACTGCACATACATATAACAGAGAATCATGCATGGCTGTGGGTTCTTAAAACAAATACAGGCAACAGAACTAACACATTTTCACATGGCTGTATGCCCAGATGCTTCCTCCATGAACCTATGAATAGACAAAATGTCATGTATGTAGCAGATTGGAAACAACTCAGTGTTGTTACACAAACTGCTTTGTCAATATTTCATTTTTTTTGCATAGAAGGTCACTCCTGCTTTATTAAGCACTCATGGTAATACATGGAGAACATTTTTAAGTATGATGTTATGGCAGGGATATTTCGTGAGTGATGTCTCTTTTTGTAGTTTCTGGTTTCCAGCCAACTCTGTTTTTATGTATCCCATATTCTGTTCTCTTTTTCGTAGAAATATATCTTTTTGTTTGTTACTGCATCTTAGATTTTTATGTGTGTTTAGTTTTTTAAAAAAATCATATGAACCCAGGTTATATGTGCTGTGTGGTATTTGTGACCTAAACTATAAGCATTTTCTATAATTCCCATGAAGAGGAGCAAAGAGGTAGAGACAGATTGTGCCTACTAGTCCCTGTTTTGACATCCAACCCCCTGATTGCATGGATGTAGGCTGGAATTCTTCATGCACTACTTAGTTACATTATCTAAGGCCCTTTCTACAGGAGGATTGTATCCCAGCATGGGGATGGGAGAGGAGTGGGACTGTGATGAAACTTCTGCAAGACGTCATCGTGATCCTGTCCTTCTCCTGTCACCAGCCAGCATGATAGCAGAGTAAATCATTGACAGATTTTCTCTATCAATGACCCCTAATTATGTGATGCGCCCACACTCACCTGCCCTGTGGAAGGCCTGAGAGCATGATGGAGGCGCTTCCTGCCCCAGCACAGCATGGGAAAGAGCCTGGCTGTGCTATGGAGGGAAGAGACATGTCCCCTATGATCTCTTCTGCAGGGAGCCAGTCAAATGCAGAGAGGGAGCATTCCAATCACGCTCCCTTCCTGGCAGAGGTGCTGCTGGGACCGCAACCGGAAGACTACAGGAAAAGGTAGGGTGCAGAAAGGGCCTTAGTTGTGTAGCTAAGTGTTATCTCCTGGCCTGGGCTCTCCCCAACCTACTTTCCTGAGCATCAGCTCAGGAAGTGGGTCCACTCTGTTGGTGATTGGGATGGATGATATTTGTACCCACACCTGCCCGCCAGTGAGGCTGCAACAAAAAAAGCACAACAAAGATCCTGCTGCTTACAGTTATCACAGTCTTGCTGGCTTGTTGGGACAAGGATGTTTAAAGGCATTACAGTCATTTTCTAAAAGTGTGACTGAAGGTGTGACTGGGGTTTGCAATTTAGGGAGGGGGCACTCTCCCAAAATTGCCAGAGAGCTCTTTGGCCTCAGTAAACTACAAACCCCAGAATTCCACAGGATGTTGAAAGTGGAATAATAGCAGTATAACAGTGTAGTACAGAAAGGCCCTAAGTAGTAATCATGAATATGAAACAGTTATAGTTAGGATTCCTTAGTCATTTGTAGAGAATGTTTAAATACTTGAAAGGCAGAACTCGAAAAAAACCAAAGAATCAGATTGCTTGGTTTCCTAAAACTTGAGCAGGCATTTAGTGAGCCAGAGTAGTTGTTGGACTTGGAGAACTGCCTCATACTGATTCAGCTCATACAGCTCACTTCTGTTCAGAAAGGAGAGTAGCTTTTCCTGGCTCCCTAGCATTTGATTAACTGGAGTTAATAGGGGTTGAATTATGTTCTTTTCTTGTGAAAACCATCTACTGCAGCACTAAACTATAGCTCCATTTCTAACCAGCCACATTTTCTTCACTTGTGCATGGGTCTGCTGCTTAAATATTTGGAAGCAACTCTTTAAAATGTAGTAATAAAGTTCCCAACTAGAAGCAGTGAAAGTGTTATGAATTTCTTCTTTCTTTTTTTGCCGTCAAGTCCTAACAGCTCCTTCCGTCATAGTTTAGGGAAGGTTGATAGATGAGGGTAGCAATTTTGGATGTAAAACTAGCACAGTTATGAGAAGATGCTCTGTGATTCCTCTTAATATCTCTGATACACCAGGAAATTTGGAATGAATGCATACCTATGCTGCACTCTTTTTTCTCTCTCCTTTGAACAAACATCTCATTCAACACATAAAGTCAGGTCTTCTAATTTGTCACCTAGTTTAATTGCTAAATGCAGAAGAAGCACCGCAGCACAAAGCATGCATTTTTCAAGTAGCATTTTTCATAGCTTCACAGAAATGATTAACAGAAGGCTGCAGTACAACCATACCACAGGTAATGCTGCATAATTCATTTTCTTTGGTGCTTTTGTGTGGGTAGCAGGGTGACTAAATTTTAAACAAATTGTTTACATACTGATGAATCAGTCAGCTAACAATCGTTCACTCATCTGAAGATCACAAATAGACTATCATGTGTATAGATGATGTGAGATAAAGTTTCTTTGAAGAAAGTCAACTATCAGAATTCTACAGGAAAGAGGCATGGTACTTAAAGTAGTATCAAACTGCTATAACTACGCAGGGCAGTGTTGAAGGCGGTAAAGCTGAAGGAAAAGAGATTATGGGCAAACATGGAACAAAACAAGAGCCAAAACAGAGAACAGGACCAGAGAGCATTTTAAAAGTGAAAACGAGTTTGTGGTACAGATGGATTAAACCAGGATACTGATTAAAGGAGTTGAAGTGCGTGGAAAGGAGATCATGTGTCATATGTCCTGAGCAATAGGAAAAGTTAGGGCAGAACTAAGAATACTGTGATGCAAGGGAGGGGGGAATTACAGTAGTCCACAGTCTAAATTAGAATTTTAGCCAAGAGAAGGAGGAGAAGGGGGGACAGGTTTCTGCAGTGTTGTGCAGGAAGCAATATAACTTGGAACACAGACTGAATATGGGGTGCAAAGAAGAGGGAGAAATGCAAAATAGAGTCACGGCTATGTGCCTGGTCAACAGGGTGAATACTGATGTTGTTGACAGATAGGGAGAGCAACTGAGGAGAGGAAAGCTTGGGAGGAAGGATAAATAGGCCAAGCTGTATTATGCCATAGTCTAATTAACAGCAGAGGTTAAAACATCCCATATTAAAATTAGGGGAGCTTATCTAGCCTGGGCAGTGTTAAATGAGGAGGAATCTCTAACTGGAGTAATGCTAAGTAATATCATATCATATCGTTCTGTAATGCTAAATAATATCCTAACATATCCTTCCTCACAGAGTTTATAGAGATGCATTGCACTCCACAGTGAGCTTTTGCTGTATGAAGATGTTCCATACAAAGACATTATTCACTATAAGAACGGAGGAAACAACATTCTGAGGAAGAGAACAGGGAGTTACCTTTACACCTTTGTCATTGTGATCTCAAGAGGAAAAAATGCATTTAGCAATAATCAGGGCCTTTCTGCACTATACTGTTATAGTGCTATTATTCCACTTTTAACATGCAATGGAATCCTGGGGCTTTATAGTTTAGGGAGGGGCATTTAGAATTCTCAGCCAGGGAGCTCTTTAGCCTCAGTAAACTACAAACCCCAGAATTCCACAGCATGTGGAAAGTGGAATAATAGCACTATAACAGTGTACTGCGGAAAGGCCCCATGTGAGCAACAAGGTTGAAGAACCAAGGCCATTTCCACGTGATGTTGATGTCCTGCAATAGGAACGCATCACTGGTGGGCCAGAAGTCATGCTTTTGCATGACATTGTCGCAGTCCTGCTGCCAACGCATCCCCACCTGTTGCGATTCTGGGATATTCCACTAACAGAAAAAAAAAACCTGTTAATAGTCTGTGATCATGTGATGCTCCTGTTGCTGGCAGCCATGCAGAATGGGTGGAAGCATGATCTAAACACTTCCTTCCCCAATGCAGCACGGAAAAGAGGCTGACTCCACTGTGGAAGGAAGGCATGTGTCATTCGTGCTCCCATCCACAGGCCGCTGGCCAGGTACAGAGGAGAGCATTGAGGACACGCTCCCATCATGGCAAAGACACTGCCAGGATGATGCCAGGACAATGATGGAAAAGGTTAAGGTGCAGAAATGGCCCAAGAGTCTTGCTTGTGTGATGAGTCTCCTTGTGAAGCAGGAATTTATCCATTTCACATTTGTTCAGGTGAAAAGGGAGTGTATTCTTTGCTTATTGCTGCTTGACTGGATAAAGCAATGCCTAAATAAGGATTTCCTGCTAATATCAATGACTGCCCATGAACCTTTGGTGTTGATGCTGCTGATCTCTAAATATCTAATGTTTTGGAAAGAGGAAGTGTCCAAGAGAAATGCAAAGGAGTCTTTCTCTGACTAATTAATTGGATTCAATACAACTGCCATATGTATCCATTCAATCCATGCAACATTTTAAAACAATACAACTTTCTTAGGTTGATACTGCACTACCCACCATTTGTGATGTTGTTTATTACTAGTACTATTATTCCAGAACATTTCTGTAGTGTATTGTAGAAGTGAACACCATCACCTTCATCTTGAAAGCTCCCAAAGTGGCATGGGTGGCTATAATCTGTAGTGGACTACACTGTCCTTTGGCTTCATGCAGCGTGTCTGTTTTTATGCTCTTAAATTATGGTCCATGGTCCATGAGAGTGGAATAGAGACAACAGAAGTGTATGCGATGCACAAACTGTCATAAATGGGCCTGACTGTGGGCAAGGACAGACTCCAGTTTGTCATTCCTGTTCTATGCTGCTATGTGCTCTTTGGTTCAGAAGAGGTAGACCCCCACCAAGGTACAAGGTGCTGCATGTATAATGTATACAATTTGCAGTAGCATTGCCTCTTGTTTTTCATTTAATTTGAGCCTTGCTTGCCCCAGAAGGTTGTTAACCATTGCTTCAAGATGTTTATAGTACGTTTCAGTTTTTTTTTTCTCTTGTCCAACCTGCAGAGTGGCACAAGCTACTTCTATGAAAGGAGGATAATGGAAGATGTGTGTAGGAGGGCTCCAGTAAGTGTTATACTTGGGGATTGCACAGATGCTGGCCCAGCTTTAGCGATCTTAATTCTGTGTCATCTTTCAGAAGACATCTTTTATTTGCTAAGAAGCCAGTTTAGCTTCAGTTTGGTCCAACTTATCAGGGTTAAGAGGTTTGACCTTTCAAGTGTTCATGTTTGTGAGCAAATGAGGCATGAATTAAACACAAACAATAGCATCTGTCTAGTGCAATGAAAGCTCAGGTTGGAGCCCAAGTTTTAACAACAGTAAGCATGTATAGCATGAACAGAAGATGTATCAGGCAAAATACATTTGCAGAACTCTGTCCAGAATTGGAAGAGGGTTTTTTTTGTACTTCCCAAAGTTAAGTCAAGAGGTATTAGACTTCAACTTACTTTGCTAAAATTTTGGCATTAGGGTGGTATATGAAACGTTTCCTATGGAAAAATGTTACAAAGAAGATGAATGGGTAATTCACCAGTGACATAAACATGGCCTTTGGGCTACGCATCACCTTGGACCCTGCTTTTGCACCCCTGAAGCCCATTTCTAGTTCTCCAGAGCCCCTCAGCTCCCCATTTTTTTAAAAAAAAGGGTATTGTGAAGCTCTTTTTCTTCAAAAATCATGTAGAAAGCTCCCTAAATGTATGAAAACTTGTGAACATACCTTCCAACCTACAGAAGCCCAACCCCTAATGCCTTCCTGTTTTTTTTGTCAGAGTCCCTCTCAAGATGGTGACCAGAAGTGATGCAACATCACTTTTGGTCACCATTTTGACCAGAATTCTGAAGAAAAGTTGAGGTATTTTAGCTTGTGGCCCATGGTGTTTGGAATTAGTCACAGCTCCCTTGCACCTGTCCACCCCAGGCATAAACCATATTCTACAACAGTGACTTTTACCCCTTCATACCTTATCTCCCACCAATCACTTTTTCAAATAGCCTGGGTCCCATCATGACAGAAAACAAAAGACATATTAATTCTGAGAAGAATATTGGTACAGGTAGGCTATTATATTCATCACTTCTGGTAAGTTTTAAGGATATACAGTCATCCCTCCACATTCGCTAGGTTTAGGGGCACAGGACCCCCGTGAAAGTTGAAAAACCATGAATAACTCTAGGCCCTCCCAAACCATATTAAACACACAAAAAGTATGATCACCATATTCAACTCACCATGGATTCCTCTGAGGTCTCAGAGTTCCTTCACAAGGCAGAAGTGGGTGGCTGGTGGGGCTGACTGCCACCTCCATTGCTGCCCCACACCATTTTTAATAGGAACTTACAAGCCATGTTTGCAGTTTCTCAGTCTCACAAGGCTTGCAGTCCCTATTAAACATGGCACAGGGAGGCAGCAGAGGTGACAGCAAATAATCCCTGATTAATTAAATCCTCAAAAATGAAACCCACAAATGCAGAGGGGTGACTATAATTGTATTGTTTGGTATAAGCACAACAAAAATAACAATTCCCTTTGTAGTTGAAAAGTGTTAAAAAACAAACAAACCCTGTGTCTCACCTGGTTGAGTTCTACATTCTGTTGGCAGTACATGTGCCACTGTTTAAGAACCATTGCTCTTCATAAACCTCAATAAAATTTTCACAGTGGCTACTTTGTATAGAACTCACATTCTGAAGAAGATCAGACTGAGAGCTTGTTGAAGTTTTGTCTTGTGTAACAGAAAAAGTCAAGGACAGCCTCTAAAGTAGAATTGGTTTTTCCTTATGGATATTCTTTTTGTTAGCACTCCCCTGTGATTGTTCTGCCTGTTGATAAGTACTCTGGAGTACTGTCAGGTTTCAAGAGATTTGCTTCTTAGAGGAAATGTGCAGTTTAATTTTTGTACCATGGGAGACAGTTAAAGGTAAATAGTCAGAATTCTGTAAAATGCACCTCATGTGAATCATTTACATTCTCCCAGAGCAGTCCTATAAAAGAATGGAATGTATACTAAAAAGAAAAGAAAAGGGGAGGAAAAAAAGAACCGAGTTCTGTGGTGATGTGGCAAGCTTGGTTTCCAGTGAAGGTATTTTATTTCTTCTTTGTGTTAAGTGGCATCTTTGTCCCCTCTCTTCATATGAAAAATTATGGATTGAAAAGGAGAGCTTCCTTTATGGCCATTTCTGCACTAGACTGTTATAGTGCTATTATTCCACTTGCAACATCCTATGGAATCCTGGCGTTTGCAATCAGAGCCCCCCCAAACTGCAAACCCCAGGATTCCATAGGATGTTGAAAGTGGAATAATAGCACTATGACAGTCTAATGTGGAAATGGCTTATATTTTGAGTCCCTTCATATGACTTGGGGGTCCTGAAAAACCCTGATCTTTCATGGTCTCAATCATGTAGAAAGCCATTGAAGAGAATGTCCTCTTTCTAAAGAGTTCATATGTTCATTTTGGTTACATTACAAAGTACCTGAACACTGTTGATCCACTGACATGAATGGTTATCCCAATCTGACTTTTTCTCCAGTTCCATCTGATGTGTGTTCTTTATGGATACCTCCTGTATGTTCTGAAACACACTCGGTTTAGATCTACAACTCATGAAACCAAAGATACCTGATATCTTCTGAGTTGCCATGGATACTATGGGAAGTACAAAGCACAACAGAAAGAGATTGCTTCCCATATCACTAACAACAGGCATAACATTTAACAGAAAGGAATATAAAGTTAGTTATGATTAAATTAAGTTTTATTGATTTCAGGGTAATCCAAGTGTAACTACTTTGCCTAGGGATGAGATCTATGAATTTCAAGGTTTCAGTTAATGAAACATTAAATCTTGCCTCTGACCAAGTGCAATATTTGGTGCTGAGTCCAGAATTTTAATCTCCTGAGGCTTTCAACTTTAATTTTGAAACAAGAGGTGGATGGAGCAAGGAGAGAGAGAAAATAGGTTACTAGCCATTATGGCTGCAGAGCATGCAAGACAATATCTAGTGAAGTCTTAGATGCTAGAACTGTTCAGTTGAGGATGAGGGATGGGGTGGCTGTGCATATAAATGTGATTAGAGATGTAGTGCCCTGTGTAGATTTGGCCTTAGACCACAATTACTAGAAGGAAATTAGTAGTGAATCCCTATGCACTCAAACCTGACAGTAAATCTCTAAATAAACATGTAGTAATACTTCGTAGGTTATACAGAATTAAGCAAGTGTATGTGTGAGTTTGCCAACAACTCAGGCAAAGTGCATGCGTGCACTTTCAAGCCACCTGTCAACTTATGGTGACACCATGAATTTCAAAGGATTCTCTTATGCAAGGAATACTCAGAGGTGGTTTTGCTAATTCCTTCTTCTGAAATACAGCCCATAGTACCTAGTATTCCTTGGAAGTCTTCCATCCAAGTACTAACTAGAGTTGATCCTGCTTAGCTTCCAAGATCATATGGGATCTGGTACCCACATGATATTTAGGCCCTATTAAACAAAGACAGAGACAGTATCATGTTGTGGTTTGAGCACTGGCTTACGATCCTGGAGGCCAAGGTTTGATCAGCCACGGAAACCCACTGGGTGACCTTGTGTGTGTCACATACTCTTAGCCATAAAAAACCCTGTGATAGATTCGCCTTAGGATTGCAGTAAGTCAGGATTGACTCGAAGGCACACAACAACAACAAAAACAGCAACAAGTAAAGATACTGCTGCATAATTTATGCAAACTTTGATCCTGGCACAAACATTGAAAAGTATCATACCATTAAAAAAACAACTGAGTCCTGAGTAACACATCCATGCATGGTAATTTCATTGCTGTGCATAATCCTGAATTGTCATGTTCAAATTTTGCCTTTGGAAAGAGAGGCATAAAACAGAGCTGAGGGCAATTTTGCCTGCTCATGTTAGTTTATTTAACAATATTGAACAACTTGTTGTGTGTAGCACCCAGTCTCTATCATTGTAAGGTGTACTAAATTCATAATGAGCAAAAATATTAAGGAACAAGGTATACATATTTATTGTATTTTCAGAAACTACTTTTTTGTAGCAGAAATTTTCCATTTCCCTGATGTAGAGCAAAGAACTGAGAGGAAAAATACAGCGGTAACTAGTGAGACTCAATTGTTGTACATACTTATTTTTCATATTTTTTTCACTGTGTATCATTTTTCCATTAAATTTGACTACTTAATTGTTTGTTCTGCCCATCTCACAGTGCCAACAACTCAGGCAAACTGACCACAGCCCATCATATTCATCTGATTTCTAGTTTCACAGAGAGATACTTGTTTTCCTTTCTAGCTGTGCTGAAAAACAGGCCTCATTAAATGAATTTCTTGGAGGAATGGATACCAGCATGTGAAATGGTTTCTCTGTGCACATTGTTTAAAGGGTTGTGTAACCTGAGTCCTCACACAAAGGCAGAACAGCAAGTGGACTTAGCCACAGTTTGCTGAACTTTACTTGGGGTCATCTGCATATCACAGGCTTAGGTCAGGTATTTTGTCTGGCCAGACCTAGGCAAAAATTGGGGTGCTTTCTTTTTAGAGTCACAGCCTTTGAGAGCACATTCTGTTTGCCTGTCTTTCAGTCTGTCTCTGTCACACACACACACATACCCACATCTGCATTAGGGGGGCTGTAAAAGAAATTAGCAATAAAGACTCAGCAGTGAGGAAGCTTGAAGTAAGAGAAGATGAACATAGCATACATTTATATGAAAAGTCCTGTAGTACACAAAAAGCTAAGAAATACGAAAGTAGCTCTAAGCTTCTCTTTCTTTTTTTTATCCTTTCAGGGCTGTGTGATTAAAGGAATGAGGACAAGGCAGCCTTTCTTAGGGAGGTTTAGAATACAAACAAAGTGCAGCAAATTGTCAGTAATATAACACACACACACACACACACATATTTACCTTCATAAGTAGTGGAATGACTTGTAGCTTTTCTGTGTCTAGTGCCAATTGTTGTGTTTCCTGGTTTGAAAACTCCACATTACACTAGGGGGCATTCAAGGGGCAAATAGATATCAGGTCACTCCATTTCAGGTCTGTTTTCCCAGCCGAAGGACATAACTGTTCTTCAGCCTTCTAACACTGAGGAAGGGTCCCCTTCAGCTTCTCCTATACTCTCAGCCACCCTTGCTAGAGGTTTTGTCAACTCCAGACTGCTCTCTTTGTGAAATAATATGCCTTCCAGTGTCTTCTATAGCTTGCTGACTGAGGTCCTGACAGCTCCCCCTTTTCCTATTGTGACCCAGATTTGCTTTGACTCCACAAGAACATCCAGTGAGTGCCCATGCTACACTCTTACATCTGCTGAGTTTCATGCCAAGCTACAGCATCCATGAGAGATGGACGTATTCCTACAGCAGCCCTGCCCAATGTAGCATCTTCCATGTAATGTCCAATATAACACTCATTGACCCTGACCATTGGCCATGCTGCCTGGGGCAAGTGGGATATGTAATCCAGAACATGTGAGTAGCCCTAGGCTAGAGAAGGCTTTCTTACAGAAACAAACAGCCTAGTCACCAGTGTATAGGTGCTGAAAAGGAAGGGTCAATAATCTTGATGATGAAAATGGACATCTCATCAGCAGGTACCTCTGTTAGAGTGTGCACTGCAAGCAGCTTTTCCTGATTTAGAGCGGGAAAGGATATCCTTGGCCCTGCTCTTAATACTCAGAGAGAATGCTGACATATGGATAAATATATATGAAGTAATTAAACTGAATTGTGTTGGATAATGTTTTAGGTCATGTCTTTGCTTTGGTGCTCCATTCAGCAACATGGAGATGGATTGCCTGAACTCCAGCTTTCATTCTGCTCAGTCAGCATTATCCTCTTCATGTACTCTATTTAATTCCCATTACCTTGCTGACTTAAATCTTCAGCCAGATTTTAATTTTAGAGACAAGATTTTGTGAATTTTCAGTAACCTTGCATATAGCTCTTGAGATGGTGTCATTTGAGAGATAGCCACAATTCAGATTGAGAGCAGCCTCATCATTCTCATCATCCTGGTATTAGGCCATATGGCTTTCAGAAATTATTTTGTCAGAGATGCAAATAAACAAACAGCTTATTAGTACTTATAAGAACTGTGTTTTCACAAGAAAAGCCATTTTCTCTATCATAAATCTTATCTTTTTTTTAAATGTGTGAAAAATATACTGCCAGTGCATCCTGTATTTCATTTACACTCTTCATGGGAAGCACAAAAGCCAGAACTTCAACAGTCATGCAGAAGAGAGGAATATTTTTCTCTTAGTCCATTGAGGGCTGGACATGTTCAGTGGACAAAAAATTCTGACTGATTTTTGGATGCAGGAGAGAAGAAAAAACAAGATGGAAGGGGAAAAGGAATGAAGTGGCTGAGAAAAGAAGATGGAGAATAAGGTATATGCTCTGAGAGCAGGAGTTTAAACTGTGCGGCCTGTTTGTACCCTTTTGGGGGGTCCAGTGTGGTCCTTGGGGACCCGATTGAGAGCTCCTAGTATACCTCATTTTTTCAGCTTAAAAAGAATTATTGGCTAAACAAACAAAAACAGCTTCAAACCATGTTTTCAGAAGCTGGCTTATTCAAATTACATAGTTATATTTTCAATACTAGTCTGTATGTAGCATTAAATTGGGATTCTTTAAAAGGGAAACAAAACTCGGCCAAAATCCTTTTCATCACAATTGGGTCTACTTCTGTTCCAGTTTTACCTCCTTCTTTCCCACTATTCCCACTCTTGGTATCTCTTATTTCTGTATTGGAAAATTATTTATCCTCATATTTTCTTGTATACCCTCCCTTTGTCCTTCCTTTTATAAAGGCATAACATGACTAGAGTTCTTTTGGATGTTTCACATACCAAGAGTCTATTCTCATTGATAAGGATCTACTCTTGGCTAGATAGGTGCATATAAATATGTAGCTGTTTCTCTATGAAAGTGCGTGGGGCTGGCATCAGTCTTAAGTGGGTTCTTGGCAACCTGTCACCTTTCCCTGTTTGTGGGTTCCTCCAGAGTGAGTTTACTGAGGCCATTTCTGCACTACACTCTTATAGTGTGATTATTCAACTTTCAACATCTTATGGAATCTTGGGGTTTGCAGTTTAGGGAGGGGCCAGCCAGCTGCTCCCTAAACTGCAAACCCCAGGATTCCATAGGATGTTGAAAATGGAATCATGGCGCTGTAAGAATGTAGTGCGGAAATGGCCTCAATGTGATGAGGGTAGATGGGCAGCAGAACACTGAACCTGGTGCTGGGAAGAGAAGAGCTGGATGAAGTAGTTGCTTCTTTGTTTTCTCCCAGAATGCTCCTGAACCCTGATATAGTGAGGCTGAGAGGCATTATGGAAAAAAGAGGCTGGTGTTGGCTACATCGGTTTAATTTTCACTTTGCCAACTTGAACATTGCTGCTGTGGTTTTTGAAAAAAGGGCCGTTGGCATTGATGTTCACAGTAATTGAGTCCTTTGGCGTTTGCTCCACCATGCTGGGTGCTGATGCTGGGAGTGCATGTATGACTCTGTAGAACACACTTTCCACGAGAACTGTTGGAAATAGATCATTTTAATCTATCCCTTTTAGTCTATTTTAATCTATTTTTTGAAATCTTGAAAGCACAAACTTGGTATTTTCTCTGTACCTGGTCAGGAGTTTAAAAGTGCACAAAGAACCTTTGAAGGCTGAGAAATGAAACCGTAAACTAGAAGTGGCTGATTAATGAAGTCAGAGATGTATGAGGTCATGAGAAATGGTGACAGCTTGCCATGAGGGCTCATAAGTGGAGTCAGCCATTGAACCAATAATAAATCCATGGAGTGGATACTGCATGATATAGCACATTCTGCCTGCCTTTTTATAAACAGTTCCTTGCATGCACATGAGCCAGACAGGCCAACATTTCATTTGTATACGTACAAACAGAGAATGATGAAAACATAGCAAAATCTTTATCCCAATAGCTTTATTAGAACCAATTAAAAGTCACTAAATATTGAGGTAGTAACTCAGCTTTGGTATTTACAGAACTAGGTTGGATGATAAACAAAGGATTCAGGGAGAAGGAAAGAACAAATTGTTACTTTTAGGGCATTTTGGATTCTCGGCCATCATACAACGACATTCTTAACAAGTTGATGCCTATGACCATATCACCCTGAACATGCTCAATCTCGTCTGATCTCAGAAGCTAAGCAGAAGCAGGCCTGGTTAGTACTTGTATGGGAGACTGCTTGAGAATACTGGGTGCTGTAGGAAGAAGATGACATTTGATAAGATAAGCTTTTTGTGAACTGCACCAAAGCAAAGCGAAACCAGGACAAAACCAGTCTCCTTCTCAGAACACAACTATTTGTATTTTCCTCTACTTACTGATTTCTGCACTTTGGCCCTTTCTGCACCTTACCTCTTCTCAAAGCCATCATGTGGGAATCCAGAGAGGGGAGCACAACAGAAGCTCTTCCCTGCCTGCTGGATGGCTGCCTGCTGGATGGGAGGAAGTGCGATGGCTCCACCGTTCCCCTCCACAGTGCAGCCCAGGCTGTGCTGGGGGAGGAAGCACAGCCATTGTGCTTCCTGCCATTCTGCACGACAGGTAAGTGTGGGAGGACGGTGGGAGGACTGCGCAATTGTGTGTCACTGATGGGAGAAACCTGTTGATGATTTAATCTGCGATTGTGACAGGTGGCCACAGTATCGCAGTGGGATTGCAACGATGTCATGCAGAACCATCATTGTAATCCCGTCACAATCTCGTGGCCATTGCAGGTTGAGGGCGGGGTGTGGAAAGGGCCTTTGTTTCAATAATACTTCTTTGGTTCTTGCAAAAGAGCACTAATAACCACCAACTATTAATTTTTTATATATCTATCAGTTTTACACAAAATTATATAACAAATATTACATAAATATAAACTCCAACAAGCATTACTAACTTAGACCTAAAATGAACATACTAAACCACATAAAATACTAAACAACAAACTAAAGAAAAAGAAATCCCTAAAATATTGACTTACTAACTAAACACTAGAATACTAATACACTAGTAAAGGAAAGGGCTCTAACCCCCCTGCCACACTGTCATGAGAAAAGAAAAATAAGAAGAAGGCAAGGTAATATCATTCTACCATTACACATCCAGCTAAGGAAAATTACTCATAGCCGTATCTACAAATTATTGTATCATTTGGCTTTTTATTGCTCAAGAAATCCATAAACTGTTTAAAATCTTTTGAGAAATCTTCTGCTGATTTGTCTTTTAAAACCTATGTTAATGTAGCCATTTGGGACCTTAACAGCAACCTTAACAATGCAATGCTCTATTGTTGGTGCTTTAGCTCATCTCCAGATTTGTGCAAACAATATTCTTGCAGCTGCTGTCATATAATGAAGAAGGAGTTCATATTTATAATCCAAATCCTTATCCATTATGTCCATCAAACACATTTCTGGAGACATTACAAAATCTACTTTTCTTTTTTTTGCATTAACATATATATCTTAGACCAATAGCTTTTTGCCTTTTTACAAGTTCACCATATATGAAAAAAGTAGCCCTCCTTTACTTGACACTCCCAGCAGTGATTTGAAACAACTTGTTAGGAGTTAAACACCATGTACACATCATCTTAGACATATTTTCTTTTAGATTAGTACAAAAACTAAATATTGTATCTTTAGAGAACATTTTTCCCCAGTTGTACATTGTGCCAAAACATTTGGGTCCACATTATCATGTGTGGCTTGATGAGCTCATCCTCTATCTTTGGCCATTTCCGCACGAGGTGAGGGAATCGCCCCATGCTGCTACTTACTGGACTTCTTGGCTCCCCGGTCTGGTCCACGCTGCTCTGGAGCAGTGTGTGCTCGTCAATACGCACTGCTCCGGCATCGAGGGTCTTGATCAACCACTGAAGTTCGCCATCCTAAAGCCCACCCCAGCAGACCGCAGGCTCACATTGGGGCGAGCCTGCAAATCTGCATAAGGGAGCAGGCTTGCAGTAGCGCACTCCGTGCTTTTGAAACACCTATTTTTAGCAGTTTTTCAAAAGCACGCTGGACGACCACTTGGGGTCGTTCCAGAGTGGACTGAGGTGCATCTACATTAAGTAGGTCCGACCCAGTCCGCTCCCAGGTGCAGACCTCCTCCTTGGAGGACAGACTGCACCATTTTAAAAACCCCGTGCGGAAATGGCCTTTAGCTTCAAAAGACATTTATGATTTCTTTAAAAATTATACAATCACCATCCTTACACAGGTATAAGTAAAACTCATTTTCTCCAAACTCTAGAGTACGATCTCTCTTATGATTAAGTCTGTCTTTAAGTTGCATGTGAGCAAACTACCCAAATATTTATCGTCGTTTTAAGCTTTCAGTTACGTTGTTCAAAATATATGAGATCCTCATAATATAACCATCTATTTTTAACCCATTTTTCCCCCACAAAAAAAAAAAGCTTCCTATAGTGAAGTATTATCTTAAGGGGAAAAAAACTTTGTTTATATTTACTCTACATCTCTGTTTATATTTATTCTATTTATTCTGTTTTGTATTTACTCCAGTGTAAGCTTTCTTCATCTAATGACTTTTAAAATCAGGACATACCTTGACTTTAGCATACTAGAAATGACTATGCCACCCAAATCTTAATTCATGGCCTTCAAAATCCAAAGGTTTCAGTATTATATAGTATAATCTTGTCTCTCAGTCTTATCCATTCTTTCAACCACAGAAAACAGCAGGCCTTGTAATACATTAGGCATTAACATTAGGCATTTCCATACTACCTCTTTCTTTCGTATCATACAGTGTTTTAACTCTTATTTGGGTCTTCTTGCCTGCCGTATAATCTGGAGATTTTTCTCTGCCATTTCAAAAAGAGTGTTTCATTTCTTATAAAAAATAAAAGTCTTGGCAACACATTTGTTTTTATTGCTGCAGTTCTCCCCTCAAAGGGATAGATTTAGTTTTCCCCTTTTTCTAACTCTTTCTTACTTTCTTTCCAAACTTTTTCATAATTTTTTTGAAACAATTGACTAATATTATTCGTAATCATGACTCCTACTGTTTAATCCCCTTTTTTTTTCCAATCTTAAAATTGGGCAGAGCAATATGTTCATTTTCTTCTTCCAACATCATGTTTTTGGGCTACAGCTTCATTTTATCACAGTTCATTTTAAATCTGAAACATAATCCAAATATGTTGATCTTACCCCCCAAAAGTTCCTCATCGAGTCCCGTGGATTTTGAATCATTATCACAAGTTCATCAGCATAAGTCCTCAACTTATACTGATTTTTTTAAAATCTTCAATCTGATTATCCTGTCATGTTGTCTTAATATCTCTCAGTAATGTCTCCATTAATAAACATTAGAGGTGAGAGGAACAATTTTGTTTTGACTGATTTTGCATCTCAGTAAGTATTGTTATATTGTCAGTTACCAATATCTGAGCTTTTTGTCCCAAATATATAGTCTTTATTGGCTGAATAATTTTTTTTCCAAGTCTGTGCTTTCCAACAGCTGAAATAAAAACTTCTATGAAATACCAAATGGAAGCATTTGCATCAAATCAATTATTGGCAAATATTCCAAATATTCAGTGATATTAAAAACAGTTTTTATGTTACTCCTTAATTGTCTTTTTGGCAGAAGCCTACTCTTGTCCTCATGAATATTTTGGTGTGATTTGCCTCTGCAGTCTGTTAGCCAGAATAGAAGTAACTATCTTGTAGTCATTATTTAATAAAGAGATGTGACTATAAATCTTTGTTAAGACTTGGTCTGTGTCTTCTTTACGAATCACCATAGCACAAGCATTTCTCCATAAGTCTGGCATCTTCATCTACTCTGTTTCTGATATTTCATCACACACTATCTTTATTGGTTAGAGTAGGTCCTCTTCAGATTTCCAGTAATACGCTGCAGATAATCCATCTGTGCCTGGTGCTTTCCCCAGTATGAACTTAATTGCTTCAATAAATTCCATAGTTGTCACAGGTCCATTACATCTCTGCTTTGTTCTGATACTCTGTTTTGATAGTCTTCCATATTTGAAGTCTTTTAGTTGCCTCATGTAATCCTGGGTAAAATTCCTGAAAATTTTTTAGTATTTTGAAATTGTCTACAGTTTCATGAAGATGGACTTCTGGCAAGTGATGGGTTGCCAGTTGAAAGGAATGTTTTTGCTGAGAATCTCACAAAGCTGATGAGGAGGGCTTTAAACTGAGTTATGGGGTGGGGAAGGAGACAGCATTCTTGAGAGCACGAGTTCATCAAGTGCTAAAGATAATAGTCAGAGTCTTACAGGGACAGCAGGGCAAACAGTACAGGAACCTAACTGTGGCAGAGAAAGAAACTTAAATAAGCAACTAGGAGGAGTGTCCCATGGTCTCAGATGCCTTTACACTAATGCACAGAGTATGGGAAATAACCAGGATGAACTTGAACTTGTAGCACAGCAAAGCAAATATGATATAGTAGGCATCATTGACATCTGGCTGGATGATGATGATCATCATCATCTTTTCTTATGCCCTGCTTTTTTCCCCAGGTTGGAACTCAAAGCAGCTTACAATTAAAAAAACATAGCTAAAACTCATAAAATATAAAAGTTAAAACATAATTAAATAACTGAAAGAATTAAAACAATGTTAAAATACATAATTAAAAACTCAAATATTCATCAGGAACACAATATCCAGCACCTATTAGACAGGCCACATATAATCATACAGTGAATGCATGTCTGAATAAAATACTATCGGGATGAGTCTCATGATTGGAATGTAGCAATAGAGGGGTATGACCTATTTCAGAGAAATAAACTAAAGTGGAAAGGAGGAGGAGTAGCGCCATATGTCAGGGACATTTACACCTGTGAAGAGATCTGTGACTTAAATCCTGGAAGTCAGATTGAGAGTGTGTGGATAAAAATTAAGGGAGAGAGAAACAAGAGTGATGTCATTGCAGCGGGGGGCGGGGTATACTACATACGTCCAAGCCGGCCTGAAAACTGGAACAAATGACCAAACATTGAGAAAGGAGAGGCAGAGTAGTAATGGGAGATTTCAACTATACTGATATTGGTGGGAAGTCAAACTCTGCCGAGAGTAACAGGTCCAATTTCATAGTCCAGAAGGTGGAAGAGGGAACAAAGGGAACAGCTGTTTTAGATCTAATTCTAAACAACAGTGATGATCTGGTTAATGAGGTGGATGTGGTGGGATTCTTAGGTGGAAGTGACCATGTTGACGAGGTTCTCCTGGAGTTTATTATAAAGCAGAAAGGGAAAATCAAGCATAGTCAGATATGCGTTCTAGAGACTTTAAGAAAGCTGACTTCAGTAAACTTAGGGAAGTATTAGGTGTCATCCTATGGTCAAGCATAGTAAAAAACAAACAAATTTATGATGATGGAAGTTTCTTAGACTTGATATATTGAAGGCACAATTGCAAAAAGTTCCAATGAGGAGTTGAAATGGGAGAAATCTCAAGAATCCAGGATGAATGCCTAAACTTTCAGTGGAGCTAAGATGTAAAGGGGACAAGTATAAGAAATGGAAAAAGGGAGAAATCACCAAAGAGTAATTCAAACAAGTAGCTAGCAAGTGTAGGGATAAAGTCAGAAAGCTAAAGTACAGAGTGAGCTCAGGTTTGCTAGAAAGGTTAAAAACAATAAAAAGGGCTTTTTTTTGACTATATCTATAGCAAAAGGAAGAACAAGGAAATGATAGGGCATCTGTGTGGAGAGGAGGACAGAGAAAAAGCAGAACTACTCAATGTCTTCTTTGCCTTGGTCTTCTCCCAAAAGGGGGGGGGGAAACATTCTCCCTGGGAAAAATGGAGCAGATGATGTGGTAGAGGAAATGCAGCACAGCATAGGTACACCAATACCTGGCTACTCTAAATGAATTCAAATCCCAAGGACCAGTTGAACTACACCCAATGGGGTTGACTGCCAGAATGTGATCTCAGAACCACTGGCCATAATCTTTGGGAATTTCTAGAGAATGGGAGAAGTCCCAGCAGACTGTAGGAGGGCCCATATTGTCCCCATCTCCAAAAAGGAAAAGAAAGAGGACCCAAACAATTACCATCCAGTCAGCCTGACATTAATACCAGGAAAGATTCTAGAACAGATCATTAAGCAGACAGTCTGTAAGCAGTTAGAAAGGAATGCTATGATCACTAAAAGTCAACTTGGGTATCTCAAAAGCAAGTCATGGCAGACTAATCTTACTTCTTTTTCTGATCAAGTTACAAGCTTGGTAGATGAAGGGAATGCTGTGGATGTAGCATATCTTGATTTTAATAAAGGGTTTGACAGGGTCCCCCATGATATCCTTGCAAACAAACTAGTAAAATATGGACTAGACAATGCTGCTGTTAGGTGGATTTGTAATCAGTTGACTGACCAAACCCAAAGGCTGCTCACCAATGGCTCCTCTTCATGCTGTGGAGAAGTATCTAGTGGGGTGCTACAGGGTTCTTTCCTGGGCCTAGTGCTATTCAATATCTTTATCAATGACTTGGATGAGAGAAATATGGGGCATTTTTATTAAATTTGCAGATGACACCAGATTAGGAGGAATAGCTAATATCCAGAGGACAGGATCAGTATTCAGAATAACTTTAATAGACTAGAGAGCTGTGCCAAAAGTAACAAAATGAATTTCAACAGGGAAAAATGTAAAGTACTACACTTAGGCAGAAAAAAAAAATGAAATGCACAGATATAAGATGGGTGACACCTGGCTTGAGCACAGTAAATGTGAAAAGGATCTAGGAGTCTTAGTAGATCACAGGCTTGGCATGAGTCAGTAGTGGGGTGTGGCAGTTAAAAAAGACAATGTGATTCTGGGCTGCATCAATACAAGTACAATGTCTAGGTCAAGGGAAGGGATAGTACCACATCCTTTTGATGCTTTGACAGCTTTGTGGAAGAGAAAGAAGTGTTAGGAAATCAAGAAGGGCAAGAAGAACAGGCAAGCCTAGCTTTCTTAAAAACTTGTTAGGTTTCATTTCATTTTCTTATTAGCACTCTTGCAAGAGGGCATAAATCACTTCTGTAATTTTCTGTTGGCTCCTTGCTTAAAGTTATAGCCTCTTAATGATGCATTTCTTGATGATATATTAAGCTTGGGAATATATTTTCATTGCTGTAAATTTTCAAATAAATTGGAACTTAATGTTTGTCCTAAATTTGCAAAGATAATATAATATAGTACTGTTTAGTTTTTAAGAGGGAAATGTGTAACAGAGAGACTGTAAACATGATAGTCACCTGCCCAGCATGGCGAGTAGTGATGGTACCTTGTTGCTTGGAGGTTTATTGAAAACTCGTGAAATATTTTCTTACTGGTGTTAACTAGTACTACAGTGGTAGAACATTTGCTAGTGAAAAAAAGAAGTTGCAAACATACATTTTAGATGGCTGAGGATCAAGTAAATTGTCCCAGGTGGTGACTGGAATAGTCCATTAGGAATTGGCTGGGGAATATCTTGCAGAGACAGCAATGTGTTATTTCTCTCCACCAGGCACAGGCAGTGTCTGCACTGGAAATGAATAGCGGTCGCTGCTGAGTTTTCACTGTCTGAATTTCTCCACAGATTTTGGGGTTGTGAGTTACCTAATCTTTTTGGCAGAAGGGCATCAGCTGTTGCTTTCATTTTTAAAAAAATGTTTCTGGACTTTTCCTAGCCTGCTTGCAGATGCATAGTTTGCTGCGGTTTTCAATTTCTACCTTCCTTTTCTCTTTTATACAGGTTAACAATTTGCATCTGGCCACATAATGATGATGTGATTGCACAGTAAACACTGAAATGGTGGGAAAGTGTGCATGTTACAGTTCTGAAGGCAGACGGAATGAAACATGGAGTGGTGCCAACATGGGACTCTAACAAAATAGAGTGGGATATTTCTAGTAGTACATGACCAAGTGAGTGGTAGGACAACAGTGAAGCAGAAGGCTGGAGGCTGTTTCACACTAAACAGTTATAGCACCATGATTCCACTAACTGCTGTGGCTGTGTGCTGTGGAATTCCTGGAACTTGTAGTTTGGTGAAGAACCTTGAGCTCTCTGGCAGGGAACTCTAACTATTCCCTTCTCAATTGCAAATCCCAGGATTCCATAGGCTGGAACCATAGCAGTTATTGGAAGCAGCATTGTAATTATACTATGTGAAAGGGTCCCTGGGTTTCTAGATTGTACTACAGATGGGGAGTATGCAGATGATAGCTTTTCAGAATGCCCAGATTTCTAGTGCTAACTCTGCCTCATAGGAATTTACAGAATATATTTGATCTTCCTTTTCATTTGGGTTGCATGCTAGCTAGGAAGATTTCATTTTCTTAAAAGGTCACTGTTAAATCAAATGTAACTCCATGTCCCACATTCCCTTGTCTCTTGTTGATAGATATGGGTAGTTCTGAAATAATGTTCCATGAATTTCTCACTATATATCTCAAGCCATTCTGTGGTCCACTAAACGTTATTTCTTTCAAGAGATTATGGCTCAAAAGTTTAACTTTCCCCCCAGATGATAGTTAAGTGTGTGTGTGTGTGTGTGTGTGTGTGTGCATGTACGCGCATATACAAGATCTTATATCTGTGATTATAAACATGGCATTCTCTGTGTTTTTTCAAACTAGATCTGTCATTAATGTATTTCAGCAATATATTAATTTAAAATTTATGAAAGGCCCCGCTTGATAACAAAATATATTACTATTTCTTAACAAATCTGAGTGCTTAGAATAGCACTGCAGTTTTCTCTTTTCATATAAATCACGTAGACTTGAGAAACTGGAGGAAAAAGCATATATTGCCAGTGAAGAATGTCCTGCATATTTTCACAAGTCCCTAATAATAGCTATAATAATGATAATGAATTGCTGCTCAAATCCACTTGTGACTCTAATGAATAGGAAAAGCCAGCTCTGGACAACATCTGTGTTTATTTTAATATGACTGACATGTACTGAGGCTTGCTGAGAAAGCTTCTGGATTCAAGCAGTATTTTTTCCCTGTTTCTTCTGCTATGTGAAAGGAACAAGACATTGTGCTTATCCAGTTCATCGTAACACGTGGGCTTTCAGTAGTGGGCCTGTACATTCCCATATGCAGTACCATTCAAAATAGCGTGTGTCAAAAGTCACCAGCTTGAGCACTTCAGACAGCCTTATGCTGAGAGCATATAAACGATCTTAAAATGTTGAAGACCAAAATAAAATGATGGGTATATTTTTTCTATGAAGGTATTGTGTGCTTGGCCTAAGTACCCTAAAGGCACTGCCAATGAATACCAGGTGCTGTATGCTATATTGCTGAGGAAGGAACTGGCAAAACCACTTCTAAGTATTCCTTGCCTAAGAAATTCATAGGGTCACCATAAGTCAACAGGCAACTTGAAAGCACCACCCACCCACCCACATTGTGTGCTTATTTTGGCATTTATTCTAAATACTAAAAAAAATACTAAAAAATACGTGGGAGGAATTGTAGGTTTTTCCTGATGGTTGGAGGATGAGAAATCCACCCATCTCATTTGTGTCATGGGAGCCACACTTCATCTCTTTCCTGGTGGGGCCTCGCTCCAACAACAGCATCACTTTTCCAGAAATTACACCAGGGAAAGAGTGACATGAAGAGAAACATGAACTCATTTGACAAATTGAGAGCTTTTCATTTTGATCTGGTGTACAGAAAGGAGCTAGATTTTCAGTTTAATATGATAGAAGAACATGAGAACTATTGCATACAAAGCCTCTTCCCCCAAAGTTGGCAGCCTAAGTTGAGGGTGTGGGTTTGATGTCTTATTTTCAATGCTTTCCATGTTGAAATAAAAAGAAAGGAGAGAAGGAGGGAAGGAGCTTCTTGTGTTTAGCAGAGTAGGATCAAGAGTAGGATGTATACATGTTTCCTCCTTATGTTTACTACATCAAGTGTTTCTTAGGTTTGTTTGCCCCCCTGCTTTTTTTTTTTTTTTTGGTAAGGAGTAAGCATTCAAAAATATGACTCTTCCCCCTGCAGTCCTAAATAATGAAGTCTAGAATTCTGTCACTTTAATCTGTGCAATGGGTAGGTCCATATCTTAAAAGTACTACCCAGGATGCTGAATCATGTCCCTCAAATATGTTAAGCACCTTGGATGACTGCTTTAAAGATCAGACAGAAACCTGGAGTGGAGTCACCATCCCGCAGGCATGGGCTAGCTGGTTCAAGAAACAGCAGGTTTTTTTTAATAATAATTCCCAAACATTTTTTTAATTAAATATGTATATTGCCTTTGCTTGTTACCCATTTATTGTTGTCAGCCATTGACCTAGAAGGGAAACTAAACTACTACAGTTCTCTTTTGCTCTATTTTCCTAGACACTTGAGGGTCCATGGAATTCATATATGCAATGCTTCTGTTGCCAATACCACTTTTTGACTTAGATATGAAATTACTTTAGTTTCCTGCTGCACTATCCTAGACAGGCTATTTGTTGATAGTGTACAATTTGTAGAACACTAGGATCTTATTTTTATCACTGTGTTTCAGCAAACCTACCATTTGGTTGCCACATTTTGAGTCTTTACTAGAAAGAAAATGTCAGCTTTGAAACTTTGTACTACTTACCCACTCTCCCTGTTGTACGGTCCCTGTATAACAGACAAAAAAATTAAGTGAAGCTAAAATCATATTACTGTGTCTGCAAATTAACTTTCAAAACTTATAGTTAAGTTTGGGTATGCTCAAAAAGGCTCATGGGAACTATAGTCTAACTATGTATGAAGGGCCTCACTTGTCCCATCCCTAACCTACACAAACAGAAGATAAGGAGACAAAATTGCTACCAGGTTTTCAGTTTCAAACTGAAGGGGAGAAGGGTTACATGTTTGAATGTTCTTCCCTATAAAGTAACCCTTATACATATGCGATATTTCTTATGAAAGGGAGCCTTCACTCCTTTCATGCCCACCTGCATTGTTACCATCAAGGCACAGTTTCACTACTCATCTGCTGGTTTTGTAGAACAGTAGTAGTAGCGAGAAATTTGGAAGGTACTGAAACCCCTAATGACTGAATATTTCAATACAAATTCATGGTCATTATGAAGAAGTTTGTGAACATACTTCATTTTTTGGCATGATTCAGCCCACTAGCCAATTTTGTCATGTCAATAGGAGTACTGATTATGCAATGAGTAAAGCTGGGCTTTATTCAAAGCCAAGGACAAAATTCTGAGCATCTACTGCTTGCTCAGTGAAACTGACAAGGTAGTGACAATGTTGCAGGAAAACCAGCTCAGGCAGGGCAATGCTACTTCTAGGATGTGAGGCTGGTGGGAGACAGAATTCACTTCTGGAGCAACCACTGTGTCCGGAGCACTACATTCAGCGAACTGCAGTCATGAAGGAATTGCTGCCTCCCTTCCATCCTCCTCTTTTCCTTCTCCTTTTTCAAGGTTTTGTTCCCTTTCTTCTCTCCCTCAGAATTACTTGGAACAGCTCTAGGGCAAAGCTTAAAACATCACCATCAACACATGGATATTAAATTGTCAAAGGAAATCAAATAGCTGGTTCTGAAATGTGAAAAGAAATTTACAGAATCAATATGCTACCATTAATCATTAATAAAAATTCCTGATTGTTAAAAAATTTAAATGAGTAAAAATGACAAAAGAGAATATATTTAAATAATGCAACAAGTGAATCATTACTCAAAAATGAATGACATTGGCATGATTAAAACAGTGACTTTCAAAGAGCTGTAGAATTTGCTACAGGGGTGTAATTGTTGTTGGGGGAGTGCTTGTTTGGGGCATATTGTTGGAATCCCAGCATGGGCGCTGTTTGGCCTCTGATGATGGTCAGATATACCTGGTAGAACAGTGATCATGGCAGAACTTTCTGCTAGCAGGTGATAAATATGGATCCACTGATTGCTTCTTCTCCACACTTCACTATATTCTTCTCCACTAGTGGCTCTTGCCATTTCTTTTGATGCCCTCTGTCAGTATTTAGAATTACAGCCTTACTCCTTATTTCATCCTAGCTGCTTACCAGTTTATTCCTTCAATAGGGTTTTTGCAAGATGACTGACTGAAAGAAAGGAAATGAAATAATTCCCATATAGAACTACAGATCAGGGAAAATGTTAAGTTATTGCTGTCATACAGACACTCTAGAGAGATGAAGTTGGATACCTTGCCTGACATCCTGTTAGTGGCTCATGCAAGTGTAAGTCCACTTTACAACAATGTGTCTTATTTTGTCATTCCAGATGTTAGTAGTCTCTTCCACCTTCTGCCGCGACCAAATGCCCTGTTCCTTGGATTCATGATTTTGCTGCTGTAGTCTACCTGAACAACCATTCTGTTGCCGATAGAGAGTATAGAGCAGTGGTTCTCAACCTTCCTAATGCCGCGACCCCTTAATACAGTTCCTCATGTTGTGGTGACCCCCAACCATAAAATCATTTTCGTTATTATTTATTTATTATTTAGTTAGTTAGTTAGTTAGTTAGTTAGTTATTTCCAACATCAAATAGATTGGAAACACTGCCCTAAATCACTGCTCTGGATAGACTTCTAATGCCTAAAAACTGGTAACCCTCTCCCCCTTTTTATTCCACTTTCACCATCCTGTGGAATCCTGGGGTTTGCAGTTTGAACTGCAAACCCCAGGATTCCATAGGATGGTGAAAGTGGAATCATAGCGCTATAACACTGGAATGTGGAAATGGCCAAAGTCCACAGGATGGATCAGAGCAGCGCTTTTGGGTCAAAAAAAACAAACAAACCCAAAAAACCAAGGAGCCTCGGGGGCTCTTGCTACACAAACCGAAGCCCTTGGCTGACACCCCCTGCTCCTTTCCCGACTGAGTTCTCGGTTTTGGAGGGACCGAGCTCCCCTGTCGGATGGCAGATCTGCCGCAGGAAAGTTTCCCCCTTTGCCTGCTGGACCAAAGGCGACAGCCACACCGACAACTTCCACGAAGCGGCATGCCCAGAATGAATGGGCGACCGGGCGATCACCGCTGCTGCAGCCCCGTCACTTTGGGAAGCAAGCGGACCCCAGCTGCTCGCTCGCCCTGGCAAGCAACTCTGTTCGCCGGCATGAATGAGCAGGAGGCGAAGAGGGTGAGGGGATGGGGTCTTACCTCCCAGACGTCCTGCTGCAGCACCATAAACCCTGAATGGGAAGCCCTGTGTGTGTGTGTGTGTGTGTGTGTGGTGCGGGCGCAAGCATCCAAGCAGCGCCCGGCTGCTCACTCGCCCTGGCAAGCAACTCTGACTCTGCAAGCCGGCATGAAGGGGAAAGGGAACACTGAAGGGGAAGCCCTCCGTGTGTGTGTCTGTGTGTGTGTGTGGTGCGGACGCAAGCGTCCAAGCAGCGTTCGGCTGCTCACTTGCCCTGGCAAGCAACTCTGACTCTGCAAGCCGGCATGAAGGGGAAAGGGAACACTGAAGGGGAAGTCCTCCATGTGTGTGTGTGTGTGTGGTGCAGGCGCGAGCGTCCAAGCAGCGCCTGGCTGCACCTGGCTGCATGCCTCCTCTCTCCTCCGCCAGCACAGGGTCTCCTCTCCTTACCTCCGCCTTAACGCTCTGGCTCCAGCTCTCTCCTCTCGGTCTCCTCACCTCCGCCTTAACATTCAGGCTCCAGCTCTCTCCTCCCACTTTCTGCGCCTCCGGCTCCACCTCAGGCTCCTGCAGTGCTTTCCCACCAGGCAGGGAAAGACAGGGAAACGCCCAGCACGCCTCCTCTCCCTTCCTCCCAGCGCAGGGGTCTCAGAAGCACTGCTCCCATTGGCTATGAGGCCACCTTCTTTTAAAAGGGGGGGCAGGATTGAGGAGCGGCGGCCCCTGTGAAATGGTAGTTCGACCCCCAAAGGGGTCCTGACCCCCAGGTTGAGAACTGCTGGTATAGAGGAACAAAGAAACATTTGGTTATGCCCCATAGCCAGATGCTGACCAGTGACATTATCCACCAAGATCCCGGTGGGTCTCAGCAGAAGGTCTCATTGGTCTGCATCTGCCCATGGGGCATAGCCAAATGATTCTCCAACCCCTCTCCCGATCTGTCCAGCAACCATGGAATGGCCTTTTAGGGGAATATTGCAGCAAAATCATGAGTCCTGGGAGTGATGAGTGAGGAAGCAGAAGCAAGTTCCATCTACAGAACTCTTAGACAACAATGGGTGGTGAAACATTGCAACCATTGCGTTTTAAAATGAACATCTGTTTGTTAATCATTCATGTTCATTTGTGGCACATCAGTTCTCGTTTCTCAGTTAAAGCAACTCTGAACTCATCATAACCACTGGAAACTAAGAGTACTTCAGAGTTGTTCTTATGTGAACACCCACAATAGTAAATGTGAAGCACTTTCAGTTTTTTGAGTTTGCCTAATGGAATTGGAGTTTCCATGGCAAAATGACTTTAAAAAGCCTCTTGTGGAAGCTGTTTCATGAGTCAGCTTTGAGACTTGTGGGTAGTGGCCTTTACAGGACTCAGCAGCTGTAAACTCCTAGGTCTAGGTCTCAGCCCTTCAGGATTGTCAACTGATCAAGCTGCTCACGCAGAGACAGTCAAGGTTTCATACTTAACAACTGTCAGACTTGTGGGCTGTCCATGTTAACCAAGATTCTGCATCCTACATACAAAAGCGAACTCTACGTAGCTGTAAATGCTAAGCAGAATTTGTCACTTGGAGCTGGGATGGTTGGGGCTAAATTATAGAAAATGAACATAGATTTGTAAATTTAATATTGTGCTACCCTAGGGTCCATCATGCTATCTGTTCTGGAAGTGTCAAAGTGCCTGTTGATTTTTTGTTACACCTGTCTAATATCCTGGATTACTGCTTGTCATTGTTTAAATTTCAAAGGCTAGTATTTTGACTGAATCAGTGTCTAGTTTCCCATTTTCAGCTGGGTTTCCCATTTTCCTCTGGAATCCTGGGACTGGCAGTTGAAAGAAATGAACTAAGATTTCTCAGCCAGGGAACTCCTTTGATGCCTCTGACTAAAGTACCGACCCAGGATTCCACAAGATGCAGCCATGGCAGCTAAAGTGGTATCAAAGCACTATCTTTGTGTAGTATGAGAGCACACCATTTCTAACTTAAACTGCTGAAACATAAACTCTTGTTCTTATAATTTTTTCAAGAGACCAGAAGAGACAAGTTTCTTGTCAAAGTGGCAATATCTTTGCAAGCTTGAAAAAAGAGAAAACATATATGTTTGCCTACAGAATTTCCCATTTCTGACGCTTTGAATAGTAGTTCCTAGTATTTTTTTTTTAAAAAAAAACAAAACCCAACAACATGCAACTTTAAGACAATCTCTTTATGAATTGTGGCTGGAGGAGGCAATACAAATCATGACTGCTTATAAAAGAGATTTTGCCATTAGTTTCATTTGGCCAAGAAACACACACACACACACACAGACACAGATGTGTTTATGCACACACACGTGCTTCAAATGTTTTTTTATTAAAAAGGTGGAAGCCATGATATTGAATATCAACATATGGAGAACTGGTGAATATGGCTAGAGTTTGCAAAGAAACCCTCCTGCCTCTAGCTCATTGCATGCTCAGTTGGCAAGCACCTGCTCAGTGCTGGAAACTGGGGACATGCTGTCAAGATATTTTGGCTCAGAGCAAAATTTTCCTTCTGTCATTATCAGTGCATTTTTACAAATACAGCTTTTGGTTTCTGTGGCAGTGATATGAGCCAAATTGCTGATGATGACTGAGCAGTAGAATGTCACTGGTGTGGCTACCATCTTTTCCTTCTGTTCTTCTTTCTATTGGATTTAATTCTTATTCAAAAGCAGGCTCTTGAAATCAAACACCTATAGTCTGAGTTGTAGTACGAGAGAAGGAAAGAAAAGAAAGAGAATTCAAGAAATCCAGGTTCCTAGATTTATGTGGGGATTCTGTTTGTATCCAGTGGTGGTGAACAAACCATGGCAAGGTCCAGAAAAGCGCTCCCTTGCCTTCCAGGGATTTTGGCTTTTGTGGAGGGGGAGAAGTGGGGTAACTAGTTAATAGGAATTATGAGGATGGACTTCCATAATGGATATGAAGACAGGAAAAATTAAACTGCTGTAGTCAGACCTCATCTGGAATTCTGTGTTCAGTTCTGGGCACCTCATTTCATGAAGGATATTGACAAGCTAGAATGTGTCCAGAGGAGGGCAACCAAAATGGGTCTGAAAGCCATGCCCTATGAGGAGCAGCTTAGGGAGCTGGAGATGTTTAGTCTGCAGAAGAGAAGGTTAAGAGGGGACCTGATAGCCATGTTTAAATATTTGAAAGAATGTCATATTGAAGAGGGAACACATCTGTTTTCTACTGTTCCAGAAACTAGGACAGGGAGCAATGGGTTCAAACTACAGGAAAAGAGATTCTACCTGAACCTCAGGAAGAACTTCCTGATGGTCAGAGCTGTTTGGTAGTGGAATATGCAGCCTCAGAGTGTGGTAGAGTCTCCTTCTTTGGAGGCTTTTAAACAGAGGCTGGATGGCCATCTGTTGGGAATGCTTTGATGTGGGTTCTTGCATAGCAGGGGATTGGAATGGATGGCCCCTGTGGTGTCTTTCAATTCTGTGATTCTAAAACTGCCCCAGCAAATAACCCTCATTATGGTTTTTGATAATTCTGCCTCCTTACCTTCTTTCTGGTGTTGCAGGTGGGATGTCCTAGTTTCTAGTATAGAAGTTATATAGATTAGCAATTTTATTTGTCATGGCTTTCAGTAGTTTTGATGTGGACTTCAGATGCAAACTGAAGCTGGGTGCCTCTCACTTCTAGTTTTGTGGCTCTCCTTCAGGGACCATAGGCTACAAGTGTTTCAGAAATGCCCATATTGGGAAGCCTCCCCCCAGGTGCCAGGATAATCAGCAGAAGTGGATCTTATGTTGGTTATCCCATTTTTTTTTTTTAAGCAATCAGGGGGAAGGGGCTGGGTTTATATTAAGTATGTAATTCTTCTCCAGTTTCATCCTTGAAGGAAGGAATTAGTAATTTTACCATTTTTCTTCCCTCTGTGAGAAAGTCTTTGAAAACATCATTTTCAAACATTATTTGCAGTTCAGAACTTACTCTTTGCAAAATTTGGAATTTTTTTTACGCAAAACAGTATGTATGTGCAGGAAGCATTAATTTCTGCACACAAAAAATATTTCTGTGCAGAAATATTATTTACTGCGCAGAAAATATTTTACTTGCAAATTGACTGGGTGCAAACTCACACATGGTGGATTTTTAGGTACATTTTTCTGCACCAACATCTGTGATTGATTTTTTATTTCATAGAATAAGTCCCAAACTGGAAAGATTCTTGTCAGTCCAGGATTCTCCATGTCAGAGTTTTCTATCATTGAAGAAGAACATGTTTTAACCATTTTTTGAATATTTTGGAATATTCTTTCCATCTCTAGTTTACATCAGTTGGCAGGTGTTGATCTGATGCTTGGATGCTTGCCTGTTCTAGGACAAGCAATCTGCAGCCGCAACCTATAATGTTGTGGCCTGTTATATTTCAGCAAAGTGGTCACCTGCCAGTTGCCATTGGGACTGCAGTCTTACGCACCAGTAGTTTAAAAACAAACAGACCTTCCTCTAACAGTTCAAAAGGAATTGCCACCTTGCTTTTGCTGTTCCCACCCTCCGTACATTCTCTGACATTCAAAATGAAAGTTAGATGAAATCCTAGGATTTTACGTTCATAGACCACAATTTTCCCCTGAAGAGCTTCCTCCCTCATCTCTTCTTAATAAAGCATGGACCAATGAAGGTTTTTAGTACATTCAAAGCTGCTTCAGTGCTACCATCTCAGTTGTGATAATAAAGTAATGCACAGAAGTTCAAACTGCTGCTTATCAGTTCTCTTTATATTTGTTTTTAATGTTGACTTTTGCTCTCATATAGAAATTCCAGGAGTTGCCTTTTTCACTACTATCCTGGAAGGATAATTCTACAAGCCAACACAGTTAGAAATGCTACCTTAACATACAGCCCGAGCTTTCTCTTTCATTTTCATTCTCATTGTTTAAATTTTTATTTGTTGGTGTTATCTTCTCAGCCCTCATTAGTTTCTCTTAATTCAGGTTTCCTTTGAACACTTAAATGCAATGATAGTGGCAGATGGTACTATAGTTATGTAGCTTTTGCTGTATCTGCATCATGTGAAGATAAAAGTTTCGTGACACATAGTACTCTTAAGGAGACGCTTGGGTTCCAGATGTGTAGAGAACTCTTTCTCCTCACTTTGCAGGAGATGCACAGCTTCCTCCACACCTTATGCCAGAATAGATGGGTAGCTAATTTCCATGGTCCTAGCATCTGAAGCCACACAGAGTCAACTCTGTCTCTCTGTGGCCTTCCTTGAGGTATCAAGAAGCACAAGACTTCCAGAACACATATCACTGAGCATTTAGAATGACAGTCAGAAAACTTCTGCATGTCCTTTTGAAGGCAGGACTGTAATTATTTTGTTCTATAATGTGGCCATTTCCTCCCAGCGTTTATAAGCCCACAGATATTTGGTATTACTTTCAATCTATTCTCAACTTTTACAATCATCTTTGAAAAAGTGCCACTAACTGGAGAAGCTTTCTGTTTTTTCTACTGGAAATATTGCTAAATACTTTTCTGAAAGAGTGAGGCATTAAGACAGGAATATTCAGTGGCTCAGTTTATCTCTCAGCACCTCTGCTCAGAAGCTACCAGAACTTCAGAACATTGGATGTACCCTTGGTCTGAGTAAAGTAGGTTCTGCTGAAATAATTGCATGTTTAGTTCAGGTCACTGTATAAACTCCTCTTGTATCTACCCTTCCCCATAAGTCTTTTCAATCTCCATTCCCTCTCCCAGATTGCCAGTTCATAATTCTGAAGAGACAGTCAATGCCATATCATGCAGATTTTGTCTGAGTCCACAGTCTAACAAAGTTGTGACCCCTTGGGTTCCCCCCATCCCCGGCTTGTAGGCATTGTTCTCTTAATGCCAACAACATATAGCATCAGGGTCTAGATCGGGGATTTGGAAAAGTGCCCACAGGGTACATTCAGCCTCCAATACTGTTTGGGAGGGCCCTCTACTCTAGATACACATACTTTTAAAATACAGTGCGTAACTACACCTATGCTTATTATTACTGTCCAGCCGCAAGCAAAGTTTGCCCAATTGAGATTGGAATTAAATACACATGGAGAGGAGATTTAAACCTTTCACTCAGCATCTGTGATACTCATCACCTGCAAGTACCCTCCCAGTATAGCAGTATGTAGAGAGGAGATTGGAGGTGGTTAAAGGAGAAAATTGAGCTTCTCCTACTTGTACAATGAAATCCTGATACAAATTAGGGAGTATCACATTTACTTTTAAGTAATAAACAGTCATAGTTGTAGCTGCATACTATATGTGAAAAATAACATTTAGTTGGACCCTTAGTCATATTTTTAATTTTCGGAGGAACTGAAGTGTTCCTTTGCCATAGTAGTAGCTCAGGCCAACCAATACTGGAGGTTTCTTTGCTCCAAAATAGTTAAATTCTGTACATCTACAATCAATGCTTTAAATTTCTTGATGGAGAAAACAATGTCATCCTGCCCTCCTGATAATAATTGTCATGAATGATAGCAGTAGAGTTAGCAACCTTACCATGGCTGACCTCGTTGATTACTAATTTGCATGTTTCTTAATTTCTTTTTTTCCCCTACAACTGCTTCACTCTAACCTGCAGCCATTTTTCTTCTCTCTCTCCTTCATTAAATCATGTATTTCATTATGTGCTAGTATTAGTAGCTAAAGCTACCTTATACAAAGACAGCTAAGCTTATTTTTCATTCTCTGATAGACCTTGTGGATGGGTGAGTGGTGGACATGGAGTTGATTATTGTTCAGCTTCTACTTTGCCAACTCGTATATTCTGCTTGTGAGATATACTGCTATCTCTTACATTTTACCAACAGACAGAATTTTTTTCATAGATGTATGAGCACTTAAAACTGCAGGTGAGGCTTAATAGTACCCAGCTAAACTTTTCAGAGGCCATCAAACTTAATGAAAGTATGATGGTAGCTAGTATTGTTACAAAAGATATATTGTGCCTTATTCTATTTGTTGTGTTGTTTCTGACTTAGGGTGAGCCTGAGGAATACCTATCTCAGGTGATAGTGTGGTGCTCCTGAGCGCATCCAGTGAGTTTCCATGACCAAGAGGAGAATCGAACCTTGGTTCTCCAGGGTTGTAATCCAATGTTCAAACCACTATACTACAGTGACTCTCTTGCCTTATTCTACTAAAAGCATTAATATCATTTATATACTGGTTTTAAAAAGTAAACAATGTTTTAGCTTTCATTTCAACTATGAATGGAAAGCCAGCATGGCGTATAGTAACACTGAAAGCTAAAGCTTTTAAAACGCCTAGACTTGACAACATGGGCTCTCCTTTACCCCTCCCCCATTTCAGTTTCTTAAAATACAACCAGTGGGTGTAGCGATGCAGAGCAGAGCTGATTTCTTTTAAGGTAAGGTAGCCTCCCTTGTGAAATGTAAGCTTATATTTCCTTTTGGCACCCATTATAACTCCTTCTTTCCTAATAAAGAATAATTATATTGTTCTTGCAATTCTCACTACAATCTCCTTTTCATTCCATAATGATATGTATGTTAAAAGGGTCTTAAATATTGTGCCAGACCCAAACCTGGGGTTCCTTGAAATGCTACCGTCAGAGCATAATTTAATTGAACACAACAGGGAAGGCTCTGAAACTTGTCCTCATGCAACTATTTGAAATAATAAGGCAGCAAGAATAATGCAATGTAATCCAGTAGACAGGAGGAAAAGCAAAAGGGTGATTAAACATACTGAGAAACTGTATAGATACAGGATCGCAATGTCACACTGCACCCATCCACACTCCAGCCCAGAGACATCCTAGAGCCCATACAATGCTTTGGCAGTGATGATTGCCACTTCATTGAAAAAAAAAAGTCAGATTTTTTTTCACTTTGGGATTATTTTTGCAGAAAATTTGTCTTTATATAAAAAAAATCTTTGCACACACCCACTTTTTTATACAAATAACTTGTTAGGTTTCTCCTGTTAGTGGCACTTTTTCAAAGATGATTATGAAAACTGATAATGGATTGAAAGTAATAGTTGATCACAAATACCAAGTATCCGTGAGCTTATAAATGCCAGGAGGAAATGGCCACATTATAGAACAAAATAATCACAGTCCTATCTTCAAAACGGCATGCAGAAGTTTGCTGATTGTCATCTTAAATGCTCAGTGTGTGATAAATGTTCTTGGAGTCTTGTGCCTCTTGATACCTCAAGAACAAAATGCACATTTATGTGTGATTTAAAAAAAAAAAATTTTTTTTAGCACAAAATCCAATGATTTTTATGCAAATGAATTTTACTCAAGGTCCCCAAATCTGAAAATCATGAAAAATGCATGAAAATGCTTCTAAGCTTATACAGTGGAGAGAAAATTTTTGAAATTATTCATTCCTATATGCAATAGTAACCAAATATTTACATCCCCAAAGATTACTCGCCCTTTTAGACAACAGTATGAAGGCTTCCTTGTGGAGAAGTCCTGAAGATTAAATCAACTTCAAATGCTGAAGTATCTCAGCTGACATTTAGAATTATCACAGTTCTCAGCTTATTTCTCATGTATGATTGAATGGATTGGAATGACATTAAATCAACAAAGTCATTTCTTTTGGACATTTAAATCAATACCTTATTTACAAATCTGACTTCTGGTAACGAGTAGCTAGAACTCTCATGTGAAACATGACAAGGGAATTAATAAAACATAATTCTTTCTTTCAGGAAGACTGTAACATAAACTAAGCTGACATGCAGCAGAACCATTTTGCTGTCATTTGATGTAAAATGTAGAACACTTTTTGAAGCTTTGTCTCAGTTCAGACTTTAAAGAGAGAGAATCATTTGTGTGTAAAAAGGGCGTAATCTGTGTTCCGATTAATCAGAGATATGACCATGTATATACTTTTGGTTCAAAAGGCAGGCTGAAAAAGCACTGGAAGGCACAAGGTTAGGAAATCTACAGCAAGGATTTGGAGCTCAAGAAACCTAGAGCAAGGATCTATACAGTGAATGGATAAAATTCCCTCACAAAAACAGAATCCTGAAACTGCATCCACTAGGTAAACTGAACAGGTTTGATGTAGGCATATACTTTTTTTGGTGGTTGTGGAGAAAAAGTAAGGAACTGTTATGAGCCTTGAAATTCCACCTATCCTTTATTTTATGGGATGGGGTGGCCAATATAGATGTGCAATTCTTCACTAATTTTCTTCTTAAAAGAAGCAAAAGGTGATTTCAGTAACTTTCTTCCCTCTGTGAGAAAGTCTTCAAGAAGTGAACAGATTTTGAAGAGTATTTACAGTTCGGGACTTACTTAGTGTAAAATTTGCACCTGATTGTTTTGCCCAGAAGACAGCATTTTCTGTACAAAACTACTGAATGTTGTGTAGAAGAAGTCGTCATTTAAAGCATTTTCCGGGCAGGAAAAAAATACTGTTTTCTCTATAAAACAATTATGTGTGAATTTTGTGCAGAATAAATCCTGAACTGAAAAGATTCTCCATCAGTCCAGAGTTCTTTTTGTCAAGATTTCTCGACATTGTGGTAACACATTTTCCAGCCATGTTTTGAATATTTTCTAATTTTTTAAATTGATCCTTGAATAAGAATTATATCCCTCCCAAAATTTCCTTCAGTCCTCAAACTTCTAGTATTGCGGTAACATAAAACATCAGTTGAACATTTAGATATATTGGTTGGTCATCCAAAGAAAAGGGGCAGGTAGAGATACCAACGGAATGCAAACACAGCAACCGTAAAAATTCTACGTGTGAATGATTTTCAGTGTCTTACTCTCTACAATGCTAGAAATGTCACGGGGGCAGAATTCTGATGGGGGCAATCTTTTTATTCTGCCCTACACTAGTAGCTATATCCGTGCCTCCACTATTGGACAGACTGAAAGATGAGACTCACAAGAGGTTGAGATCATGTCCCTATACTTTCTTCATGATAGTGTCAAGGTCTCACGGCTGTGTCAAGAGCTGTGTTTTGTAGGTACTCCTGTAAAAAGGAGGTGTAGTGGCTGTCCCCAAGTGACACCCATTTGAAGTTGCTGTTCTCTCATTTCTGCACCTTTTTCCTGAGTTAGCAACTGCGTGCAAAATAATATTCCTCGGGCTTTTAGCAGTTGCTGATCCCTACAATGGCCTGGTTCTAAACTTGTCAGCAAAATAAGGACACATCTTCATGAAAGTTTCATAAAATCACCACATTTTGTACTTTAGTACTAAACTCAGAAGAAATGAAAATGGTGCTTTAACTTTAAAAAACCAGCAGGTTGTGATCTCTACAGCATACCTGTTTATATTCCAGTCTGTGGTATGGGCCAACTGTTCTTTGTGACTTTCAGGTACTGGATATATTGAATCAAGACATTCATACTCTGTCAAAAAAAAAAAGTATTATTCCAAGTGCCTCAAATATTTTAAAATTAGTGGAAGGTCAGAATATGTATTTTTGGTGAGAGTTCAGCTTTTTTTTTCCATGTGTACTTTCTTAAGGTCCCTATTTGTAAAAGAAGCAGATAAACTCTTCTACCAGTGAGTATTTCAAGGAAAAATGTTACAGTGACCTAATGTAAAGTGAATTAGTTTCTCGGGATTGTTCCCAATGGGCAAATATCCTCATTGCTAGAACTAGCAACACATAAGTAACCTAATTTCTTAATTCAGTACAGTTGCTTCTTTCCTGGTCCATGAAATAAGAGATAGAAAATGAGTGAGATATTCTTTGTGTAATAGCGTACAACATTTTGCATTAAAAATTTTTTTTAGTGTTATCCAGTTGCTGCTGGTCACTGTCCCTCTATGACTCCAGATGTAGGAGGTACTTAGTTTCTCACTGGTGGTAGTTCTACTTGCTGGGATAAATAACATTCCTATTTTCCTCTATTTGGGATCAATACGTTTCAGCAACACAAATGGTTGAGAGGAGATTTCACACTGATATGAAGGGAAGCTGTTGTAGCTGTAGTACTGAGCAGACCAGTGAAGCTGGCCCAGAAATCAGCATGTTTCATCACATTATCACATGCACAGCATGGGTAATGTTATATGCTGGATCTAGATAACAGAATGCTTTCATAACCAAATCAGAGACAAAGTTGCAGTTTTCCCAGGAAAGGAGACTAATATTGATAGAACAAAATAAAAAGAAAATTGTACGTTAAAGGCTATCCCAGAAGGAATTGGAGGAAAGAAAAAGAGAGAGAAACATGGCAGTGACTCAAAGCCAACTGTGCAGTTATGCAACCTATGGCCAAGGAGTGGAAAGGAGGAAGTGATAGGAACTGGGGAGGAAGAATTCTGCAGAATAATTCCTCCACAACAATGCGGGATGTTAGAATATTAGGAAAAAAATTCACAACATTCTTGCTGGTCTCTTATTCTTCCCAGTTGGGTTTCCTGATTATCAAGTAACCCCATTTTCAGTCTGAGAATGAAAAGTTATGAATAATTTCACTTCTAGTTCCAAGATTTTTTTGTTGCTTAAGATCGTAAAACATTTAAAGTTTTTTTTAGAAAAGTTATTTTAATCTTTAACAAAATTACAGAAAAGAAGCAAAAAATAAAAATCTAAAATAAATTAATATAATATTCAACTTGATCGCAAGATCTATGCATCCACTTAATATCAGCAAATATCAAAATACACTGATTTTATGTCTGTTTTCTAGTTATAAATGGTTAATAAGGGTTAATCCAAAAGTTTAGATGTTAATCTGGACGTTTGAATGATGTGATTTCAGATCTTGTATATATGATAAATGGATACCAGATCAGTGCAAATTTGTCTCCTATTATTTGTCCTTTTGATGCTTTTATCTGATGTGTTAATTTTTCCACAAGAGCAATGGACCATACTCTCTTTATCCAGGAAGAAAAAGAGATCTCCATTTTGAGTTTCCAATGCTTGGCAATTTCCAGGTGCACTACACTTCTAAAGGTTTCAGTTTGTAAAGAAAATCTATAAACTGGTGTTACCAAACATCCACACAAGTTGAATTAGAATTAAACATACACTATAGGTAAATATTGTCAAAGAGCTCCTGACTGCATCCATATTGTCTCCACTCTTGTTTATCCGTCTCCCTTTTGTCTGTGATGGTTAACTGCAGTGATGGCTCATGGTGTGAAGCAGAGAGGAAAGGGAGGTCTTACCTTGAAATGTTGAAGTGGTGCCTCCCCCCCCCACCTCAAATGCCTCACAAGCCAGATAGCTTCTAGGTTGATCCTAGCAACCACCTTAAGATAGAGTTGTGCTATATGGTGAGAAATAAAATGTTTAATCTAGATATCCCAAGCAAAAGTGTGTGGAGAGTTCATAGGTGGGAAGGGCTATTTTGTGAACAGGTAACTCAAAGATTACTTGTTCATTCAAATGCACATTCAGTTGCCACAAAGTAAATCAGTTTATAACTGAAAATGTATAGCACTTCCTGCATATATTGAACAAGATGGGGGAAAAGAAAAAGACCCCTTTCCAAAAGAAACAGAATGTGTGATTGACTGCTCCTCATTATTTTTGATCTCTTCTCTCATCACCACAAAGCGATTTCTTGAAAGCATTATGATATTGAGTAATCTGATCTCTCCCCTCCAACACAATACAAATGGGGGAGAAGACTCGTTACCTGGAATTGTGTGGAAAGGTGTGGGGGAAGGATAACTTACACAGGAGAGGTATTACCACAGAAACTGTGAATGATCTTCATAAGGAAGAGCCCTAAGATAAACAGAAAAGCAAATGGTGTTTGCTGTGCTAGTAGCTGGGGAAAGGGAGCATATAAAGTACAAGGAAGACGACGACGAAATGTGCTGACAGTTCAAAACAATCTGGGAAGCACAGTCAAGTTCAAAGGAAATGGGCAATCCAGTTGTGAAGAACTGGAAGAGCCTTCTTGCCAAAATGAGATGTGCAGACAAGGTACTTGCATGTTGGCTCCCTGTGAAGAACATAAGATGGTGAGAAGGAAAGCAGACTGGTTATACTATTGAAAGTTTCCAGAATGATTTCAGAAACTTCTGGATTCTGTTCTGTTTTGTTTTTCCCATACTTGCTAAAGCTAGCTACTTAGACCCAAATCCTTCCTTCTTCTTTCTTCGCTGTTGCTCATCTCTTTCAAATATGTGATTTCTCTCTATGCAGGTAACCATAGAAATAGGTAATAGAGATGGCTTCTGCCTTAACCTTCTTTACAAAAGAGCCTCTTTAAAAAATCACTGATGCAGTACAGCAGCTTCTTTGTGTGTTTCAGGGCCTTCAGATGTAGTTTCCATCCAAGGGCAGGGGGAGCAGAAAGCAGGGACTGCAGAATCCAAGTATACTGAGGTGCATTGCTTTATAACTATCCAAATATGCAATTATGGTTTCAAAATAAATGCTCTGGAGCCAAGAGTCCATTTTATTCTATGACCTAGAAAACAGGAATCTCCTTAAGAATATTAAGATTTGTGGATTTTCATGAGAAGGTACAGGTTATCTTTGTGCGGACTCCCAAAAGTGGGGAATTCAATCTACCAGCTGTGAATTGAGTCTACAGGTAGTGGCAGGAAACTCAGTAAATATCCATTTTCCAGTGTTGCCTGGGTCTTTTTAACCTGGATGCCTGTCAAGCGCTTTGTGGTGAGGATTACATTTGATTTGGTATGTTGCCACTATTTGTAGCATTAGTTGTGAGAGCTTTATTCTCTTATGGCTTCTGTTTAGGCAGAGATAAGGTGATGTGTTTAACCAGACATGGGAAATGTGACCTTTTAAAGTTGGGATTTGTTGATTTACCTCTTAGGGTAGCTTATTTTAAGTGTGCCAGTCTGACTTCTCTGAGAAGGGAGTTCCAGAGCCTGGGAACAGCCGCTGAAAAGGCCCTCTCCTGTGTTCCCACCAGATGCACCTGTGAAGGTGTTGGGACAGAGAGAAGGGCCTCTCCAGCAGATTTTAAAGCCTGGGCTGGTTCATAGGGGAGAATACGGTCATTCAAATAACCTGGACCTGAGTTGTGTAAAGGTTATCACCAGCACTCTGAATTGTGCCTGGAAACAGGCCAGCAGCCAATGGAGCTGTTGCTGCAGGGGAGTTGTGTAATCCCTGTACCCAGCCCCAGTTAACAATCCAGCTGCAGCTCTTTGGACCAACTGAAGTTTCTGAACACTCTTCAAAGGTGGCTCCAATGTAGAGCACGTTACAGTAATCCAACTGGGATATAACCAGGGCATGTGTCACCGTGGCCAGGTCTGATGTCTCAAGGAATGGGTGCAGCTGACACATAAGCATTAACTGTACAAATGCACCCATGGCTACCAGTGAAACCATGGCTTCCAAGCTCAGAGTTGAACCCAGGAACATCTCGAGCCTGTGGACCTGTGGCATTCAAGTTAGGTGCTTTCTTGCATTGTCCCCTTTATCTAGCATGGGCAACTGCATTGGTAAATTGACCTTTCTATGTTGTATTTACATGTATTTGTCTCAGTTCATGCATTGTTTACTTTTGGAAGAGCGGGAGACCATGCAGTTGATGGTATTGTTGTTATTCCTTATCATTAATATAAACCTTTTTGGAAAAGCACTAAAGAATTTAATTGTGTGTTGTCTATCAGAAAAGTAGCCAGTTCATGATTATGTAGCACTGGTGGAGATGGGAACTGTATTAAGAATATTTTTGGCATTGACTCTTAGACCCATTTCTTGTTTGATACAATGAGTAAGCGTTGACTTTTATAGAATTGCAGGCATGGGCATTTATCATAGTACCTAGGTAGGTTCCTGGTTGTTTTGATATTTTTCCCACCATTCTCATTTTTTCTTCAAGTTGTTCCTTTTCCTTTAATTCCATCTCACCTCAGTTTTTTTCGTTTCCAGTACAGTAATGATGCAGTTCTTTGCTATTTTTCTTCTCAAAGGATGCAGTGTGTAATTTTAGCAATTTTCTTCCCACTGTAAACTTTTGAAGGCTATTCTCAGTTCGAGAAGTATTCTGCCCATAATTTGCATGTGGTATTTGTGTGTGTGTGTGTGCGTGTGTGTGCAGAAAACAGCTTTTTCTGCACAGAAAATAGTATTTCTATTTCTGTTTCCTGTGCAAAACAACCTTGTATAAATTTTGCATAGAATCAGTCTCAAATTGCAAAGATTTCTGTCACTCTGGGATTCTTCTCACCAGTGTTTTTCACCCTCTGAGAGAAATGTTTTTCAACAATCTTCTCAAGTTTTAAAAAAAATATCCTATCCATCCTTACTATACAACATAGAATTCCTATGTAATGCTGGAACAGTAAAATCTGGGTTCAGAGGGTTGATTTTTGTTGTGTAAACACTTCTGTCTAAACCTCTGCTCTGTGTTCATAGTCTTGAAATAAAGATTGTCTCAGTTTGCCATTTCTACTGTGTTGTGGATTGGACAACTGTGGGCTTTTTGAGTCAGAGAGTCCTCCCTGTTTGTTACCCATGCTTTTGCAGTAATGACCTATGTTATGTTGCTTCTGTTTGTCTTTTCTGTTCAATGGGCTCCTTTGGCAGAGCAGAGCAATGGGGCTAAAAGGAGTGCTTGAGTGTGTTGTAGGCAGCAAGAGTCATTGTGCCGGCACTTTCAGTCATGCTCTGTATCAAGAGAATTCTGTTTGCTTCCTCAGTTTGTCTTAGTATGAAACAGATTTTGTCAAGGGATGTACATTTTCATAAATTTTATTTTCCTAGGCAAAAATGAATAATTTCAGCATCTCACTTCAAGAAACACCAAAGAAACTACACAGTTCTCAAAGCACTGGCAGCTTAGGACTTATTCTGGTGGGGAAAAATATACGTTCTGTGCAGAGAATGCTGTTCTATGCACAGAAAACTGTATTTTCTGCATAGAAAACAGCATTTCTATGCAGTCTGTGCAGGAAACTTGTTTTCTATGCCCTTGAAACCTGCATACATTTTTCATGCAGGATTATGGTCTGAACTGCAAAGATTCTACCATTTTTAAAATATTTTCTACTATTCTTTCCATTCCTAGTTGTCTCTTAAGTTTTTGGTTTCTCTACTTGCCCTGAGTTAATCATAGGGAAACAAAATAGCTAGGTAGAGGATAGGGATAGCTTTAAGAGATGGGAGAGGCCACACAGAATCAAGTGTCACAGAACCCAACCATCCAAACCAAATGAAGACACTGCTCTGAAATCTAGTTTGATGCTAAATAATTGTAAGGCATTACTTATGCATAATGTACGTCCTCGCAAGGAAGGAAGATGGGGTGAAAACTAAACCTTATTTGCTGTTCTTACACTGACCACCTTGACTCTGTCTGTGGTGATCCCTTTACTTAGCTGCACATCTGCCTTCAGTGATGAAGCACTAGGTATCACTGTGTTCAGTTTAATGATTGAATGGGGAGCAGGTGAGGAAGGCAAGGAAATGCAGCACAGAATAGGTACAGAAGTAGTACAGGAATATCTGGCTAAACTAGATGAATTCAGGTCTCTAGGGCCAGATGAATTACATCCAAGGATATTAAAAGAACTTGCAGGAGTCATTTCTGAACCACTCACAATAATCTTTGAGACCTCTTGGGGAACAGGAGAAGTCCCCATCAAACTGGAGGAGGGCAAATGTCATCCCCATCTTCAAGAAGGGAAAAAGAGGACCCAAATAATTATCGCCCGGTCAGCCTGACATCAATACCAGGAAAGATCCTAGAGCAGATCATTAAACAGTCAGTTTATAATTACTTGGAAAGCAATGCCGTAATCACTAAAAGTCAACATTGATTTCTCAAAAAAAAAAAAAAGTCATGCCAGACTAATCTTATCTCTTTTTACGATAAAGTTACAAGCTTGATAGATGAAGGGAATGCTGCAGATGTGGCATATCTTGACTTCAGTAAGGCCTTTGACAAAGTTCCCCATGGCATTCTTGCAAAGAAGCTAGTAAAGTGCGGACTGGGCAGGGCTGCTGTTAGGTGGATTTGTAATTGGTTGACTGACTGAACTCAAAGGGTGCTCACCAATGTCTGCTTTTCATCCTGGAGAGGTGACTAGTGGGGTGCTGCAGGGTTCTGCCCTGGGCCCAGTGCTATTCAACGTCTTCATCAATGACTTGGATGAAGGAATAGAGGGCATGCTGATCAAATTTGTAGATGACACCAAATTGTGAGGGGTTGCTAACACCCCAAAGGACAAGATACAATTTCAAAATGACCTTGACAGATTGGAGAGCTGGGTCAAAGCTAACAAAATGAATTTCAACAGAGAGAAATATAAGGTCCTACGCTTAGGCAGAAAAAATGGAATGCACAAATATAGGATGGGGGGACGCGTGGCTGGATAGCAGTACATGTGAAAGGGATGTAGGAGTCTTGATAGATCACAAGCTGAACACGAGTCAGCAGTGTGATGTAGCAGTCAAGACAGCCAACGTTATTCTTGGTTGCATCAATAGGAGTATGGTGTGTAGATCAAGGAAGGTAATGGTGCCACTCTATTCTGCTTTGGTTAGACCTCATCTGGAAGACTGTGTCCAGTTCTGGGCACCTCAGTTCAAGAAGGATATTGCCAAGCTGGAACATGTCTAGAGGAGGGCAACCAAAATGGTGAAGGGTCTGGAAGCCATGCCCTATGAGGAATGGCTTAGGGAACTGGGTATGTTTAGTCTGCAGAAGAGAAGGTTAAGAGGGGACATGATAGCCATGTTTAAATATTTGAAGGGATGTCATGTCAATGAGGGAGCAGGCTTGTTTTCCACTGCTCCAGAGACTAGGACAAGGAGCAATAGATTAAAGCAGCAGGAAAGGAGATTCCACCTGAACCTCAGGAAGAACTTCCTGACGGTCAGAGCTATCCAGCAGTGGAATATGCTGCCTCAGAGTGTGGTGGAATCTCCTTCTTTGGAGGTTTTTAAACAGAGGCTGGATGGCCATCTCTTGAGAATGCTTTGATGTGTGTTCCTGCATAGCAGGGGGTTGGATTGGATGGCCCTTGTGATATATATCTTCCATGATTCTGTGATTCTATAACTCCTTGCCCTGAGACCTGACAACACCACAAAGACCCTTTGAGTCTTTGTGGACTGATGTGAAAAGTTTATATTTAAAAAGAACCTATTTTTTTAAAAAAACTTTTTGTTTAATTGCTGTCTATAGAGGCTATTCTGGTCTGTGTTTTTTAGTTTTAAATGTGAGTTTAAATGCTTGTTTAATTGATTTTTATTAGTTTTTATTGTGTATTCTGGTTTTATTGTGTATGCTGCTGGCAGAAAGCAGCCTGTCATCTAAATCCGATCGCTAGTCTTAACTAGAGGGAATCCATTAAATCATTTGCTGAATGGTAAGTCAACATATACATGCCACAGATTCACAGATCTTAGCTGGGGCTAACAATTGGATTTAGGCCTGTAAGTACTAGTGGAAAGAGATCCAAATGAAACACTTCTGAGTGTCCATCTCACTTTTGCCTGAATTCTGATTGAATCATAATGGTAACTATTCCTCCGTCATCTGTCCCTCCATCTCTGTACAACTTGGATTCCGAGATGTACCAAGGGTAGGCAGAATATAAAAAGAAAAGGAATACCTTTTTACCTGGAATCTTTTAAGTGAATAGCATGGTATGTTGGCAGAAAGACTATATGGTTGAGTGTAGCAGAAGAGTTCAGCATGTAGGAATCTGCTACAGCACCCCTATCACCACCCCTAGGACTCAGCTATTGCCCTGTGATAGCACCCCGTCAGCCATTCTGTAGCTAGTGGAGCAGGGAACGGGGATCAGAAGAGTATCTGACTAGGTTCCTTTAAGAAGGTGCAGACCAAGGACATCTTCTACTTAGATCCGCTGGGGTCCTCCAGAGGTCTTAGGGCATCATGTCATTTATCTTTATCTGGCTATGGGGATATGCCTCAGAGGAAGGCAAAGGCAATTCCCCTCTGAACAAATCTTGCCAAGAAAACCCTGTGATAGGTTTACTTTAGGGTCACCATAAGTCAGAAGGGACTTGAAGGAATACAGCAACAATAACAACAATAGCAACAACATGGAGACATAGCCAAATGTTTCTCTGATCTCAGCTGTTCTCAAATGCAATGGAATAGCCATGGGCAGGAGGCTATCACAGCACAATGATGAGTCCTGAGGGCTTTGGTCATTGTGGAGAGAGGAAGAGAATACCAACTTCAGCAATGACTGAAAAAAGAAAAAGTCACATGCAAGCATAATGTAGATTTACACCTGTGCATGTCACTAACAAGATGGTAGCCATTATCTTAGTGTGACAGGGGAGGGTTGCCCATGGATCTGTCCCACAGCAAGAGCACTTTTGCTCTAATGGCCATTCATCTTGCAGCAGTGAGACATGGCCTTTTTCCAAAAACTGATCCAAGTAATTTCAGGTCTGGTAAACAGCATACAGAAGTGACTATGGGAATGAAATGTGAAATGGGGAATCTCTTGCTGCAGGATTTCTGACTTTGCATTGGAATAGAAAAGTATGCCATCCATATCCAGGTTCCATTCTAGCAAGTTAACAGAAATGTTACTTAAATTTGTAGTTACATTCTGATGCTGAAAGAAAGAGAGCGAAATGAAACAAAACTCTTCAACCACAGAAAACTGGGACATTTAGTTGAGATGTTGTAAATAACACAGCTTTTGGTGAACTTGATAAGTAGTTAGACATTCTCACTTGCATGTTGTTGGATCTCTTGCCCTTGTTGTTCCAGGTATAGTTTGATATCCATAATAACGTATAAATCATTTTCAGCAATATCTGTGTCTAGATATCATTTGGAGGACAAGTCACTGGTGGGTTGAGTGTAGAATGAGTGATCTTATGCATTCTTATCTCACCATGTGGCTGACATGTATAATTATGCTGGTGGCTCTCATGTCAGTGGGGGTGATGAATTTACTCTCCATTTAGTGTGATCTTATTTGGGGATGTGATTTAGCAGCTTGGATAGCTCCTTTAAAGTGTGCACCAAAACCCAAAGCTTCATTGACATGAGAGCAATGAGCTAGTATGATATGTCTGTTTCTCTTAGATGTATTGGCCAGGCTTTCAGAGGGTGGAGTTAGATTGTATAGGCTTCCTAGAATGCAGCCTGAAGGTATCATATGGTGCACAGCATAGGATGAATGTTGCTAAAAGATATAGGCATATCCCTAATTCTAGTCCAGTTCTGTCTCTCATTCTACAGAATCTATTGCAAGAAAAGAGCCTAAGATCTTACGTTACACAATTATATGTTTTCCTATGGCAAGCCAATCTTCTGAATTAGGAAACAGGAAATACACAAGTGCGTGGCACATGGGAAAGATGTGCTAGAAGTTATGTGCTACAAGAATCATAACTAATGTTTGGAGTAGAAATAACTAGTTACAAATAACCAATTAGTTGATAGTCAGTCAATTTCCTAATAATTGAGTTATAACTACGTTGCATTGTTATTGTTGTTATTGATCTTGTTGTCATATTTATATTCCAAAATTGGGACTTAAAGTGGCTCACGATTTAAAAGAACAATTAAAAACATTCAAAAAGTAAACATCAAAATAGAATTCAACTATTTACTGCATTAAAACAATTCACTGCTCAAGTTAAAAGAACAAAATGCAATTGTGACTTCGCTGAATGAGGAATACCTTCACTCTTTTTGTGATCTGGCTGCAACTGTTTTAGTTATTTTAATAGCTGTGGGGGCATGGCTTCATCACACATTGGTGGAGGCCCAATTCAGGAGCTGGCTTGCTCTGTGCCTTATGCTGCGGGATGAAAAACATTGAGATGGGTTTTTTAAAAGTTACCAAAAGTAACTATCATATTCTGAGATGTGGGTATTGAAAAGTTATTTTTTAAAATGCACAACTGTAGCCATTACTACTTTGGTTAGAGTCTTGAAACTATGATAGCAATTCCTTTTTGATAAATAACTTCACAAGCTCTGTACTGTTTTTAGCAACAATTAAGTATATACCAGAAGTTCTAGTCTTGATCTTAGCATTACTTGTGAGATACTTTTGCAGCTGAATTGTCTTCATAATCATTCAAGAGTAAGAGTATTCATTCATATTCAGTAACCTATATCAAATAGTTCTCAATAAAATAGACTCATTGAATCAGTGAAAACACTTATGTAAGTTCTACATACTCAGTGGATCTAGTCTAGATGAGAAATTACTGTAGGATTTAGGTCAAATAGACTTATTGTCAGATACATTTTTATAGAACTGCAGTCTTAAATGGTGATTAATTTTCTCCATTATTTCCTCTCAGCTTCTTAAAGTGAAAGAAGCCTAATAAATACATTAGAAGATAATCTTTCTAAAGCACCTTCCAATCAGTTGACAATTATTTGTTATGCCACAAAGAAATTGCAACTAGATTTTTGAATAGCTCTCTTATGTGTTATTACCTGGGAGCTAGTCCTATTGAATTTGTGAGATTTCCTTTGAGAAAACTTAAATAGGATTCTGAAAGAAAGAGAATAATAAAATTCAGATCATATCTGAACACCATCTGTTGGCCTCCATTTAATAAAACAAAAATATTTTGCCAACTGTAATGACTTATATGTATATAATCTGCAGTGATTCAGTAGGAAAGCTCATCCTTGAAATTCTCATTTCAGTTTCATGATTTTAACCACCTACATAGCATAGTTCTGTTAATGTTTTCAATCCCCAGCAGAAGATTTATAGCTAATCCAGTATATTTGTGTCTTTACCTCTAGGAATGGACATTGACTTGTGATAGAAATCTAGTTGAAACTTTTGTTTGTGGCATAAATTATTTTCCCCCACACTGTTATAATGTTAGGGGAAATAGTCTCATAGTTCTTTGTGAGTTGAAGAAGAAAACACGTGGAAGATACAAAGGAAAAGAAATGAAATCAAGAGATGGTGGTGGTAGAATATTACTAGCACGTAGTATTGAAGGTTAAACATTTCTTTAAAAAGAATCTGGATTCATAAATTTGCATCAAATGCAGTGTTCTATTGTCTATCCATGCTTTTGACAGTGACATAAAAGGAAGCCATTTGACAGTATTCTTAGGATTAGAGGCCTGATTACTGAGGGCACGTTTTGGTTGGTTGCAATTAAAATGCTTGTCAGGCATTCGATACCAGGAATCCTTTTGACAGGCTGCTTAAGCTGAGGCAAGTGCAGCATCCCATTGTAAGTGAATGATGGCGGAGCTGGCTGCCTTGCCATCTTTCTGGAAAATTCTGTGGCCGGCGAGCTCCCTCTGTGTCTCCCACTCGGCCTCTTTTCCTTTTCACCACTGCGGGGACTTTATCTAATTTGCAGTTTTCCTCTTCCCCAGCACATTTACTGAGGCTGCAAGCTGGTGGCTGGCAGACTGTGTCTGTCTGGAGGTAGACAGTGAGCTCACGGATATTAACGCTGCTTTGGGAGAATGATTATGCTGCAGTTACTTAAGGATATGCCTTTGTGGTGTTGCAGCACCAGAGCTGGTAACGGTTTCCCCTTTCTCCCCCACCCCCTTTGTTTTACCGTCAGCATTATGTGATTTCCTTTTTTAAAATACCTGAAATATGCTCAGCCTTTTCTGCTGTTAGGTGCAGACTAAACTAATATTAGAGGAAGTCAGGCTTTATAGCATGGTGTGTATATATGCTTCTGTTATAAAGAATTTTTTTATGTGTGGAGGGTTGGTATATTTTTGAATGTTTTTTGTGACATTTTTTAAAAAAACTTGAATGCTGGGATGGGAGGCGGTTTAGAAGTGGAAAAGCAGACTTTTTCTGTGCAACGATTTTAATTTGGGTGGGTGGGGGCTTCTTTTGCAGATTCTCCAGCCGTTTCTTTCTAGCGTGAGACTCCTCGGGTTTCACTGGGTTGCAGACAAAAGGTAAGGCATGCTCTGTTTTTCACCTGTCCGTACTCAGACAAGGGAGAAAGTGTTTCATTTGCAGGCGATCTTTTGCATACGACATTCATTCCACCCTGCTGTGCACTGTATTATAGTTATTCCTTGGGTGTTATGTCTTGGCCACGGAGTGTCATTCTGGCAGTTCATTGTAATAGCAGCATTCCGTTTTTTTTTTTTTTTAACTACTTGATGTGTGGAGATGGTTTCACATAAGCTCATTCATTTTGCTCTCTAGAGTTGACAGAAAGTAAAAACCTTGAGTGTTCCTGCATCCCCCATTGGAGCTGCAGAAATGTCACACACAGCGATACCCACACACAGCATTATCCTGAACAAAGATAAAATGTTATACAATTATGAAATTATCAATGGTTGAAATTCTGTTCCATTTGACAGGGCATATGAGAATTATATACCTTGACCTGTTTCACTAGGGTTTGTCGCAGACAGCTGCTATTTTTCATAGGGAGAGGAAAAAAATCAATTCTGTTAACCATCTCTCGCATGGTAACTAAGAGATATGTGTATCCATGTGGTTGATTTTTGTACACTGACTTTTTAAACACATAAGGTATATGAGGAAATGGTGTATGCCTCCTTTTGGATTTTTTTTTCATTATGCCATTCAGTTTATAAGAGCCTACACCTACACGTTGCCACAAAAGCTGCAGAACATTTTATTGCTGAGATACATAGAAATATATATAAATTGTCTTGCCCTCAACGCATTCCTTTCATTGCTGTAAAACACTTTGTTGTAAAAATACTTTGCTCCTATCTGCATGACAGGAGATTCTTGGAAAAGCATAGAGGGATGCGTATGTGTATATGTACTCTGTAACAAGGAACATGTTGTGTTTTTTTGGATTTTGAATGGGGCCTAATCTGTTCTGGGCACTCCTACTCCAGTTTAAGGGTATGGAACGCAGACTGTATGCTCCTGGAGACCATTTGAAGAAGATCTGCTTGTTGTTGTGACACTTTGAATATTATTTGTGGACCTAAAATCTTTCTTTGTTATGTCTGTTCAACCAGAAAGTGTTTGTGTGAAATATAAATATGAAAATTTGTATACATATGCCGCACAGATACCAATAGTTGTCAGTGCTTCAGGATGGGCTGCAGCTGTCTGTTAAGTTGCAAGCCCAGGTTTACTGTTTCATAAGGCATGAAGTGGCCTTCCGTGTGTGTTTGCGTACAGTGTGTGTTTGTGTGCAAATGGTGGTTGTGCCCACGTCTGTGTATTCAGCCTTATGGTCTTAGTTGTTATGCGCATCCCTGAATCTTAGACATTACGCTGTTCTGAAAAGTGATGCCACTTCCCCATTGGTTCTTCCAAAGGCAAGGAATCTCTGGTATTCAGGTCTTTTTGAAACTCAGATCACCTAGCCATGGCCCCTCCTTGAAGCCCCCTTCATGTAAGAACCCCACAGGACTATCACCTTTTCCAAAGTCACATGTGCATGTGTGTATATAGCTCCTCAGCAGCCTGCCACATCAAGAGGCCTTAGCATCTTGAAATGACAAATCTCAAATAAGACCACTCCATATGATCTCCCCTTGGAGGGAACTTAAGGGGGACATGTGCAATTAGCTTGTTTGGGGCCCCTTACTTGAAATGCCATGTGAACCATGAAGGAATGAGCTCCTAGAGACTCCATATGCCTGAGAAAGTTGAGGGTTTTCCTGAGCTGCTTCCTTGGGAGCTGACACCACCCCAACAACAAGGGCACTGGAGTGTCCTGGAGAGGCAGTTCCTGAAGGGGTAGCTTCCTCCTTGCTAAAAGAGCTCTGGGTTCATGTGTGCATTTAAAAAAGAGAGAATAGTGTGTACACATGAATGCGTGGGTCACGTGTGAAAGAGAGGGAGCTAATACCCACCATGGGCTATGGTCATGTCCACTACTATCATTTGGCCCATGGGAGGTCTGCTGGGCAGGACTCTGAGCCTGATATTGAACCAAGTTTCCTCAGCCCTGAGCAATACTGTTAGGAGAAACTTAGAGGAGCTGCTAGGCTTCAAAGTCACCTTCTGATCTTTGTGATTATCTTCCTATGTCACTAGCTGCTTGTACCCTATCAGAATAGGTTCATCTGGTTCTCTAAGAATGTGAACACAGGAAGCTTTCATATAATAATGGTCTATCTTTTTTTAATATCATCTAATCTCTTTCCTGATACCAGTGATGAGAGTCAGTGTGGTGTAATGGCTTTGGCCTACAACTCGGGAGATCAGGGTTCCAATCCCTGCTTCACTGTGGAAACCCACTGGGCAACCTTGGGCAAATCATAATCTTTCTGTCTCAGAAGAAGGCAAAGGCAACCCCATCTCTGGACAAATTTTGCCAAGAAAACTCAGTGATATGGTTGCCTTAGGGTCACCATAAGTTGGAAGTGACTTGAAGGCACACAACAACAACCGATGAGAAACTGTTGGGTCTGAGGATAATTTTTTAAAAACTTTGGAACCTTCTATGGATTGCATCTTCTATGATATGCCCCCCCCCATGAAATGCCTCCCTAAAACCCTGAAAGTTGTTGGATATTCATTTTGAAGGCTTTCTTTTTTAAATTAAATAATTGCAGGTGTGCCCTGCATCCTATTTAAAGGAAAATCACCTTTTGTGGAGGCTTCCAGGATGGGTTGTTCACCCTGTTTGGGGCCAGAACAAAAGGACATCCCAGAGAGGCTGGAATGACCAAGGCCCAATAGAACAACCTTGGGATGCTGCTTGTGGCCCCAATCAGGACTGCATTAAGGTTTTCATAGGCCCTAGGCACTCTTGTATTCAACGCCTTGCCTCGCCTCAATGTACTGCTAGGGATGTTTTCGTAGGCCTTAAAATTCTGTTTTCATTGGTCCTAAAATTTTCATAGGCCTTAGACACTGTGCCTAAAATGCCTAAAGGATAACACAGCCCTAGGCCCAATGCCTCACTTTGTCCACCCTGACTGGTGATGGTGTCTACAAATCCTGGCAATGATCCTTTCCCATTTGGTGTTACCTGAACCTCTTCCATTGCGTTATGATCATTTCCCAAACTTCAGTTGTTGTCAGGTGAATGGCTTACAAAAAGGACTGTTGCTAGACTATCAGCCAAGCCTAGACAGCCATGTGCCAAGACGATGGGCCTTGTATTTCAACGAAGTCAGGAGGTCCACACATTCCCCACCCCAACTAACCAGATAAAATTGCTCCACTGGGCATATTTCTTGAACTTATTGAGTAATCCTGTACATGCATATTATGAGGAAAAAAATCCATTCTATTTGGTAGAGTTCACATCAGATAAAGATACACAAAATTGCTTTTCACTTTTAAATCTTGCTGAGAATAACCTCTCTCCTATCTTGCTGATTTCAATTTGTTCATCACCCCCAACCCTCTATAGAAAGTTGAAATTGTCCTTCTAAAGGAAGAGGTAAACTGCCCACTTGCTGGCATTTGAGTGGTAAACCATGCTGCATAGCATGTATGGCAAAGTCTGGTAAATCTTTTAGATGAGTATGTATTCAAATATGTATTCAAATGTATTCAAACCCCACAGCGTATGTCTCTTTCTCTGTGTGAGGAGAATCACTAGGACACTAACTTGGAAGGGGGAATCTAGAGATGGGGGAATCTAGAGACAGGGAAAAGACTGAGCACCACTTGACGTACCACCTTTCTGCACCTGCACACCTTCCCCAGAAATGACTTTTCCCTAGTTACAGTTGATACACATTTGTATGTAACTGGTATGGCTTGCCTCTCGGACTTTCCATTCTTTGGGAAGATATGCTCTGACAAAGCCTGAACTGTTGAATGGAAAACGTTTTAAAATGTCTGGGAACAATTAGACATCAGATCCTCCAGCTGTGGTGTGGATTGAAACACTCCCTGAAGCAGTGGTGGGGAACCCCTGTCCCTCCAGATGGTGTTGACTCCATCAGTCCCTTAGTGGTCAAGATAGAACATATGGGATTTGGAGTACAACAACATCCGGAAAAGTTACAGTTTTCCTGTCCTTGCTGTCAAAAGTGCCCTTCCCAATGTATTGGCTGTTGAATGTACATTCTTCAGAAGCAAGTCCTGTCCTCTAATAATAAGAAAGTCTAATTATAGAGTCATAGAATCATTGAGTTAGAAGAGACCACAGGGGCCATCCAGTCCAACCCCATGCCATGCAGGAACCCACATCAAAGCATTCCCAACAGATGGCCATTCAGCCTCTGCTTAAAAACCTCCAAAGGAGGAGACTCCATCACACTCCTAGGCAGCATATTCCACTGCTGAACACCTCTGATTGTCAGGAAGTTCTTAATTAATCACATTAGCTTTGGGGGATGAATGATAGCAAGGTCCACCGCCCATATGCTACCCCATACCATCAAATATCATTCTATTCTTTATTTGTTGTTGTTGCTTTCACCCCATTGAATTCCCTACAAATACTTCCTTTGTGATATGTTTTGACACTAGGAAGCATCAAGGCTGAAAGGTATGAATTAGGAATGTGCAGTTAAATTCTCATCAATTTGTCTAAGTCCAGACAACAGTGATTTATCTTCCCTTTCTAAAATGTTAACCTGCTGCAACTGCAAGCAACAAGCTGAAACAGCAGTTTCCATAACAATTCATCTTAGAAAGTGTTCCAAACTTGTGCTTCAAGGACTGCTCGTGTTTACTGGTCTCGGCCTTGATGATGTCATTTGGGTTTTTGCTGCAGCACTGGCAAAGGAGGCAGAAAGACTCCACTGTGCCTACAACATAAATCTCTGACGAGTGGAGACGTCATGTCATGTACAGTAGATCCTGTAGCACTCACCCTTTATAAGAACAACTCAGTTCAAGATAAATAAAGCATCATTAATGGAGTGATTACTTTTGTGTGATGGAAACACCTAGTTATGAGAGATTTTAGTAAAACCTGCTGATCTCCTGGGCAGAGACAAGGTAAACCGTTTTTCGGTATCCACACCAAAAACTTAGAAAAGAAAACCTGTACATAATCTAGTAGTTATCTATTACAGGCATGCAATCAGGACCCTGGGACTATTTTTACGTGTGTGTGTGCGGCAATATTGGCAGGCAAATTGTTTGCCTACTTTCAATTATTTGCAGGGGGAGAGCAGACTACTTCTCACCTCCATTGCCATAAAGCATTCTTAAATATGAAGACTCTTAAAAGCACAGTATGTGTTTAGAAGCGCTCTCCATGTGTTCAGTGTAGCTTGCTCCCCAGTAAGTTGCATAGCATAGAATACAAATAGGATTTATTATTCCCAGGAGGCTCAATGATAATAGCTGCCTTAATATTTCTTAGTGCTCAGTCCTTTAGTACACTTCTGACTGATCATGCCTGAGGCAGCTCAACTATATTGGAATTTGGGTGATCCAGTTTTGCCAGATCATTTCAGGAGGGGGCTCAGCTCCTCTGCATAGCATCAAAGGGCTTGAGCCCCACTTCCACCCAGTGTTCAAGTTTTCATGCATGCAGTAATTTTAACAGGAAATAATACTTTTGTTGTATCATGTTATATCTGATGTCTGATCAGAGGAAAAAAATCTATGTTTATTTGAAGCTGTGTATATTTCTGCTGTTACTGCTACAGGGGTTCTTTTAAGACATTAATTTATTTATTTTCGTTTATGGTTCCTTTCATTTCATTCTCAGTGTTTAAAGCAGTTAATGTCATTTCACTAGAATCAAAGTCCAGCTCATAGTTTTGTAGGTAGCCAACAAAGTCTGGTTCCTTGCCAAGGCTACCCGGCAAGGTCTGGATTGTTATAGCTGTCTAGGTCCTGTCCTAAGATGCCAACTGTTTTCAGCCAAGGGGCATACCAAAAGAACACATTCAACTAGATCTTTAACCAGTTGGCAAAGAAGGATAGATTCCATCTATTTTTCTAAAACTTTATACAAACTTTCTAAGCTGGTAGAAGTAGACATGCAAGGAAGAGTGCTATATCATGCTCTCCTCCCTGATGTTACTCTTGTCAGGGACAGTCTAATATGGAGGGCCTCCTTTTTGTGTGGAGGCTTTCCCTCCTATTCTGAGGTTTCCCAGTGTATCCGTGCTTGAAATTTCCAGTAAGGCAACAAAAACAGATGGTTTATTAAGGCCCTCATAGGCCAATATCCATAGCTGATGTGCTCTGTTCAGCATGGTTGATCAGATGCTGCGCAGCTCTGTACTCCTTTTTTTCCTCCCAATTTGTTAACAAACAAACAAAAAAGGCTATCTCGAAGCAGCAGCAGTAATTAAATCAGACTCACAATATCTCATGCAAAAATACAGAAGATAATAGTTCTGGCTTTTGTGTCCTAAAACCAGTGGACTCACTGAACTTGTGCTTCCAGGCTCAGGAATACAAGGTGCAGGGTGTTCATAAAACTATTTTCAATTACAAAGTGAGTATTGCAACCCCTGACTTCTTACCCAGCTTTTATTTTAATCTGATTTCTGCTTGGTTTTTCTTTGAAGTCAGGATAGCACTCATTTGACAAAGTAAAAGGCAGTGTCTTGCATTCCTGAGGTAGACTGTTGGTTCATCTGGCCCAGTGTTGTTCACACTGACTAGAAGTGGCTCTTTGGGCTTCAAGGTGAGTATTCTTCCAGCCCTGGCTGGAAATGTTGAGGATTAAACCTGAGACCTTCTGTGTGCAAATTGTATGCTGTAATTCAGTGGGTGCGCACAGTGCAGAAAAATAACGGTGTGTGAGAAGGAAGGGTTAAGAGAGTTCTCAAATGGAGACAAACTGCCTGCTTGCCATGGACCAGAAGTTTCTCAGATCAGAAGTTCCTCACAGAATCCAATTTGATTTTTATACCTGCAGGTATGAAAATTCCTAAATGCTTGCTTCTGTTATTACCCTGCATCATTCAAAGCACACTGCACAGTACGTCTGCCGTACCATTGCTGGCTGAAGTAAACGTGAGCTCATTCTTCTGTGTATCTGGCACAACATTTCTTCTGGTTTATATGGTGGGCAGTTTACATCTTTGAAGAGGAGAAAAGCTCATTATAATTACTTTAGGGGAGTAACTAACCCTTTCTACTCCCAGGATGTGCTCTCAGTTCTTCTAATGAGAAAATACTTACTTTTCTTTATGGTGTAATTCATAAAATCACACACACATCAACACACAATGACCATCAGTGCTCATTTGGATCTTCCTCAGAGCTTGGAAGAGTTATTTCTTTGACTATATGTCCCAGAATCCTTCTCCAGCATGGCTGCTGACCATTCTGGCTGGAGAGTTCTGGGAAGTGTAGTCCAGAAAAGCTACTTTTCCTTACTCTGGTCTTCTACACATGAAGCTCCAAATAACTGCCTCATCTGTGTGTCTGCCTCTTTCCGTTGTACTGTGTCAGTAATCCGGTCTTCAGTGCTGTGTAGGCAAGATACATGTGAAACACTAAATTAAAAGTTTACAGAAGGGGTTTGGACTGGCTCAAATTGATTCTTAAAGGAGATCAATGCATCTTAGTGAAACATGTCCACTAGGGAGGAATTTGGGCCATTGACAATGTGTGTTGCCTTTTTTTTTTTTCCTTTCTGGTTTAATATAATAAAGGAGATGTGAAGCAGTTTAGAAAATTAGATCTAGGCTTACATTTGTATTCCTGCATGTAATAATCAGGTTACCAATGATGACACACAACAGTCTTTTTAGCTTTGGTCAGCTTCAGCTCTCAGTGCACTTGATGAGAACAATATTGAGACAATACTGAATACTTGAAAAATCTGCTTGTTCAAGAACTGAATGTGGTATTACAATGGCCGGAATACATATGACGCAACTACTTATCTTGCCCTAGATGTAAAGACCTATATACCAGGCAGCCTTAAATTTAACTGTCCCGAATGTTGGCCATGATAATTTTCAGATAGGCAGGAGAGATTTCAAGGGAGGTTCAAGAAAATGTCCCGTTTCATATTTTTTCCATGTCTGTTCCATCAGCTCCAGCAGTATTTTTAAAAAACAACATTAACATTTTAAAATTCCCATAAATAATATAGGCAAAAATTGATGGTGTTAGATCATAACACAACCAGTCAAATGTAGTTAACCAGCCAAGTCACAAAAGCAGTCCATAGGCAGAGCCCAGCATCCTGCTGTTTTCTATCTGAATGCTTTGCTGGTCTCATTCTTCCCAGACAGTAACTAAAATGGAAGATGTGTTTGGGTGCCCGCATCCATTTCAAATCTTTCCCAAACACATTAGTCCAGAATTCCACTAGTATGAACTAAGAATACAGTCTTGGTTCTTTTAGCTGGGGCAAGAGGAAAGAAGAATTTGTCTTTGTTCACCAGCTCACTGTGCTACTTACTAGTTTTCAGAATTTGTAAATTAAAATTTTAATAAAATGCTGATTAGCTAGGAGTTTACTAAGGTGTCTTACTTTGTCATCTTTTCAGTTTCTAGTTTCCCCAGCAGGATTGGACCACTGTGGCTTTCTAGGCATTTTGATCTGCCAGTTCCATCAGATCTAGCTGGAATAGCCATTGTGGGATTGGATGAGGTAGCCTTTGTGGATCCTTCCAACTTGAAGAGTCTATGATTGTATGATTCTGTGATAGAAGTTGTATGCCAAAAAAGATGTGGAGGACTACAATTGCCTACTTCTTTGTCTATTGAATACTACGGTGTGTGTGTGCTAGGGATGCACATTTTAGACTGTTCTGTTCTCATGGGTGAGAATGAATAATTACAGTAGTTTTCTCCCCATTTCAGGAAAATATGAACATTTCTCCACAGGATTCTCCTGGTATTCAGATGTCCTGTTGCAGATGAATTATTCTGTAGAGAAAACCACGAAGTTCATGTGTGTGAATGTATGAGAGAGAGAAGAGAGAGATCTGTTTTTTGTACAGAAAATGAGTTTTCTTGCAAAAAGCACTGTTTCACGTGGAGGAAACCCACATTATGCTCAAAAAATTAAGATAATATTTTTGCATAAAAAAAGAAATAATGGCCAGACTACTACATGTGCAACTTAGTTATGTAACTACCATAGTTGAGTAGCTAAGTAGTGTCTCTGAGCCTGACCCCTCAGTCCAGACTTACTGGGCAGCAGCCACTATGAGCATTGCGGAATCTGTTCTCCTGTCAATCAGGATGAAGCAGACGGATGTTTCCTCTCTACCCTGTGTGATAATGGGGTTTCCTATTATCCAGGCTTCAGTGCTGAAGGGGATAGTTCTCCCTTTAGGCATATAAAGGGTTAATGAACTGTTAGGGTTAAATTACATTTTATTAGGGTTAGCATCATAGGTCACTAGAGATAATTGACCAATCAGAAGGAGAAAGGTGAGAATCTTTGAGATGCTTTGATGGAGAAGTTATAAAATCCTTGAGAGACCACGAGGTAGAGAGAGAGAACAAAGCAGACATCCAAAAATATCAACAAGGGGCATGGCTGTCTCCTGGCCCTCCCTTGCATAGCATCTCAGAAAATGACCAACTGCTGTGAGTAGCTTAGAATGTATCTAGTTAGTTGCACTAGGTCTTTTATTATTTTGGGAAGTTTGGCTGATCTTGAGAATCTATCTTTTCTTATAACTACTTATAACTATTAAGTGTACCTGAAAGACTTTTTCATGAATATTATTTTTCTTGTTTACCTTGCATGCTTTAAAATAAATGCTTTCTGCAAAACCTCTGTTTCCTCTCCATTCCCACATGTCCCTTGGCAACACCTAGGATTTCTCTCACCCAGAAGCGGGGAGGTGAGGGAAGGAAAAGGACTTTAAGCATAGAGGTTGTTTATCCCAGGAAATGTCCCACTGTGTTGCTGTGAAATAGTGGGGGGAGGATCACCTTATTTTCCCCAATCTCCACACCTTGCCAGTGATCTCCAGTGAGAGGAGGAATTGCAACAGGGATCCTGCTTCTGACTGTTGCATTGGAGATTACTGGCAGGAGGGGATGGAAATATTAGTCTGGTGTGTCTTGATTGACAGGAGAATGTATCCTCATCACTCTCATTGGCTGCTGCCTGGTAAATCAGGATTGGGTGATTGTTATGATGCCTACATATTCCCTACACACAATTGAGTATGTAGGGATCATGAATAGAAGTCAATTATGAATGCATAACTATACACGTTCATAACTATGGTCATGAATTCCAGCCCATCTGTTTTTTCTCCATAGAATAATTCTTCTACAACATTGCAGGACATTGAATACCAGGAGAAGATTGTTCAAAATTCTTACTGCTCTATTATTTTCCCCAACACAGTTTCCTAACTGTTGGGGAATTTGTTTTTGAACTTGGGAAGGAATAATTATGAATATTCTTTCCTTTCCCATTGTTTCTGCTTGTGTATTTATGTGTTTTTACAGTAACTCTAACCATTCCTTCCTTCTCTATGTAAGCAGCAGAATGCAATGGCACACTATCAGGACAATTAAATATTATTTGCTACCTAACGGTCATACCTTTAAACGTTCCTCCACAGACTGGTTTGAGACCCACTACCTCCAAACTGGGATGGGGAAGGGAAAATAAATGTACTCTCTTGCAAATCTCCTAGAGTGGCAGTACATCTTTCTGCTAAGTTGTGGGACCCACCTGCAAAAAAATAAAATAAAATAAAAAATAAAAAAATAAAAACCAGAAGTGGATATCTTGGTGAGGGGCATTTTTGACAGCAGAAAATTGACCCTAGGGCCCACTGCAGTTTATTGAACGTATGGTAGGACCTGTATAAATGCATTTGCCATGTGCTGAATTATGAAACATTGTCTACTTAAGTGCCTTTCCTAATATAGTCCCAAGCAGCTGCTTGCTGGGAAACAGACCTGCAGAAATGACCCTTGAATCAGCCAAGGTGGGTAATCAATATGCAGCATGGCTCATTTCCAGCATAATGATTAGTTAAGCCCAGTGAGCAGAACTAAAGTTGTTGTTTGGCGCTCTTGGTTTTTTGTTCTCTTATCCAGCAGCATGTTAAAGAGTCCTTACAGATTTGCTACATGTAGAATTCTTTGTGCACAAGAGCACAGGTCGTTGAGGCTGTAAACAAGTGTTAGTGGATTTTAGTATTTTGTGACCAGGGAGAGGGCTTTGGAGGGAACCTGCAGAATACCTCTGTCTTGTACTTCCTCGGTCAGATTAAAAACACGTGACATCACTTCCTGTTTCTTTAATTTGACCACAGGTGTCCTTGCTTCACTGTTCATAGAAACGAGTGGAGAAAAGAAAAAAAAAATCAGATGCTCTTTCGGTTTATGCAAGGTGTGATATTATAGCTCCAGGCTGAGGAGAGCGTTGTGGGAGAAAGCAACATACACTTTCTTTCTTTCAATCATATTTGATGACAAAGTAACCATCAAGAGGGATTGAGCATCCTGTCCAAGAATGAATCATTATTTCTAAGTTAGCTTGGAGACCTATGAAGTCTCTCTGAGAAGCCCAGTGGGTTGACATATTAAGGGAATCAGGATGTACTTTGGTTGAAAATGGCCTTATTAGTTTGGTCAGTTCACACTAGGATATATCTTCACAAAAGTTGCAACAAATATGCTTCTCACAGGGCCCTACACCCATTTGATCCTGGCAAAGAAAGTCCTCTTACATTGTCTTCACACAATGCTATACCAACCTAGCATCTTTTTTGTTCCAAAACATCTTCCTACCTGGTTTCTTGTGTGTAAAGTATGATGTTTCTTAAAATAAAGTTTGGATCTGTTACAGTTTCTTTTTGCACATAAGCTTGCAAAATCTTTTAAAATGGAAATCTACCACAAAAACACTTACTCCCAACCTGGTAAAAGCACTTGTTATTCTTTAAATAATTTTTTACACATATTATCCAAAGGTTGGAAGTAACTCATTATGATCACTAGGCTGGTGACTTGTAGCATTTTGATGTTTTTTTAAAAACATAAATAATAATTTCTGTTGCTTTTGAGTAACAAAAAGCAAGATACTGCTTTTGCAGATTTTAAATATGATAGTAATAAATTTAGGAGTTTTATATTTGCAACTTTAACTACTTTTAAAAGCAAGTTCCCTTTTTAAGATATATTTAAAAATATTTAAATAAAAACAACTTCTCAAGTTTCTTCTTATACCACTTCTTATACCATTAATTGTATTGCTTATGCTAAATAGCCCTTCATGATTAGCCTGCATTTTCATCCCATTTTACAGATAGAAGGCTAGGGGCATCATTAGAAGGGGGACTTCTGGCTTCTAGGCCATTCCTTTCACAAGTGTGCATGCATACACATGTATTCTTCCTCTTACTCTCTTTCTTCCCACCTCCTCTTCATACAAACACATGTAAAAAAAGAGAGAGAGGTTGTGTTTTAGAACAATGTTTGTTCCCAGATGATGCTGGATTCCAACACCAACATCTTTCACCAAAGACCTTACTGATAAGAACTGTAGTCCCACAAAATCTGAAGAACCACAGATTCCCCAAACTTGATATATATCAAAAAGGGAATGAGTAATTTAAAACATTCAGATTAAAACATAGCACACTATGTTCAACACTATTCCGCCATATTATTAAAAATCAGTCAAAGCCCTATCTAAATAAAAAAGAGTTACCCTTTTGGCAGATAGAGGGCAGGGAAGGACTAAGCAGACCTCCTGTGGAAGGGAACACCACATCCCAGGAGCAGCCACTGAGAAGATTCTCTTCTCTTGTGTCTCTGTTGGTGGTGGGACACCCCCAGATTCCACAAGGATCTTAAAACTTGGACCAACTTGTATACAGAGAAAGGATCTTTTAGATAATCTGGATCCAAGCCATCCTGGGGGCTTCTGAGCTTCTTCACTCCCCTCCTGGATACCAATTTAGTGCCAACCAATTGAAAACAGATTTGGTTTTTCCCCTGAGAGCAGTGATATCACCATTGTTACAACTATCATTATAGCCCTTTCATGAATATGACCATGTGATGATGTCACTGTTCAACGTGATTACCTGTCCTCACTCTGAATTCATGTCTACTTTTCCTCCTTGTTCTTCCCAAACAAACTGGAGGGGGCATTTCAAGGTTTTTGTTGAAACCCTTTCAGTTCATCTATTTGGTTTGCTAGAGATGAGTAGTATTAACTACAAACTGATCTGTGGGCTGAACATAGATTGTGAGACTGTCAAAGGGTTGAAAGTTCAGGGCATGACTAATTGAATATGTCAACAAGGGAACGAACATAAATAATTAAATTGAAATGCTTCGCTGTTTCGACAAAATATGATTTGGCACTCAGCATCAGAGTGAGTTGCAGGGCATAAACTGAGAATAAAAATTGTCACCTTGTTTATAGTTTTACTTGAATCATCTGGAAGGAATCTGATTGACTGTCACTTAGGTGGTAACAGTCCCAGTTTTTAAATCTCCTGTTTCTACATTATGGTTCTGTTAAAACTGCTGAGGTCATCTTGGCTCTTGAAACTGTCAGGAAAACTCTTAAGAAGTGGTTTTGTTGTGTGTTCATTATTCAGTAATGACAAAATGGAGAGCAGAATTGATAGTGACTGGATTTACTAGTTTTCTGACATAATGAAATAATGGCTGCTCACTATAAATGCTAAACTAGCATTTACAGTGCACGGCGGGATTCCATTTTAAGTAATCCTGCTGTTGTATTAGTTGCATTCATATTGCCCTTCATAAAGTCAAGAAGCAATTTTTAGCTGTAATGCCCTTAAGAGAAAAAGGACATGCCTTTACTGCACATGAAAGCTGGTTTATAAGACATTTCCTCTCTCTGAGGTGCCTTTGGGAGAACTAGAGAACTCCAGACCTGAAAATAGCCTTGTATGGACATGTCCTGTAAAGCTGTCTCAGTCACCTCCCTGTCTTATTTTCTGATACAGTAATTGCTGTGATCAAATAGAAGGAGCATGGACAATCTCCTAGAATCAATATATAGCCTTTTAAAAAGAAAAAGGTATCTTGGCAGGTGTGTCCAGGGCCTTGCAATGCTCCTGGTTTGGCACCAAACAAAAAGTATGAGAAACATGAAAAGGAATTCCTGTTGTGTCATTCCCATGCCCCCCGGGTGTTTACCTTTGTGTAGTGCTGTACCTGCATTAAGTCTGGTGTTACCTTCGTCCCAGTACTGGAACACAGATTACCTTGGGGAAGATACCATTTGTCGGAAGGGTGTGTGAAAGCAGGTATACGTATGTGTGTGCTACTATGAATCTGCAGATTTGGACCCTGAGAAGAACTTGTGTGGACCTGCCTTTAGTTGGGACTGAGCAATCTTTTCCAATTTTGAAAATAGTACATTACTTTCTTATTTTTATTCCTGACCCTGTCTCACTTGATACTTTATCAAATAATTTATATTCCCTACCTCAGGTTCAAGACTGACAACAGAGTTACCTTAATTATTGACATGACTAAGAACATTCCCATGTCACAACGGGATTCAGAACCAGAGGCTTGCCTGAGCCCATTTTACAGTTACGAAAAGGGGAACTGTAGCTCACTTTGGACTTTGACCTAAGTATGTGACAGGTCTCCTTCCCTTTCGCTCTCTTCACTACAGCCCCAGGAATAATCTGCAAATAGCTATAGAGAGTTTCCTAGCCCTCATGCATGTTGAGATGGGATGGGAGGAAGTACCTTAGTGATTGTTTCCTCTTTTCTGTTTCTCTGAATTACACTGTTCCATCTGTGGAAGGCTGGGGGTAGATCCTGCCTTGTCTTCCCTTTTCTTAAACAAATTCTATATGCTTTCAGTGGATACTTCACAAGGAGAAATCAGTAGATGAAGCATTTTAATATATGGAGATGCAGTGTGGGGAACATTACCTACTGGCCTGTGCTTGTTACATAGTTGTTATGAGGTTATCCTAGTGTAGAGCATTTGACTACTGCAATGGTGGCAGCCTTTGTGAAATTTTTCAGAGGGACTGGGATTTTCCAAACCAGGGCCTACGTCTTCCACTGTCTTTTTAGACAGTTCTGGATCTTTCTGGCAAAGATTGTTGCAAATTGGTGGAAGGGATTACAGTGTGATACAGCACTTTCTCATTAGCACTGTTATATTAGTGACTTGCAATGTCTTGAGAGCATGACAATGACTCATTGTTTTGAGTAATTCCTGACAATATGTTCTTTAAAAAAAAAGGGGAAAGGGAAAAATAATTTAAGCTTGCATATAGGGTTTTTTTAATTTAAATTTAAGGTCTCATTCTTGCTAAGTATGTGACTCATTAAAAAAAGTGAAATCGTCTCATTTCAGGGTTCCACCCATTGTTACACAAGTAACCTGCTTGAACACTAAACTTCTCCTTGCTCTCCTCCCCTTGCATCCCCACACATCCTCCAGAATGTCCCCAGAATGCACTTTCCAGTTTGAAAGAGGGTTGTGCAGTGAGGGGGGATCTACTCCATTTCTGCATTTCTTACAACATGATAAGTGAAGGAATGCTTGTAGAAATGGCCATAAACTTTTGTGATTGATTCTTGTACAGCTGGTCTTCCAGAAAACAGAAAATTAGTTGAAGGGGGCATGTGATCTGGGTTGGTCCAAAGACTATTTTAGGGGTCCAAGAGTTTAAATCTTAGTCCCGGCTTTACAGTTCTTTGAAAACAATGGAGACAACCTTGATCAGGAACATGAATTACATAGATGGGAGAAATTAGCAGTATATAGTGTCCCACAGGGGCAAACTTCCACTTCTCTGGCTAGATGATCTGGGGTGGTTCAAAGGCTTATTTTGGGGTACAAGTTGACCAAAGCCCAGTTCTCAAGTTGTGCTACACCAACATTTCTAAACTGAAAACAGGAGCTGCAGCTGAGGAATTTGGAATGGCTAATTATCTTCAGATTAATTTTCAATGGAAAGCTAAGATCTAGTTTTAAAAATATAATTTAAGATGACTTCCTGCAATAATAAAAGCAAACCTTCTCAGTGGTCAAAGCAACACTGTCCAAAGCAGTTTTACATATCTAATACTACACTGAATTGGTAAGGATGCTTGTTGTTCTACTGCTGTGTCTGGAAATATCTCCTTAAAGAAACTGTTAAATACTATTCATATCTGCAGATTTTTCTTAGCGTGAAACAGTCCCTGAGAAGACCTTTAAGTTTTTCTTCCTTCTTGCCCCCAATCTCAGTGAATCCTTTTAACAATTTAAACGTTACATGAGTTATGTATAGGATGTATATGTTACAGGCAAATATCCAGAAGGAAGATAATGTTCACATTATTTGGATAATTTAGGAATTAGCCTTTGGGTTTTGCTAATGTCACAACAATTAGATTTAGTATGTTGAACTTTGGGCTATGTCCAGATGACATGAGTTTTATCTTCTATTTGTTGGACAACAAAATGCTGTTTAGTGCAATGTGCAGTATAGATTAAGAACGCATTGGAAAAGGTCTGCAGAACTTGCATTCCCATCAAGACAAGCTCAAATCATTAGCCACGTACCATACTCAAGTGTTGGGCAGTTTCCCAGTTTGGACTGTCTCAGGCAGGCAGCAAAAGCGGGGAATTGATTAAGTCTGGTCAGCACTATTGGCCCCCACTCAGTAGAACAATGACTTTGCTTTAGGTTTAACTATGAATTTTAAAGGAGCTATCTGAAATGCTGGACTTATTTTTGATATAGAGCTCAGCAACTCTGGCAGTTCTTTCAAAGGTCACACTAAAACCTGAAGCAGATTCACGACCACTGATCAAGTCTCCAATGGGTTGCATTTGGCTTGGTGGGTCACAGTTTGTGATACAGCTGTATGAGGCTTTCCAAAGTGTGGAGAATGTGGATTGAGAAAAAATTCTCTGTCATAACACCACAAATAAGTGGAATCATCATCTGCTGAAACTGATTGGCAGCAGGGGCATGGCAGACAAAAGGAAATACTTCACATAATGCTGAACTGAGTTGAAATTAATTATATTATAATAACAATAGCCAATGGCTGAGGTGGCTTTAAAAAGGAGTTAGAGAAGTTCTTGGAGGGTACACTAATTGGTGGATACTTGCCATGATGACTGTATAGAATCTCTGTGATTAGAGGCAATTTCCCATTGCTCTATGTTTGGAGGCACTTTGTTTTTTATCTGGACACACCTGAAAGTTAGAATATACACCCATTTCTCAGCATTGTAGATTCCCTGATCCAGCTCCAATAAAAACTGTGTTGGATTTTCCCTGAATGCAACAAAATGCAAAGGCAAGCTCACTGGAAATCAAGGAAACCATGCCAACTGACACAATTTTGGTTTTGTCTAAAACTGCAAATGTGAGACAAAGTCTTACCCCAGGTCAATCCATCTAGATCAACATTGTCTCCTGTGACTCGCAGCAGTTCTTTAGGGTATTCTCTTAACATTCTTTTCCATTGCCTGCTACTTGAGCCCTTTTTAATTGGAGTTGCGAGGGATGGAACTGGGGAATTCTGGCATGCAAAAAACATGTCCACTCTAATATTGAGCCGTTGCAAAAGCACATGTACTCTAGCACTGAGCTTTCATTGTTTGGGCATAGCTGACAAATACAAGATTCTGCAATGGCAACAGTTTAATAGAAAGCTCTCTAATCAGGGCTCCCGCTCCCCAAGGGAAGCTTGGGGAGGGGGAGCCACTGGAAGAGTTATGATTTGCCTAAACTTGGAAGTCAGTGCTAATGTCTGTGAATTTCATTAAAGGTCTTTTAGCTCTCCCACCCACAGTTTGAACATTGCCTATAGGAGAAGCTAGTTTATTTTGTAAATGAGGTGAGGCAGGATAGATGAGCATTTCTTTACCAAGGTTATATTATCAGACCTTTGTAAAAATAAGCTAACTCCAGCAATCCATTTTGTTAAATCACCAGAATGAAAAATACCATTGTGTTTGGTTTTTCCATACAGTCAGTGTGTGTGTGTGTGTGTGTGATAAAGGTTCTTCTTTCAAGCACGCAGCCAGTATATCTCTCCACTATAATTATATCATCTTTCCTAGTACTGAGACCACAATACCACAGTTTTTATACCACAGAAAAGTAAACTTCTTAATGCCTTAAAAGTGCATGTATTCATTTATATGAGACTCTGTGAGTGTTTAGAGGTTCTTGTTGCATATCTCCTTTCAGTGTTGCGAGTCAACAAGCTGCACAACCATTTGTCTCTGCACCTGCCACTTTTTTCCTACTTAAAAAGATGTAATTTCTATTGTTAGATCAAGACCTGAGATTTCAAGGCCAAAACCTGAAACCCCGGGACGGCCGCCAATGAGGTCACAGGGAGTGGGCCCTAGATGTCTTATACAGGACAAGCCCTGGTGATACCACATTGGATTGGCTCTGCTGAAATCATTAAGTGTGGTAGATTACGTATCAAACACAGTTGCTCAAAGCATGCCATTCAAAAAGTACCAAGTGTACAAATGTTGCTTTCTGAAAAGAAATGGAATTTTTCAAGCTCTTTATTAAACAGGAGTAAATCCCTGAAACTTTTCTCAGCTCTGTTTTCGACACTCTTGCAAGCTCCGCTAGTAACATGCAGGAGTAAAGCAAAGAAAGTTTTTGTAGAGAAGACATTAACTTTGCATTTCATGGGTTGCTCCCCTTAACTAATGTCTCTCACTGGCTTCCTTTCCTTTCCGTCTCCTTCTCTCTCTCTTTCCCTTCCCCTCACAGTTCAGTGGAGACACAACTTTAAAATCTTGAGATTCTAACATATCTTGGTTGTGTTGTCAAAATTTTCTTTTGGGGAACTCAAAGGAGAAAGAGTTGGAGTGACAAAGAAAGAAGGAAGGAGAAAGAACATGCTAAAGCTCAGTGGGATTAGAAAGAACAAATATGAAGGAGAAGAATGAGAGTTGTAGCCAAGAGAACTGAGAAGGGGCAGAAAGAGAAAGAAGACAAAGACAATAGAGGGTCAATACGGAAGGAAAAGTAAAGAGCCATAAGGAGATATGAAATGGAATGAATAGGAAGGGAAGGGAAAATTGTGTGATGGACAGTTGTGGATGGGGGAGAGGAGACTCAAAAAGAAAATGAGGGAGGGAAGTGAGGAGGAAGAGAAGGAGGAGAAAAAGAGGGCCTAGAGCGAAGTTGAATGTAGGCAGGAGGTGGGGGTGGAAGAGATGGAGAAAGAAGGTGATAGAGAGAGTAGGGGGGGAAACCCATTTAGCCTGCATTTGCAGGTGGAAGGAGAAGGAGAAGATGTAGAGAAAGAGAGAAGTGAAATCAACTATAAGAGAAGGGAATCAAATGCCTAGACAGAGCTGAAGAAAACATTTGTTCCACACTTTTCCTGTCAGTGATGTGACCAATGTATGCCTGAAACTAAGAAGGTAATTGTACTGCAGCATAACCCATGTCAGGTAGAGTGAAGAAGGTGGGGAAAAATGTGAAAGTTAACAAAAAAAGCTAGGCAATCCTATAATACCATATTCAGTAACTCCCAAGGTTGCAGATACTGCTGTGGCTCAGCATTCTCCATACTGACCATTCTGTCTTGTTGAACCCTGGTGATGTCTGTGGTGTGATAAATTTTGAGCAGGAGCGGGGAAGAGAAGCTCCTCCTTAAGAGTCTGAAACAGCTGCTCCAAAGCAGATGGCTGCAGTGGGGGATCAGCAGCACACAGTTAGAGAAAAACTTTTCTTTCTAAGGCAGTGCTCTTGCCCTGAGATTCTTTCACTTGTCCTGTGGCTTGAAGGGGATTGGCCAGGTCCTAGACACTTGTATAGCTTCAAGTAAAATGAGAGAGAGAGTGAATCAAACAGTTGCAGCAAAAGTCCTGTCATCCTTACAAAATACTTCCTTTACAAGCCTGTTTAAGCCACCACAGGAGCAATGGTAACTTTCAGAGATCAAAATTTAAGGATCCTTTTGTGATTATTAGTACATTCCACTGCCATTCTTTAACTTAAAGTCTCCAAATGAGACAAATATTCTCTTAAATGTTTGTGTTGTTACAGATGTTCTCTTCACATGCTGTTTCTTGGTGCCACAACTGGGAATGCATAAAGACATCTGCTCAGATGCTGCAAACTGGAGTAAAACAGATAAATGTTAAGACTTTTAAAGCACAAGCAGACTGTGTATAGACTGGATCTAAATCTGACTAAGCATTTTTTTTAATTTTGACTGGTCTACTTCTCACTTTCAAGTCTTTTTAAAAATATTGTTCAAACTCTCTCTTTCACTCTTGCTCTCTTTCATATTCTTTGGAAATTTTGCATTCTTCCTGAGTGCCAGCATGGCTTTTATTTCTTTTATAGTCTGTCAACCCTCTGAAGATTGTAGCAACTTAAGACAGTGTTTCAACTTGACCACAATTTTTCTGAGGTAGGTTAGACTGCAAGATGTAGTTACTTACTTACAGCTGGCCATTAAATGTCACAGTTGCAAAGACTGTAACCTGAACTTCGCTGTATTAAAGAGCCAGCATTCTGGGTACTGACACCATTCTTCCACACTAAGTATCTGCGCAACATATAGTGGTTATGAGGGACTTAACATGAACATTACAATGTGCCTGACACGATATCCTTGTGGGTAGGATGTTTTGCACAGCTGCGCCACAAACACATTTTTCAATTTGCATCCAAAAAAAGAAGCATGGAATGCATTCTAAAGATCTCAGCGAAGGAGGTATGAGAGCCTCTTTGGAAGAGGTAAAAAAAAGTTGTATACAAAGGCCATGGTCATCAGTTAAACTGGTCTGAAGTAAGAAAAGCAGGTCGTCTTGTTACTATTCTGCCTGCCACTGTGAGATTCTTTTATAGCTTTTTGTGCTGCTTATATAAGCAACAGGTATCTTCTACCCCAAGAGGCGACATGAAGCAGTGGTTTGAGAATTGGACTAAGACACTGAGAGACCAGGGTTTGAATTCCCACTTAGCCATGAAAACCTACTGGATGACCTTGCGCAATTCACACTCTCTCGGCCTAAGAGCAAGGGCATGGCAAACCTCCCTTGAATAAAGCTGACCAAGAAGACCCACAGAAAGGGTTGCTATCAGTCAGAGCCAGATGGAAGGTACATAGCAACAACATGACTCCAAAACCACTTGGGTGAAATTTCTGCATCTTTGAGAGTGAGAAATTGGCACATGGGTAGCAGCCTCACTGATCATGTGCATGAAGTGCCCTGAAAAGTGGATACTGCTACAGCTGCCACAGTCATGCTGGTCATGCTGGATGTGGCTAATGGAAGTTGCACCCCATGATAACGGAATAACCCCTATTCTCTACCATCTCTAGATGAATGAGCAATAGTAAGCTGTTAACTAAAACAACTTTGGTGAAAGCTAAAGGGGATGGGAGTACAGGGAACATGCCAAGGTTGTTGGAGTACTGCATAAAGTATGAAACATTCCTTGGGCAATTAACTTGGACATGCCTGCAGGCTTGGCCAGCATTTCCCTAGGACAGTTTTAAGCACTGATTGCAAGTCTAAGACATGCAAGGGCACTCCATCCATTGCGAGTGAAACTCTTATGGCTACCTTTCCTCAGGGATAATAAAATAAAATTTAAAGTTTGGTATCTAGTAGAATTAAGGAGACAAGGGGTAGTGTTACAGTTTATAATGAGGAGTCTTTAAGAAAGTATCAAACAGTAGCACTTTATTGGAAGTGGCATCATTGTGACTTTTTGAGTTCTGTGATGCATCATATAAATCACACTCAAGAGTTTTAAAAACTGAAATGCTGGGGTGTTTGAGTATCATAGCTATAGTCTTTTGGCACAGAATATTTAGAAATTCTTTCGTGTACACGCTTGGGAATCACTTGCGGTGGGACAGCTACCTGTAACATGCTCAACAGAACACAGGTCTGCTTTTTGCAATGGACCATAAACAGGCAAACAGTTAGTGGGTGTATGAGTGAGTGTCAAAAGTATTTTGGGCTGTGCATGTCAGGAGGAGATCAATTCAGATGATATGAGTACGTGTTGATAGTTTTAAGATTCCAGAGTCACGGTATAGAGGCAATAGCCAACAAAAATAGGCTCAAATAATAATGTGAATGAGATCTGAATCTCTCTTAATACTTTGTGTCAAGTGTCTTATATGTTCTCTTAAAATGCACTTTGGCAAATTTATTGGTTCTTAGGTTGTGTAAATTGCAGTGTGTTCCAGTACTTTCCACATCAATGGTAAAATGAATCCATTATCACTTTTATTCTCTATTTTTTAAAGAAAGTTATCCAAGGCCATTTTTGCACTATCCTGTTGTAATGCTATTATTCCACTTTCACCATTCTATGGAATCCTGGGGTTTGCAGTTTAAACTGCACTATAACAGGCTAGTGTGGAAATGGCCCAAGATGTGGAACCTAATCCCATAAGTAGCTTAGTACTTTGGATATCTCCATAAAGTCAGGAATAATACCCAGAGTAGGCCCCCTTTTTCACACTACACAATCACGGTGTTATGATTGCATTCAAACTGCCATGGTGGCTTCCTACAGTATCCCTCTGGGGTTTGGTAATTTGGCTGGAGGCACCCGGGGGAATTCTCTGGCTGAGGATTCCAAAGGCCCCTCCCTCCATGAACAATCCCAGCATTCCATGGGATGCTGCCATGGCAGTTCAAGTGGAATCATAGTACTTGTGTAGTGTGAAAGAGCCCCAGATTCACCACACCCCTCATACAAAAGCCATTGGCCACCACTGGCTTCATTTAACACTGGGTGTTGGGTTAGATCTCTGACTCACATCCTTTGGTAATAGGACATACGGACTACAATAAGTTCCCTTTTTGTTGAAGTACTCACTCAAGAAGATATATTAGGCTTCTTCCATTGGCCCTTTTCGTCAGGTTTCTGAGCTGTAAGCCACTAGGAGAAGATCTTGAAATGGAAGAAGTTACTTTTTGCACTGCAATTCCTAGAATCCCCCTAGCAGCATGGCCACTAATTTTATAGTGTTCTATCTTTGTTGAATCCTGCATTGAAAGATATATGCATTCTGCTAGCCACTGGGGGAGGCCTTGTAGGGTATAGTTTGAAGTAAATAACTTCCTGAGAACCTTGAGTAGGAGATGGAATAGATTACTTAAATAAAGCAGTAAAATGAAATTATCCCAAAAGACCCAAGAAGATGCTAGATGAACTGATTGTGAAGAAAATAAACTGTTCTTGGATTCTGATTTCTTTGTCAAGCAGTCCTCCAGCAGCAGAAATTCAGGTCAGTAGGTTTATTTGTCGGCATCTCATTCTCTCATGCTGCCTGTCTGCCTGCTGTGTTACTTTGAAAATGAGCTTGCTGAAATAAACAAGGGATCCTTCCCAAGAGCAGAGCAGACAGGCATTGTTGAGTAATGATAGGGTGCTCATCCAAGTGCTCACCAAGCCAAAACACAGCTGCTGTTTCACAGGGTAGGCTTGTCAGCTGCTAGAGCATCCCTGTGCAGTTAAATCTTTTGTAGCAAAGGTGATGCTGATTAATGAAAGTGCTCCCTGGAAAAATAAAATGTGGCCATCTCCTTATAGTGATGCAGTTAAACAGATGGGCCTCAATCCAGTGCCATGCCTACCCTGTGATGATGGCAGTGACAACAACAACAACAACATTGGGATGTGGTTACCCAATGGAACTTTCTTCTCCTTCCCTTTCCAGCTGTCAGTGCTGCCTGAAATCAGTTATGAAGAGTTTCTCAGTTCTGCAGAGCATGTTTCGAGGGAGGCGTAGGAAGGTGTGGAAATATCCACCTTCCCATTTCTGCTGGATTCTGCTCTTTTCTCAACAGAGCTCCAGCACTGGATAATGCCCTTACGATCTGTAGCCATTTCTACTCTACACTGTTACAGTGCTATTGTTCCACTTTCAACATCCTATGGAATCTTGGAGTTTGTAGTTTAGGGAGTGGCATTTAGAATTCTCAGCCGGAGAGCTCTTGGTCCTCAGTAAACTACAGACCCGCAGGATTCCATAGGATGCTGAAAGTGGAATAATAACACTATAACAGTGTAGAGCAGAAATGGCATGCAATTTTACACACCTCGAGGTTCCAAGTCAACTGTGGTCTTTAAACTGGTTTTGAAGGGATAATTTTGGTTACTGAGTCTTTTTGATCTCAGTAGCTGACAGAATATTGGACTGTGAAACCCTGAGTTCAGGACTTTCCTCAGATTTTCCCCTCATTGACTTTGGGATGGAAGGCATCACCTCTTAGTGTACCCTTGCAGGATTTCAAGTATGGTGCATATTTCCTTGGAGGAGAGATGATGATATACAGGAATGAACAATTAAAAAGTGCTAAAATGTGACAAGCGCTAGAAATTGCTGTTTATTATCCCATGGCCACTGCTAGGCACACCAGAGACCCATGAACTGTGCCCTAAAGCCCCACCCACTGTGTTTGGTGAGTTCAAACGAGGTTGGTCAGGCTCACAGCATTGTTGCAGAGACAAACATGGGCCATTTCTGCACTATACTGTTATAATGCTATTATTCCACTTCCTGGGGTTTGCAGTTTAGGGAGGGACATTTGGAATTCTCAGCCAGAGAGCTCTTTGGCCTCAGTAAACTACAAAGTCCAGAATTCCACAGGATGTCGAAAGCGGAATAATAGCACTATAACAGTGTAGGGCGGAAATGGCCACGTTGTCACCGAGCTCTGCGCTGACACTGCAAAGGGAGGAAGCTGCCTCTGTTTGGTCGGCATCCCCATAAGTCTTAGGACTCTTTCTTCTACTTGTTCTGTATTTGAATATTCATACTGCCTATTGAGGGAATCTAGGAAACTAAATATTACTTTTACATTATTGTTAACTGTAAACATGCTGTATGTTTGTGTAATAAGCATAGCTATCTAAAACTTTTACCTCAGATTTTTCTTGTGCCTGTAAAATTTTTTAAACTAAATATGCTTGAAGAAATTCTGAGAGTATGTAAAGTCAGTAACAGAGACAGTAAAATAAGTGTCATTGTTTTAGTGAGAAACAGGGATTCTTCTTTGCTTATAATAAAAAGAAATGCTAAACCCTTTAATTGAATAAGTAGGTATGTTTTGATGTGTAGCTGATATCAGTCTGGTTCATAAAGAGAGTACAGCAGCAACTCCAGAAATTTCTGTTACATATTGGATTTATGCCCCTGAAGGCAGCCAATAAATTTACAAACACGCTGAAACATGTATGGCTTTTTAAAGAATAAACTTGGACCATCCATAAGTACATGGAGACTAGCCTCCTTTTTTCTGCTGTTTTAGCTGATGTTAGCCAGATGGCAGATACCAGTACTTTGCTCTTTTATGTGATATTCTGTTGGCAATATGGATGTGTGACATGACACATTTGATTCACTGTTTAGTGACTCTTGTTTCAGCTTTGGTGACTCTGTTTCAGCTTGGTGCAATGAAAGTTTCCTTTGGAAAAAAAATCAGAAAGCTATTCTAATTTTTCGTAGGAGTAAAGTACTGGATGGATTTTGGCATGAGCCTTGTTTTTAGATTTGTTGGTGTTCCAGTGGCCATCTGCAAAATGCTAAAGTTTGGTGCTGCAGAATAATATGAAAGTGGGTCATATATTAGTGAAGTTATTTACTATAACTTTACTGTATTAGTGAAGTTAGTAAAGTTTGGAATTGCAGAATAATATGAAAGTGACTTATATATTATTTGGCTGAATTGCTAGAACAGGGATGTATAGCTGATAACAGATTTAGAGGTTTAGTTTCATCCCTGAGACCCTCCATGGGCTTGCAAAAATGCCCTCAAAAAACAAACAAACAAAACAAAAGCAAGTCGAGAGAAGTTCCCTCTGATTTTGAAAAATGCTCAATTTTTAATCAAATAGTACAGGTACACTCTGCAGCTTTTCTGAAAGGGGCATTGCTTGCCCTGGAGTATTTAGGAGAGAAGGTGCATTTGTTTTTGGAGCCACAGAAAGAGGGGTTGGGGAGCACAAAAATAACCTTGGGAGGGATACATGTGACCCCAGGGCCACTCTTAATTATCCTGAACCAAGCGGTTCACTGTCTCAAAACAGAAGTGAGCAAGTGCATGGGGGCTTGGGGACAATTTTTTCCCCAGACCTCCTATGGACTACACTCCCCAGAGGAGGCTGAAATATTCTGCGGTCTTTTGCAAAATGCAACAAGAAGTTACTGTTTTGAGAGGAACTACAGAGGAAAAGGCAGGTATTTGGAGGTAATACAGGGTTCTGAAGTGATTTTGGGTAAGATGGATATTTTTTAAAATATATTTTCCTGTGCTTGAGTTTTCTGCAGCAAAACTTGCCCCAAAATTATGCTGATTTTTTTTTTAAATGTGGGATATGGGACTTTGGGAGATTGGTAGGGATTCCAGAGGTCACAAAAGTGGGTCCAGGGGCCACATTAAGCCCATGCCTATCCTAAAACAATAGGTGAGGAATTGATTCCCTTCCCACATGCAGGTGCCTAGTGCATTTTTCTGAGACAAGTCAGGACATGATTTAGCAATAACAGTGGTCTGATGTGGAATCTGTGTGAACATAGAAAGGGAAAATAAAAACCTTTTAGGCCATAAAACCAGTGCTTGACCATGCAGGATAGAATTTTTTAACGTGTGAGGTAATTTGAGGTTTCCATTAGCCATAGAATTCTTGTCCTTTGTTCACTTTCTTTGTTGTTTGTTAGGATAAGCCACAATATGTTTTCTTCTGTCATTCTTTATCTACACAGGAGATCATCTCAGGCATTCATACTTAGAATCAGTTCGCTCATAATGAGACACCTCAATTTGTGTTAACCAGCAGATCTAAAATGATACACAATTAAAAATACAAAAAGGAAAAATAAAACACTGAAAGTACAAAGAACAAAAACATATGCAGCAGCATACATTTAGATATTTGCATTTAAGACTTCCTTGCAAAGAATAAATTTGTGCTTAAAACATCATTGTGGTTGTTATATGCCTTCAAGCTATTTCCAGCTTATGGCAACCTTAAAGCAATCTGTCATGGTGTTTTCTTGGCAAGAGTTGTTCTGAAGGGGTTTGCCTTTACCTTCCCCTAAGGCTGAGAGAATGTGACTTGCCCAAGGTTGTCCAGTGGGTTTCCATGGCCAAGCAGGGGTTCTAACTGGTCTCCTGTTGTAGCAGAATACTCAAATTGTGACACCACACTGGCTCTCAACAAGATATTCTGTGCTAAATACACTGTTTTCTGTGCAAAAAAGGTTGGCTTTCTATGAAAAACAACCTTTTATGTGTGTGTGTGTGTGTACAAGTGATCTGCAAAAAAAGTCTCAAAATGTGAGAAAGTATTGAAAAAAGTGTGCATTTAAAAACTTGTAGTAGAAAAAATCATAATTTCACCCAGCAGTGAGAAAACTTTTGAAATTATTCTTTCTTGCACATAAGAACAAAGTAGGCAGAGATTTATATTGTTATAAACATAAATAACATTAGTATCAGCAGTTCAAAACATCATTTGAATTTTTGGCTATGACTAATGCAAACTGTTGCTTAGGGTATAGCCTTCATTGGGGCAGTGTACCGATTTGTGTTTTTAAGAAATAATGCATTCTTTTAGGATTTCAAGCCTTCATGTCAGTTCCTTTATCCTGCATCAGAGCTTGTTTTTCATAATTAATAGTGGGGTAAACAGAAAACATTCCAAAATCAACAATAGTTTTTGTGGACATTTTTTTGTATTTGTCCTACAAAGCTCAATGCCATGTATAAAACATTTGAAAGTGTAGCCTAAGCTTTCAGATTTTGTGGCAAAGGGAGTGAGGTAAGAGATTGAGACCCAGGAACACTTGATTTTATTAGTCTCTTAAACCATTGTAAGAATTTACAAGAGCTGGTTGCATCGTAAATTATAGCTAATAAAAGTAGCAGGTGGCACATATTTCAAGCAGCGTATTAAAATGCCTCTTCTTGACAGGATCAGCAAAACAACACCACTGTCTGACTTGCTACAAAGCCAGGCACTTTTTTAAAAAAAAATAAAGAGATGTAATTTTAATGACAATTCTGCCATGTTGCTCCGTGCAAATCATTGTAACTGCCCCAGAACTAATTATAAGTTTAACATCTTTCTCAACTCTTCACTTGTATTATGTGGGCCATAATTGCACAGAACAAACATCAGTTTTGCAGCAATGAGTACACTGGTTTGGAAAATCTCTGTGGCTGTGACCATGCTATGCTACATATAAACATCTCCCCTCCCCCAGTGTGACAGCCAGTCTCAAGTGCAAGGAAGACCCTGGCATTTGCTTTAAATGCACCCTCCCTGAAGTGTTCCTCAATTGTTGTCCTTTTACAAGGAATTAAAAGCAAAAGCAATACAAAACAAAATCCTGCCAGCATATCGGACTTTGATTGGAAGAGGAGGAAGGGGACATGGTTCCCGAGATCTGCCATCATCATGACTACATCTCCTGATTCAATGCCCTAAAACCTACCTTAGAAGCTAGGTAGCTGCACCAACTGAAGGAGTTCCAAGTGGTTCTGTTACAACTGTTTTTCAGACTATGCCTCCCTGGAAAGAGAGGGTTAGACATGTCATTTACTGCACCCTGAACTCCTTAAGTTGTTGCAGCTGCCTAGCTGCTATGGTGAATTGGGGGGGGGGCATTTGTGATTGTTGTAATTGTGTTGCAACCATAAATGTGAATTGCAGAGTTTATATTATTGTAAGTCTGGCCAGAAAAGTTGGATGCTTTTTGTCCTGCTCAAGAGTTTAACCGCCTGCAAAAATGAGTAGGGATTGAAGTCGCTGTAGTTTACTGGTGCTACCTTCTTTTTTACAAAAGTTTGCTTTGTGCTGCAACATTGTCTCAGATATGGGTCATTTTTTAAAAAGGAAGGAAGGAAGGAGGGAAAGAGTTACTCTCTCTGAGGGCCCAGTGCTTTTTTAAATAGTAGTGTTTTGTAAACCCTCTCTTGCTTTTGCTTAAACCTAGCAGGAGAGAAAGAGAGAACAACTTCCTTATGATTATTACTGCTCTTTATTTCATACTCAGTGAACCATAGTCTTTATTTAGTTCAATGGACTCCCAGGTGATATTTTGGAGAGACATCTTCTTTGTTATGGGAAGGGGACTGTTTGAATTTGGTCAAATAAATGCAGTTTGAAACTGAACATGCATCTTGAAATACATGCCTTGATTTGTTATCATGTTTGGGTTATTTGGCTAATAATAATGCTATGATTATATTGAACTATTTAATACCTCTTAATGTTATATATAAATAAAAATTAATTTAAAATACAGGACACATACATTTGTAAAAATGCATAACAGTTGATGCTAAAACATGGAGAAGAGAATATTGGTATGCCCTTATCTTCCTCCCCTGCAGAAAGTAACATGTTACAGGTAACACAGTGACTTGGAATGCATTTCCCCTTTGCTCTAGTTTGCTCATGCGTGTACATCATGTTATTTCTCTGTGTCTGCTGTATACTTGATAATTGGCTGGTGACTCCCTTGAAATGCACTGTATTTGAAGCAATATTAATTTGCTTATCTTTTCTCCAGGTGTGTCGCTATGGGGAGAGGTGAAATAAGGGCATTGCTCCCCCTGTAAGAATTCTGTCCTGGTGAATTTTTTTCCAGTTTCCAAACGTCCAGCATTGCAGTAACTTAAAACATCAATTGAGCATTTAGGAGCAGTTTAGGTATCCAACGAAAAAGGGGCAGGCAATGCGAACAAAGGAACATGAATAAAGCAAATAGAAGAGTCTAGATGTGAATGTTTTTCAGTGTCTCACTTTTTGCAATGCTAGAAATTGGGAGACTAAAGGAAAATCTCATTGGGAAGTAGAATGCGTATGGGGGGTAATGCTCTCATTGTCTCACCCATAGATGCACCCCTAATTCTATCCATGATGGCCTGTTCCCCACATGTAACTTTTTATGTTTTGTTGTGGAGTAGTATGTAAACTATGGCTAGTGTACTGGAAGCACTACATAGTTATGTTGACTTAGTTGTGTGGCTAAGTAGTGTCTCCTGGGTTAGCCCCTTAATCCTGATTTATTGGGCAGCAGCCCCTGTGGACAGCAGGGGGCTGTTCTCCTGTTGATGGGGATCCAGCAGTCCCCTTCTTATGAGCAGTCCTGTGACAGTCAGAAGCAGGATCCCTCTTGCAATTCTTCCTTGCAGAGGAGATCACTCACAGGAGGTGGGTGGAAATGTCACTTGGCTGCATCCTGATCAACAAGAGAACAGATGTCCATCCCTTGTAGAGGCTGCTGCCTGGTAAGCCAGGACTGGCTGACTTTCATGATCCCTACACATTCCCTACATTATTGAATAATAGGGATTGTGAATATGAATCAGTTACAGCTGCATATTTCTAAATTATCCATTTGTTACTGTGATTTTAAATTCCAGCTCTAGTTTAGAAAACACTAGAAATTTTATTTTGGTTTATACCTATATAAACATCAGGAATCACTTTAAAGAGGAAAGATGACCATCTGACAAGTCTTAGCCAAGTGCAGTTTTGTAAATGCTGCCATCTTTGGCAATCTCCACATTAAAAGGAGCATTTTATTTGTGTGAATGGTTTGACTATAATGTATAAATTGTGGATAAGACAGCTGTAGGGCATTTAAAACCAGACCTCACTTTAGGCGAATATTTACAATTCTTAATTGGCTTATTTCATTTCTTGTAAAATAAGTGGACCAGGTAGATCTAACCTCCTTTTTCCTCCATATTATCTGGAACGTTTAGAAGCTGTAGACCTTACTGAGGTTTTGATTATATCTGTCTATTAGCTGTCTCTACTCTTACTGCTACTTGCATATACCCCCTGAGCTAAAACACGTTGAATGTTTTTTGCTGCAGTGGCACATCAGAAGGCATGGCAAGGCTGCTGATGCTGAAGGCACTCAGATGTCTCCCTTCAATTGATCATTCTGCTGAGCCAGAGGATGCTTAATTAATTTGTTTTAAAATTCCTCTGCATCCCATGGACGGTGGTTGTAAATCAATGCGAGCTAAAGCCCTAATTCCAATCAGCTCATTTTAATACAGCTCGTTACTGCATTGAGATGACTAGTGCCTCTTCCCCCAACCTTTGGAAGGCCTGCAGGATGGGGCAGCCTTTGGCCATGAGCTCATTGTCATAACATACTGAAACTTTTTATTCTAGGCTCTCCTGTACCAGCCTACTTCTTCTCCATATGCTATGTACAACTAAGTTTGGACTGTGCCTGTCAATGCAAACTGCTTTTGAAATGCAGAACAAGTAAAAAAAAACACTGGTAGGCCTGTTGTCAAGTACCTGTCCTATAATCCTGAGTGTGTCTATTTGTGGGGTGTGCTTGTTTCCAAAACTGGCTTTTTTCCTTCAACATGCTTTAAAGATTTTATGTATACACCTAAAATGGAAACCTATAAATTCTTCATATATCAACATCACTGAGAAAAACCCCACGTATGAGAGAGGGATGATGTGAAAGAAGGGGGATCCTCACAGGTGGATATGCTGGCTCATGCATGCTTGCCTTAAGTTCTTACAACTTCATATCTGTTCATTTCTTTTCTTAGGGAAGGAAATGAAAAATTATTAAAGACGGGTTTATGGAGTGTCAGGAAGCCTTGATGAGGAAAATCTTAGATGGGCAAAAATCTTCATAGTTGGGACCTGTTCTGTGTGAAAAATGCATGTTCATACAGGAATGTTGTTTTCTGTGTAGAGAATGTGTTTTCTGAAGAGAAATACTTTCTGTGCACCCATATACAATTTTTGGTATGGAACAAGTCCCAAAGTGTGAATGGTCATTAGCACTGCACAGTTTTCAATAACATTGTTGCACTGATGAGAAAAATGATGAAATTATTCATTCTTGCCTGTAAAAATGAATTTTATGAAGGGGTACATCCCAAGTGAATACCCTAAAGACACCAGATCCCAGCTGATCTTGGAAAGTGAGAAGGGTCAGCCTTGGTTAGTACTTGGATGGGAGACTATCAATGAATACCAGGTGCTATAGGCTATATTTCAGAGGAAGGATCTGGAAAACCCACCTCTGAGTATTCCTTGCCTATGAAAAACCTGTGAAATCCATGGGGTGGCCATAAATCAATGAATGACTTAAAGGCACTTGCACATGCATACATCCCTAAATTTGTGTACTTCTTGTGTATTACGTGTGATCCAGCTTTAGCTGTGAATGAGAGTTTTAATTCAGTTCATTTTAGTTGGGAATGTGTGGAAAATTAACAGAATTCAAATGTAGAAGAAAGTGAAAATGATAGATTTACTCATAACAAGCCTTAACACAATCCTTAAGTAAATTAATCTGTTACAGTGTACAGCTAACATGTTACTAATTGAGACATGCTTGTTTAATAGGACATGTCTTATGTTTTATAAAATTGAGATAACCAAACCCAGACAGTCAGAAGAAAGAGTTCTTACCAAAAACACAAACCTTAAGCTCAGAATGAAGAGACAATGACAATGACAAGCAATAAAAGTGCTTTGAAAATGATTGATTCCAAACTAAAATGCAACATATCTGTTTTTCATAGAACTCTGAGACTTTTATTGATTTCTTCTGGACTGAACATAGGAATTGCTACCACCTATATAAATAGGTAAGAAAGTTTTTAATGTTTTCATATTGTGGGGAACACTCCTTGATTTAAAGCATTGCTAGGCAAGTAGGGTGTATCTTGGGACCAACTTCCTTCTCCTCTGAATCATCAGTTTTTAGAGTATAGCTTGGTTATCTCAATAGGCTGTTGGTGCTTTCCTTCTTCCTCTTGTGTGATTTGTTTTTATTATACTTAACCTAAATTATTAGTCACCTCTGGTTCATAATTTAAGCTGAAAGTGTGGACATCCAATAGTCACTTCCCAAGAATGGGTCAAGCAGGTATAATGTATCTTCATAATAAAACAAATTGCTTTAAAAGCATTGAGAAGTTTAATCTCTCTTTGCCCTTCACTCTGGGAGCTATAATTCTGTGGTCAAGCCAGAGAAGTCTCCACACAGTGACCAAGAGAGAGGTCCGGGGATGTTTTGGTAATAGGAAAGTTGTGTAAATGTACAAAAATGCCCTTGTGAAAGCAGTAAATTGACTATCTCTACTATCCTGGCAAGTTGTAAGGAGGATTTATCACACATGAAGTCCAGATGTATGTCAGTCTGTTAGAGAATGGGACTGAGTATTCAGAGTAATACTGTAATTAGGCCCAATAATTTTCACAAGTTTAGACAGTGGAATGCCCTCTTGAAAAACTGATTAGTTTTTGATAGAGATCAAATTCCTAAGAAATTACGCAGGTGGATTACTTTTAAAGATAGGGTGGCCAAGAGTTTTCTTCCACCCCAGACTCTCTAAAATAGAGGTCTCTGGCTGTTATGAGCTGAAGGGCACTTTTGAAATTTTGAGAAAGTGTTGTGGACACATCACAAAATGGTTTCCATTGGGTGCCAATCCATGACATGGCTGTCATGGTGGGTGCAACCAGTCACAGAGCACCAAACTGACATAAAAATAATCTGTTACTACTGAAACACCAGTAGATACGTCTACTTCTTTCACAGAAAGATACTGAGGAACATGAATATGTGACAGACCCCACAAATATAGAGCCATTCCTTTCAACCTATGGATTTCTGTATGTCTTTCAGGATCAACACAATCTCTCTCTCTTCTTGTCTTCTCCCCACACTCCCTACACACAAGTTCCACTCACTGCAGTCACTGATTTGTCTTAGCATCACCTTCCACACATGTCCTGCACCCAAGAGGCCCTTTTCTATTCTATCACCCCCAATCAGCACATCTTACAAGTCTTCCCAATCTGTCCTGTTGCTTTCCATGGGCCTCCTCATTGTCTTCCTGGCTGCCTGCTTTGTTAGATTGCCCCTCAGTTTTCCCCAGCCCTAATGATTCCTGCTTCTACTCCTCAATGTTCTCTATTCGCACTTCAGAGCTTCTGAGATTAATGGGATAGCAGCCATCTCAAAGGTGCTTGACAGAAATGCATTTGTGAGGTTATATTTCCAAATGAAGAATGTCTGTGCAATGTAGCTTGCTGTTTAGATAAATGCAATGTAGGAAATAAACATCTCACAAGTTTATGTTACAGAATGCCAATGCTAATTTACACCAGAATTTGCCTGGTATTACATGGACCAAATTACATGGGATGCTAAACATGTCACTTGAATTTTGTCAAGGGCAGTTTGTGACCAGTACTTATTGGTGTTGTGAGCAAATCAGAAATAGTAGCTAGAACTAACATGATAAAACAAATCTAGAGGAACGTGTATGTTTATACACCCACAAGGAGAGACACCCATGCACTAAAAAGGTATAAATCCACACACTCTACTGGGATTCCAGGTGACATCCATATACTCCACACCAGTAGAGTTTGGAGAAAAAAAGAAGTGGGAAAAATAAAAGAATTGAGAAGAAAATTCCTGCAATAGAGGTGAGAGAAAGGCAGAAAGAAGGAAAGGATGCCAACAAAGAAGATTGAGAGATGGAAGTTGTGGGATGAATAGAAAGACAATTAGCCCAACAATTGTGTTTGGAGAAAAGAAGGAGGTATTGAGAAGCAGAGTAACCCAGCAACAGAGGCTGAAGGAAAAAAGTCATGAGATAATAGAAAGAAGAGATTATTCAGCATGAGACCCACGTAAGGAAGAGGGAGTAGACAGGAGACTAGGCCAGTAAGGAATGTTGGGAGAAAGAAGGCCCAGCAACAGGGATGGGAACAAAAAAGAGCAGAAAGAAAGGAAAGTGACTCAGGAATGCTGGGTTAGAAGTGAGGTGTGTAAAAAGATGGTGAGTACTGTGGCAAGCAGTGCCAGAGGAAAAAGAAGGAAAAAACAGGGATAACCCAGCAAAAGAGACTGAAAGAAAGAAGCAAATTGTCATGTTTTGTGAGAAAAATTCAAGGCTCCAAAAGTAGTCAGAGAAAGACTGCAAAAGGAAAAAAAAAAACATTTTTGTATGCTTATAAATATTGTTGGATTAAAACTGGAAAACATGGTTCTCTGTTACACTTGGGACCATAGGCATTTTGCTTATAAAACACAGAAAATGTCATCTAAAATTAGATTCACAAGTTATGAATCAGGATTAAACTTTCATAACAAAATTAGACAAGTTCACAAGACAACAGATAAGAAAAATCCGGAACAAGTGCATAGTTTCAAGTAAATCTTTTCAGGATAACAAGATGTGTTATATTAACATCCTCTCATGGTGAGTGGTTTGACAGAGTTAATATCTTGTGCGGGGGGGGGTATTTTCAGTTTATTTATTTTTGCTTAAATTGCACATCTATTGAGATAAAGGATTTAACACACTGGAAAGCCAAAGCATTGATGGAAGGGTTTTTAGTGGAGTTAAGAGTTGGGGGATGGAATTAGAGGCTTAAGAATCAGCGTGCGGGCCAGATACGTCCAACTTCATACTGAGTGAAGATTTGTCAAGCCTATTCTGTTTAAACCTGGATTATAAACTCTTCAGGCCAGATATTTGCCTTTTAAATAGGTTTTAAAATGTGTAGAGTTATTAATGCAGAGTTATTTGCCCATAACAGTATATGGCACTCAGATGCCTTTTAAGCTTCTCACGACCTGGTTCCACTCTAATTTTTAGCCCTTGTGTTATGATACATCTTTGTCTATTCTTCCAAATCTACTGCATTTAGTCTCCCAAAGATTTCTTGTCCACTTATCATGACACTGATTCTTGTGTCTCAGTCACATGGCATAGAAGACATCTCATGAAGTGTCCATGTTGCCTCCTTTTCCCTTCCTTAATGTTCTTTCTCAAAGCATAACTTTTCTCTATTTTTTACTTCCTTAATCCTCATTCCCAACTGTAACCAATTTTAAAGTACATGCAGCTTCATTTTTCCTGTGCTCATTCCTTCATAATCTGCCCTCCCTATTCCACCATCCTGCTTTCTCATTCTTTAATCATTGTTTTCAGTTGTGAGCTCTTAGGAACAGGGGCCTATCTACTTTGGTCTATGAACTCTGCAAGATGCTGTGTGGACTGGTGGCAGAATGCATGCAGAATGCATATAGAATGCATATAGGTGTGCTCTCTTTTTACATCATGGGATAAAGAGATTGAAATGAACTTTTGATTTTACAAAATTCTTCATCAGAGTCTATCTTGCATGGTCATGCTGAAGGAAATTTAAAAATAGATCAGACAGACAATCCAAAAAAATTTATTTGCAATCAAGTGGAACATAGAAATCATAAAACTACATGATGAGAAATGGGATAGAATACTACATTTTATGATGAGAAAAAAAAAAGATAAAAGGCGTAGTCAACCTTAAAATCAACAATCTACTACGATCCACATGACCGGGCAATACTCAACATTTTAGAACTTGATAAAAACATTTGTTTCACCCTCATGACTATAATTTCTCCTTGGATTGATTCAGGGAAACAATTTTGAATAGGATTAATTTTATGTTCAGTAATGTCCTGATTAAAACGCAACCGCCTTAAAAAAATACATGAAGTATTGTTTCTGCCTCAAGATAATTGCAGCAGCAACATCCAGCCTCATAGAAAAATTTTGCAAATTCTCATAGGTAGACAGTTATAGCAAGGCAGGGTAGTAATATTTCTGAAATTAAGAAAAGTGAAGAATTTTGAGTGGTACCCATTTATTTGTCGTATATATCAGAACAGAGACCGTTACTCCCCTCTGCATATATATGAAAATATGTGAAATGACCTTAGAGATCAATATACTGGACCAGTATCAAACATACTGTTGTATTTTAATGTGTACTTATTGGTGGTTTAACTTCCCACCATCAGCCTTGTGCTTAATGGCATATTGTCCATTACTGTTTGCTTAGTGAAATAAGTTGCTGTACTTATAAAATTCTAATAAAAATAAAAATATTTATATAAAGAATTTTTTAATTCCTAAATATGAAAAAGTAGCCAGAGAAGCTGTTTTGATAAGGGCATTATATGCCCTCTCTAACTGGCCCAAGTCCCCATTCTGACTGCAGCATTTTGGACCTGCTGAAGTTTCTGAACAGGTTCCAAAGGGAGCCCCATATAGAGTGTGTTGCAGTAATCCAAATGGGATGCAATCAAGGCATGCGCCATCATAGCCAGATCTGAAATCTCAAGGAACAGACACTGCTGATATACTAGTTTTGACTGTGCGAACACACCCCTGGCATCCAGGCTCAGACCTGAGTTCAGGAGAACACCCAAGCTGCAAGCCTGAGATTTCAGGGAGAGTGTAACCCCATCCAACATAGGCAGAGTGCTTATTCCTTGATCTGCCTTTCAGCAGAAGCACCTCTGCCTTGTCTGGATTAAGTTTCAATATGTTTGCCCCCATCAAGTCCATTACTCTCAGCAGACATTGATTCTATACGGGGACCGCTTCCTTGGAAACAGATGGAAAGGAGAGACAGAGTTGTGGATGTATTGGTGACACCAAACCTGAGAACTCCAAACCCCCAAACCTGACAACGCCAAGTCCCTACAAATAAAATGAAGTACAGATTTCATGTCTTTAAAAAAAGCTACAAAGAGCTTCTCATTCTTTAACTATATGCATTTATCAACTGAAAGCTATTCCATGATACAAAGCAGAATGACCCAGACCCTTGTGTGCAATTCCCTTCAGATCTCAGAATCATCACTCAATCTTTGAGTTTGTTACTCAAGAAAAGAGCATAGTTTTGTTTCTTTATGTCTTTATGCATGTATTTATTTTTGCTGTTATAAGAAAGAAATGGCCAGGATTCCCTCAAACAATGTTCTTAAAAACTGAATTTTAGTTTCTTTTGGCTTTGTTGATGGCATTATGCTTACTTTATTAATAAAAGAGAAGAGGGTGGCCAAAAGTGGCCAAAACGGGAGCCTGCCAGCTCACATTATCGTTGAGTAATTCCAAGGTGGTGTTTCCCGCTTTTTCACATTGCCAGGCTTTTGTCCTTCTCTTTAAAAAAGCAGTGCCAGTTCCAATTTTTTTGGCAGGGGGAGTGATCTTAGGGGCCAGTGTGATGTAGAAATTTGGGTGCTGGACTATGATTCTGGAGACAAGGATTCAGATCTCCACTTGGCCAAAGGCAAACCCCCCTCTGAACAAATCTTGTCAAGAAACCCCTGTAATAGGTGTGCCTTAGGGTCACTGTAAGTCAGAAACAACTTGAAAGTACAAAGCAGCAGCAACAGCAACAACAAAGTGTACTTAAGAGAAGATGCTGTCAGTGAGTCTCTTGCTTTAGTTCACCCGTTTGCCACTGTCATAGCTGTCTGTCCTCTTGCTCTTTCCCTTGGAGCCCAGTCTGAACCCAGGAAGTGCAAGGGGGAGTCATTTGTCATACCACCCTGAACATGACTGATCTCATTTGATTTTGGAAGCTAAGCCAGGTTGGACCTTGTTAGTCTCTGGATGGGAAACCACTAAGTAATTCCAAGGATCCCAAGTCAGAGTTAGGAAAGAATGCTGTTTGAAACCCCCCGAGGGCATTCACTGGAGCTGATATTTTGCCCCTTACTTGCCAGGTGAATGCCTAATTAATGACCACACCCTAGCCAATTTTCCCCAAATCCAGTTGAAGCAGTGACACATGTGGGGCAGGCGAGGAGTTAATAGGCCTTTGCCCCAACCTGTCATGTGGGGCAGCCTGGTGCAAAGTGCACCAGTCACACATTGGTGGCTTCATTCGGGCAGAGCATCAAACTCCTCTCCTCCACGCTGCCGCAAGGTTGCACATGCTCAAGGAGGCTTTATTGGTGCTGTATTTCAGACCAGCTGCTATTTCTGAAGCCCTCAAAGAATAGAAAATACTTTGCAATAATCCAGACTGGATGCAACTGAGGTGTAGATTTGTCACTTATTCACAGCTAATGTGAGATCCTCCCCGCCACCCCCACCCCCCGTTAGCTCTTTTTCATCTTTCATCAGTCTACAATATTCTGAGCCAGAAGGCAAAACCCTGCTCTGCTTTAACAAGGGCCTGTTAGATTCCCATCTACCCCATAATGACAGGTCTTCCTTATCCTCAAAGCTCTGCCTGATGAAAGTCAGGGTCTAAGTATTAGAGGACTTTGGCAAGGTTAATAAAAGAGTGATAGTGTTGCACTAATGATTAGAGTGACTGAGAAATGTTATTGGCATTGAAATAGGTACTTTTGAATGGAATGTGGCTGCTTTTGGCTGAAGCACTAAAGGATGGTTTAGCATTAGAAGAATAAGCCTAGCCTTCCCCAGGCTTGTATGGTCCCCACTGTCTCCTCCTCCTCTGGTGCGGCTGTGAGAAGGACATGATTAGATCACTTCTGTTTTAAATTGATTGCAGTTGAGCGTGTTATCTGAACTTCAACCTACGGTGAATCCTCACTATGGTTAGTGAAAGCAATCCCGCCTCAAACTATGGCTTGAGCCATACAGGCTCCCAGGGCCCTACGATCTACAGGGGAAGGCTTTCTCTCTGTCCCACCCCCATTTCAGGCTCACCTGATGAGGACACGGGAGAGAGCCTTCTCCGTGGCTGCTCCCACCCTGTGGAACTCTCTTCCACAGGAGGCTAGGCTGTCCCCCTCCCTGCTTTCTTTTCTCCCGGAGGCAAAAACGTTTTTTTAAAAGCAGGCTTTTAATGAGTGAGCCAGGGAGCTTTTATATTTATTTATTAATCTTTTTTTTTAAAAAGTTAAGTTTTTATAATTTTATATGTTTTTAATTCTTTTGAACTTCTTTTGGAAGCTACCTTGGGTCCCACTGTGGGAGAAAAGGTGTCATATAAATACAATGAATAAAATAGTTTATTTGGCCTCAGCATAGTTAAGACTAACCACAGTTTGTCTGGCTTTAGCGAATGCATTAATCAAAAATAGATGTGAAATTTTTTTTCCATGTACTCATGGGGATGAGGAAAGCAGACAGACATCAATGCTAGCGGTAGTGTAGTGAAGCTAGGAATCACAGGGCTTTTTGATTAGCAGGGACTGAGAAATTATCTGCCACCAACACCACTCTGGGACTTCCTTGTACCCTCTGAGTTTAGCTGCAGTCCCCAAGGTGGCTGGAATCAAAATGGATGGATTTCCCCAGTGGCAGTGGGTTTTTATGAGCTGTCCAGTGTATAGGGATTTTATGCTTATTCTCTTACTGCTAAACTGTGATCTAGTGTTCTGTTTGAATGAGCCCTATGGATAGTTAATCATCCAAGTCTTTCTCAGCAACTGCAAAGAAAGAGGGGGTAAAGGAGAGCTTTTCCTCTGGCTCCTAAGAAATCAGGTGCTATTCTTGTATATTTTGAGGACTCATCCGCTACACAGCTGGGCATGATTTCTAGCAAACTGCAAGATTAATTGTTCATAAACATATCTCCAACTAAAGGAAAACAAAGCCAATTGATTTTCTTCCTGATTAGCACTACTTTTTGTTTTAGGAGGATTCTAATACCCAGTAAGTGTCCTGACATTTCAGGAGAGTGGTTTATTTTGTAAGCTGAACTTTTCATCCCGTTCTGCTTGCCTGGGGATACTGTGAGGCAGATATAAAGGAGGCTGGACATAAATGAGAAGTGGCATTCTTTTCAGCCCTGGAACGGTAAATATGCTTATTTTGGAGAAATGTAGATAACTGTCTGTCTGGCACTGGAAGCTAGTTATAAAGCAACGACATACTCTCCTCATCCGCTCCCGCCCCCTATCTAGATTTGTTCTGGTTCAACTGTGTTACACGAACCAGGCCTCTGACAGATTTACACATCTAGGAGATGAACTGTCCTTATCAAACCAAATATTGAGCCAGAGGTAAAGAGATACCAAGACTGGAGTATCTGCAACTGCCCAGTGTGTAGTGCTGGTTTTCACACCCATGTACTGCCCATGTTGCCAATTTATTAGAAGTCATTCCTATTTTGACCAGTATGTGGCCAGTTTTAAAGGAGTAGGTGGGGTTTGGGGTGGTGAGTTTGAGTGGTAAACTAAAGCCTGGCTCTGGCTATAAAATTCTGTTTGAGCTGTATGTAGGATGAAGCCCAGTAAATAACCTGGGCGCTGTTCCATAATTTAATGCCTGTGCTCAAAGTGTCCCACCTTCACTCTCTTTGAACAAGAGGAACCCTTGCAGGCTTGTGTTTAGAGCCATGAGCGCCATGGTGTTTTTTTTTAATTTTTAAATTAGTTTTTAAATGGTTTTAATTTTATATATTGTTTAATTGAATTTTAAAATAATATATTTGTAACAATGTTTTCATGTGTTTTTAATCTGTGTTGATTCTAAGTTTTTGTAAACTGCCTTGAGTCCCAGTATATGGCAAAAGGCAGGCTATAGATGGACAATATATATATATATATATATATATATATATATATTAAAGGTTTCATATGGAAGTGTTTAACACATGTAACTCTTGCTTTTGTGGTAAAGATATGCTGGTATAGGGAAACCACACATTTGCAATGTGGTTCCATCCTTTCCATTTTACAGCAGACGTTAGGCAACCTTAATCTAGATTGGTGGAGTCAGAAGCAAACATAGATGGTAGTCTGCTTTGTGTTACCAAAGAAATATGAAAATGAGCTGTCATAAGAGTTTCTGTTTCTCATGGTCTAGCCTCTCTCCCCCAAGCCCAGAAGAAAGGGAAAAATATCAGAGTAAGAAAGCTGCTTTAAAAAGAAACTTTTTTAAAAAATCTGGGTACAGCTGCCCTCCACTATTGCAGGCTGCTTTTGATAAGAGATGACTTGGCCAGCTCTTCACTGTCTTCCTTACCCTCCCAAAGTTTCTCAAACCAGGGTCTAGCAAGAGGGAGTGATCAGCATACTGAGTGGCCTTTATATTTGCTGACTCAGGAGTAACTGAAAGTGACACTGCAAGATTGCTATTTTCTATTTTACTGTTACTTTTCCCAGATTTCTTCCTGCCTATCACCCCATACCCTTCCTTAATCTGCAGTGCATTTTCCTCCCTTAACCTGAGACAGACCTGGGTTAGCAAAAACTTGATTCGAATGTCTTTCTTCTTCAGCTGTGCTTAGGGACTTGATTCTTTTTCTCTTCATTTATGTCTCATCCTCTTCTCTTTCTCCTGCCCACTTCAGCTCTTCACTTACTGTCTGCTCCTTCCCATCTGTCTCTTTTGTTCTTCCTTTATTTATTTCCCTCTCCCCTTCACTCCTTCAGCTCCTGCTTATGCATTTTCTCCTCCCCCCTCTTTCTATTTCTCTAATATGTCATATTTGTATTCGTTGTCTTCCTTTTTTCCTGGTTCGCCTTCTCATTCACCCTCTTGATCTTTCTTTCTTCCCTCGTTTTCCTGAACACATTTGTCTTCTTCCTTCCTCCCCATCACACTTTTTTCGTTCCCTCATATGTTTTCTCCTTCTACTCCCTCTTTTCCTAGCTATACTCATCACCTTCCCTATCCATCTCACTGATTTTTTCCCTTGGCTCCTTTTCTCTCTCCAAACTGAAAACCCTGACTTGGATGTGTTAGCTTCTCAGTGCCATAAGTCCTATTAAACTGAATTGGACTTGCTTATAAATAGACATTCATAGATAGAATTTAGGCTTAGGTGAGTATGATCAAGGAGTCTCCAAGGAAAAACAGGTGAATATTCTTCAAGGGAAAGTTTTATTCCACATAACAGGGCATAAATTCAGTCCTGAATTTATCAAGACTATGTGTGTGTCAGTCACACACAGTTTTCACAGGTGTCATGCTGGAATGTTGCAGATTAAAAAAGAAAGAGCCAGTGAAGTATCTTTGTTGATTTTACCAGTGATGTCCAGCCAAACTTAGCCAAACTTAGCTAAACCTTGGTGGCGCAGTGGTTAAATGCCTAGTACTGCAACCACAAGGTTGTGAGTTCGATCCTGCCGGACTCCAAGGTTGACTCAGCCTTCCATCCTTCCACAGGTCGGTAAAATGAGTACCCAGATTGTTGGGGGCAATTAGCTAAAACACATTGTAAACCGCTTAGATAACACTCAGTTGATAAGCAGTATAGAAATAAATGCTATTGCTATAATCAAACATAAGCTAATCATATCCTAATCACAATACAACTTTTCAGACATTAAATATTTTGATCCAGAGTTTTACTTGAGACAGTGGCAGTAAGGTGCAAAGATTATTTTGAAGGTGTCCAAGTTAGCTATGGGTGTTACCTATGTGAAGATGACCCTGGAAAGCTAAGAAATTTGGCTAGGGAAATGAGTCTTCATCTCCAGGAAACATTTTTATATTATTTGTGTACAGCTTAGTTCCCAGTTATATGATGGTCTGTATTTTACGATATGAGCCAGCCTGTGTTTACGGGGATCTTTTCAAGAGGCACTTTTTTCTGTCCCAGAGGTATATTTGGTGAAAACAGGGGAGACGGCCTTCTCAGTGGCTGTTCCCAGGATCTGAAATTCCCTTCCAAGAGAGGCTAGTCTGGTGCTCTCCTTGCTATCCTTCTCTAGGTAGGTGAAGAACAAAGGGGGCTAAACATTCCTCTCCACAAGTGAAGATTTTTATGTTTCAATAGACCTTGGAGAACTGATTGCTCAAAGGGAAAGGGCCTTTCACAATGTGCTGTATTCATACATTAATTTTTCTTTTTAATTGTCATGCTTTTTAACTGCCTTTAATTCTGTTGATAATTAGTTATATTTTTAAGTTTTGTATGATGTGAATTTTTGTAGCTGTGTCTGTTTTAACTTTGGTAAGCCACTTTGACTTTTCCCTGTCTTTTCTATTTTTGACAAGTGATTATGACCATGATAATAATAATAATGCAGAATGATGAATTGACTCATTCAGCTCTGCAGACCTATCTTACATTGAAACATGGACTGTTTAACCAGGGATTATACACTCAGAGGTGGTACAGCTGCTACAAATTCTTTAGTTAGCACCAGAGGGAAAACAAAAGTAAGGAGACAAAATTATTTTCCTGGAACAATGAAGGGGATTGCTTGACTCGATTTCTCTCAGGACAGTCTTTATTGCAAGCACAATTTGGAATGGAGAATGGAATGCTCAGTTGCAGAGCAGATGAAATGTGACAAAGCACAAGTACTCTTGCCGTCTATGCATCTGTCCTTATTGACGTATAGACCAGGGAACAAAATTTGGAAAAGTGGCCATACTGGCTGGCGTATCTTCCAAAAAGTAAATTCCCCAAGCTCTCACAGGGGGTAAGGCACTGACTTGTTTTCTTTAACCAAACGGCAGCCCTGATACTGTATGTCAGATCTTTACATTTGCTGGTTTATTTTAATTCTTAGTTTTGTATCTCATCATTCCTTAAATGAGTTCAAGATGGTATGCAGAGTCTTCAGTTTACCCTCCCAACAAACCTCTGGGGTAGGCTAGGATGAGAGAAAGCAATTGGCCTAAGGTTGCATAGTTTTCATAGTTCAGAGAGGATGTGAACCTGGATCTCCCAAGGCACGTTGGAAACTCTTTACTGCTGCACTCAGAGATTACTGGCTCTTGTACATATGGAAGTAACTCTTCTGACATCCCTGTTGTGGCTGAAACCAATAAGCAAGGAAGGGCAAGTTCTATGGCTTCATGCCATTAGGAGAAACTAGAAGAGTTACTCTAACCACGTCATGCTATCTGCTGTGCTATATATACTGCAGAGAGTTCTGGTAGAAGTCATGGCTGTTTTAAGGTCTTTTAAAATTTGTTTCAAAGCCTTTGTAATTTCAGAAGCATAAACAAATAAATAAACATACATGTGTATTAATAATTAACACTGAATTTCTTCTCTATGTTGGTTGAGATATAATTTGAATTTAGTGATGTTATGAGCAATTTATTATATATCAAAACATTACTCAGAATAAGAACTGGGATCAAAAATAAGAGTATTAGTGGGAAATGGCACTGTAGTACATTTCTAACTCCATTGTAACTCCATTATTTCCAAAAAAAAAAACAAGAAACAATCATGATCTGCTGTATACATTCATGTATAAGTTGACCTCATGTATAAGTTGAAGGCTGGTTTTGGGACCAAAATTATGGGTTTTGTTATGACCTGTGGATAAGTTGAGGGTTATTCTGCAGAGAGGGGAAAGGGCCAGCACCACATCAGGGGGCCAGTTGCCCCTGGCAACTGCCACTGCCAGTTACCCACCCAGGTATTCAGAAAGGCCTTTTACCACTGTACTCAGAGAAGAGGATTTTTAAATAATAACAATAATAAGAGTTAAGGTACAGTTTTAACTCTTATCAAAAAAAAAAAGGAGCCATCCCCTTCTCTAAGCAGAGTGGGAAAAGGTGAGATTTTGGTTTATCCGTAGAGAACCTAAAAGAAGCACTGACCCACTCCACACTCTCAGTGTTCCTTTGAGGGGAAGCACCAAATTGCTGCCACTGCCACTGCCTTTTCCCACCCAGCCATTCAAAAAGGCCAGAAGCAATGCTGTAGCAGAGAGAGTAGAGGGGGGTCAGTGTTCTTTTAGGTTGTCCCAAGATAGACTAAGCTCTCGCTTTTTTCCACTTTATTCAGAAAAGGGAATTGTTTCCTTTTTTGATAAGAGTTTAGATACAGTACTAACATTGACCTGTGAATAAATCGATTCAGATTTTTGGGGTCAATTTTTTTTTTAACTAACATTTCTAGAGTTATACACAAGTATTTACAGCTATCATAACTAAGAACGCATTCAGATGCATGTAAGGCTTAACAGGCGATATAGTATTTTAATCCTCATTTGAATGAAATTAGCTATATTTGGAACAATGAAATCATTTTTAACCCCCAAACAAAATAAGACAGATCTGTTTTTAGAAAAAAATTAGATCCAATTGGACTTAAAAATATCCAACTATAAAAGTACCATTTTAATATAGTATTCTCTATTTTTGTCCCCAAATATCTTACCCAAAGGCTGAAAATTTATTATTTACAAAATATTCTGACCCATTTGATCCCTAGGTGATCTCTCTTATCATCTTACCTCTTTCAGTGACTTTTATTTCTCTAATATGGTTAACCATCTCCAGTGCCCTATTTTCTTCCTTTCCTCTTTCTTTCACTTAGTACAGTAACAAGCAACTTTGGTGGGTCTGGGGACTATTTTCCATCCTTCCTCTCCATAACAAAACCAGAAGGGACCAGAGCTCTATTTCTTGTCTAGGAAAGCATATATATGGGGCAGAAGGTCTGCAAAAAGTTTGAAAGGTGAATTGCTTCTCCTGGAAGCTTCCAGACTATGGCATTTCTCTCTTTTTTGTTCTCCAGAGAAGAAGTAATTTGGGTGAAATGGGCTGCAAAATAAGGCTTGGAAGCTGAATGTGGCTTCAAGGCCAAGTTTTGCCTATCCCTAGTTTAGTAGATTAGCATGTTATCCACATTTTCTCTCCTCCAAGATTTATATTCTAGGTTTTTTCATTCTTCCTTTATATGCTTTTCTTTCTCTTCCTGAGGCCCTTCTGTCTCCTTCTCTCTTCTAATATCATTTGTCCATGGCTATATCAACATCTACTCCCTTTTTCAGCTTTTACCTGTCCATCCTGTCTCCTCCCCCCCCCGCTTCCTTCCTCTGCAGCTTCCTTCCCATGTCCACATTTGCCACTATGAGGCAGTGTGCTGCAGGCTTCCTTTTCCTGCTTCTCCCCTTTTTCCTGTTCTTTGCTGCTTGTCATTCTTCGCACTGCTCAGTGCTGCATGAGCATCGCAACTCCATGAAGGACAGAAGGAGGAGTGGCAAAGCAAAGGAGGCAGGACAGTGTAGCAAATGAAGATGCTCTTCCCCATTTGTTTCCAGAAAACTTGCTCAAGATTTCATTGAATTTCATTGGAGTAAACAATACCTTACGTTCTCGTTTAATTTTTTAAAGCCTCCTCCAGAATTAACATAAGTTATTTTTTTCCAAGCCACCTCCAGAAATAACATAAAGAGTATCAATGCATTGGTTCTGAAATCTAGTTGAGATTTATCCACCCTCTCTTGGATTAATAATTAATCTCACTAATTTTGGTGTGGATAACTCACATTGCAGTTTTCGTAAATAATGACTCTTCAGTTATTATAGATTATAATACTACTTTTGAGACTAGCCCTTAATAATATAAAAGGGCATTTATACCCTTTTGTGGGAGTTGAAGTGGACAAGAGAAATCACAGGGCAAGCCTGTCATTAAACTGCTTGTGTCATACTGTTCAGTACTATGAATATATTTTCTAAAATTGTATGCATAAAAATTAGACAGTAGAAAAAAAACATTCAAATTCGCCACACTTCTGAGGTTACTTTGACATAGATGCACGTCTCTGGAACTCTAACTGCATTTGAGAGCAGGAAAAAAAAAATTTGTAATTTTCAGACTAGATTGGTGGGTTAATAGTGCTTTTATCAGGGCGAAAGATAAATAGCATGCATGAATATGCAGACTCATTATGTGCTACTCCTGGATGAAAGCTGCTCTGACAGTTAAATATTGTCGAGGAAAAGGGAGTCAACAAAATAAAATCTGCCAAGGCATTTCTGCTGCCTTGTGCTGCAGAACGTGATGGTGATCGTGAAAATACTGCAATGCACCAAGTGTATGCTAGAACTAGCTTTTGCTGAAAGGTTGAAAGAGATCTTACCATCCCCCTCCCCAGAATGGAGGCGGTATTTTAATCAAGTTCTCATGGTAACAAACATAGCAATTTAAAAGTGCTGGAACCAACAGAAAAAAATGGTCTTTTCTGTGTGCTTCTTGAAGTGAGTGTGCTAAATCAATACAACTGCAGCAATACAACTGTTCGTTATTGCAGTTCCTCTATTGCAGGAAGAATGCCAAAAAGAAAAAAAATGCTCTCTGTTTGTGAATTCAGAAAATAGAAGCACCCAAATGGTTTCTGGAACAGGAGCCAGAAGCTATATTATCTGAGCAACAGTATGTGCTATTCCAGCCTCATTCTCCCCAGGCAGATTGAGTAGTTCCAATATACTTTGCTTTGATTGAGGAGCAGCATTACTATGTTTGCTTTCTGCTGTTCTTTCAGCCTGTGTTTCTGGAATTTGTAAACACTGGTGCAGTGGTAGTGTGTTGGGTGTTTTCTGTTAAAGTTTCTTCACCAAGCCGTGAAATTTTGCATGGGTGTATCTCAATTAATCTGTCTGTGCTGAGCTGTTTTTCTGAAATCTTAACTATACTCTTTGATTAGGTTAAGGTATTCATCTTCCTTTTACTTGAAATTTTATTATATGCACCATGACTGATGTGTGTATGTACCCATTGGAATATATAACAGTAATAATATTCTCTTGGCTGGTTATCAAATCCCAAAGAGCTGCTGGTTGACAAGTTGACAAGTCTGCAGTTACTTTCCTTGGGCATATATAGTGGTCTTTGTGTGGGTCGCCCTGCTCAGGAGAAAGGGATTTGCATATTCTTCATTTGCTGAACTAGAAGCCACATGCAAGTTTGAATGCATATATGGTTATGCGAAAGTCATCTGTCAACACCACATAGTTTTCAGTGGGATTTACATCTTGATGCACATCCCTATGCCTATGTTAGTGTATCTACTCAAGAAGAGTAAGTACCATTATGTGTGTCTAAAAATAGATCACAGTGTCTGTCCAGATATGCTCCTAAAGGAATGAAGGGCTGATAGGTAGCAAGACTGGGAGAAGATATATGGTCAAATTAGCCCCCTTTTACATAATTCTAGCTTGTATTGCAAATGCCGGTAGCTGTTTCCCCACAGACCCAGATGTTTAAAGAAATCTTTCTGTTCTCCATCAGATTCTCCATAAGCCTCTCTTATTGTTAGTCCTATCAGCAGACCTTTTTTAAAAATTGGAATCTGCTGTGAGTCTTCTTGGATGCTCATTCTATCACATACAATATATAATATTCATTTGAGATGAAACCAAATACCTGGTCAGCCCATTTAAGAGTTTGCAGTCATGACTTCCCCAAAAACACTGTTCCCCACTTTGCTTGGTGCAGCATTTTGGAAGCTTTGGGGGCCTTTTTAGTTAACCCAGGAAAGGTAGCCTGGACAGCATGGACTTTGGAATCTGGCAAGCCCTTTGTTTTCCATTATGTATTAATTAATTGAGAGAACTGATGTGACAACCAAGATCCGATTGATATTCCTTGACAGACTCTGGTTTGTTTTCATGGTTTATATTTATTTTTAATAGTGAACAATGCTGAAGTCTCAAGTAGTTTGTATAGGCCTATCTCCCTAAGAGGTGGGGGACCTTGAGGTCCACCTGCAATGCCAGCTTGTTAGAATTTGGGGTGATTATAGTACAAAGGAGACCTGCAAGAGGAAGGTAATGGCAGGATCTTTTCACCTGTGTATACCAGTACTAGCTGTAGAGAGGACTCCAGTTAAAAATTAAACAGAGCATTTTACTTGGATTGTCAAAACGCACAAGAAATCAAGCACTCTCAAGAACCATATATGCCTATCAGAAAGTGATGCCTGAAAGGTTGGATAGAGAGAGATTGGGTGAAAAGGATGATAGTTATCAGTTATGAAGAAGAAGGTTGAAGCATAGTGACTCAGACAGCATCTGAGGGTAGCAGGAATAAACAGAGGTCTGGGCACCATGTATTACATCCAAGAATTACAATTTACTGGAGCCAGAGCTTGGGTTTATATATCCTATTTCCCACCCTGAGGAAGGGTGCATGGACAAAGCAATAATTGCTTTCTCAAAGGGTTGACAAAGGAGTCCAGAATGGGCTAATTGTCTTAACTCTAGGTGACAAAACATTGATCGGAGATATGACAATCTCCTAATGTCTGGTTGGGCAGGGAATCAAGGGAGGATTTCTGTAGGGCCGGATCACAATATGGTCCCTGATTGCTTCACCTGGGTAGTTTTGCCTTCTGTTGTATTCAGGTGTGCATGTAGCCTAAAGTCTTGAAAGGATTATCACAAACCCATTAGCATCAGGTTTTCCTGCCTAATCCTTTCTGAACTTCTGACCTGACCATATCTAAGGTCAGCTGGACCTGGCTGTCTTCCAGCCAGCATGCCTTTGACCATGTTTTCCAGCCATAAAGATTGTGAAAATAGCACATCCCACAGAATGGGGGTGTAGGATATGGGAACAAGCCTATATTTTGCAGTAGCTTCAGTGTCAAGGAAGTGGCCACACATCTTTCCCCAAGACTTTTGGTAGGTCTAGGAGGAGAGCACACTACCATACAGTTCTGACTGCTGGATTTTGAGTTATGATTGAAAAGTTCACCTGCTAGATTTCAGTAGCTTTAAACCTAAAATAAATAAAATGAACACACAACACTGACTCTTTTTACAAACTCAGATACAATCTCCTTTTACCAAATTCCCTTTGAAGTCACGTGGACTTGGATGAGGGCATGTGAGATATATTCTACAGAGTAGTGAAATGAGGTCCCAAATTTGAATAATAAAATACTGCCAACTTGAGTTGAATTCAGGGCTAACAGTGGATTGTGATGATCCACTATATTTTAAAACACCAGACTTTGGCATGTACTGTTGTGTGACTTTGAATATACTTCTTGCAGTTGCCATAGATACTGTGAAGTAGTCCTTCATTTTCAATGTGGCAAAACAATAATACCTTCTGTAATATGCATTGAATAAAATGATGTCCCTTTGTGCAGTGTCTTTCTTTTAAAGAGATGCGTTTATATCTCTCTTCTTTCAATTAATACTATGATCATAATTCTTCTACAGTTTGCCATGAAATCTTTTGTGCATTTTAAGAAGCAACTGCTGTAGTTTGTTGAGAGGGAAAGATTTAGCTGTATGCTAACAGTCATCTCCGTCTGACTATTTAGACTATAAGTTGACACTAGACAGAGATGGTTAACTTTGTATACTTTGAGCTTTGCGTGAATGTTTCCCACAGCCCAGTGGAAGTTAGCGGCAATAATTAGCAAGCCATGGAAAATCAATCCGATTTCAGGCAACTTCTTAAGAAGGCAAAAGGAGGACTTGGCTGCCTGAAGAGATAGGAAAGAAAGTGCATGATTATTGACCCAGTCATGTCAGACTGAAAATTTGAAGGAATCCCAGCTGATAAGTGCTCTGAAGTCTGAATGCTGCCTTTTCATTCAACTTTGCTTGCAGAGGGCATGAATCATCTTTCAAAACAGAGAAAGTCCCTTTGGGTCAGAGCTGAGGTCATTGGCAGGGCAAATGCAAAGAAAATGCACAAGACTTCATTCTAAGCCCTGCAGCGTCTGTTTTCATACATACATTAACAGCACACAGCATCCCATTAGGAGTCCTGTCTGACAAGCTAGAGCTGGGATGTATAAGCTAGGGATTCTGAAATTACTTTTTAGCCTGAATGCCTACCTCTCTGCCTTTCTTTGAGCAAAACCAGGATTTTCCCTAATGCCTCATGTCTTTCTTTTTACATGCCTTAGATTTTTCATGCTGTGGTATCTTGACTTGCCAACAAGTTGTTCATTAGCACAAGGGGGGGGCAGGTCTTTTTACAGAACATTTAGCTGCTAACACAGATTATGATTTATGAATTAAACTACATTTTAAGAAAAAAAGAATAATCGATCAAGTCCTGTTGTCTCCCACCCTCCTGTCCCATTGGCTAGTTGAGTGAATCATAGAATTATAGCAATGTAGAGTTGGAAGAGACCACAGGGGCCATCCAGTCCAACCCCCTGCCATGCAGGAACACCCTCAAAGCACTCCCGACAGTTGGCCATCTAGCCTCTGCTTAAAAACTTCCAAAGAAGGAGCCTCCACTACACTCCGAGGCAGCAGATTCCACTGCCAGACAGCCCTGACCGTCAGGAAGTTCAGGTGGAATCTCCTTTCCTGCAGCTTGAATCCATTGCTCCTTGTTCTGGTCTCTGGAGCAGCAGAAAACAAGCCCTCTCCCTCCTCTACATGGCTATCATGTCCCCTCTTAACCTTCTCTTCTGCAGACTAAATGTACCCAGCTCTCTAAGTCTATCCTCATAGGGCATGGCTTCCAGGCCCCTCACCATTTTGCTTGCCCTCCTCTGGACTTGCTCCAGCTTGATCATGTCCTTCTTGAATTGGGGTGCCCAGAACTGGACACAGTATTCAAGATGAGGTCTAACCAAAGCAGAGTAGAGTGATACCAGTACCTCCCTCGGTCTAACCAAAGCAGAGTAGAGTGATACCAGTACCTTCCTTGACCCATACTCCTTTTGATGCAACTGAGAATTGCATTGGCTTTCCTGGCTGCCACATCACACTGCTGACTCATGTTCACCTTGTGGTCTATTAAGACTCCTAGATCCCTTTCACATGTACTGCTACGCAGCCACGTGTCCCCCATCCTATATTTCTGTATTCCATTTTTTCTAACTAAGTGTAGGACCTTACATTTCTCTGTTGAAATTCATTTTGTTAGCCTCGGCCCAGCTCTCCAATCTGTCCAGGTCATTTTGAATTTTGATCCTGTCCTCTGGCGTATTAGCAACCCCTCCCAATTTGGTGAGATAAATATAAATAATTTGGTAAAGCGTGCATCAGGGTTTTGGTTAGGAAGTTGCTTTGGAGTCAGAAAACATAGGCACTAATTTCATGGCAAGACCCTTGTGTATTTCTGCTATAAATACTTCCATTGGGATTATAATGAAAGTTGAATCTAGAAGTTGGATCAGAAAATAAAATACTCTGCAGGTCAACAAGTACCTACTTAACTGCAGAAAACCAAAAAGGCAAGGGGAAAAATCTCATAATGAACAGGAAACTGTCATGATTTAAAAAACAAAAACAAAAAACCTTTGACACTACAGTGAACTATTAAAAGCCAGAAGCCCCTACGCATGTCAGCTGGGCCAAAATCTCTTAAATAGCTTTGGTAAAGGGGTTCTTACAAAAAAAAAAACAGCGATGTTCGAGTATTGTGATCGGAGTCAAGCATTAAAATTAGAGTACAGAGAAATTTCATAAACTCTGTCATGCATGAGAACTGATAGGATCATCCTGTCTCACTGTAGGAATTTCTTCCCTCATTCAAGATTGCATTAAGGTTAATATATGCCATTATTTTAGGCTTGGACTCATCTTTTTAATATGATGCCTCCACACCCACCAACATTTTATACAGACGAAAACTGGGACAAGCAACGTCAGAGTGTGGTAAAGGTGGCAACACTTATTAATGAGAAAGAGCAGACAAGTGGGGAGAAGACAGAGCAGATTGCTTTTGCCTGAGCCTACTGGGAAAAGCAAGGTTCTCTCTTCTTCTGTCTTCTGCTGAGTTAAGTGATTGCAAACAGCTTTTGCCCTTTGAATACACTTTGCAGCTATTAAAGTAAACTGAGAGCAAAGGGGAGAATTGGGGAGCAGAGAAAGAAACTGGGACATTTAAAAAAAAGCAGCTGAAAAAGTGGGATGATAGAGAATTGAGACTGTCTCTTCCAAACTGGGACATCTGATAAGTTTTTTGAATCTCAGGAAATTGGTGATTTAAGAATATGGGAAGCCTTGCTAGGCTATTTCAGGAACCAAAGATATCCTTGAATGAAAAGAGTGGGAGGAGCCACAGAGAAGACTGTCTTCCATGTCCTCACCAAACAGGACTGTGATGATGGTGGCACCAAAAGCAATCACCTGATGATCTTGAGACTCTAGTAGGTCCATATAGGGAGATATGGTCTTTCAGATGGCCTAGACCTGAGCTGTATAGGACTTCATAGATCATGACCACAAAAATATTTTATTTGCTTGCTTATTTATTTGAAAGTATTTTTATCCCACTCAGGGCAGCAAATAGATAGAACAATATAAACAATTTCAGCAATTTCAAATTAAAATCAATCAATAGCTTAAACAAGGTAAAAACTATTAAACAATGTAACAAATTAAAATAGTTTTAAAAGAATAATAGAAGATTTTTTTTAAAAAAGAAAAACGCCACAAATATATGTATATACTTGAAAGTCAAATTAGAGTCTCAAAGGCTTTCATAAAAAGTCACATCTTGTCTGGCACGAGAAAGAAACCAGTGTTGATGCCAAGTGGGTCATGATTTACTGAGTTACTCACTGAGCTACTTGTTACTTAATAATAATACTTCCAAGGTTTTTTTTTTTTAATCAAAAACATAAGAAAATGTCATAAATATTTGGGAAAGAAACATCAGCATACGTAGAAGTTTTTATGCATCCCTCTCCCACCAAGTAAAAGTAATGAGTAAAATTTGCTCATTATGTGGAAAATGGTGTTACTGCTTGTTATATGGCTATCAAGGGGACCATTATTGAAACCTCATTACCCTTGTTGCATGTTACAGCATATGTCACTATTTGTAACACTCTGCTTCCATGCACTGACCTTTTCCAAGGTAGCTTTGTCAGATGATGTCACTCGAAATGTTTTTACATCACATAATTGTAGCAGCTTAATGTCAATTTTATTGTCATGACACTATTCTATGACTTCCTGGGATTTACCATACAGTCAAGTGTTTAGAGTTCTTCAGTCCAGTGCACTCCTCTGAAACTGCAAACTCTAGGAAGTCTCTAGAAGAGAATTCTGAGAACCTCAACTAAACTACAGATTCCAGGATTCTGTGGCACAGACCCACGGCAGTGTCTGTGTAGCAGAGATACACTTCTAGAAACAGAACATTGCCCATTTTATCTGAGAGTTGCTCTTTCCCGGCAAGGCAGCATCTAAGGGCCTTTCCATACTACACTGCTATAGTGCTATTATTCCACTTTCAACATCCTGTGGAATTCTGGGGTTTGTACTTTAGTGAGGCCCAAGAGCTCTCTGGCTGAGAATTCTAAAGGCCCTTCCCTAAACATCAGATCCCAGGATTCCATAGGATGTTGAAAGTAAAATAATACCACTATGTATGAAAGTGTAATGAAGAAAGGCCTTAAAACATACCTTCTTACAGCAGTATTTCATTTCTCATACATCTCCCAGTACTAATTAAACCCTGAGTCTTGTCGAAGCATCAGTCATGATTACCTGTTCTCTGGCTTAGGCTCCACTGGCTGTCTCTGATCTTGCTTTCAGCTTCTTAAGTGCCCTGATATATGAGTGTCAAGGACTGTGACCCTTTTCGCACCTTACCTTCGTCGCGGTGGGGGACGGCACTCGTGCGAGCAGCTGTTTGCGCAAGCCACTCACGGCAGCCCTTCTGCCTCCCGCAGCTGTTTGCCAGTCGCGCGAGCACCCGCTCCTTCCTTCCTCAGTGCAGCCTGGGAGCTGTAGGCTGCACTGAGGGAGCGCGACCAGCCCGCTGATCTGACGCACCACATGGCAGGTAAGTGCGCGAGGGCCCCGGGAGCATTGCACAGTATTTTCAGCTCCCAGCCGAAAATAATAAAATGCGTGTGCGTCCTGATTTAGGCTCGTGAGCGTCGCGTGAATGGGAGTGCGTCATACGGACTGACGCTCCCATTCATGCGACGCTCAAGGAGCCCTCTCACAACAGAAACTGCGTGCGAAAAGGGCCTGTATTGAGAACTGATCTATCTTCCTTCCTTCCTTCCATGAGCTCCCCACTCTGCCTCCCATATCTAACAGTGATTCATTAGATATGTTGAAGGGCAATAGTGTACAGATATTCCTTAAAGGAATAAATCTCAGTCAGGAGTCAAGGTACCTCACAGCCTTCTCTGTAGGCTACAGCCGCAAGCAGAGAATGTTAGGGAGGATTTAAATAGTAGGTGCTAGTGCAAAAGTATAAGATGAACTTGCTTCTGGTAAAACTGCTGACCTGTGAAACTCGCCAATGGTCAGATGAGTCAGCATCCTAAAAAGACAAGACAGATCTGACTCAGGGTGAGCTTTCAGGTGTTAGTAATTCCCATATCTATAGTCCCGACCACAATGTGCAGACTGGCTCTTAGAAACAGTATCTTCCTTGGGTTGTGTGGGAAAACTAGAACATATTATTGATCTGTTTCACTGCACATTGAACAAACTGTCAAATATAGAATTTCAGGAAACCATTTGGGAGTCCTTCTGAATTGTCTAAAAGGAAATAACACAAACTTGGTTGTTAACCTGTGAAGGGCTAATGGAACTTCAGTAATTTCAGTAATTGTTCCTCCTCTGCCAGATCGGTTCTTTAGGGTATGGGGTATGTCTTGGCCTGAGGAGAATGCACTCTATTTAAAGGGTGGCATGGCAAGTTAAAGTGGTAGAGGAAGAGGAGAAGAAGGAAAGGCAAGGACAACAAAGGGTGAAAACATGGTGGTGCCATTTACACTTGTTGTACTTTGTTTCAGTTGTGTCAGAGGTTCACTTCACAGAAGAGTTGGAGATTGCTAGTTATTCCTTCTGAATTTGAAAGGAGTAGGTCTCAGTTCCTGAGAAAGGCTGTTGATGTCTGAGGGACTTGGGTGACTCCTCATTCCTAGAGTCTCCGTAACTTAAAGTCAACTTGATGGCAGTCAACAACAGCAAAAGCTCACAGTTCACTGTAAATATAAACACGGGGGGCTGTGGCCTTATACAGGATAGAGACAGACCCAGATCTTTAAAGGGAACACACTGTGACTGCAAATAGGGAAGGCTCTAGGGTTACAGGTGTAAGGGCCTAGACTCTTCTCAGGGCAAGAAAGAGAAGTGTCAGGTGTATGCGGAAGAATAACGTGGAATGCTCATGCTGGAGCTCTCACTGTTTCTTGTGTTGTCTGTTTTCTAGTTGTGGATTTGTGAAGCATAGATGCCTGTGTGAGTGATTCTGACCAGAGCAACTTGAGAACATGTTCAGAGCCCTTCTGTTTGATGTATTTAAAACAGCAAGTATAAATAATAAATCAGTAAGACAATAGGACTCAAGCTTCTGCTGCTGCTTCTAGAACAGTTGTTCTTAACCTTTATTTGGGAGCTTAGGCACATTGAGAATTTGAAGAAAACTATAATAGCTCCTCCTCAGACAAATAGACATAAGCATGCACAAAATTTATTTTATTACATCTAATATATAAAAGTTTGTCTGTGTCAGGTGAAGACGGCGATTGGCTGTGTCAGGTGAAGATCTCATATGATTGGCTGCCTGTGAAGATTCTATGGAATTCTGAGTTTGTAGTTTAGGGAGAGGCTTTTAGAATTCTCAGCCAGAGAGCTCTTCGGCCTCAGTCAACTGTGTCTGTCTCGAATAGGCTGGTTGCTATGGAGACAAGGCCTAGCAGCAAGGAGGAGGACAGTATATTTCCCTCAGGAACCCAACTTCTGTATGTCAATAACTCTGAATACAGGTTGGATTGGGGAATATGGGGAAGTTACAGGTACTGGACCAGACTGTTTGGGGAATTAGAGACACAGGATCTCAAATCTTTTTAACAAGTATTTCCTATGAGCAAATAAAATCCTGGGCAATGCCAGGTAAATACACTAGTAGAATATAAAAAAAAGTATCTTCACTAAGAATTAAATTAAATCTCTCTCTTCCAATTTCTCTCTTCCATTCTCTCTCCCTCCCTCTCCCCTCTCATTTTTTCATTTAAAAATTATTGGACACTTGTTGTAAACAATGAAATATATCCAAATTGTGCAAATTTAACTGAAAGGAAACTTAGGATCTGTTCAAAAATAAATTTCAATGAGAAATGTTGTTTGCTTGAATAAGAAGTTGAAACTGTGTCATCGTTGTCATCTAATTGATTTTGACTGTTTGTTATGATGGCAAAACATGTTGAGAATCCTGAGTAACAAAGGTCTGGAATAGCAAAGGGATTCAGTGCTCCTACAGCTTACTTTGCCAGATGGGGGTAGTCTTGCATCAAGGAAAACCAAAATTCTTCAAGATATTTCAGGCTGAATTCTGACAAAATGTTTACCCAAAAATTAACCATGAGCTGAACTAAACTAAGGTAGATGGCCCAGCATCCATAACATGACAGTGATGATTGCAGATTACAATATATTGCTTGCCACCTTGTATTTCTTGGAGGAAAACAATATTGTAGTAATATAATTGAACGTGATTTCCTTTTCATGAAGAGAATTTTCAAGGCAATGGGAAGAAAATCAAAGTAAAATTATATTTTGCACTCAGTTTATGGACCCCATGAAGTCCGCCCATGGACTCCCAGAGGTCTGTGGGATCACAGTGAAGAACTGGGTTAAGAGCCCAGAATATAAGAGCTTATTCCTCTCAGCAGGAACAGATTGACCTCAATAGGGATAACCCAGTGCGTATAGAAACTGAATTTCATCCTAAGCATATATTATAGCTTTCTTGACATCTTTTCTATCCTTTTAACACCTGATTATAGTGTAATTTATGTAAAGCTGTAAGGTTGTTGACCTCACCCAGATGAGGAAACAACTTAGATAGCTTCTTATCTGTAAAATTCCATTTCCTATCTACCAATACCAGATTGTGGAAAAAGTTACTTTTTCAAACTCTGGGCATGGTTCCAATCCTCTAGGAGCTTTCTGACCTTCTGGGACACCCACAGTCATATGATGTAGAGCACTACTTGCTCAGTAAAGCAAGATCTGCTTCATCCTGTCTCTGTTTTAGACTTGCCCAACCCATTTGTACATCTTCCATCTGCAATGTTGTATACCACAAAGATGAAGCAACTGCAATTTTCCTAATTTCAGTACCAGATCTTTTGCCCCTCCTTCAGTTTTCTCTGACACACACAAAAAAATAAGGTGCTACCTTTGAGAAAGTCACATGTTACAGTTGTTGGACAGAGTCCTCATGTGGTTGTTTTGGAATAAATCCGGAGGGCTGTGACATGACAGAGTCAGGCTTGGTGGGGTTTATGGCTGACTTTTGTTAAAGTACATTCCAAGTTCAAATCTGATCGGAGTTCTTTCTAATCACACGTAACAACAATACATTAAATCACTTTCCTTGTCTGAAGTGGGTCAGGCATGTTAGTTCCTTGCATGGCATTAACAGGACACGCTGCTATTTTGCCTGGCTGTCTGTGCAAAGAGGTTAATGAGTACCAACTACATCCTACTTGCACTGAAGCGGAGGGCAATTTCTCAGTGCCAGATGCTGAACTCTCCAGTCACATTTTGAGATTAGTCTTTTTCTGTCTGCATTGAGTCATCTTAGAGATACTGATGCCCACTGGTGACATGGCCTCACTTTACCATTACGGTGAAGGGGAGAGAAAAACAAGATATATAAATATACATTGCAGTTTCCATGGGCGTACTGGTTACACAGTGGTTGCAATTAAAATCTCAATGTATCTTTTAATAACATTAAATGTGCCACTGTAATTTCAGCCAGTGTTTAAAGTTTGTAGAATCTGATGCCTTGGAAACAAGATAAATATCTATCTGCTATTTTTAGATATAAAATACCTGGTCTAATCCTTCCAGAACAATTCAAAATTGGCAATTTATCTATGAACAGTATAATTTCTTAAACATTAAAGAGAGTTCAGTACAAGGTGGGGAATCACTAGCTTTTTTCTGTAGCTAGGTTAACCACAATTTAAATAAGAATTACCATACAGACGGATTTGAGTGCTGGAAATGTCTCTTACAGCACACTGCCTATCTTCAGTTTAGGTGGAAATAAGTTTTGGTGTAGTATATTTAGATATAATTTTACTGATGAATACAACTATGCTCTTAATAGTACTTTTAAGTGCACATGACTGTTAGTTCAAGTAAAAAGAGATGTTCTTTATGAAGTTTTTGATGCCAAAATTATTTCAGCAAGATCCTGAAAAACAGAGGATTCCACAAATCAGAAGGGGCCTTTCTGCATTACACTGTTATAGTGCTATTATTCCACTTTCAACATCCTATGGAATCCTTTTGCTACTTAGGGAGGGACATTTAGAATTCTCAGTCAGAGAGCTCTTTGGCCTCAGTAAACTATGAATCCCAGAACAGCACTATTATTATAGTATTATAATAGCTTCAGAACAGTGTAGGGGGAAAGGCCCAGTGTCTGAACAAAGTTCTGTGCTATCAAGAGGTGGAGAAAGTAACTAAAAGAAACGAAAAACTTGCACAGTACAAACCATGAGATTTTGTGCATAAACAATCTCTTTTTTGTTCAAATGAGTTTTATAAAGAAAATCCCATTATATGGTAATGAACTTATCTGATGAAGCAGTTTTGGAAACAGTAGTAATAAAATGTCTTAGAGGCTTTCTAAGGCATTAAAAGTTCTGAATAATCGTTTACACAATGTTTTTTAAAATGTTCAGTCAATATAAAAATAAGAAAAGACAGAAATATTTCAATAGCATTGTTTCCCATAGATTAAAAACATTCCCACCAGGTGTTGTCTCCCCCATGTTCCAGTTTAATTTCCTTCTCAGCATGTACTGCAGATCTCACAAAGAACTGCCTCCTAAGCCCTATTCAGGAGTTACTTACACAGTTAAAATAATATGTGAGAGGGAGGGATGCATAGCCCCAGCCCTTCTATCATCACTTTTCCTTACAGCTCCAAACTTTCCTCATGTATACCTCTTCATCTGGTGTGGAGAAAGAACGTTGCCTGTGTAGAGAGGCTCAGAACGACTGTTTCCACTCTTGTCACTTTCCCCATTAGGAAAACAATCATGGAGGTGGTTGGGCAAGGTGGTCTCCTCTTCACATATTGATTCAAACTGGGTAAGGAATGCCTGAACAGGGGTCTAGAATGGCCTAACAGAAACCTCTATCTGGACATTCCAATAGTACTTAACACCATTGAGACAATCTCAAAGAGTCTAGCGGCACCTGTTTATTTTCATGGGCTATGACCTACTTCATCAAGTTCATGGAATATGGCCTCTTTCAGCAGATCCATAATGCTTGCTAAAGTAAGAGAGGGATGTGGGTGAAACGAAATGAAACAGTTTGAAACATTAGTAACATTATCTTGAAGAATCTTAACCATGGTTATTTAGCATACATTCATTGAGAGGTGACAAGGACATCCTACCAATCATGTTTAGGAATTTCTATAGTTCTTCATATTTCAGAAATTGGCAGACAATTTCCACAAAATCTCACCCCACTGCCACCCCAGGGCATTGTTTTTTCTAGTTTATAATACATTTAAAATTCAGGACAGAATGGTATCCCTTTGTTCCTTTATTTGGAATGGTAATGGACAATTTCTTTGTGTCTGGTACCAAAAGAAACCCCCTGAACCTCCCAAAATTGCTGTGGTGCAAAGCTACAAAAATTTTCTCTTCTATCATGTAATTGTAAGCCAAGCCCTTTACTGTTCTGCAGCTTCATTCAAAGGCTAAGAGTTCCCTGGAAGCATACTGAAAGCACTTGTTTTTGACAGAAACAAGACATGTGTATGTATGTACGTATGGATGTGCGCGCGCATGCACACACATGTGCACAAGTTGTTTACAAGGGTTCTAGTGCTGGTAGCATCTGAAGAAAAGTGATGTAGGACTTGTTTTAATCCCAAGAGACTGGAGAAAGACCAGATTTTACCACTGCCAGAGTTTCAGCAGTAGAAGTGGAGTAGACTTTGTTTGTGTGTACTCATGCATGCATACATGCGTGTGTGCACGAGAGACAGCAATAATAGATGGGAAGGCTGCATGTGGTCCCCATTGCTCACCTCTCTTCCAGTATTACCATGTAAATTTAGTGTAGGAGCTGAGTTATGTGTTCAGAGGTATCATATGACGTAGTCCTCTCTGATTTTAAACTGAAAATGAGTGGTTGTTGTTATGGGTCCGGAACAATGTATAAATGACCTCATCACATTTTTTTTGGCAAGATTTGTTCAGAGGAGGTTGGCCATTGTCCTCCTCTAAGGCTGAGAGAATATGAACTGACCTGCCCAAGGTTAATCAGTGGGTGTCCATGAGTGGGGGCGGGGGATTCAGACCCTGGTCTCTTAGAGTTGTAGTCTCACACTCAAACCTTCAAATGGGTGGAGGCATGTGAGTTCAAGTACCATCCAGTTTCAGAACTCAGAATACAAGGTAAACTAGCATATTAGGCCGGGATAAGGATGAATCCTCCTCAATTAATCAGTAATAACATAATTGGCTTAGTAGCGCCCTTTGAATTTTTTTTTTATAACAAATAGCTGTCATAAAACAGGCCTGCAAAATACCCGAGTAAAGATACAGAAATGGATTGAAGACTGGAGAGTGTGTTGCATGAGGAGACAGACACATTAAAGTGTAAACTGGTCTTATGTGAGATAAAGGAATATTCAGGAGAGAAAATCCTGTATGAAGTCACTTACTTTAGTGGCTTTTTAAAAAACCCTCTTGAAACTAAATAAGAAAATAAATGCATGAGTTCAGTAGCACATAACATGCATTTTCCAATTGAGCCCAAGTGTCAAGTTTTCTAGAAATTAGCTGAATTATGTAATCTAGGATATAATCTGTGACTACTGGCCAATTAAATGGAAGAGGCACTACTACATGGACACTCCTGTCAAGTAAGTGAACAGAAGCTACCATCCTGATACATACTCAGAAGATTTTAATTAATCCCTTGATCCTCTGTACATTCTTGCAGAAAACCTATTAAGGAGGTTTAGGGCACAGTGGGTAGTGATTTTATGAGATTGGAGTCTGTGACCTTTTGTCCTTCAACAGGGAGAGTGATTCGCCTAAAACAAAAGGTTTTTTAACTCCAGTAGTCATGTATTCTACTCAAGGCCAGATTAAGACATGTTGAGGCCCTAAAAATATGTCAAGTTTAAGAAGCTTCTTAGCATTACAAAACATGTGCATTGAGTAAAACTTGAAATGCAGGGTTGTTTGTTTGTTTGCCTGGTTTCTGTTTTCTATTGTTTTGTTTCTGGTGTGGTTGTGATAGCATTTAGGGGCTGTTCATAATATGATGTGCTAAATAGCCATTTGTTTGCTTGTGCATAAATCCAGCACTGATTCTACTGCTGACTTCTACATCTGGCAAGCCACAAAAACATATGTTGCTGTGTCCATGTTCCTGCTGCTTCTGTGAGACACGTTAAGGTTCTAGACATGGCTGTCCATTACCGTATCTCTGACTGTTGATTCTATGGCCTTTTCCCATGCATAAACCTGGAGAGCTATTCCTTGTTCAAATATTGATTTCATGGCCTGAGCTGTACTGAGAACTATTGGAGCATTATGCCCCAATGATGTAAGTGCCTAGGAAAATGGAGGCAAGTAGGATGTGTGGGTGGAGCTGTGCCTCAGAATTGACCAGGTGGGACACTGACCATTGTGCCTCCTTGTGGGGTGACATATCCTCCAGCATTTCACAGATGAAAGCTTGGAAAACTGTGGTGACACAACTGTGGAGTGTGGATGACAAAAGTTATTAATAAGGAACAGACAAGCCGGGATCGGCTGCAGCAGTTTGCTTTTGCTTGAGCTTCCTGGGAAGGGAAAGACTCCACCCTCTCCTCTCCTCTCTCCCTGTTTAAAACTGCATTTTGAACTCATTTTGCAGAAGCTGAAATAAACTGACAACAAAGTGGGAGAGCAGGGAGAGAAACTGGGACATTTTAAAAGCAACTGAAAAAGTGAGACAGAGGATTAATCTGGATTTTCCCTGCCAATTGGGACAGTTGGAGGGTACAGTGTTGGGAGGCAGTGGATTCTCTGTACTCAAGGCTGGAAAAGGAATAACTGTCATTGCAAGTGGGAGTTGTATTAGCATAACACTGCAACAATATTCCGGTCTGTGTCCCTACATTGCTGTTTTTTGCCTTTCCCTTGCCAATCAATGAAGGTAAACCCATGCTTCTTACAGTTAGTAGTAGTAGTAAAAATAACAACAACAGTAGCTGGCATCTTGCATCACAGTTACAGATTCATAACCTACAGTTGTCCTATTGTTTAGGACCTACTAGGGTACACTGACTGAATCAGTTGCTGAATGGTAAATCCAATTGATTCAGTGGCTTTATCTAGTTGCAACTAACAATGGGATTTAGGCATCTGTCCCTACATTTCGATTTTCTGTCTTTCCTTTTGCAGTAAATGAAGGTCACCCAGGCTTCTTACAATTAAAAATAGTAGGATTAGGAATAAATGTTAGTAATAGTTAATAGTTAATAGTTAAATAGTTAATAATAAGAGGAGCTGGCATCCTGCATTGCAGTTACAGATTCACAACCTAGAGTTACAGATCCATAACAGCCCTGTATTCAGATATGCATAGTATTCATGATTGTGGCACTGCTGTCACAATTTTAAATACTGCTCAAAACCCACCTGAAACTCCAGGGAGCCACTCCAAGTGATGGAGGTCTCTGGTGCGAGTGAGTGGCAGACTTCAGGATGACCCAGCTTGCTCCCTTCCACCCCTAAGCTGCTTTGTGAGCTGCTTCTGCTTGTGGCACCGTGGCTTGGGGCTGGGAGGGGGTTCACCACACCATTTGGGGTAGATGGGCTAACTATATCATCTTGAAGAACACCCCAGTCACCTCCATTTCTTGAAGCAGGTCTCTTGAATTTAAGATGGATTTAAATTAGTTATGAATACTATGTAGGATCTTGACTAGAAAGAAAAAGGAGAAGGATGAGGGGGGAGTTGTTTACTCCCCCTTTCCTATGGCCCTTCTCTCTACTTTTTTCTGCTTTCCCTAACTCAACTCTCACTTAGCAAGACCTGCTATATCATTTTTAGGGATGACAGAGCTTATCTTCACTGGAATTTTGCCAGCATGGGGATCATTGTTCAGGAGCACCTATAATATCTATCCAAATTTGTGCATCCATATCAGGCCTTGGGAAACCGTGGAGCTCACCATGGGCTGTGTTCCTTTGAGCCTGAAGGGAGTTGTCTTCACATGGAGGGTTATACTTTGTCCAACTCTCATTTACACACTGAAGGAATCTCTCCTTCTCCTTTTTTAAAGAAGCCCTGTATACTAGACATATCATATCATATCATATCATTTCATTTATATGCTGTCATTCTCCCAGAGTGGGACCCACCTAAAGAATTGGTTAAAAACCTAACAATAAAGCTTAGAAACGATTTAAAATCTTGACATTAACAGTATGAAATCACTTAAAAGGTAGACAAATGTTTAAAAATAAAGCATGTGCACCAATAAGAAATAAATGGTATGTCTCATTACGGATCCCTTTGCTTAAAAATACAGCATAAAAGATTGTGACCATGCTGGTAATAGATGAGGTATATAATTCCGTGTAACTGGGGGAAATACCTCCACTACAGCTGGCTCCTAGAATGCATCAGTGAGTAAAAGGTAGGGTCAAGTGACAAGAGTTGTCAGCAGCTGTTCCACAGTTATATCCATAGATGACTTCTGGATGAAGCATGAGGTGGAATGGCTTCATTTCCTCCTACTGTTTTAGGCTGAGACACCCCCTGATTAATCTGCTAGCTACCTATGAATATAGCAGTGGAAGGCCTTTCCTAGAAAGTCACAGCCAGACAGGATCCTCAGGGCACACACGTTCTTTAAGTTCCTCCAGACACATGGAGACATGGCAGGGTGGGAGATGGGGTGGTAGAAACATACAAAACTCAAAAGTTCCCATAGCATAGCTAAATGATGTTTTACCCAAGATAGACAACATAGTTTAGTGATTTGGTTGTTGGACTACAACTCTGTAGATGAAGATTCAAATCCTCGCTCAGCCAGGAAAACCCACAATCTCTCAGCCTCAGTGGAGGGCAATGGCAAACTCCCTCTGAACCAATCTTGCCAAGAAAACCCTATGATAGGGTCACCAAGAATGAGGAATTTGAAGGCACACAACGGCAAAATCCAGGGTAGATAAATGTAAAGCCATTTGTGCACTAGACTGTTAGAGCCTTTCCACTTTCAACATCTTGAGGCCCCTCCCTAAACTGCAAACCCCAGGATTCCATAGGATGTTGAAAGTGGAATAATAGCGCTCTAACAGTCTAGTGTGGAAATGGCCGAAATGTTACTCTTTGGAGAAAAGAAAGTTTTCCCAAATATGTTTTCCTATACACATGTTACAAAATACTCTATGCCCCCTTGCTTATTTTGTAGTTTTCAGTGGAAGCAGTTTCTCAGTATTTCGCCATCTTGTTTTTAAAAAGATTCAGCCTGTGTGGTTTTATGGGTTTGGGTTTTTTCTGCTGCTTGACCATGCTTTCTTGCTACACTTCCGTAAAAACTGAAAAGGCCAGCGAAGAAAAAAGACTGTTGTAAATGTTTGCTTCACCTGGGCAGTTCCTATGAGCTGGCACTGTTTGTGTATAGTCAAGTTGGGAAGTTAGCTTATCTCACGGAAATAGTCCAAGAACGAGGGAGACTTCACAACCTCATATACAGAGGTTAAACATACAGGAACCCTTCACTGACAATTCTTCATCCTGCTGTTGATGGCAGTTGAAAATGTCAAACATGTTTCATTGGTAGAAATATTAGAATGAAGAGAAAAAGAAAAATCCTAATCATTCAGATCTTGCAACTTGAGATTCAAAACTGTGTGGAAATATTCCTCAGTAGGTAAACCTGGCATGCAGCACCCCATTTTGGCACGGTGACTCTCAGGTATGAAAATGCCCTTCAGGTGCATAGCTTTTTTTCCTATAGAGAGGAGGAAATGTAATCTTGAATGTTTTCAAGAACAAGGAATTTAATCTTGCTGAAAATCTCCATCTTCCAGTCACTCAAATACTTCTGGTCTCTGACTGAATTTTAAATTGATGTCCCAATTCGTTTAAAGAATCCTGGTAGTAGGAGGAAGTAATAGATGACCCCCCTGAATTCCTTTTCAAATGTTTAATTTAACTACTGAACAGTGCCTATTGGAGGAACAGGAATATAAAAATGTAGATAAATTCTACATTCATGATGAGATGGTTGAATCTTTCTTTTAAAGAATGGTAAATCAATATTCCAACTGAATATTGAATTTTCTCTTATTTTCCCCCACACCTTTGCAGAAGTGCTAATGCAGTAAAGGGCTGAGGGGATTTTAACTACATTCATAATTAAGCAGATTATAAAAATTTAAATGAAGACCTAGTCATCCAAACTTTTAGTTATTCAAATAGTACTTCAAGGGAGAAGAGGGGGCTTTGTTCCTACTATGCAATTCACAAAATACTACATGAAAAGATGTAATTCTCCTTAAATTATTTCAGTATAATCCAAGCCAAGAAAAAAGTTACAGGTAGTATAAGATGCTGAATATTTCTCATTGGACAAATGATTGTCATGTGAGGCAATTTCTATATTCATGTGTCAAATAGGGTCAAGAACAACATATGGAACTAAAAAAAAACTGGTTTCAAGTTTGGGTTACGATAAAACTGATGAACTGGATCTGAATGTGGAGCAGATCAAGTGGGACAGTGCCTATGACTCCAGGGTAGAAATGGGGCAGCAAGACTCAGGTATTCCCTTTAAGGACTCCTTTTTTGCCCTAAATAGGAGATTACTGTTGCATCATGACAGAGAGACAAGGGTGGACTTTGATATTATGGGCTGATGTGAATGATGACAACCTTATTGGAATGCATATTATGCACAAACCACAGCACTTCATGAAGTATGGGAAGAAGGGGGACAATATGGTAGGCAAAATAACCCAGTCCAATGCCCGTCCAAATAAGTAGCTTAATGGGGACAGCTAATACTTAAGCTGAAATTCACCAGCCTAAAGAGATCGACCAAATCAAGTGGTCCCAGAACTGTACATACCCAAATCTGTAGGCTGGCTCCTCCTACCAAACTGGTTGTCCCAATCCCCTAGGACCTCCCCTTTCTCACTTGTATAACACTCTGTGTTCTTTCTCCTAACCAACTATGATCAATAAAATGTTGCCAACAATTAAAATTAACCATGCTCAAGGTGCCACACATATAGCAGGTGAAAAACCCAACAAAAATGAAAACAAAAGACATGTTATAATAATAATGGGGGGGGGAATCCCTTTCTGAACCCCATAGGTGATCATCTGCAGCTTAGGAAATCAGATGAGAAGTCTTCTAACAGAGCAAAGGGAGGGTTGGGAAGTGAAATTGAATGTCTGGCAGAAAAGGTATTTGTCTGGTCCTTGTATAGGTCCACCAGCATCCCAGGTAATCTTACATCACTCATAGCCATGAGAGAGTATGCATGACATCTCACCAGAGATCCCAGCTTAGAGAAGTCTTCCTCTCCCAGGCTTGCTGCTGAATAGCTGTTCAGCTGTACCTGGAAGCTGCAGCGCCAGATTCTCTCTCAGTGGGACCTGTCCCCCTTTACAATAGCATTTGGGGTGAAAATTGTGAGATGCTGTTCATACCAACCATCATTCAGTAAGTACTGCAAAACATGAGGATGTATGCTAATTGTATAAAACTTTACATTTTGTTGCCACTGGGACAGCAAGGGGTGGGAAAGTCAGTGTTCAAGCTTTCAACCATAGAGGCAAATAATTTCAGATAGCTTCATGGCAATATGGAAATGCATAGCCTTACTGGAAAGGGCAAGCTGACTTTTGGCATATCTTTTGAATTCACCATTTGCAAACCTGGTCCACAGCTGGATTTCTCCCCCACCCCATGTTTTAATCTTTTTAAACTGACACAATTCAAAATAACACCAACTTACTTGCTCATCGGGTATCTGAAGTTATGTAATGACATAATATGTTACTTAATGTAACTTTTTTAAAAAAATTACTAGCGATTACAAATAATTGGACCTGCCATGTGTTCTTTGCTTATCAGTTCTACATTCAGGAATATATTATACGTAGGTAGTAATTTCCTCATATAACACGCAAAGAGAGATATTGTGACTCACTCCAGGTATTTCTCTGACACTCTGAACTGGAAAAAAGTGTTCCACAAACAAAGTAAGAATGAATTCATCTACATTCCACTCAGTAACCTTCTGTTAAACATACTGAGCCAATTTCTGCTTGCAGATACTACTGATACTGATACTACTATCTGCACGGCATACTGATCATTTGGGAGGTAGAAGGCTATGTCGGATAGCAAACATTCTACACTGAAGGGACCTGCAAACTGCTGGGACTTTAATTTTTCCTTTGTACTCTGAAATGGCATTCCTTTGTTCAGAAACTATATATCTCTGCATCCATTCATAGGCCGAAATCCAATCGTTAATGCCTATTAGAGTACACTTGTTGAATCAAATGAACGTATTGAAGTGTTCATTTACTAAATATACAGTACTTTAATTGGGGCTAACAGTTGGATTTAATCCAGGAATGGGAATAATGCAGCCGTCCAGATGTTGTTGGACTACAGCTTCCAGCATTCCAGCATTCCTCAGTTTTGAGTATGCAGAGTAATCATGCTGGGAATTCTTCAAAAAATTGCTGCAGATTCACTAAAAATGAAACTGGAAATGTGCTTACCTCATTCAGCTTGGACCCACCAGAGCTGCTGGGGTGAAACATGGCCCCTACCTCCTCTACAGTTACTCCATCCTAGCGTTAATGGGTTTTATTGTTACCAAAGTAAATATATGCATAAAGTTCCTGCTTCATCCGCCAATGATCTTGCATTCATTTCTCTTTATAGGAAAAAAGCTGCAAAAGATCAGAAGCATGGCTGATGAAAGGAAGGATGAAGCTAAGGCGCTGCATTGCACCTCAAGTCAGATAGCTGAGGCTTCTTCCCACACACATTCCCCAGAGATCAAGGAACAAGGCAGCACAAGTGAAGGACTGGTCAGGAGTGCCAATGGATTTCCATACAGAGAGGATGAAGATGCAGGCTACGGGGCACATGGGCAACAGAGCTCATATTCCAGAACCAAAGAGAATGGGATCAATGGAGAAGTAGCAACAGGAGACAAAGAAACTGCAGGTAAAAGCACCCTCTGAGTCCACCCCTCTGTCCTTTGTTCTTTCAGTCTTTGCTTTTAAAGGGAAGAACATTGCACTTATTTCTTCTCTAGTCCCTAGTATTCTGACCTGGCTTAGACAAGGCTGCAGCAGTGAGTACTCTAACTTGGACAATGGGCCAGTGTCTCCTCTGGAGGACACTCTGACTTGGCCTAGCCAAGTCCATATTCTGAAAATATTTGGGGAGGATACCACAGATAGGGGAGGAGGAGATGCCTCAGTGGTACAGCAAATGCTTTGCAGGCAGTTTGGTCCTATATGTTCCATGTATGAATCTTCAGAAGAGTTTCAATTAATATTCTGCTGGGGAATCTATGTCCCTCCGAATATTGTTGAACTCCAGTTCACATCATCCTTAACCAACATAAGGGATGATGGGATTAATAGTTAACCAACATCCGAGATGCCAAGTGTTCCTATCCTTCAGCCATAGGTTTGAGAACAATCTTGATGGGGAACCTTTCACTCTATCCAACTATAGTACAACAATTCAACTTCAAGTGCCATAGGTGCATCCCATTGAATCCTGAGATAAGCAATTTGGTCAGAGACACCAAAGGAGAATTCTCTAGCTGCTCCCTTGACTGCCAACGCCGAGATCCCATAGGATGAGGCCATGGCAGTTAAAAGGGGATCAAAAAGCAATAATCGCATAGTGTGGAAAATCTCTGAGATTTTAAAGGACTCTTGCCAGCCTGACCAGAAATAGGGTCTAGACAGAAGCAATGGCCTGCCTCAGCATAAGGCAAGGCATGTGTACTCCGTAGTTGTCCTTCCATAGTACCAAGTCTGGAGAGGGAAATCAAGGGCAGACGCTGTCACAAAGGATTTCTTCATGAGCTTGTTAAGTTGTTTTACTCTAGGAAAATAAAAGAGAAAGGCAGTGGGGAGGAAAGTGAGAAGAAAAGGAAAAAAGAGCTGCTTTAGTTTTCAGCACTGAGGTCATTACAGTCATGACATTGGATTTGACTGCTGACGCCACATGCGCTTTTGTCAAATTTGTAACAGAGCTACATGAAGGATTGGGAGACAAAAATGTGGCTTGCTGTGACTAAAATGAGACCAGCTGTTTAATGTTAATGCTTGTGAGCCCTGATGTTTTGAACAGCACCAGATTTATCTGATATGTATTATATTTTATCTATGGCATAACATGAAGGTCTGTCAGTAAGTGATGGGAAGGATCTGAGTTTAGGATTGCTGCTACAACAGAATGAAATGTTGGATAAACCCATTTGGACTGTGTGAAAGAGATGTCATAAAACTCTCTATAAATGGAAGACTAGTAGACCAAAGAAAAATACTGTAGCACAGCTGTTTGCTTACAATGCTGCTTTTTTTACTTTTAGGGAAGTTTTAAAGCAAGGCATTTTTTTTATTTTTTTACAAATAAACTCAACTTGAAAGGTGAAATTGTGTAGCATATTCTGCCACCTTGGCACCTCTTATCACCTTATGCATAGATGAGCAATGATAATAAAATACAAATATTATTTACCTGAATCTAGAAATGTTCATTCACCCTTGAACCAGATTAGCCCCTCTGTTTTCAGGAGCAAATAATTTCTATCCACATCTCAGGCTCCGTACCTCATGCTGCTTCTCTCTGAAGTAGAATCAGCATATAGAAGCAGCAGATTCAGGGGGTAACAATTTTTTAAAACAATAGCCAGAAATTGAAACATCCCTATTGTAAAGTCATTAGTTGCTGTTATCATTCTGAGATACCCGAAGTTGTGTTATCATTACTGGTTTTGATAAGTTAATATCTACTTTCCCATTTCTCAAAAGTAACTAAAGCAAGTTGCTTTTGTAAAAAGTCTGAATGCTGCAGGCTGATATTTTTGGTAGAAAACTCATTCTTCCTCATCCACCCTTTTGTCATCCGACATTCTGGACTGATCATGAAACAGCGGTGAGAACCAATGCTTGAACCATGTGATATTTTTGTTGCATATTTAGTGATGCCATCTACCTGTAACTATAAAAGTAACTAAAAAGTTGCAGTTACATCACAAAGGAGGTGAAGTTGGGAAAAGCTTTTGATTCAAGACTATCCAAGACTGTCTTATGATTTCAGCCTGTGCAACTATTTATTGGCTTGTTGTTTTTAATGAAGCGTGCAGCTTCAACTTGAGTGGCCATGAGGCAGCTTATAAACAGGATCTGTAGTATGCCTCAGGGCAGAAATGAAAGCTCTGCAACTCAGAAGCACAACATAGGTAATTGTGAGCAGATTAAATTATGCCAAAAGCACAAATTATGGAATCATTATTTATCTGTTTCCTCCAGTTCATCAGTCACATTTGACTTGTTAAAGTATAAATTCTGTGCCTCATCAACATAAGGCATAACAGCTTACAGGAGGCATGATGCAGTGCTTTGTCTTAATTGTCAAAGAGTGAGTTAGTTGAGAGAAAGAGCGAAGATGACTCATGGAATGTGGGTAGGTAAGGAGTGGGATAGATCTGGGGTCTTCAGGAAGGGAGAGAGAATTATGAATCACCTGGGCTGCTGTTTAGGGCTGTGTAGCTGTTATTTCCATATGTATCATGAATGGCTTGGATCTGAGAGAGAGACACATGTCAATGCTGCTCCTTGAAATATTAGCAGCGCACCCTTTTTTTTTTTTTTAACAGAACCTCAATGTACCAGATATAGGTTTACAGCGAGGGATCTTGTAGCCCTCTGGATGTTGTTAGGCTGCAGTGTTTGGCAGACTCACTGTTGGCTCTGCTGACAAGGGCTGCTGGGAGTTACAATTCAGAACATAGAATCATAGAGTTGGCAAGGGCCACAAGGCCCATCCAGTCCAACATCCTGCCACTAAAGCACTCCTGAAAGATGGCTGTCCAGTCTCTTTTTAAAAACCTCTAGTGAAGGAGAGCTCACCTCCACTCCAAGGCAGATTGTTCCTCTGTTGAACAGCTTTTGAAGTCAACAAGTTCTTCCTGCTGTTTAAGTGGAATCTCTTTTCTTGTTGTTTGAATCTGTTGGGTCACATTTTGGAGGGCCGTATAACACTTACCCGTTATAGTGATGGAAGGATGGTGAATGAGAAGAATACATGCTACAGGATATCAACTCTAACGATGCCAGCTTAAGATCTTGAAAGGATATTGCATGCATTTTTGCAAAAGAGCCTGAGGAAATGGAAGATGTGGTTGTACTTTTCTCTTGCAGCGTTTTCCTGCTAGGTCAGAAATGGTCCTAACCTGGGTGAAAGTGGTTCTCTACTAGCTAAAGGACCTCTTTGTACACAAGCCAGTTGTTTGTATTTTATTGAATGCTATTGCTTGCTTCTGCAAGCTGAAGCTCAACTTGGAATTTCAGTGCTATCCTGCTGAGCATAACTCCTAAGCTGCCCCCATGTTTACTTTGGCCTGCAGATAAATTCATATAGAGATTTCAAGATTTATTAAGACATTATCACGGTATTAGAAAAGGATTTGGCTTTCAAGAAAAGTTATTAAGGAAGTAAATGCATATATACTTTTGTCATTCTTTCTGGCAGAACACATCTTTTAAAACCCAGTGCGCACAGCAGGAGGAATTCATTTTTCTCACATGAGCAACTGCCCTTGATGTATGCAACCATGCATGCTAAGAGGATCATCCTAGCCCCGTTTACTGGCCACTGACAAGGATTTATGGGTGGGGGGAAGTATCCATAATTTTTTCACCAGTTGTACCATTTAAAATCTCCAGACCCTAAAGTTGTTTCATAAGTAGACTGTGTTGGAAATATCTCTCTTTAAATAAAAGTGTCATTCAAATTTGGGGAAACTGGACAAAAATGTATTTACATATAAGTCTGAAATATACCCTTCAGCTATATATACTTCTATGCACTCCTTTTCAAATATGTCATTGCTTTTTTCTTTGGAAGCCAAAGTCATATCCAGATTTAATGGAGACAGGTAAGAAGCAATGGAGGTGATTGCATCCTGATTGAATTTGATGCAAAGACAGCTCTTTTTTTGTACCGCTTTGGTAACTTCTAAGTACAGTATTCTGCCCAGTTTTCAGAATGGTTCAGTGTGAACCAGAAAAAAACGAACAAACAAACACAATAGTTGATTAGGCTTATACCAGTGGCAGTCTGTCCTGATATTTTGTACTCTAGCTTTTGCTGTCTCTGACCACTGACCATGCTGGCTGCAGCTGATGTGAGCTGTTCTCCAAAACATCTGGAAGGCACCACTTTCTGGAAGGCTGACCTGTGACATCACCAGTGCAACTCCACCATCCATTTCCTCAAACAGTTTTACAAGTACTGTTAAAATGGCCACTGGAGTATTTAGAAGCAGTGTGTAGAAGCTCTGGTTAATACACCATGCAATAATGTTGAAATGCATTATTTGTTGGTATGGGTCTATGGGTGTTTTAAAATCCTCTTATACAAGCTTCCTCCACTCATGTGACAGGTTAGGGACTGAAGCACCGACAGAAAATGGAATTGGTTAAAAAACAGAAACCATGTACTGTACTGTAGGGAGCATGAAGGACTTATGGAGGCTCACTTGGGACCGACCAAATCAAAATCAATGGTATACAGTTCAATGTACAGAAATCATTAATTTTAATCCTGATTCTTTATCTTAACAGGGGTACAAGTGCAGGGTATTTGAGATAAACTGATGTTTAACCGCCATATTCTTCAGATATTGACTGTGGTTTATTTTTGGATTAAATAGTATCTTGGAGGTTCAGAACAGGTAACATCAGGGTTAACTCTATGCACTAATGGCTATAACCACAGGGGGAGGGGGGAGACATATGTATTCCATCACTGCAAGCAGCATATTTAGGTTTGCAAAACTCAGCTTCCCCTTGTGCTGGGCTTTCAGCTTCTCTCAAGATTTATTGAGTCTGACATCACTTTTAAAATCCTTTGAATCAGATAGTTGAATTGGCTTTGGAAGATTTCACTGTTGAAAACTAGAAAGCAAATGAACTAGTAGTGGTCATTCTACTGAGGGGGGCAAGAGGATGTCAGACAAGAGTTTTATTCTTTTCCCTTGTGCATCAGCAGGACAAGTTTGTATAAACCAAGAATTGGCTCCCTGTGTGCTTGCATAACTTTTTAATATACTGCCCTTGCTGCTACTTTACTGTATATAAATATGCCACATTGAAATAAGGTAGAACAATTAATATTTTTGATTATGGTGATTTCTTTTATCTTGTTGAGAAAAAAAGTGCTGGCTTGGATTTTGATTTCTGAGAACAAAGTTTATTCTCCTCACAGAATGACCCCTTTTCAGCCTGACTTGCAAACCTATAAATAGATAAAACAACCCAAAAAGTAGAGAAAAAGCTGGCTTCTTATGGCAGCAGAAGCAACTTCAGTGGCATAGTAAGTCTCCATTAAGCAGCAAATGTCTAGAGTGATTGTATTTATTTAGAATGCAATTTCCTGGCATAGACCCTTTAGGTTTTTCTTGGAGACTGAAAGAGAAGGGACTGGTAATCTCAGGCCCTAACAATGTGCAGATGAAATAGAGGCTGCTTTTGTTTGTGTACCTCACCATTTTCCCAGTCTTCAACCAGCATGAAATTTATAGAGAAGGGAGTAACTTTGGTGGGAGGCATGACAAAAGGGGTGGATCCGCAGGCTCTTTGCCAGTGTTGGAGAGAACTGGCTAAACCTAAGAAAACTGAAGGCAGCGAGAGAGGTAGCAGCAAGACAAAGCCTATGTTTTTAGTCAAAGTGGTGATCACTGAGGTAATGATAAGGCCAATGGGATATTGTAAGGAAATTAAAAGCAGGGTTATCCTGCTTGCAGAGGGCTTTATTTGATTTATTTTTTTATTTGTAGAGGATCACACACAGTGTTGTTTATACTGGATCTGTCTTATCCAAACTGCAACCTGGGCCTCCCCCCCGCAACCTTAATCCTCTGGAAAGGTCCTATAAAGCTCCTTTTTTTTTTAGTCTGGATAGTTATTTCAGCAATTGAGCCAATACAAGACATTTTAGGCACTTTCTATATCTCCATGCCTAGTCTCCCCACTCCTTCCTTGCACAGACAGTTTAATCTTCCTGCAGGCAATCTTCAGAGACAGTGAGAAAATTTTCCTCAGCCAGGCAGAATGATCGCCTGCGACCACATCTGCTGACTCTGCAGCACGAGGGTGATTCAAGGGAGGCTTGCTTCAGTTTAAGTTGCCCCTCGTTTTCAGTTAAGGGCCTTAACCTACCTCCTCTGCAGAGGAGTGAGCAGTTGTCCACTGATTCACAGTGAAGTTGAAAAACATTGCTCATTCTTGGAACCTATCTGTCCACGTTTTCCAGATCTGATGTGTAGAAACGTGAGAAATCCAGGTCCAGAGCCTGGTGTTGTTTCTCAAGGAGAGATGAAGAGAGTGTTGTCTTCTCCTGAATTTGGGAGCACGGATTGCCTTTATGAGTTTGGACAGGAAATCAATGTTTATATTTTCCTCCAGTCCAGTCCATTTCAATATATCTTCTTCTCTCTCTCTCTTTCTTTCTTTCTGTATGTGCACAGATACACACAAACATGCATACAGAAAACCAACGCTGCTGAACTTGTGGTGTTTCATGCTGCAGCGTTGCAGCACTTTGCATCTTTGTACCACTGGCTAACCATGCAGTCAGGAAACTGACAGGAGACTTGATAGAATGAAATACTGTTACTGGGCTAAAGAGGATCAAAGCCTGGTGTTTAATAGAAAGTGACCCTAGGCTTTATGTTTCAGATTTCATTTTATGTTTGAGTTGGTGCTTTCAAAACACTACATGTAGGATACTTCTAAGTAGTGGTATCGGGAAGAAAACATACCCAAACCACATACATAATCCCATGGGTCTTATTTAGATCTGCTTAGTGGGCATTCTGTCAAAGACCAAAGTAAGTAAGATTCTTATTCTGCTGCTGATGAGTCCCTTGGGGAATAAGATGCTAATTAATGATTCTATTTTCTCATCTTTCCTCCAAGTTGTAGTAATTACAGGAAATGTTGAACATTGTGTCTCACTGCCTTGACAAACATCCTAAGTTATATTCACATTGGCATTTTAAGCATAATGTATAATTTTGCTTTTGGAGTGAACCAAGGCCTTTTCGGCAGGAGCCTCCCATCCTGACATGGGGATGAGAGAGGAACGAGATGTTACCCTGCTTGGTGGGGGTCCCTTAGGGGGAGTCCCAACTGCTATCAAAATCATCTCTTGTGGGGAAAATTAGCTCTGAGCACTGCTTTAGCCATGCAAAGAGGGAAGGGTAATTAGGATCTTTAATCCAATGTTTACGGGGTCAGGCCCAGTCAGAAATCACACAAATTGTTCAAATTTAAGTATTTTATTGACGTAGATGTTAAAGTCCATACAATCATTCAGCTGCACTCACTCCAACAAGCATATAAGACTATAGAAAGTTAGAAAGAGGTGAAAATTAAGAGAGAAAGAGACATAAGGGTTTCATTTAATACTGTACCAATCCAGAAGTCTTCAGCTGGGAGAAAACGATCTCAGCCATGCCTTTAGAGGCTGAGGGGAGCTTACCAGCTTCATGGTTTGCAGATCTGAGAGAACTCCAAACTCCCCAAAACTCCAAAAACTCCAAAAACTCAAAACTCCAAAAAGGAGAAGGAAAAGGGCCTAGTTATAGAGCTGACCCATGTCCTGGGGAAACAGATGGCTGCAGTTTTATTAAGATGGATTTCAGCTTTTGTAGTTCAAAGAAAATACAGCCAAACATCCTTGTAGTTTCCTGCAAGATGAATATCTCATCTGGAGATGCATACCTCAAGGTGTCAAATTCCAGGCTGTTTTGCATTGTTTATTTGCTCCCAAAGAGTTATTGTCTCCTGATCACTGCTGAAAATCCATTCCAATGGCCTGTGAGCCATTTACAAAATTACCCAGGATGTGTGACAGAAAACCAGCTACTCTTGATCTATCTCCATAGCTCTACTGCCTACGTGTCCGTCCAGTATATATCTCTGTGGCTCACTATGTTTGATATAAAATAATTAGGATCCTCAGGACATAGTTTTTAGGTGTGTTAGGGGGCTTACAGAGACCACGATGACGCTTCTGCATGATGTCATCACAGTCTTGTCCTTTTCCCATCACCAGGCAGTGTGATTTCAAATTAAATCATTAACAGGTTTTCCTCGTCAATGAGACACAGTCACTCCATCGTCTCACACTTACCTGGCATGCGGAAGCTCTGGAAACGCAATGGAGGTGCTTCCTGTCCCAGCGCAGCCTGGGAAAGTGCCCAACTGTGCTGCGGAAGAAAGAGGCATGTCCATTGCACTTCCTTTGATGGGGAGCCAGCCCGTGCAGAGGAGAACATTCATGTCCCTGCTCTCATCCCAGCAGAGGCGCTGCTGGGATTGGGACCGGATGATGACGGATCTTGGTAGGGTGCAGAAAGGGCTGCATTAACAACAGAGCATACATGGTGTTTCCATTCATAAGGCAAGGTGCACTGGTATCTCTGTATGGAACTAATTGAGTAATCCTTTCAAACCCCCTCGCTGACTAGTAAAATTCTATAAAGGCCTGACAAATACCATTGATTAGCAGCCCCAATGATCTGGTTGCATCAGTTCTGAAAGTGAATACATAGTATTTATATATGCTACACAGATATAGGACTCTACTATCACTTTAACTACCATGGCTCCATCTGATAAGACTGTAAGGTTTGTAGTTTGGAGAAGGAGTACTTGGAGTTAGCTGCTAAAATGTTCCTCTCAACTTGCTCTAGTCTACAAGCACCAGAGCTCTCTAGCAGAGGGTTCCAACTACCCTTTCACCAAACTACAAATTCCAGGATTCTTCCAGATGGAGTCATGACAGTTAAAAGTGGTCTCAAGCTGCCATAAGTCTGTCATGCAGAGACCTCTAATAAATGCCTATATGGAAGCCTGCAATGTGCAGGATCCTCAGTTAAAGGTAGAGTGGCTGATTGCTTATCAGTCCTTACTCTGATGGATACTTATTTGTTTCTTTATAATATGGGCTGGTTTCATTCACATAAGCAGCAAATAAATATAGGCAATGAGTGAACAAAGGCCACAAATGAACCTAATCCCCAGACACTTGTGATCATTTAACAACAGTTTTAGTTATCTATCAGTAGTTGGATTGCAACCAATTACAGTGATGGGATTCAATGATTCAAAGCCAGTACTTACATTATTAAAGTGATGTTAATGTTGTGATAATTGAGAATATATATATGTATGTATGTAAATTTATTTAGAAGTTTTAATTCTATCCTTTGGTGACTGAGGCTGTGCAAATCACACAGTGGTGAAGATACTGTACTGGCACAAGAATAATTATATCCACTTAACATTCATAGATACTGGGTCTGTTCTTGTTGATTAATTGCATTAAGAATAAGATTCTCAGAAATTTTGCACATCTCAGAAATTTGCCAGGACCTATGGAATGCTTTTCACTTACCCTCAAGATTGCTCAACTGTTTTCATTTGAGAGTGTGTATGACTGCCAACAATCTCTTTGTTGAGTGTCACTTGAATGTCTGGTTGCAGCTAAATTTATGACTTGTCTTTCTTGAAAAATCATGATCATTTTTTGCTCTCTAACCCGTGATAGCTGCTTCACACATGAAGTGCGAGCCATCCAATGACGTTTCAATTACTGAGAGGCAAATAACTCAAGTATGGCAACCTTAGTTAATCCTGCAAATCCAGAATCAGTGAGATTATTATTTTCTTTATGTTGAAACCAAAGGAACAAGGAAATGATAAGAAGCTAAACAGGATTTGCACGTAGTTCATTCTGTTACTATAGCAACAAGTATGGTAATGGGTTTGAGTTAGTACTCCAAAGTCACTTAAGTGTGGCTTTTTTCCTTGACTGTTCTCTTAATTCCTTTCAGGAGCTTTTTTCGGGCATTTGTCCTGAACATGTGAAGGCAAAAAGCATTAGGAAGCTGTGGGTACCCATACTTGTCCCATCTCTCAAGACAGATGCATATAGTGCTGTGAACAGTATCCTGACCTGAAAGAGGATTCTGAGCATATTCAAACGAGCATTTTAGTCCTTCCTCTGAATGCAAGGATTTCAAATGTGGGAGAGGATGAAACCAGCATGCCCAAGAATTTGGGCAGGGCTGGTGTAGGATGAATATCCAAATAGAGGAGCCCTCTGATTTGTCTGAGTGGATCCTTTTCTACTCAGCCTGTTCCTGTACCCCAAATGAGATCCATTTTATTGTTTACACAATCAGGTACCTATAGATGAGTGGAAATTGCCATGTAAATAGCAAAGTGGGCATTCATTTACAGTTAGAGGAATGGACAGAGTAGAAAACGGTCTAAACAGACAGTGATCTGAAACAATTTGAGGCAGTACATATCAGTGTAGTTAATGAAACATATGTGTGTGTGTGTGAGTGAGTGAGTGAGTGAGATGACTGAAGTGAGATGGTTCTGGGTTTTTTTTTAAAAAAAAATGGAGAATGATAATCCTGAATCATCATTCTTGACTGACCGATAAGGTTTCAGGACTAGCTAATATTAACCAGAGCTCTAGCAATAATAGCATTAGGGGAAAATCTATATGAACCATTAGGAGAGCTCATAATTGCAACAGTGTTCTAAATGTCTCTGTGTTATTTATAATGGTTGCCTTAGCATCATTGCTATAGGGTGAAATAGTACACGTTCCATTTCGAACAAGCAGTTTCCTGCTTAGAGAATGTCTGAATGCTTCAGGCTCACAGTGGTAACCACATCATTATGATAGTAGGAGTGGTGGGACACCTCCCCCCTCCCAGTTGAGCAAGACCATTCTGCTTTGTTATTTGTAGTAATTTGTAGTAAATTCAGAACAGGAAGCTTTCTTTTTTACATGACACAAGTTTTTGTGGATGACCGCCCATTTCATCAGTATACCACATAAAAATCCTTTATTTGTAATATACCACAAGATTCTTTTGTTATTTTTTGCTGCACACACTAACATGGTTACCTTTCTGGTAATTTTTACCTGTGGTTGGTTTTTTTAAAAAACTTCTTAATATTATACTTTTCTTTTTGTCTTTCTTCTTCTACACACAGTTAGCTCCAGATTAAATTAAACGTACTTAGGTCCCACTGAAATCAGTCAGGTCTAACTTAAACTTTGTGGAATTAGTTACATGTACCAAATGGTACAATCTTACACCTGTCAGCTGAGATGTTCAGTGGGATTACTCCCAGGTAAGTAGGTGGAGAATTGCTGCTTCAATCAGGATGCAGTCCATCAATGTTTATTGGCAAAGGAATGTGCAAGTAGATTTAACAGCTTTTAGAATAAAGAGGCTGTAAGAACTTGCACTTCAAAACACACATTAAACATAATTTTAGACCCTCATCTTCTCACTGAAGTTTGATTTGGTTTCCATCAGGGTCACTTGATAAATACGGGACATTGGCTTTTAGTATCTTCTGAATCAGAGTTTGAAGAGCTAGCTGGGAGAAATTGCTGCAGATTTTAATTCATACCTTTAAACTTGAAAAGTAGTAAATTCATTCCTTTCATAATTTTATTGCCTGCCTTTAATGGGTTTGACTAAAGATTTTACATCTTTTCTGTGCTTGACTGTAGTATTCACTTGTCCATTGCCAGCAGCCTCTGAGGCTCATGTTTTCAGAACAAGTTTGTGTACTGCTGCAGTTCTTTGTTAAAGTTTTCCCCCACTTTTAAAGTTCGCTTTGATTTAAACTGCTGATATCCTTCGTAGCCACTCTTCATCAACAATTATTAACTCACTTGGGCAGCTGCATATCTCTGATTAGATACAGGATACCTAATGTTATGAAGATAATATCTGCCCATTCATAGACTATGAATTCATTGATATGAAATACGTCTTATTCAGACAAATCAGAGAGGTACCTCTGAAACTCCTCTGCAAAGCAGCCAGCTACATAAACAGATCCTGATTCTGCTCCTCATCTGAATGCCAAGGGTTGCAGCTTTTCTCTTCGGTGTTGCTATGCCAACATCTGAGTGCACTTGCCTGAATTTCTGTATTAGCTCCACTGAGAGAAAGTAGGCAGAAAAGGAGGTTATTTAGTATTCAGGACCAGACCCATACCAAGCTGAACAGTCTCTCTATGAATAGACTGAGGAAGATCCTGTCTGTCAGACCAAGGATGCAAGGCCATTTTTTATCAGTTGTACTGTGCAAGCTTTAGAGAATGTGACAAAAAGCAGGCAGGTATGTTACCCTGTATGGTGGGGGTCCCGAGAGGGATGCCCAAATAACCAAGCAAAAACACAAGATGGGTAAATTAACTCGAGCACTCTCTTAAGCTAGCGAGAGGCAGGGTAACTTAGCAGGGATCTTGCAACCCAATGTCTACGGGGTCAGGTCAGAGGAGCAGTCAGACAAGTTTTAAAATAGTAAAACTGATATCTTTATTAAAGGATAAACAACAGAAAAGACAACACAAGCGCATAGCTAACTAGAAAGTGGAAATGAGAGCTTTCGGGGGAAATGGGTGATACGATACTTTATCTCGTAGTCCTGGAGAAAAGCGGAGGATTGCAGGGAAGGAAGCTCAGCGCGGTTCGTTGAGGGGAGCTCGCCGGGCAAAACGGCAGCAACGCGGTCTGGAACTCGGGAGCAATCCGAGGGGACTCGGAATCAGGGACTTTTTATAGGGTGGATTGTGCCTACAGGCCATGCCACACTCGGTGAGAACAATGCGAGTTTGGAGCGGGACAAAGCTTTGGCAAAGGTCAAGTTTTACATGATGGGCTTAGCGCAGATTTAATAATAGAGTAGCCAGTATACAAATGGCTTAGCATTGAGAGAGTGCCGGCTCGAGGCTGAGCATCTTTGTGTAGAGTCGCGCTTAAGCAAGGTGTGTCTGCAAGAGAGGTCCCTGAAGCAACGGAGTGGCATTAATTTGCCTGCCTAAGTGGGGATTGGAATGTCCAACCATTAACCAGCTGCGCCTGTTTACGTGCTTGTCCGGTGGCCTCGCAAACACGTGGAGCAGGGTGGCAGAGAAAGGTCAAGTGAAGGCCAAATAAGTTTGATATCAAGAGATATCTAGTGCTATCACCGGGTATGTCTGAACCATAGTAACAGGTAGGTAGGTAGGTAGGTGGGTAAATCCTAAGCTGTGAAACTGGGAGAGTTCACAGTCAACATAATAATTTGCTTCTCTCAATCAAGAAAAACAAAGTCTTGCATGCCATGTATAACTAGAACAGAGCATTTCAGATTGCTTACATTGGCTTTGTTTTCTTTAGATAAGAATAAGGATTATATGCTATGACCCTGAATAAGGAGAGGTTTAAGGCCCTCAGAAATGAGGAAACCAAGAAAGGGGAAATATCAGTTAATAAGTATTTTCACAAAAATGTTGGTGGGCAACTTCTAGGGATTGGTAAGTTGGATCCTCTCTCTTAAAGCAAGCAGAGGCTCCACCCTTTAGACTTCATAGTACCAAAACTCCTCATGACACAACATAAATCCTAGCAGGAACAGGGCACACAGGAAGAACACAGTTTGTTTCTAAGGCGAAACATGTTCTCTATAACCTTCTGCAAAGACTATTCTGGGAGTGGGGGGAACCTACTTACTGTTCCTTCAAAAATTAAATGAGAGTGTCCACTCTTACGCCAACAAAATGGCAGCATCCAGGATGTATCAGCGGGCCTTGTTATTTCTTTATTTTGTATGCTGCCTTTCTCCCAGACTGAGACCGAAGGTGTCTTCCAAAATAAGTTAAAAATATAGGAATATATATAATTATAAAAAATATAAAATTATAAAAAGACTACAAGGATTTTTAAAAACAGTTTGATGAATAAAAAAATAAAAAGCTCCCCTGCTCACACATTAAAAGCCTACTTTGGTTAACCTTGAAGTTAACTGGCTTTGGTTAACCCTGATGTGCAAAAGCTGTGTAGATATAAAACCAAGGGAGGCAGGACCACAAAAAGAATCCAGCGATGACTGAGCATGCTCATTTGTCATAGAATGTCCGTTGCAGAATGGAAGGTGGAGATAGAAAGGGAATGGAATTGAGCCTTCTGAAAAGGAGGAGTCCAGGTTCCTCTTATTGTTGCACTTGTGATGATGAAACCATCCCAGCAAATGAGAATATATATGAAGCAATTTCCACAGATTCAGTCATGAATTATTACTGACCCTGCCAAGCATCCATGGCCTTCTTTTCCACTGTCTGCCCATACAAAGTAACACTTAAAAATAAATTCCCAAAATTCATTTTGATCTCTGGAACATCTTCCCCAGGTTTATGAACAATGGAGAAATGGATGGTGAGAATGAACAGTGGATAGTTTTCTACTCCAGATGAGCATTGCAATCATGCTTACAACGCAACTGGAAGTGACTTTTTTTTTTTTTAAAGAGTTATTTATTTTTCTTTTGATTAATCAGACTTTGAAAAAGCCAGTTGCGTTTTGGTATATGGAGGTAACTATTAAGTATGAAGAAGCTGCAAAAAATTTTTGTTTGTTTTTTCATGACAGATTCTGCATTTATAAAATGCTGGATCAACATAATATTTGCATTTCTTTTCCTAATCGCTAAATTATATTTGGTCATAAAGTTGATCTTTTTTTCCTATTGTTTAACCAGTCATGAAGAGTGAATAGAAGTACATAGTATATTATCTCATTACCAGAAAACCTCCACAGAGCAAAACCAAGAGAACAAAACACATAATAATAAATCTGAAGGGCTACATAATTCCCACTCCTGTGAAGGCAAACATCAGTAGATAAGTTTGGTCTTTTCAATGGCTATTCCATCTGGTGACTATATAGGAACAATCATATTTGTTGAAGGCATCTGAATTTGCCTGGTTTCCTTTTTCTGGTTTCTTTTAATTTAATTTTTAATTTCATTTGCATATTACAAAATGTTAGTATAAGACTAAATGCCTCTTTTTAAAGATTAAGTTCTAAGCATCTCTCTTTGTAGATCAAGAGCCTTATAATGTTATAGTACTATTATTCCACTTTAACTGTCATGGCAATATCACATGGAATCATGGAATTTGCAGTTTAGGGAGAAGCATTTAGAATTCTCGGTTAGAGAACTCCAGTGCCTCACCAAACTACAAACCCCTGAATTCCAAAGTGTGCAGCCAGGGCAGTTAAAGTGGAATAATAGTGCTATGACAGTGTAGTGTGATAGGGACCTGAGTTAAAAGAGGCATCATGGACAAGGTAATAGGTGAAAGCAACCACACTTTATCGGAAGGAAAGGCCGTATTTAATATTGTTGTTTGTTCCCTGTTATAAGGGCTGTTAGAATCAAAATAAATGCCAAATAAATAAATGAGCAGATTTGCTCTTAAGATTTAGCCGTACACTTTAAAACCATTCCACACTGATTAATCACTTGAGACTGGAATCTTAGGCTGTTTCCTCACTACACTGTTATGGTGCTATTATTCCACTTTCAACATCCTATGGAATTCTGGAGTTTAACAGTTGTGAGGGACTGACTAATTGTAAGCAAGACCTGCATAATTTTATTTTGTTCTTCACTGGTCCTCTTTTCTCTAACAACATGTTCCCTACAACGTTTTTAAAAATCAGGAAAAAAAAATGGGACCCAACAGACAAACATACTCCACTGAAGAAAGGCAGAGTAAATTTCCTGTTTCTGTGATTTATCCTCAGCTGCAAAATGGAGTGGAGGGTAGATCCTCAATCATGTTTTAGGTCATACAAAACGGCTGACAGGCTGCCTTTTGCTTTGCAGGTCACTAGTTGTACAGGTTTATTTTAAGTAATTAAAATAGTGGTTGGTTCAAAAAATGGATGAACTCTTCTAGGTGCCCAATCTTTTTGGTCCCCAAGGGGCATAGGTGTAGCTGGCTCAGGGGCAGAGGCAATGCACTGCTAACCTTAGGCAGTTGTCCACTGTCAATGTGACTAGGGCCATTTCCACACTACACTGTTATAGTGCTATTATTCCACTTTCAACATCCTATGGAATCCTGGGGTTTGCAGTTTAGGGAAGGGCATTTAGAATTCTCAGCCAGAGAGCGCTTGGGTCTCAGTAAACTGCAAACTCCAGAATTCCACAGTTCCAATAATTTTGTGCAATTTTAAATTAAAGCCAAGATAATAATCACAGCAGTCACAAAGTGACAACAATGATCCAGTCTGCTAATTGACACACTTGTTTTAGTGTCATTCCTGTATTTATGAAGAAAATATCGCTGCCCTTGAGATAGGTAAAATTCTGAATATATATTCTAGCTTGAAGAGAAGAGTGAATAGTTACTCTTCAGAAATGTATATCTGGGCGGCTTTGGACCGTAATTCAGGGCTGTGTGCAAGAGGAAGATGCCTGTCTCAACATACTGTCAAGCTAGTGGCCTAGGAATTAACACTCAGAGCAGATTAGTTGTACAGCTGGTGCTGCATTGCAGGGCTAGTGGCTTTTGCAGTGTCTGTCTGACAGTGAAAGCCTAAGGGGAAAAGGGCAGTGTGCTACTGCATTTTCATGTCACCGTCTTCCTAATGGGATATGTCAGAACTGTGCTGCATTGACGGGAAACAATTGTCATTCACCCTGCCAAAGGAATAATAACAGCCCATATTTTCTGAGCACTGTTCACTTTCTATTCCCAACCTCTCTTGTGGCATTTTTTAAAATGTTCTGCCCATGCTGCTATAAGATTATTGTATGTTCTTTTTAATTACTTTTTGTCCTTGCTTTGAAATTTCCACATAAATTTGGCTTATTTTGCATTGTTTTCTCTGCAAACTAATAATGATATTGATAACCATGCTGTGATTATTGTTCCCTTGTGGATCATTGTTGTTGTTGCTGCTGTTGTGTGCCTTCCAAGTGGCTTCCAACTAATGGTGGCCCTAAGGTAAATGTATCATGGGATTTTCTTGGCAAGAACGTGTGTGTGTGTGTGTATGCGCCCCTGTGTAGGGAGCGAGTCCACAGGGCTTATCATTGAGCAGATATGTATAGGCTGGTCCTGTACATCTTTCAGCTGCTTTTGTTTATTAAATCACGTTAAATATTTATTTCTAAAACAGTCTGCATTCTCATTCTCAAAAGTAGTAGGTATTAAACACCCATGCTGCTTAATTCTGATCTCCAGAATCCAGTAGACATGCTTATTGCATCTTAATGATGCTGAAAATTGTAACACAATTTGATATTAAATTTCCTAGTAGCTCGTCAGTATCGCCTACTGGAGGTCAGAGCAGTTGAGAGAAACAAATTATATTGTTTAATGCTGGATTTCTGTCCTCCCTTCCTCTGTCTCAAGCAAGTTGAAGTCAAAGCAACGTACACAAGATATGTAAAAATAATTTGTTGAATGCTTGCAGGAATACAGAGGACAGTGGTTATGGTTACAGAAGATGCAAGCTGAAAAAAGAAATTTATTTATTTATTTACCCTTATGCTGTTGATATATCATTTTCACTCCAGCAGTATTAATTTAGAACATTTAAAGGGACAATAATGGACTTCCTTGTTTTCTTGTGAGGTCAACGTGAGAAGACAGTTTATGAAGACCAAATCTCATTGTGTTGCAGGTCATACGGCCCATGTGCTCTGGCCAGATACTCTTGTTATATGGAGCCCTAAGTTTCTGCTGATCTAGAAGATCCTAGCTCAGTGATTAAGAGCTTAATTATCCTGGTCAAATCTCCTCCTGTCTCTTTAATATCTCAGATTGTCTTTGTATGTTCGTCCTAGAGTGTCTGCCTCTTCTTATTCTTCCCTTCAGTCTTGTTTTACTGTTTTCCATTTATCTTCCAACTTCTCTGCCTCCTCTCATTCTTCAGTGCTACTGATCTTCCTCTTTAGCAGTATTCTATATCCTCATTCTTTTTAAAGATTCAAATTCTACTTTCCTCATTTCCTTCCAACTCCGCCTCCCCCTGCACCCACTGACACCTCTCTCTGCCTCTCTTTCTCTTCCTTTCTTTCTGTCTTGTTAATTCATTCAATCCCTACTGTGGTAATCCTCTTTTCTTTCTTCCATGAAGTTTCAGCTTTCTAATTCATAGTCTCCAGTTTGTCACGCATGCAGCCTGCCCTAATTCAGCTTGCTTCTTTGTGATCGAAGGTCTCTATTATCTAGTCTTGGCATGAATCTGTTTCCTACTTACTGATAAGCTCTCTTTATTAGGTAGTTAGGAATACACACACAGAAATACACACACATATTTGACTTCCATTGTTGGTTCTAGTAGTTAGAAGGAATGTATGACAGAAGATGAAAATTCAGAACACTCAAGTAGCCAAGGGATAAGAACTGTTAAAAATTATTTAGGGTATCTAGGTTCCTCTTTAATGGGGTGCCTTCATCATATTCAGTGTAGGGGTCAAAGGAGATTGTGGGGGAAATGCAAAATAGTTCTTTCTTCCAGCACTTTTCAGATAGATAACTGGTGATACTGGGGGGTTGTCCAGTGCAGAGCTTTGGAGAAGACTTGATAAGGAAAATTCTTGCCTCTGTCAGCTATTGGAGTACATTTATAGGTGGGGGCGGTATAGGACTTTAGTATTGCCATTGACAGTTTCCACACTCAGCATGTCCTAGTTTTAAATGCTTGTTCTGTTGCTATGGACAAATGTTAGCTGCCAGTTGACATGACTGAGAACGTAGTTTACAGTGGGGATGGAAATAATATTTACTGTCATTTGTTTCCCAGCCAAAAAAATGGGTCAGGAAGAATAATAAAGCAGTGAGAAATCTGCAAACCTTTTGCATAGTATTTGCACATCATGCAGTGTTTGAAGAAATTATTCTGCTTTTTGCAGGAACTGGAAGGGGTTTTTGCAAAAAAAAAAAAAATACAATTTTTTCCCCACAAAAAAGTTTCCAAATAACTATACCTTGCGCAAAATTGCTATTTTTGAGCACCCCTCCCTCCAAAAAAATCTTGCACAAAAAAGTTGTCTTTTTTGGGAGAAGGTTTGTTTGTTTTGTTTTGTTTGCCAAAAAAAATATGGGTTTTGGTAAACAGTTTTATGTGAAAACCTATGAAGGTTTTGCACAGAAAAGACATTTTTCATACAAAAAAATCTTGAGTGTTTTGTGGATGGAATAATATCCCAGAATACTTTGGGATACCAGCTGAGAACTGTGCAGAATTATTTGTTCTTTCTAACAGCAAAGAGAAACCTGTGGGAATTATTCATCCACAACTGAATATTTACATCCATATTTTACACATAGTGCATTTTACACACATTGCTGACTGGCCTCTGTGAGCGAAGATATCAGCCGTCAGACTTCCATATGTCTCTAGGCTGCCCCATGCTATACTGAAGTCTTTGAGCAGTGACCAGTAAAAATTGTGGCCTCTTTGTACTTTTCTTCAATCTGTGAATTGTTTGCTCCTTCACAGACATACCAGCTAACTCTGTGCTGTACAGACAATGGAAACTTCAAATAGTTGTATGTTGCCCAGTTTTCCTATATATGTATGGTGTATATTTCTTACATATACATTTTATTATGTATTTTGTTAGGAAAAAACACAGAGTACTAACAAGAATGCTGCCTACATTATTAGGGGTTCTTTACAAAAAAGAACAATAAATTGAAGGGGACTGATTGCTATATATGTCCCTGTGCTGGTGAATGGGAATTATAATAGACTTGATTCCGACTAATACCATACCTCTGTTCGTGTCTGTTCAAAGGTAAATGCTGTTGAGTTTAAAGGACTTACTCCAAGGTACTTGCATATAAGTTTATCGTCTTAAATTTGTTGAATATTGGTCCCATCAAAGTAAATGAGACAAGTAGTTAATAACTTAAGCAACTAATTTAGTCTGGGCCTATCCTAATATATATGCCAGAATCAGATTATCAAGTGCACAGCAATGAGACTGAAATAAAACCATACCTGACTGTTCATTGAGGTCTACCTGAAGATGGTTTAAAATGATTCTGACAGACCTAGACCAAATGCAGGAGCCAACTCAAGTGAAGCTTTAGAAGTGGTTCCTGATTTTATATATTCTTAGATACTCATGATGAATGCATGCAGCTACTTCAGGAAGGTAGACAGCAGCTAAAGAGATGCTGCCAGTTCTTCCAATGCCAATTTTTGTGTGTGTCGAAGACATGGCAGCAATTCTAAAGCTGATCAAATCATTTGCTTGCTTCTGTGGTTTTTGTTTGTGTGTGTATGAAGTTTTAATGTGCTAATGTTTTTATTGTTTTTTATTATACATTTCCCTGTGAACCTAGTATATGAAGTATGCTGTTTATAAATTTAAGCAGTCAACTGATGAGAGCTCCCATTATCCCACCTGTACCTCAGTGCTATTTCTCTTCTTTCCTCTGCTCTGATCTCCAATTTACCTACTTTTCTTCCCCCCACTACTACTACTACTACTACTACTACTACTACTCTTCTTCTTCTTCTTCTTCTTCTTCTTCTTCTTCTTCTTCTTCTTCTTCTTCTTCTTCTTCTTCTTGCTTCTTCCATCATAGTGCTTGTTCAGCCTATACCAATCTTGCATGGGCAAACATTCCTGTCTCCTGTCATTCCCATCCTTACTAGGTACAGAGAGTTTCTCTCTGTCTCTGTTGCCGTAACCTAACCCAGGCGACCACATCTGCATATCCTCCGCATATTAAGAGTGAGACTTTATGCTTGACAAGCCCTCTTATATCTAAGGAGCTCTCAATGTGGTGTTTCAGGTGGCACATTTTAAAAAACTAGAAATAATAATTAATTAGCCAATCCATATTTGAAAGAAAATAACCTTGAAGTACACTCTTGCAAGGTCCTCTTAGTATTCATGTCCTATTTCAGATGTCTTGGAGATATGGTGGAGGTAGATTATACATATACACTTGCATACACACAGCGTCTCTATTTTATTATTAGAGAAGATAAATGGACAAGGTTTGGGGACTTGTTTCAGTTCACCATTCTAAAAAGTGGTAAATGCCATCAGAGCTGTTTTCTGATTGCTGGAGGTCTTTTATTTAAAGAAGACCTCAACAGCTTGGAAAGTTGCCTCTGAATTGCTGTCTGCAGTTATAAGCCATTTCCACACGACTGTTATAGTGCTCTTATTCCACTTCCAACAACCCGTGGAATTCTGGGGTTTGCAGTTTAGGGAGGGACCTTTAGAATTCTCAGCCAGAGAGCTCTTTGGCCTCAAGAAACTACAAACCCCAGAATTCCACAGGATGTTGAAAGTGGAATAATAGCACTGTAACAGCATAGTGCAGAAATGGCTGTAGTCTCCCTGTCAAAGCAAGATGTCATAAATGCTGGAAAAGTTGCAAAAAAATGGTAACCAGAATCTTCCGGTCCCATCCTTGCTACTTTCTTTTGCCAGTCTTCTGCAGAGTATGAGAGCAGTGTGCATTCACAGACCTGATTGCTCATTGTTCTGCAGGGTTTCTTAGAGATCTGGAGCCCTTTCACACTACACAATTATAGTATTATAATTTCAGTTCAACTGCTGTGGCAACATCACATGGAATCCTGAGATTGGCAGTGGAGGGAAGGAACTTTGTAATCTTCAACCAGATAATTTTTCTCTGGTGCCTCTGACCAGACTACTAAACCCTTGGAGCACTCCATAAAAGGCATCTGTGTTGTTAAAGTAGGATCATAGTATTTTAATTCTGCGGTGTGAAAGGGCCCCTGGTGTTTGTTTTGTGCTTATTTTCGTGTGCCTCAGGGAGCTGTACTTGCAGTAAAAATATCTCCTAATCCATTTAGGCTCCATGTTCATTGGGACAAAGGGGTGACTAATCAGTTGGATCATAAATACTACCCCTATGCAGGTGTTTGCTTACTTACATATACATTAAATTGGAGGCAGGAATGTGGATGTGAGCAGACACCAAGCCTTCAAACATAATCACGCACCCAGAAGCATTTCAGAACTTTGCACAGTGTCTGTGTAGGGCTCTGTAATTGCCTTCAACTGAATGGAGTTTCAGAGCTCCTGTAATTCAGAGCCGAAATGGAGCTGGACTCCTGATAACAGCACCTTTGTAACCAGATTCAAATGAAAGCAATTGAACAATCCTATATAGACTGCATAAAGGTCAAGGAAGCTGCTTGATGCATGGTAATATTCAGGGTGGGGCTTCTGTCTGAACTAACGTTCAGTAGGGGTTGGTGGCTTCCATGTCAATGAGGCAGTGGGCTCATTCTGGGTTTTATTCTGAACTTTAAAGGAACTCTCTAAGGTACTAGATCTGTTTGCGAAATCAGGTCCAGCTCCTTAGACATCTTCTTCAAATTCTGGACTAAACCAGAAACAGATTTACTACCCAGCTGACAGTCACCAGCTGCTATTGCCCATATCTTTATCTCCTGTTTAGCCCACATGTGAGTAGGCAAACAATTGCCTATGACTGCTGTCTCTGAAAGCAAGCCTAAGGAAAGTTTTGGCTTATGTTTTATGGAGTATACCTTGCTTGTAGTGTTTTTTTATGGAGATGTTACTTAGGAACTTCTTTTGGGGCTGAATACATGCTCTGTAGATTGCAAATGAATTTAAAACTACTTTGATGTTGAGTAGAGGTTGAATTTTCTCCAATTCTGACATTGTCATTATGCATAGGATGCTGTAGGAGTGGGATTCTGTAAGGGCTTTGCACTTAACTGCAGAGAAAGATTATGTCTTCAGATGATTGCTCACCTTCCGTATTAAATGCATTTGCTTTGGATGATGGTATGGAACAAGATTTCACTGTAATGGGTCAAAAGGGATTTTTGTAGGCCTATACATCTTTACTTATCTCATTCTTACACATGGGAATTAAAAAAAGTTTTTCTTCTTATCTGGTGACATGATAGTTTCTGCACACTTTTTTCTGTACATTTTCGAATTTTTTTTGAGGAAAATGTGTTTGGATGAAAAAGATTCTATTTTCTACAAAGAGAACTTTTTGCGCAACAGATATATCGTGAAATTCATGTTCTTTTACACAAATGAAATTTTCACAGAAAAGTTCCAGAATGTGAGCAAAGATTTTTAAAAATGTCCAGAAATGCTTGTAATGCATCAGGATGCATCAAATCACCCTTTCTTATTGAGTATGAGAAAATTTGTATATATTCTCAACATTCTTAGATACTGAAAATATTCATATAGCAGTACAGCAAAAGCCAGCCCAGAAAAGGAGAATATTTCACCCTGCTGCTATGTGTCTTCTCTTCTTCCTCTGTGCTGTGTCTCTTACATAAAAAGACTACATGTCGAGAGTGGCTGTTTTCTTCAGTTGCTTTCCCTATGAATTTTTTTAGCAGAAAGCACAAACTATAATCATATTGCAGTTCAGCCTCATTGATATTTTTCTCACATAGGGCTTACTTGCTTTGCAAATCATTTGAAATGATAATATGTTTTTGGACTGGATACTATGGGGTTTTGTGCTGATGGATGCAGGATCATGTGTATAAGCAACAGTTTGCTGGAACACATGGACTTGGACTCAAGCCCTGTGTGACATCTGTGATACCTGTGACTTCCCTTAACATAGCATCTTCCAGCCAGTTTTAGTGGCCTGGGAAGCAGGCTTTGAATCAAATATAAGACATACGCCATCCTATGAAAGCCATGCCTCTTTAAGAGTGATGGTGCAAAAATGGTGATTTCGATTTGCACTGGTGAGTTCTGATGACAGGGGTGGTTTAGGGGAGGCTCAGGCAATGTCGTTGGAAGGTACAAGGCAGAGCTTTTCAAACTTTTCATGTTGGTGACATGCTTTTTTAGACATGCATCATTTCACAACACAGTAATTCAGTTTTACTAGCAGTAACCCCTTGTAAGAGGTATAGACACATACATAAATAGTAGTAACAAAATGTATGGGGACACAACATATCTCATGAAAACCTTTCATATATATTTTTAAAAAACATGATTTATAAATAATAACATACCTTTCCAAGATTGTAGACAACAAACCTACACACTTCAGGTGACACACTAATATGTCGCAGCACACCGTTTGGAAAGGCCTGGTATAAGGTAAGGGAGGCAGCGTTCAAAAAAGATTTCCTAAACAAGTGAATTAAATAAATGAGGTAAATCTGTAACTACCAAAAAAAGGGGGGACAAACATCACCATAACAAGAACCTGGATAATAATAGCTAAATATTGGTATAAACATTAAATCCCTTTGATAGAGGAACACTGTGAAGAAGTCTTACCTATGATGATCATGTTAGAAATTAACAGCAGTTTTAGAAGAGCGGGATGTCCAGGACCAAACATTCTCAGTTTTCCTAGAATAGCAGGAGAGATTTGTGATCCACGGGAAAAACACGTTTCAGGAGAAGTTTGGATTTTTAAAAGTTTTGTAGGGTTCATAAATAGGTATATATAATTTAATATATTTCTTGGCCTTCTTCGTTTGACTTGAGTGTTAAGGCAGCATTTTGTATTCTTCATTTGTGCAATTAGTAAAAGATGCTGGAAAGTGACAGGTTTTACTTTTTCTTGCCTCTGAAGGAGAGAACGGACATGCACAGCTCTGTTGTGCCTTCGTCCCAAGGGCTGATGAGAGGCCCTTCATCCGTGTCCCAACTGCCATTGCTCTGACCTCTGAGGAAGAGAGGAGCAGCTAAACATAGCTCCATTGTGCCTTGACCCAGCAGCTGATGAGAATCCCTCCCTCCATATTCCAAGTGCCATTACTTTGGCCTCTGAGGGTGGGAAGAGAAACTGCCATCTGCTTGACTGAATCCCCTCTCCCATTCCCATTAGCATTATATTGTGTTCTGTGTCTTATTTATATTGTAAGCCCGAGGGCAGGGAACTGTCAGATTAATGATTTCTAAGCTGCCCTTTTGGGTGAAGGGTGAGATGTAAATACTCTAATAAATAAATATTAATAAATAGGTGGTTACAACGGAAGTAACTCAACTGTAAAACACAACGTAAAAGATGCATCATCTGTAATATTTCTGGCTCTGTGTCCTGTACTAGTTTGCTGAGTGAACTCCGATAAGTTTATATCTTAGCCTCTCAGGGTACAAATCAGACATGATGACACAGCCTTTGGGAAGTAACTTGCAATTTATTAATGAGAATTGCTCCCCAGGGCCAAGAGGTTAATGCTATTATTACCTTCAGGTTGAAATATACCTTATTGCAATGTATCTTTTATATTTTATTGCAGTTAGCAGAAGATATGGTTTGCAAATTAACAAACAGCTGTGGAGGTAGAGTGATGGGGGACTGGGGGAAGGATCAAGGAGATGAGGGCTTTTATCACTGGCACAAGCTTTACCTAGGAGAGAGTAATTGATGGTGCGTACCTTTTAAGGGAGGGCTTTCCAAATGGTGTGTTGTGACATGTTAGTATGTCACCTGAAATGTGTAGGTGTGTCATCTCCCTGGGCCAAGAATGACCCCCCATCCAAGCCTTGGAAATGTATGTAATTATTTATAAATCATATATTTTTAAAAATATAAATGAAAGGTTTTCATGAGATATGTTGTGTCCCCATACATTTCTTTATTACAATTTATGTATGTATCTATATCTCTTATAAGGGGTTAGTTTAACCTCCGGTTTGCTAGTAAAACTGAATTACTGTGTCCCAAAATGAATGCATGTCTAAAAAGTGTGTCACCAACATGAAAAGTTTGGAAAGCTCTGTTTTAAAGGAATCTTTCACATTAGTTCTTATAAGTGAGTGTCTGTTATTACAATTAGTTCAAAATAGGACTGCACCACATCTTCACAACACCCAGCACAGTGCTGGCACTGCATCAGTTTGAAATACTGCAGCAGTCATAGTTCAAGATTATTGAAAGTTAATCCATAGTTGGCCTTTCACAGTAGTTTTCATTTTGGTGAAACCTGAGAACATTGGGGAGTGGAAGCATGCCAAAGTCTCATCAGTAACAACTTTTGTAAAGGGAGAGTATGTTTCTGCTGCCACTAAAATTCCCTGTTGCAGCGATGTATGTCTTCAGGACAATTTCAGGTGTATTTTAGGATACTGTCTTAGTTCACTGACAGTGGTGTCCAACAGTCCTGGCCACTACCAGTTAGTTATGTTACCACAGTCTATAGGAAATCATCAGGAGAAGCCCTTCTCTAGTCCTACCACAGTCACAAGCACAGTTGGTGGGGACACAAGGGAGGGCCTCTTCAATAGCTACAGAAATGGTCCACTCTTTGCTGTCCTTCCATCAGCAGACAAAACTTCTTTGTTTGACAGGATTTTAAAACAAAAAGTGTTTAAAGAACAGGCTAGAGAGTGCTGTATTGTTTTAAGCTGAACTGTTTTTAATAGATTTTTATTTTTTTTAATTGTCTTTTATTCTTTTAACTGCAAGTTTCAATTGTTTTAATACTGTGGATAGTTTAATTCTATTTTAATGTTCACCTCTGTGTTTTTAATTGTACTGTGCTTTTAAATTGTAAGCTGCTTTGACTCCTAATTTTGGGATAAAAGTGGGATGGTGGTGATGATGATGATGATGATGATGATGATGTCATCAGAATCTTCTAGAGCATGCAGCATCCATAGCAGAAACTCAGAGGTTCTATGGTAGACAGGTTGATGTGAAAAATATACCCTATCTCTTAGGATACATCTCATTTACTTTTGAGATGACTACATAAAAACTTGCTTAAACCTCTTCATGAGTGCCATATCACACTCTAAATCTACCACACATGAAAACTCCACAATGTAGAGTTGTTTCTTTGGCAAACCTGCAAACCTCAGGATTCCATAGGATGTTGAAAATGGACCAATAGCACTGTAACAGTCTAGTGCAGAGATGGCCATTGTTGCCAGAGCTTGGGGATGTTACTTTTTTGCATTCTAGTCTAACAAAGTAACTTGTCTGAGTTCTCGTTATAGCCCATATTATGGTATCTGCCAAAAGAGAAGAAAATAGCCAGTGATAGATTGTTCAAGTTGTTTATGTGTGTCAAGCAAGGAACATTCTTCTTTTCTTATTTTAGAAATAAATTTAGCATATGCACTTAACTAAGAGCTGGGAATTACTCATTCCCTCTATTGTCTAGATTCTACATTGTCAAATGTTAATGCTGTTGCCCAGGAAACTGCTCTTCACCCTGCTATGAAGTTTGCCAGGGAGTATTCTGAGATTGTTTTTATTTTCTGATATCACAGCTGTGAATGTAACTAATTTCTTCATCATCACCTTCTCCTGCTTCTTGTCTAAAATGGGGCTAAACTAGAAGAGGTGAGGAGACTATTTCTCCCTATTAACAGCAGCTTCTCTCCACTCTTTGTCTGCTGTTTCACATTTCAGAATGTGAACTGTGAAAGTCATTCTCTTCTGCCTGTTATTTTTAGCTGAAGATGCGATTTACTTTGATGTGTCATTAGATTCCTATTCTTGTTTCGCCTTCCCTTGTAGCTTCAGTCCCTCCTGGCAGGCTAGTTCCGGGCTGTGGATCCATTCATCTTAGTTAAACTCCGGACACCAATAAGGCAGATGGCTAGTCAAAAAGTCTTACACATATAACAGAGGAATCAGTATGCCCCACCAGCTGGCATGCAAATACAAGAACTCCTTAACCAACTAGTCAAACAAACAAAGAAGAGTTATAATTTAAAGCAAAAGATAAAGCAACCTTATACCTTCAGGCCACTCACTTTCTCATTCCTTCTTTTCCTAGCTCCAGTTAGGAAAATGAATCCCTTCCCCTCCCCTCCCCTTCAAACTTCTCAGTAATTCGGAAGCCTCTCTGACACATCCATCTGGGTCTTTCCAGCCTCCCCTTGTCTAAGGCTCCTACCCCACAAGATCCCACAAATGTGGAGGCTTCACTTCATCTCCACAGGGTGTCCTCTTCCCTTCTATCTTCTCTCCCAGGAGTCCGGGTGTTTCAATTATCTCTTGGTGTCTCCAAGTCTCTCTTCCCACCTCCTCTTATTCCTACCTCTGCCGTGATTCTCAGCTGCCTGTCTTGCCAATTTTTCCTCCTCCCTTCTTTCACTCACTCTGGCCCCCTGTCCTGCCTTCTCTAGACTCACCCTTCAATAGGAGCCCTAGTGGCACAGTGGTTAAATGCCGGTACTGCAGCCACAATGTTGTGAGTTCGATCCTGCTGGGTGCCAGTTTGACTCAGCCTTCCATCCTTCTGCATGTTGGTAAAATGAGTACCCAGCTTGTTGGGAACAATTAGCTAACACATTGTAAACCTCTTAGAGAGCACTTAGCTGACAAGCAGTGTAGAAATGCACATGCTATTGCTACTGCCATTCAACATCCAAGTCCCCCCAGCCCTCCGTCCCCTTCTGCCTCCATTTTGGATTCCTTCCAATATTTCTTTCCTCCTGCATCTGTCTTCTCTCCCTCTCGCTGATTTCCAAGCTCTCCTTGTTACTCTCCTTTCCCTTGATCCTCCTCCTCCTCTTCTTCTTCTTCTTCCCTTCCTAGTTCTTCTAGCCCCCTTTTGAATTCCCCACTGTGCCTGTTGACCCTGTCCCCTCCCTTCATTTCCTCAGCTGCTCTGCTTTATGGCATGGCTGCTCTGCCTGCAGCCATGCCGCTGGCCTTCTCCCCATTGCTGCTAGCATTCCCCGGGACTGGAAGGTAAGTTGGTGGATGGGGACCTGCCTGAGGCAAGCACCTCATGGCTCCCATTGGCTGACCACAGCCTTCTTATATGTAGAGCAGAATGGCAAAACTATGCATTTTTTCCATTCATTTATAATCTGTGGGGACTGCAGGATCTACTCTCTACACAGAAGAATATTCCATTACCTTACCTTGCTGCAGTTCTCTGCTTCTCAGCATTGTTTTCCCCCAGCCACCTTAAGGACCAGAAATTTCCTGGGCAAGAGAAAATATTCCTTTTTCCCAACCACCTCTGCTTTATTTGTAAATAGGGCAAACATATGCTCAACATGCCCCCAGTTGCCCTCTGTGTCTAGTTTCAACCAGATCTTCTATTCCATCTTCTATTCCAATAAATCTATTCCAGATCCCAATAAAGTTCAGTAAAGATAATATTTCATTAAAAACAAAACCTCCTATGCATCCTCAAAATCTCCAAATGCCTGTTTAAATGGAAAGGTCTGTACCAGACATTGAAAGGAGAGCAGAGAGGGGTTCACCCTTATCTCCTGAAGGAGCAGCCACCAAGAAGACTCTCTCAGGTGTCTTCACTAGATGGGCTTATGCGGATGATAGTCAGAAAGCCCTCACTACTTATAGTGGGCCATTTGCCTGAAATCTTAATAGCAAAAAGGTATTTCTGAGTGCTATTAAAGAACCTTCAGCTGTCCTCCTGACGCCACCATCGCAAGGTTTGAAAGGTACCCCAAAAAATCATCAGACCTGACCACAAACAATATATTCTTTGGCTCTTTTCCAAGTCTTTCTTCAGTTATTATTTCCTTTTGTGAAGGTAAGAGACACCTCCACCACAACTTGAATAGGTCAGTGTGGTGTAGGTGTAGTCTTCTTTGGCTCTACCATTGCATCCTATTTCTGATCTTCCCATAATCAATATCCCTCCGTAGCATACTGTGAAGCAAAATTTTTAAATCAGTATCCTGTTAATGTATAATTTATATCAGCAAGTAATGCAAGGGTGGTTTAAGCCAGTGAAAATACCAAAGAAACTTGTTTTTTTCCTTCTTCTTGATAAATACTGTAAATGCGATCTAATGGCTGAAATGCACATTTGAATAAGTTTGTTTCAACTTCCAAGAACTTTATTTTTGCTTAATCCAGTTTTTGTTGCTATCATTCCAGGGGTACAAAGTAAACAGCAGAAGTAAATCAATGTGAAAACCCTACTGATATCCAAACACTTCAGAGCTTACCAGTATCACATCGAATTTGGCTGGATTTCCTTTTCTTTCTTTCTTTCTTTTTAAAATATCATTAGAATCCCTTGAACTTTTACTGAACCATAAGACAACTGTGAAGAGTTTAATAGCTGCCCTCCAAGGACTGAACTTATCCATTGGATCTGCTATTTATAGGGTCCATTAGTACTACTTGTCTGGGTTGCCTTTGTAGTAATCATTAACAGTAGAAAGACTGTTTCTGCTGCATTGGCTGCTCCTTGTGTGTCTCCAAAAATATCCATCAAAAGAGTGCTATGAACTGAATCTTATTTGATAAAGTCCCCAGTGGTAATTTGTTTTTATTTGTGTTTTTGGATGTCTTACATTAAATCTTCCATTACTCAGCAAAGCTTCACCCTCAGCTCTGCTTCCTCTATACCTTTATAAAAAAAATCTATCATGACCAGGGTCATAGAAAGTTTATGCTATTTCGACTAGTTCCTGGTTGCAAGAACAGTACCAAGATATTGATGCTGGAATAAAGTGTTATCTCGATAACTAAGAGCAGTGGCCAAAGGATGAGTTCCAAGTTTGCAAGGTCAAGACAAAATCAGGAATGAAATGGAATTAGTAGCCACAGAGTCCTTTTTGCAGTATCGACATATGGCTGCTGGAAATAGTGTGAAGGTGCTAACTGCTAAATAATCATTCTGAAGCCAGGAGTTTCAGACCCAAACGGATAATGGAAAAAGCTGGCTGTAGGGAGATGGGGTGCAGTCAAATGAGTTGCATGCACAATATGTTGGATGGAAAATGAGACGAACAGAGTTGGTGGACCAGGAAAAATAATCTGTTGTTTCGGTAAGCAAGGCTAATTGCAAATATTTATGCCACAGGTAGAAAATGTCAGCATGTCTAGGGGTCAGTTTTCACACACTCAGGTACTTCTTGTGGCCTGCATCCCTGCCAGAAATGTGGGTTTTTCATTTAAAAAAAAAATCCAGAAGTAGCTGGAGACTCACTTGTGTTGTGTTTTTTTCTTAAAGACGCCCCCCCCCCGGAATTCTGGCTCATGAAAAATTCTTTGTGGAAGGCTGCATGTCTTTCTTTACAATAGAATCACATTAATTGCATGCTTCCAAGAGCAGGATTTTCTTTGTATTGGAAGTCAGCTATGGGAGGAGGTCTGGAACCTCCAAAGATGGGGATGGGCTACATGCAGCCTGTACTCTGTCTTGGACCAGTTCCCATTTACACGAGTCATGTGTTTACCTTGCTTCAAGAAAGCCTTCACTCTGCTTCAGCTGGTGTGCCAAAGGTGCCCTCCCTGGGAAAGTCATATCTAGTCACAGTGATCCATGTCTCAATTGGCTGTCAGCAAGAGTACTGTAATATTCTCCTCTTGGGGCTACTCTTGAAAAATGTTCAGAAGCTACAGTTAGTGAAAATTCACTAGCCCAGTTGTCTGGCAAGACATACCACTAGTCTTGTACCAACTGTACTGGCTTCTAGATTACTTCAGTGATTCTTCAAGGTGCTGATTTTGACAAAGCTCTAAATGGCTAGAGGCAAGAATACCTGAAAGACAAACTCTTTTCTTATAAGCTTTCCTGGTCTTTGTGATCTTTAACATCTGATTGCATGCCCCACCTTCCTGACTTCTGGGTTAGTGAGTACCTCAGAAGGGAATTTCCCTCTAGCATCCCCCTCAGTGGTGAAACTCCCTCCCAAATGAAGACAGCTTGGCTCCATCCTTCTAGCAAGCATTCACACCTGACATACTGCTTGTTGTATTTAAGCTTTTGAAATGTTTTTGGTCTCTTTTCAGGCAGTGTTTAGTTTCTGTTTTGTTTTACATTGGAGAGAAAGAAAGAATATTATGTATTGTGCTGATTTTATTGCTATGAAATAAGTTTTCAAGCAGATATATGAAAACTGTCTATGATAAATCACAATCTATTACACAATGAAAGCCGTTTTTTTTTCCAAAAAAAATGGGGATGAGATTATGGTATAAATTTGAAAGGCTCCTGGGTACCCCAAGGCTTCACCTATGACTACATGTCAAAGGCAGTGGAGGACAAAAAGCCCATCCCCAGTAATACAAATGGATGCACACACACATACACAGAGAGCTGGTGAGGTTGAAAAACCATAGAATCATCAACTATAAACTGAAGCAGCACTTTTGGTAGTAAATTATATAGGGTATGAAATTATGTGTCATAAAGGGAGAAAGTTGTTGGTACTTTATACTCAGAAGGGTTTAGTAAAGACTCCAAAGCATCAAAACTGTTATATCCTATCCTTCTGTACACTAACTGCCAACAAATGTAAACTGGGAAAACTAACAATAACATCTAAAAAGTAACTTTAACAAATAATTGTTGAATACACTGAGCATACTATAATTGTGTGGAGAAATTATGTGTGCCTTTCGATATCAGTTCCCACTAGACAGCTCTGGAAAATTATTCATTCTGCTAGACATTATCTGTTTTTCACCCACCCAGCATTTTTGCAATCATTTCAGGGAATTATTAACAGGAGCTTGGTGCTCCTATAAATTGAATTGGCATTGATACAAATCTCACCTTGGCAAATCCTGGACACATTGTTGATCTGAAAATTGGCTGCTGACTGGAGTCAAATAACTCTATCACTATCCTGCTGAAAGGAATTTGTTATAGTAGTGAAGTGTTTTTGTTTATAAGATAAAACAGCAGAAGATATATGCTAGGCGTCAACTTACATGCATAAATATATACATAAATGCCAGTCAGTTCCTACCATGTAATGTGCCAAGTACCTGTCTTCCATTAGCTTGAGACAAGTGGATCTCTCTCTCTCCCCCCCCAATCTCTATCTGTATCTCTCCCCTCCCTCTCCCTCCCTCTCTCTCTCTTCATATTCCGTTTAATTACAAGTGTCTAGGTCAGAGATTGACATATGTGGTCCATGGCCTGCATGAGCCTCTGGCCCATTAATGTAGTCCCTAACTTCTCCTGTCCCCACCTAAAATGTTACTCCAGAATTTAGGCCATTTCTGCACTACATTCTTATAGCATGATTATTCCACTTTCAACATCCTATGGAATCCTGGGGCTTGCAGTTTAAGGAGGGGCCGGCCAGCTGGCCTCTCCCTAAACTGCAAATCCCAAAATTCCATAGGAAGTTGAAAGTGGAATAATGGCATGATAAGAGTGTACTGTGGAAATGGCCTTAGAATTGTAGCTTTTTGAAACTTCCGGTAGAGGCAGTTCTCCTCTAACGTAAAGTGCAGGGTTTTATTTTAGTGGGGGCAGAGCTAATCTTCTCATGTTTTTTCTCAAAACCAGGTATGACCATCTTACCACTTTAAGGACTATTGAAATGCATTTTTGGCGGGAGTGCAACTTAGACCAAATTGGACTCTTAACCTGCCAAAGTTGTCTATGCCATAATAGATATAAATCAGTCACATCTGTGATAATGACCAGAGGCCCCCTTCCAGTTTTAAAACAGGGTAGAGGCAACCGGGAAGGGACAGTTACAGCCAGTTGGGAGCAACCAGAGTATTTGGACTACCCTTCCAGCCAAGATGTTTCGCTCAAGGGAAGACTGAGGAGGTCATCATGGGGTGACACCTGACCTCAGCTAGACCTGTATTAGGTTACTTCCCCCTCTTGCTCCATTTCCAGGCCAACACAATTGAAATGGGTTAGGTCAAATAACCTATTTAATATTATTCCATGGTTGGTTATCAATCAGTTTTAAAACAGAGTAGAGGTACCTGGGAAGGAACCGTCTGTAGAGAAAATGTAAGCTAGTTGGGCTGTATTTGCTTTTTCATTGTTTATGCTTACACTATATCATGAAGTTGGAAAATTGTTCTGTCACATATTTTACTATCTATTTAAAATTATTTTAAGGGTTAAAAAAACCTCACTTAGTTTTCTTTGGAAAACTTTGTTAGTATCACTGAAAAAAGATACTGCAGATTGATTTTGAAATGAATGCCTTGGTAAACAGATTATCTAGAAGAACAAGATTATATACAAGAAGCTAGCAGGCTCACCAGTGCTTTAGAGGTTTAGGTGATGATCTCTTTGTAGTTCTCTGGTATGAAATTTCATTACTTCTTGGTTTGATGGGCAAATGCCATTGTGTGTGAGTTTATTTACATGCCATGACCTAAATTCTGTTTTAGTCCTGAGTAGGCCTGTTGAATCCGTTAGATGTTCCTATCTATTGACTCACCATTAAACAATTGATTGAATGAGTTTACTCTAGTTGGGACTAACCAACAGATGCCACCCAGACTATGCATTCTGATGTTGAATTGTTTAACTGCATATAAGAGTGAAAGCAAACCATTTCCCAGCATCAATCATCTATTCACCTCCATTTAGTATATTTGGGAAATCCTGTGATAGGAGAAGAAAACCAACAAACCCTACGTGTCACCGGTTCTTGCTGTATGGCAAAAAGGAACTTCCTGCATGTTGCCAATTCATGCTGGATAGTTCATGAAGAAATGTTATAAACATCGGCAACATTTGTGTATTTGCTGTGCAGTGGTGGGCAACAGGTGTTTTGTAAAAGCATGCTTGCCATTTTTATACAGGTTTTTTTTCCCCACACTTCACAATTACAGCATAATGATACTACTTTAACTGCCATGGCTATATCCCATGGGATCATGGAGTATGCACTTTGGGGAGGCACGAGAGGAACCCTCTGGATAAGAATTCTAAAGGTCCCTCCCTAAATTGCAAATACCAGGAGTTGCCTTGACAACTAAACTGGAATCATAATACAGTAATTATATTGTGTTAAAAGATCCAGTGACAGTCTGAGCCATAGTAACGGTCTGAGCCACATTTCCAGAAGTGCTATACCCCAGGATATCATGTATAAGAAGTTTGCATTCAATAAAAAAATTCCAGATGTAGAACCATTGAATTCCTGTATAGCAGGGCTGAGGAATCTTTGATTCTTTGTGTTGGTCTGCCCCAGTCCTATCCAGCTTAGGTTGTTTATTTTCCACCAATGTCACAGTAGATTTGTTCCTCTCCATAGCCCTGAATCATGATTTTCCTTCCTTAACAGTTTATTGCAAGAATTTAAAGATACGGCCATATTAGTCTGAATGAGTATGCAAAAGGATCTTGTTGCACCTTTGAGACTGAGAGAAAGAAGTTGGTGGCATAATCTTTCATAGACTTAAGTCTTCCTTCACCAGATGCATGAAGTGAAGTTCCTAGGAACAAACCTTTATGAGCAGATGGTATGTGTGAATAGCAATAGAAATGAAAAACTTGTGAGTATGGTGATGAGGTGACTAGTTTTAGTCATATGAATGTTGGAGGAAGTTACTGGAATGTAGTATGATGCTGCGTGAGAACCAAAAAGGAGAAGTAATAAAATGACCAAGAGAGCCCTCATGAGACTGGGATGTTAACTAGTGTTATAATATGTGTAGTGTGCCAGGAAGCCATTGTCTCTGTTCAGCCCTCTGTCAATGGACTGCAGTTTGTGGAAGTATCCTAGTTCTACGGTTCCTCTTTCCAGTCTTCCTTTGTACAATAGTTTTTTTGTTCGAGGACTGATGTCGAGGTGGCTTGATGTCTTCTGCAACTGGTGTTTGTGTATTCCCATTCTGATTTATGTCCATTTATCCTCTGGCACAGAGACTGACCTGTTTGCCCAATGTAGAGTGCTGAAGGGCATTATTGACAGAGGATGACCTATATTACATTAAAGGATGAGCAAATGAAGTACGGTACTTCTAATATTAGGAGTGATATGATTAGGTCCTGTGATGACATTTCCTGAGTAGATGTGAGAGCAAAGTTGGCATCTGGGTTTGTGGCAAGGGCTTGTACCCATCTCTTCACAGTCTTGTCCTGTCCACAGATATCAGAGCAGGTGCAAACAGTAAGTGGCAGTCTAGACAAGGGCAGGAAGGCATGAGGTGGGGGAAACAAGACAACAGCTGAGAGCTCAATGTTACCTAGGGGCTGGGAGTATCAATGAATTTACACTTACTCAGGACCCTGGGTTTCATTCAAGGAGCCTTTTTAGATTTCAACACATCAGTGGCCAATACAATGCTAGCTTTCACTAGCTCTGAAGCAGAAGCAGAGAAATGATACTGGGGCTTTTTGTATTTTTTGGTGTCCATTCTTGTTTTCTTGCCACCTCTGTCCATTTTAAATTTCTGTTCAGGGATGCCAAACAAACAAACAAACATGGAAGTTTTACTTTCAGACCAGTTACTAGAAAAGTGCGACCTCATGCTGCCCCCCAGCCACAGTTCCTCACTTCACCTCTTAACATCTTAGGTGTACAGACAGTTTTTGCAAGGATTTCTGCACACAAATAGAGGTGGTGGTCTTGGAGCTCAAAAAAAGTCTGGCATTTCTCTGGTTTCCAGGATGAAACCCAGTAATTTGGGGTGTATCCGGGGGAAGAATGGGAAACTTCCAGGTATCTGGGGGCTAATTTTGATCCCTCATATTCTTCTGCAACAGTGGCCATTTCTGCACTAGACTGTTATAGTGCTATTATTCCACTTTCAGCATCCTATGGAATCCTGGGGTTTGCAGTTTAGGGAGGCTAAGCCCAGCCTTTACTTCAGCCCCATCCCAAGTCAATGTGTTCAGCTCCTAGAATGGCTCTTAACTAAGTACTAGTCCTCAACCAGTTTCAAAAATATTTTCTTGTAAGAACTTCCAATTCTGTGTTCAACTGGGAGTAGATGTAGTATTTATCTATATCAGACATCAAGTGTTCTGAACAGGGAGAGTAGAATATTCATCCTCTGTACTTGAGAGAGCCTTCCGTGTAATTTCTCCTTAGTAGAGGTTTCAGTTTAGTTGTGGTGGAATTTTATAAGACTTCATTACTGTGGTTAGTTCACCGCAGCATTGCTGGTATCTGCATGAGAATCCAGCCCTGTCCATTTTTAAAAAGTGATCTACTGAATAATGTTTTATTTGTTCTACTGAAGAAAGAAACTATTCTGTATCTGTTTTACAGCAAACCATGTTTAGGGCAGTACATTAGAGATAAGAGTATTCAAAAAATGGTTGAAAAACAGTAGGGTTTCTCTAATGTCAGGAAATATGAATGAGGAGAATCCTAGACTGATGAGAGTCTTTCCCATTCAGGACTTATTAATTGTGAAACATGCCTGTATTTTATTCTCCCCTCTCCTGAAACTGTGTTTTCTGCAGAGAAGGTAACATTCTGCATAGAAAACAAGTTTCCTTGGCCGAAAATGTTTTTGTTTTCTGTGCCAAAATCAGCTGTAAGTCTCAAAGTGAAAATAGTATGAGTTTCTTGCAGTGAGAAGAAAAATGGTATATTTCTTTGTTGTTGCATGGGAGAACTGAATTTCTGTGGATTCACACCCATACAGTATAGTGAGTGTAGAGCCAGAATTGTAACCTTAGTCTGTAATCATTGTTTGTGGAAGGCTCCATGGTTTTTTTGTTTTTTTATTTTTTCCTTATATCTCTTACATTAATGTGCTTTTGTTTGTCTTGTTGTTGATTCTACTACTGTCTCAGAAGAAGTGTCTGCAAGGATAGTCCAAGTAGTAACAGCTGAAGCTGTGGCAGTCCTGAAAGGTGAACAGGAAAAAGAAGCCCAGCACAAAGATCAGCCAGCACCATTACCTTTAGGTAAAGCAAGACATCTCAGCTGTATGTTGTGTTATAAACATCAAGCTTTTGCACTGCAGCTGTGGCCTAGCTTTTTTTCTTTTATGCATTAGTTCATTTATTTATTTTTAACTATTGAAAGTAGAGATACTGGGTGCACATTTATGTAAGCCATGGTTTGTTGCTTAAGCCGTAAGTTTTGTGGCAGATGACCAAACAAAGCATTGCTTGTCCCCCCTCTCCCATGGCTTGCTTCTTGTTTGCTTATGGTTTGCATTTGGTTTGCTTCTCTCCTGCCCTTTTGCCAGCAAATATTTCAGGGTGGGAAGTTGTGGAAACAAGGTGAAAACAAGTCACAGTTATAGGTTCCAGTGTCATGATATGTCATTTTTAAAACAAGCCAGAAGTCATTGAATAATGCCTTGATATACCACAATATTGGTATCACAGAGAGTCAACCTGGTTCAACCACATACTTTGTCATGTTTTATTTAAAAATGTAGGACCAAGTTTAATGATAAAAAGCATGAGAGGCTATCAAGATTTCAAGGTGCAGGTAATTCCTGATGGGGAAGAATTTAAAAAGCAGTTGAAGGATCATTTCTATACAGAACAAGGATGTTGTGTGATGCAGACAGAAAAGATTGTGTTCAACAGTGATATTTGTTGAAATACTTTGCTGAGCTGCCTCCCAAACCTGAGTGTCATGTAATTAAAGCTTCCAAAAAAAAAAAAAAAAAAACCTACAGGATGTAAATCCATCTGTTTATGGACATGTTCAAAGAAATAGCCACATTAGACTTTTTTTTTGCATTAAAAGACTTCAAAGTGTCCAGTACCACCTTTGAGACTAACTATGAAGAAGAAATTTCTAGCATAAGCCCTTGTAGGCTCAGTCTGTTTGCATCTGATGAAATGGATTGAGTCCATGAAATCTTATGCTAGAAATTTCTTCTTCCCAGTTTATGGCAATAGTTATATATGTACTGTTGTGTAATTTGGCTTGAATAAAGGTTGGCGTCATTAAGAAAACCCAAGAAGTACATAACATCACTGGTCTATGTAGTCGTGACTGATAGCTTCCATATTAGGGATGCAGTGAATTTGCTGTTGGTTGTCTTCCAAACTGTCCAAGGAACTATACGGAGCCAACTTTTGGAAATAGGATACAACATCTTGGATTTGTTGATATTGTGTGCCTCTTCAAGTCATTTCCAACTTATGGTGACCCTAAGGAGTTTTCCTGCCAAATTTATTCGGAGGGGGGGTTGTCTTTACTTTCCTCTGAGACTCAAGGAAGAGTGTGACTTACTCAAGGTCACCCAATAGGTTTCCATGGCTGAGCAGAGATTTGAACTCTGGTCCCCCAAAGTCCTAGTCCAGTCTTTGAACCACTTATACCACACTGGCTCTGTGCTGTATCAAAATGTGCATTGTGGATAGTACCTTTAAACTCTAGACTGGTACCCAGAGCAGATTTACTTCACCAGTGGTATGAGAAGTACCAGTTGCCACTGGGTCTGTTGGAGAGAGGAAATGTTAATACTCTGCAGACCTCTGTAGAAATACTTGCATTGCTACATAAAGTTTTCCTTGAAATTGCATGCACCGATTAGAATGATGGGAACAATGAGTGCAAAATTAATTATTTCAAAGTCCTGTTAGGTTCAGAGAAAGAGATGTGGATGTATACTAAGTTTTTCTGTTGAAATGAATGGGGCTTTAAATGTTGGCCAACTACTGCCCGGTATTTTTAAGGAACAGTTTAGAAAATGTTGCTTAGGTGTTGTTCTCGCATACTTACTGAGGCTACTGTTTCCATCCTCTGTATGCACTTCATTTATTATAGCTGGATGTTTGTAAGGAAGTAAGGGTTGAGAGTGTTTCCTTGGCTACTGACCAGCCCAAATTGGCACACTTGAAAACTTTATCCAAAATATTTATATACAAAGAGAAAGTGGTGTTACAGATTATTTTTAAAGATTTAAAGGTTTTAGTAATTTACTAGAAATTATTAAAATTTACAAAAATAGTGAAATGTTACTATTTCAAATACATGTATAAATGAATTTATCATGTGGTTGGGCTCCTCTGTGTTATGCATTCCCCACCCTGGACTGACATATTTGATTGCTTTTTACTTTCTCCCTTTACTATTTTTTTTCTTGCTTTGAGCTTGTGAACTCACTTTTCTTCAAGGCATGTAATAATTATAATGTCATTCATTCATTCACTCAGACATTTGGAATGTAACCAAAAGCCTCACCCACTTTAATGTTTATATTATACCTTTTATTAAACAAAATGTAATAAAAGACAGCGGAGTAGTTTTCTGAGCATAATGTTCCATCATCCAAAATGAACATTTATTGGTGTGGGTGGGTACCAGGCTAGGTAAGAGCTAAAGATTTGGGCTGAACGGATTTGGAATATTGGCCATTTCCACACTATACTCTTATAGTGCGATGGAATAATCATGCTATAAGAGTGTAGTGCAGAAATGGTCATTATCAGATGCTGCTAGCCTCTTACCCTGCAGATTCTCCTGTTATCAAAATAATTAATCACTGTGTCTCGTTTCTACTGTTCGATCTTTAGCAGTTGAAGAGACAACTAACCTGCCTCCGTCCCCGCCCCCATCACCTGCTTCAGAGCAGACTGGAACACTGGAAGAAGGTAAGAATTTCCCTGGGGACTACAGGGTCCAACTTTAAGGAGAGAAATCCGAGGATCCTAGTGAGAGAGGTAGGAGGATGGTTCTGTCAGCCATGATGCTAAAGACATGAGCATTTTTTGTTTTGATAATAGGAAATTATCAACTGCTTATCATTGTGAAGCACCAAGAGGCACCAGCCAAGATGGGCCAGTATGTTTGTGTATATTTCTCTGTATATGTGTATGGTGACATATGGGAGTGCCTATTGACAGGAATGTAAGGATTGTATGCAATGCATTAGTGTTGAATAGCTGTTGCAGATGGACTTTAAAAAGTTCTGGTACCTTCAAGAGTTGCAGAGAACATTCCAGCAGGCATAACTTCTCTCATGACTGACTTGGGTGAGGGGGGATGGCACCTTTCTCTGCAGCAGGGATTCTCTCAACATCTAAGCCAGGAAAGCCACACCAATCTTCTCTCTCCAGCTGAGAAAGATCCCAAGACCATCTTCTAGAAAGAAGAATGCTAGCTTTTTCTGGCAGCCTTAACCTGTGGAGGAGAATTTTTTTCATTCCTTGTTCCTTCACCTGCATGGAAAGACAGCGAGGAGAGTGCCAGTCTAACTACTCTAGGAAGGGAATTGCAGGGCCTGGGGACAGCCACCGAGAGGGCTCTCTCATGCTCCTACCAGATGTACCTGGAAAGGTGGTGGGACAGATAGAAAGCCATCCCCAGAGGATTTCAAAACATGAGCAGGCTCATATGGGAGAATAAAGTCCTTCAGATAGCCTGGAAGCTGTAAACGGCTTTAAAAGTCATAACCAGCACTTTGAATTGCACACAGAAATGAACTAGCAGCTGTTGGAGTTACTGCAACCAGGGAGTTCTTCATGAATGCACATGTGTATTGCACACAGATGTGCACTGTACATGATTTCACATTGTTCATTGCACATACAGATGTGCATGCCTTTGGTTTTACAGGTGATTGCATAACCCCAGAGATCACTCATGAAGTGATTCTGTGCAACTGTCGAGTAATTTTGTAAGCTTAAAAATTATGGTGTTTTCTCAGTGTATGCTCTTGGCCATAGAGATAGGCAAGTCTTAAGCCCACTGAAGTCATAAGGGACTACAAGGAAGAAAAAGAAGATTTTAGATTCTGTGCAGCTGCTCATGTTCATTGTTCAGGTGAAATCACCTGATTCTGCCTTTCATATGGGGCGGTTGCAAACGTTGTGACACATCCTGAATGTTTCAAACCTCCCTTCTGTTGTGTTTGTTCCACAATAATCCTTTCAGTCATATGATTCAGCATATGAATAAGTTGTCAACTGTTTAACTAAATCTGCCTCTTGAGGTCAAGTACTGCTGTTATGAACAGTTTGTATTTTTATATTTTTCTAAGAATGTAAATAATTGCAATACAAAAGCGTGACTGTTCTGTAACTGGTACATTTAATATCTGTTGTTATTCTAGACACAAGGCTGCCCAGGCTGTCCCCTTCAAAATCCTCTCACTTCCAATGAGGGAGTTAAGCATGTGCGTAATGGCACCCATAAAACTCAATAGGAACTAAATGTACTTAATTTTGACTAAGCTGTAGTAGTGCTTTTGAGTATTTAAAAGAGAACCTGTCACTGGATACTTGTTTTTGTATTTCACAATCATTAACTGGGCTGAAGTACATCACTATTGTTTTATAAAAAAAAAAAAGTCTTGCGGCACCTTAAAGGCTAAAAAGTTCTATTTGGAACAGGCTTTTGTTGACCACTGCCCACTTCATCATGTGCATCTTGTGAAGTGGGCTTCTGGCCACAAAAATAAACCTTAAAAATTTTTAAGATACTGCAAGATTCTCTTTTTCCCTGACGAAAGATTACCACAACTCCCCTGCAACCTTTTCTGGATATATATATATATAATCACTACAGTTTATGTGCATGGGATGATAGGTCAAATTAGAAGTAATCTGTGTTTGTGTCTGTGTGTTTTAAACAAGCACAGGGTATATCCACATAGCAGTAGCAATTGTACTGTATGTTTGAATACTCTCCTTTATGGGGGAAATGGATGCACACACACAGAGACACACATACTGCTCCTTAAATGAAAGAAGAGGAAAATGAAGTTTCTCTCAACAAGGCAGGTTCCTTTCACAAAGAATTTTTCAGCATGTACAGTGTTCCATCCTGTGTGACCGCTCTTGAAGGAGCAGAGATCCAAAAGTGTTGCATACTATCTGATCCTACTTTGTGATTTTTCAAAATGTTTCAATGATCCCTTAGATTTCTTGATTGATGATTCTTGAGTGACAGGTGAAATGACTGTCGCAGAATACTAATAGTAATAATGGTAACAAAATACTTTATTAATCGTTGAAACCCTTGAATGTAATTGAAAATAATTTTTTAAAATTTCTAAAGTGGGGACTATATATTGTAGCAACTCTCTGTTGAGCTTACTGTTAAGGTTATTTTCAGTCTTCACACTCCTGGAGCTTACCTAAAATGGAAGACAATTTGATGTGTGAATTCCTTAAATCAGAACCAATTGGAATTAACATGTTTGTCAGTCAGATAACTCGTTTGTCAGTATATGGAAGTGAAATAATGGCAAAACCAATAACTCTGGCCTAGAACCAATGGCTGTTCCTTGCTAGCGTAAACTCATTAATTGCTGAATGGTAAATCAGCACCTATCTAAATCACCTTGATTTAATGGATCTACTCTACTTGGGACTGACAGTTGTTTCTAGGCTTGTATGTATGCTGCATGAACATTTTACAATTATGGATTGCTTGTATTGTCTCAGTGTAGCATTCATTTTCTGATGGACAATTATACTTAAAGCATTCACTTTGAAAAAGTTGGTTTGGTTGCCTTTGTCTCTTGGGACAATCTTAATTTTTTTGTTGCTTGGGATTGGGATTAAAATTTCAGATGCCAGCATAAAATCATATCTGAGTCGTAGTCACTAACATCACTGCTGTTATTTCCCTCCTCCCCCACTGGTCTCAGTTTTCTGTAAAGTTATGATGGATTGCTTTCCAGAAATGTTAGGCTTTAAAATGTTTAATTTATTTAACTGCCAGTATGTTATTCTGTGTATTAGCATTTCAGAAAGATGGAACATCTCCAGGTCATTGTGACTCAGTAGATCAAGTTGTTTCTTACGCTCCAGCTGGGAACTCTAGCTCTGTATTTCTGCTTTTTCTTTTAAAGTATGTATAACAGGGAAAACTGTATTTGTAAAAATCAGCCAAGTGTCAGCGTTTGGGTAGGACTCTACAGTCATAATGTGTGTATGTGCCTTCAAGTTGGTTGTTGACTTATGGCAACACAGTGAATTCCATAGGTTTTTCTTAGGCAAGGAATACTCAGAGGTGGCTTTGCCAGTTCCTTCCCCTGAAAAATAGCCTACAGACCCTGATATTCATTGGTGGTCTCCCACCCAAGTATTAACCAGAGCTGACACTGCTTAGCTTGCAAGATCAGACAGGATCTGGTGCTTTCATAATTTTTATGTCTTTAAGCCATGATACATACATACATACATAAGAGATACATTCAGCTTTACGTTTTGACATAACATTGAAGTATCTGTTTCATCATGATCCCCTCCACCATTATTATGGATATCTGTTCTCTTTCACATCTGAGAATTCAGCTTTTTGAAATATACATAAGCCCCTCAAAGCAGTAATTCAATAAGAAAAACATTGGAACAATTTAACCAAAACACTTCTGAAGACCTCAGAGCTAGAGAGCTAGGCTAAAATCTTATACCATATTACCTAGGAGTATATTTAGATAAGAGAAGTAAATCATTACACAAACATTATCTCTAGCATGTTATACGAGGTGTAATGAGTGAATGAACATTTGAAAGGAATGCAATGATTGACAGTGTTTTTCTTGCCAAGTATTCAGGGGTAATTTCCCAATTCCTTCTTCTGAAATATAGCCTATAGCATTTGGCATTCATCTACTCAGGTAAAAATTTTTAATAATAACTCCAAGATAAAAGTATATATTTTATATATCACATTTTGTTTAAACCATTGGATCCTAATGCCTGCTACTGAAATCTTTAGGAGTTAAGTTTATGTTCATGGTTCTGGTTACAAGACTGTACCTGTAGTTAATATGTACGATTGGACCTCCATGATAATCAAGGATAAATGGTGATCTGTCATAGAAGTTTTTAGTTTTGAGAAATCGCTACTTTTGTTTCCTTGAAGAAGTAATTTGTAACCCTTATGATTCTGGCTGTATTTTCATCCATGCACCACAGAGCTTCACATGGTTCCTTGGCATTTTCAAATGCCCCTCCTACCTGAGGTAGCCCAATTCTTTTTAATGTTGTAGCATAGCCTAACATGCAACAAAAATGCTCATACAGTGCAAGCCTCACTGTTGAAGAAAAGAGAGGGCAGTACTTGCTTAACGTGCTTTTCCATGAGTGTACCAGAGTCCTTGTCCCAGATGGGCTCATAGAGCAATGGGATGCCCACCAGAAAGCTAGAGGGATGCTGTTATGTCCCTCTTGGAAACCTGGCCTTGTCTTTTGCGCTCACACCCAAATATCACTAATCCCAGTGCTATGAAGTCCAGAATCGCCATGTTGGCTGGGAAATTCTGGGAATTATATTCCCCCAAAACAACTTTTCTAAATGCTGCTTAATTCATAATTCTACAATGTGCATCTATAGGAGCCCTGGTGGCGCAGTGGTTAAATGCCAGTACTGCAGGCCACAAGGTTGTGAGTTCGATCCTGCCCGGCTCCAAGGTTGACTCAGCCTTCCATCCTTCCACAGGTTGGTAAAATGAGTACCCAGCTTGTTGGGGGCATGTATAGAAATGTTTCGAAATGCATGCTATTTGTAAGTTGTTCGCCGCCTCGATCCATATGGAGAGGCGGGATACAAACAAACAAACAAACAAATAAATAAATAAATAAAATCTATATTCATCCTCACCACCATCACCACCACCGGCAGCCCTGGTGTTATTTTTCTAAAACTCAAACGGTGGATTAAGATTTATACAAAACAAACATTGAGATATATAATTTAGAAAATTTGAGGCAAGCATTTGAAGACCTTTTCTTAAAAAAAAAAAATGCAGTGAAACCTCTTCTTCAGCTTGAAATTTGGATGGGTGTGGATGGTGGAGGAGGGGGGAAGAGCCTCGGGCAACTTACAGTCCCTCCACAGCGTTTTGATGGTGGTAATCTTGCCAGCAGGTTGCCTAGCCTAGAATTGGAGGCTGATTTCTTTCCGTCATCCTGTGGTGAAAATCACTGTGTAGTAGACATGACAAAGGTGGATGTGGCCAACCATGCAGCAAACACAAATGAGAAAGAGCGAGAGGGTGAGTGGGAGAGAGAAAGATTGAGAGAAAGAGAGAGAGAGAGGTTTGTGAGTCAAACCTTCTTTCAGAGGAAGAAAGGCTTTCCTGCTCCAGGCTTCATTGTTCTATTTTGATAACGTGCTTCACCTACATAAAAGAATGAGTGGGTCTGTTTGGACTGCTGTGGGAGGTAAGATACCTAATTCGGCTCCATTAGAACTGTTTTGTATATTGAAAATACTGTAGCAGGATTTCATTTTTCAGGGTGTGGAGGCATTCCTGAGCAGTGTCTCTTCCTATTTAGTCAGAGAGCTGGGCAGAGGGAGAGTGTGCTGTCTTGGTACAGACGACCTACCTCTTTGTCAGCTATACACTATGTAAGATCAAGCCAGAAGAGTGCCCAGTTCTATGAATAAAACCAAGAATAAAAATGCTGAAGAAAATAGGGGAGGCCCTAGGTACTGTAGAAGTTATTTGTGAATATATGTCTTTGAGTAAGGCTTTGGAAGCCAATGGTTAAAGGGAGCTAATTTTTCTTAAAAAATGAATACTGATTGAGGAGATGTTATTTGCTCACTTTCATCAAATATACCCTGCAGCTAAAAAGAAATAACCTTTTATGTAAAAATATTTATCTTTTAGCTAAAGTACTACCCTTAACATGGCCATGTCAGGACAGAAGGAATTCATGTCAAAGGGCCATATTGCAGCAGAATTATTGAGGAAGACGCTGCTTGTATTTCACGTTTCTCTTTTTGTTTCCTTAAATTGAAGAGCACCTGCTGCAGTAGACAGGGCAGTTGTAGAAAGTTTGTATTTTTAGTTAAAAGACTTTTTAAAATAAGAATTAAAGATATTACTCCCAATTTAATTCTTCAAGAATTATATACTATGATAGAGGTCTAAAGGCACTTGAAGAATAAATGTATTAGCAAATGACAAATGTGTCCTGAACATTTTTCATTGAACTAGGATCAGATTATAAAACACACTCAATACAATAGATTAGTATTCCAGGCTCATGCTGTTATTTTGCTGTTTTTCAGGCTAATCTGTCTATTCCAAATAATTTAAAATATAGCCTGTTTTGTTTGGTTGTATATGATCCTGCCAGATATGCTGGGCCATGGCCCAGCAGCCTTAGGTCATAAAAAGTTTCCTAAAGTACACTCATGATAAATTATGAGAAGAGTAGGAATAAACTTTGCAAATGAAGGATTCAGAGTAGGCTTATTGCCTGATAGGGAAGGATGCAGTCTAGGAATGGAGGAAGGTTGTCTGTCATGCGCCTTGGAAGAGTTGGCCTAAATTTAGTTTGATCCTTGTGGTTATGTCAGTATTGTTGATCCTTCCTTTATTTCCTAGCTTTCTGGAGTGGGATTTTAGTGTTTTAGGATGCATAGAGGGCTGCAGGATGAAGAGGTTTTGCTCTCCTCTGATTTCAACTCATGGAAATTGCTTCTGTAAGTTCAAATATTGCTTTGATGGCTGTGTGTGTGTGTGTGTGTGTGTGTGTTTAAACTACAATTCCCAGGATCCTCTAACCGGTTTAACAATTTTGGCGCCATTCTGAGAGTCCAAAAATCGTATCTCCATTCTCTGGATTGAAATTGATAAAGACAGAACAGCTTTGATAGGCTTACTCATTCCCTCCCGTTGCTTGATTCCCAGGTATGGTAGCTTTTCTTGAAACGGAATATATGGCCTTGTATGTCCTCATGGAGGCTCACAGAAGATAAATGATATATGCATTGCTGAAATTCTGTATAGGGAAAGGCCTGCCTCAGAGACATTTGGAGGTGGGTGTAGCTCCTTAGTTAATGCATCTTGTTTACTAAGGTGTTTAAGTCATTATATGCTTTTATCATTCTTCTGGTGGCTGACATTGGCCTAGTGCTCTGATTCAGAGTAAATATTTATGCATTGGCATGTTTGGAGTCACCATGTCTGTACTTTTCCCTGTAATAAAGAATCTGGTAAATAATAATCCTTCAAACCTAGGATTTATTTATTTTAAAAAAGCCTTCCTACTCTTCCCCAAGAAAACTTAGGCTACCATCATATTAGTGAGTTATGAGATATGTTAAGTCCAACTTATGCTATCACAACCCACTTCTTTGACTGTAGTTTTCAGAATTCTTGACCAACCATACAGCAACCAACATCCCCTCCCAAACTCACCTTTTAAGAAATGCAACAACCCCAACACAAACATTTCTGTGTCACTGGAAAGTTGGAGGTCTCGCAAATATTTTTAAAGTGCACGGAGCTATGGAAAAATGCGTGATCTTACTGCAAAAATTATGTGAGATACTTAAGGTTATTTCATGTCTTCAGGTCATGTGACTGGTACCTGTAAACAAGAGTTATTCATTTTTGAATGGCTTTTGCACTGATGAAAAATATTACTTTCCTAGTAAATCAAGGATAGGTAACTTCAGAAGACTCGGGGACTATATTAGCACCCTATATTAGCTGCATCTCCCAGTGCATGTCCCCCACGCACAAAAAAAATCAAAATAAAATTTTGCCCCCAATGTCTTTTGGAAGCATGTTTTTTGTTCACTCGGGCCATTTCAGGCCCAGGAACAGAAGCCCTTTTTAACAAAAGAGAGGCCAGCATGGCATAACGGTTTGAGTGTTCGTCTGTGACTCTGGAGACCAGGGTTCTAATCCCCACTTGGTCGTGGAACCACACTGGATGAGTTTGGGCAAGTCACATTGTCTCAGCCTCAGAGGAGGCAAAAATAAACCCCTTCTGAACAAATTCTGCCAGGAAAACCTTATGCTAGGGTTCTCTGTAAGGCAGAAATGACTTGAAGGCACACAACAACAATAACAAGTGAGCAGAAGTCACTTCTCTTCAGTTCCTGTTTCAAAATGACATCTCCTGAGCCTAAATTGGCTGAGAGTTAGTCAAAACTATGATGAGAATGCTCCCTCACATTGCTAAATGGCATTTTGAGGCAAACACCAGACATTTTTTAGAAATTTTTGGGGGAAGAAATGACCTCTGGGGATGAAAGCACACCCATGAAGTGCCCCATGTATCATGTGGGCCACACTGTGCTCACATCTACAGTAAATGGAAGGGAGGAGTTCAGATATGAAAGATATGCACTAGAAAATGAACAACACTCATTGGCTGACGAGGGCCTCTGCTAAACACAATATTCAACATTAGTGACTCCCAGATCCTTCAATTGCCTAGGCAACCTTTAATTTGATTCCTAGTCTTTTCAAAAGCAAATGCGACATAATAAATTTGCTTTACTTACATGTCCTGTGAACTTCAACCTACTTTGCTGAAGCATATTTTGTCTTTTAAAAAAAGAATGTAGGCCTAGCAGCATGTTTATACCCTGTTTTTAGTCAGTAGCTGAGATAGATCTTGGGTCATCGGAATCCAGGATTTCAGAGTAATAAGTAGGAAGAATCTCTATCTGGAGTGCCTTTAGCACAGTAAGCCATCATTCCGTCAAAGGAAGACCAGCCCTGATTCCAAGAAAAATTCTAAAAGGAGACACTCCTGAGGTATAAACTAGATGTGACAGGTGCAACCACATTTACTGTTCCTGCCGGTGTCTGCCTGCTCAACATATAAAGCAGTGAGTATAAGTTTACTCTTTATATTAAAAAGGGTGTATGAGCCAGGAAAGCTGAACCAGAATTGGAGAATTTTGCCTTTTATGCAAAACATTAGACCGCACTTATCAATTAATTTTACATATCAAAATAGGCAGACACATTCTACACATTCTGCCTATTAGCCTGTTAGCCTTAAGTATAACTGGTAGATAAGAAGATGCAGCAAGAGCGAATCAGCATTGCTGTTTGTTACTTTAGCTTACAAAGCGATTCTGTCGACATAATGATATTGTCATTCTTTGTGGATTAGAGTATATTTTTGCTTAGTGATAGAAGCAGAGGTTTCAAAAATTGCTTAAAAGTTTCTTCTGAGGTGCGCTAAAATGATTGTTCAAAAAGAAACTGGTGAAATAGCTGTTTCCTCTTATTGACAGATTTCTTGTTCTGTTCTGATTTTACTTTACTGTAGAATGTGTTTGTCGGACATACTGTAAATTTTTCCCTTGAATTATGCCTAAATTTGGATCCAGATTTAGGCACCAACAATTGGACTGGCAGAAGCTTAATGCCCTCCCTCCTGTCTTGGTAGCTCTTCCAGTCCCCTCCAAATTTTGCACAGAATGCTACTGAATGGGATGAACTATGAGGATGGAATGTCTCAACCCTGGGCAGAGGAAAGACAGTTCCAGGGTAGAAGGCAATCCTAGCTCTAACCTCTGGAATGCACATGTCATGCCCTTTATCAATTCTCTCTTTGCAATAATGCATTTTTATGGACATTGAGTTCATTTGCATAAGTAGATAAGCTTCCATTACCCTTCCACAGACACTGTGAAAAAAATAATAATAGAGGCATCAAACTTCACAATGCATTGAATGTGTACATTGGACCTTCAAGATTACACTGAGCTTGACATGATTGGTTTCTTCCAACCCCCAGTGTTGTCTCAGTGTCTAGTGCAGAGTTTTCCAAACTTTTCGTGTTGGTGACACACTTTGTAGACATGCATCATTTCAAGACACAGTAATTCAGTAAGTAATTGAGTAGGTGGAGGCAGCCCCTTCACCCAAGCCTGACCCGTCGCCCCCTGAACAGGGTCTTCCTCAGCCCGGGACAATGGTGGCAGAGGCAGCTCCTCCACTTGAGCCTGGCCCACCGTGGTGGCAACAGAGGCAGCTCCTCCACCTGTTACATTTGTGTGAGACACCTACACACTGCAGCTGACACATTAACATGTCGCGACACACATTTTGGAAAGCTCTGGTCTAGTACATAACTGCATGTTTCCATCCTGTCTTATAAAGTCTTTGTCTGTCCAAGTCCTCCCTGCAGTTTCTTTCTGTGTGTCTCTCTGTAGACAAAGGATGAGGTGAGATCTCTTTGCAGCCAGCTGCCAAGGGGGAGAGGGATAAACTCTTCACCTTTTCCATTTCAGTGTCTGTGCCTGATGAGGAGCCCTACAATTCAGATGAGGTGTATTATTCAGCTGTGAATGGACTGAAGCTAGTACATTCCCCAGTGCCACATCCCCAAGTGCAGAGGTCTTGTTAAGCTAAGAAAATGAACAAAGTATGGTCCCTTTCTTCCTCTTCTCTTCCATCCCATTCCACATTCATGTCTAGAGTTGCCATGTCTTCGAGGTTGAGCCTCCCTCTCCAGGTTTCTTGGGGAGGAAATATATTGGTGAGACATCAAGGTCACGAGGGATGGCTGTTTTCTGCTTGGTGTGGGAGCTTTGTTATTTGCTCCATAATACCTTGTCTACCAAGCTTGTGCCTTGAGGCATGACCTCCCAAGTCCTGCCCTAATTTGTTAGATACCAGCATTTGTCAGATTCTGCTCACTAAGCCTCAGAGAACTTGGTAATTTTTATTGTTGCTCTGTTTCCTTCTCTAAGCTAAAGAGAAAATTGAGATTTTTTATTCTGTCCTTCTTCATACCATGTCATGAATCAGGAAACAGTTCAGTTCTGAGGCTATAGCAAAAGATGGCTATAGCAAAAGATTGTCCTGTGTTGATATTTACATTATGGTATGGTCAGACCTGCACTTATCACAGCATTAGTACTTTGACATTTCAGGAACAGCTAGAAATTTTATAAAACACTATGCAGTACACCATTTACTTTGTAAGAGAGTCAGTATTATGACCTGTGTAAAATATCTGATGAACACAACATACTTGAATACAGCAAGTATTGCTATATGACATGTCCATTCTAGGAGAAGATATGTTAGAAATTTCTTATGCTTTTGGCTAAATGTTGTTCATAATTGGCATTGGTTGTATCTGTAACTAACATAGTCATTATAGTACCTCCTTAGAAATGCATCTTTCTCCTAGTATATTAAATATGTGCCTCAATAAATAGTACATGAGATAGTGCCTGAAGCCAGAGACTCAAAAATACCCATTCAGTATAGGACATATTTTTACACTGATTTCCCATACCAGGAATTCAAAGAAATACTAAGGCACTGCCCAGTGGGAATTTTGCCAAAACAATGCCTGGTGGGCATTTTGTCATTCTGTTCTTATGCCTTCTTGTCACATTGCAAATCACCTTTGAAAGTCTCCTTCATGTTCATGATGTGCAGGGAGGGGGGTCACTGTGGAACTAGTTATCTAATTCTTTGGATCCTGGCCTCTATCATGTCCTAAAGGTTGGTCAATTGCAAGGTTAAATGCAAAATCCCCTTACTATTCCATATGCCTCTTTATTGATGTGACCATATTGTTGAAACTGAACTAAACTGAGATGAGTGTAAGCAGCACTTGACTAAATACTTGCTTGTAGGAGGTGGATCAAAAGGAATACATTTTCCTCTTGACAATGAATCAAGAGAGTTATATAAGATCTGAATTGATTTCTAAGGTGATTTTTTTTCTTGTTTCTGCTATATTTGTGGGATAGAATATTTTTTTTGTAACTAAAAACTATTTACATTATATATTTGAGGAATATGTGAAGGGGTAAAAAACTCAATGTGCCAGAAATATGAAGTAAATTTCTAAAGTGAAAGTTGAAATAAGAAAGTTTCTGTTGAAACAAAGAGTTTGTGAGATAGCATTCCACACTTTACCTGCAGTAGTATGTAGCAGTTCTGTTTGGACATAACCGTGAATAAACCACAGATTGTTGTTACGTGTATGTGTTTCCACCCTCCCTTTCATGTACAAGGGAAGGAAATTTAAACAGTTCTCACTGTAGGAACAAACTGTTTTTCTGCTTCCCCTGAACTTTGCAGTTGATGATTTGTTTAGATCACACTTAATTAAAATGCTGAGGTTGCTACACCAGCACCATAGAGATCTATACCTATTGTATGTCATCGTATTTGTCACTTCTAATACTATTTAATAGCACCACAATCTGTATCTGTGGTAGCATGCTGTTTAAGCATGTGTACACTAATCTCATGAATTGCTTAGTTGGTAGGGTCCTCCATGTGCCCATAGGCAGAGCTCCATCCTCAGCTCACACAATGCACTTCAGTGGAGAGGACAGGGCTGGATTTTGGTCCCTTTTCACAACTTGGAATAGCCCAAGACCATGGAGATAAAGTCTTCAGAAAATGGGAAGTTTCATGATAAATATGTAATGTATAAGTCTGTTCCGTTTGACTCTGAGTCCATTTTCACACTAGACTGTGTGAAATTCTTTGGAATTGTGGGGTTTGCAGCCTCAAAGGCCCCTCCCTAAACTGCAAACCCCAGGATTCTATAAGATGTTGAAAGTGGAATAATAGCACTATAACAATCTGGTGCAGAAATAGCCTAACTTCCAAACAGTGTGTATTATTTTGCAAGGAAGAATAAAGAATTATATTTTATGAGCCTGTATAGGTCCTATTTGCCTAGTTTTGTGCATTTCCTATTATGGTTAGCAAAAAAAGAAAAGAAAAGAAAAGAAAAACTCAACCCTTACATTATTGTCTCCATAGCAAATATTTAGTTTAAATAGATTTGTGGTATATTATTGAATTGAAAGGCAAGGGTGCTAAGCTGCACTATGGCACGTGTAATCTCTCAATTGGACTTTAACAGTCTTGCAGTTAGTTTCTACAGAGAGCCAGAATTGTTCATATTGCTGCTTGCTGTGCCAAAACAGAAAGTGTGTTCCAGACATCTGTTTATTTACTTGTACTTAACTGCTGCATCACAAGGGCAGTGTGCCTTGTTTTCCTCATTATCAGTAGGGACATCCTGGGGAACTGTTTATTTATCCTATTTCATTTTAAATATTTGTACCCCACTGTTTCATACTCCAGATCCACAAAGTGGCTTAAGAGCAGTATAAAAGAAGGAGACAAAAGATGGGCCAGGATCCAATTATTTGTTTGTTTCCATGTTCGTTAGCAATGGAACTGGCATTTTCTTCATCACTCCCTCATTCTACAGACCTCCAGAGCACTAAAAACATGCTTAAGAAATTTCCCAGCCCTCTGGAGCAGGCTTTTAGGGTGCCCAGAGAAGTTAAAGAAGGCAGAAGGAGTGGCTAATTCTGGCAGAAGTAACAGGATCCAACAGAAGTACGCTGTTGGATCCTGAATGTGAACAACAGCAGTAAAATATCAGCAGAAACAATGAACACAACCAGAAATGATATAACTATTCCCCATTTGTCGCAAAAGGCTCTCTGAAAGACTGGCTTTAAACTGCCAGCTATAAACAGTCCAGCAATGAAGAAGTTCCATTAGACACCATAGCTAAGAAATCTCTGTTCTTCATAGCTACCTATAGCACATCAGGTAGCCAGTTCCAATGGAGCTGACTCAAAATCAGATTTAAATACTCCCGCTTTAGGTTAAGATACTTGTGGCCACATTCTGAACCACTCCAGACAGTTTTCGAAGGCAGCTCTATATGTACCACAATGTAGTAGTTCAAAGTGTAATTCATTTTGCTAGAATAGTGATGCATCTTTTTTTCAAAACCATCTATCATCACCATAATTCTCATTTCCATAGGTAATTTAGCTCATAACGTCTTCTACAGTCGTTTCCACTTTGGGAACAGTAAAACATTTTCAGCTCCCTCTTTCTTCTAAAAATGTGTTTTATTTACATACCTTGCATGAAAAGCATGGGTGTGGTTAAGACATTATGCTGTCTGAATACATAGTTTGGCGCTTGGGATTCCCTATGGGCTTCCAGGCTCTTCTTTCCTCCTTGAGCTCATGTACTATTCCTCCCTTCCTTTCCTGGTTAACATTAAGCATGGTTCAGTATTATGCCTGAACCTTTACGACCATAATGTTTGCTAACCAAGTTTTCTTCTAAACAAAAGAATGAAATCAGGATTATAAACTGGTTTTAGTGTCTGTTTCTGAAGCTAGTTATGGTTTGTGGCAACTATCTTTGTGCCAGTCTAGGTGTATCATGAATGGGAAGCGGGAGAATGTGTGCGCCAACCAATCTTTCCCACTCAGTCATTTAATGCAGGGGTGGGAGTTGTTTGGCCTTCCAGATGTTGGTGCACTGTGGCTCCCAGTAGTCCTGACAGGCAGAACCAATAGTGAGGAATGCTGGAAGCTACAATCCAACAACATTGGGGAGGGGGTATCATTATTTCTATCTGTGCTTTAGTGACTGGGCAGCATGTCACCTGAACTGAATCATGCTTTTCAAGACAGAAAGAGATGTCCTTTGCTCACCCTAACAATTATGCATATCTTCTAAAAAATGCTGCATGGAATAATAGCAAAGGTACAAGAATGGGTAAATTACATGCTGAGCTGAAAATGTTGCATATGGGCAACTTGGTTGACATGTCTGCACCTTGTATTGTCTGTTAGTCTTGAAGATGTTGCCTCATTTTTCCATCCTTTCCCCTCCTTCCTGCTCACTCAAAGAAGAGGAAGAAGAAGAAGAAACAGCTAAAGCTCCAGTGGCTGAGGAACCTAAATCTGCTGTTCCCCTTGGTGAGGGATGTGAGGAAATGAGTGCTCCTGCTGAGCCTTTGCAACAAGCCGAAGGCTTCAGGGAGGCCCAGCAGGAACCCGTACTTGAAGACCAAGTGACTCGCAATGGGGAAAGCATAAACATAGCTGAGGAGGAGCCCTTGAAATCCAAATTGCCTTCCTCGGGTGAGGAAGGTGTGTCTCCCTTAGGGACCTGCATGTGTTGGCTGTATATGAGCTGTTCTCCAGGCTTACTCCACTCTGCTCCATTTGCTCTCTTCTCATTTGCTATCTTTCTGACTAATGCTCTTGTTATTATGCTTGAAGAGTGCATAACAGGCAAGCTGATTGCTGTGTGATGACATGGTTTCCCGCCATTGAAGCTGATTCCTGACTTTGGTTTCAAAAACAATGTTTTTCTACCCATGATATGGTAATAATGCTAAGCAGCCAACCGGGTTTACCACAAAGCCTTCCATCCCTTTTCATTGCAGATGTGTTTGCCAGTCACATTGCTGATCTGTGTATATTTTGTTTCTTTTGTTTTTGGTGCAGAGGTTCATCTGCTTCTCATTTCAAGAAACAAAACTGATTAACCCTGACTATGACATAAAGAGGCTTAACTTGTACAAATGTTTTTTTGTTGGCAGTGTGCAAATGTATTTTTGCTTGTGCTTCAGTACATTCTGGCTCAATTTTCCTCAGGCTGTTGCTTCTTATGTCATATCTTTACCATTCATTGCAGTCCACCATGACCTTCCTTTGCCATTACCAGAATTTTGAGTTTTCATGTACTTTACCTTTCTTACAAGCTGATGACCCACGCTGAAACGCTGCTGTGGAAAGAAAATTCACATGGATCCCTGTGATATTTTGGATACCATCATGAAGAGCAAGATTAAACACTGAGGGTTAAATCCAGTGTCACTAGCCTAAGCAAACTGTGCTGATTTTTTTTTTTTTTTACATGAAGAAAATAACTCCCCAGAAACTTTCAGATTTGCCCTTCTGGTTATATTGCTTATCCCAGGTTAACTAGATGAGGCTGTGATCCAAAGATCTGCATGGGCAACTAACCTGATTTATCTGTACATAAATTGTATAGTACCTTGTACTGTGATAAGAATTCAGGCTACAATTCTACTCCAAGAACACCTGTAAAATGTTTAGTCAAGGCTAAAATACTTAAAAAAATATACAACAGCCTTTCCGAATCTGGATCTCTACAAATGCGTACATTGCCCCTCATCCTTAGCCAGCATGATGGTAGTTATAGTGCAACCCATTTGGAGGGCACCGAGGCAGGGCAGGTTGGTATAGAACAAATGTTGCTGCAAGAGAATTCCCTTGCTTAACCAACTTTTCATAATCCCCTGAGGATGTTGACATGTAGGGCCAAATATGATATTTTAAAGAACAGTTAAAATGAGGCAATGGGAATTACATGTGGTAAATTTGGAATAGCACTGCAGCAGTGTCTGTGTTTTCGCCATGCTAGTTTCCCAATAAAAGTTTCCTTCTCCACAATTTTTGCTCTGCAAGATAGATAATACCTATAGGAATGTTCTAGGACTTTGATCAGGAAAATTGGGAAAGGAAGGATCAATCCCATCCAATACAGCAGTACAAATTCCCTTTCTGTGGTAGCTGTTAAATTTAGGGGAGAAATGACAGGAGATTGTATTCATTGACGATCTCTGTCCCACACCAGTGGAGCAGTTTATCCAGGTTTTAATCCAGGCTTTAAAGGAGACCTGGAAAGTGCTGAACCCCGTCCTCAAAATTAGCTCCTTTCAAGCTACCCAAATCCTGGAAGGGGTTCTTTGCACCACTGACTCAGGAGTTGGCAGCCACCAGTAGGTGATTTTCTGTGTTTTTCTTGAGAAACTATTGAGAAATAAGAGAAGCTATCCTCTTAGCCTCCATAAGGAACCCTTGATGGGAAGTTTTAAAATAAATAATTTGAACCAACAGAAAAAAAATCCTTTGGAGTATTTAAATCTCTTGCCAGAGATTCCTAAATAAGATATTAAAGTAAAAGGACAAATTCTCTTATTGAAGAGTAACCAATTAAAAAGATAGGGAAGGGGAGGGATAACATGACAACTTTTAAATATTGAATTAAATAATATGGGTCCCCACCATCAATAAGGATCTGTGTTGGGGAACTAATATAATTTAGCATATTCATAAGCTATGTTACATCATTGATACAGTTACATTTTGAGAAGGCATCAATTTGTTCACACTAGGAGGAGCCCAGGCAAAATTTGAAACAGTGCTTAGAAAAATTATTTCTTTGGGTATACATCCCCAGAACTCTCGCAGCTGGCCTGACCTGTGGCCAAGCTAGTTGAGGGATATACGGAAATAAAGTCTAAAGCATAATTTTTCCAAGGTCATCTTTGAATAAATCTAAATGAGTGCCTCCGAGTTTGGTGAATGGGCAAGAAAATGACAGCTGAGGTTCAGCATAATAGCAAATTATGGACACACTGGGAGGGAAACACTTCTTATATTTGCTGATGTAGTCTAAATTGGCTCTGACCCCCCCCATAGGAAAAGATTGTATGCTGGGGGGGGGGTCTCAGCAGAAAATGGGTAGAAAAAAATGAGCAGCAGTTACTCTTTTATCATTCATTTATTTCTTATTTTTCAAAAGGCTTAAGTGGTGGTGCACATAAAGAAAAATTTTGTCAGAGAAAGTGATTAGACAGAACTGCTTTTCTCTACTGTACAATAAAGCCTGATCCGAGGCAGTTAAGGAAGAAGAGATTTGGGGAAAATGAAGTAAGGCTAGTTCTCCATATAATGAGTGATTTTTTGAATTTACTCCCATAAGATAAAATGATGGCTGCTGCCTTGGATGGCTTAAAAAAAAAAAAGCAAAATTCAGGGGAGATAACTTCCTGTATGCTAGGATAGGTAAAAACTGGATCCCTATATTCAGATAGTCTTATTTTGTGGGCCATGCTACCCAGCATATGAGCTTTCAGAGAACTCAGCTGGCCGCCTTTGGAGGCAGAATTCTGGACTCCGAGATGTTTCCCAGCAAAGACATTTATTTATAAAAATTGTGCACCATATGGTGCATTCACAATATGGAACAGCTTTTTCTAATGCAGGGTTCTTGTGCTAGCAGCTTGTGTTATTTGTATAACAGCTGCTCAGCATGAGGATGCCTGTTCTCCCATTTGGAACAGGTTCTCTGGATCACAGCCCATGGTTTTTAACAGGTTTGTTTAATGGTGCTCTCAGTGCAATTTATTACTGGACTTCATCATCTTTCCTAGTCTGATGAAGTTATGAGATCATTTAAAACTAATGGCAGTGGGGCAGCACATCACATTTGTGGGAAATAAATCAAATGCAACGTATTACTGTTGAAATATGGGAGCATCATTCCTGTTGTAATGAATCATATTCCAGTTCTTATTCCTAAATTCACAATGATACCAGCAACAACCTCTACACGATTTGCAGCTCAATCTTACCATGTTCTTTCAGAAGTATATCCTACAGAGTACAGTTTACTCCCAAATTAAGTGTACAGAGACTAATGTGTTAATAATGCATCACTTTTTTAATTCCTTCAGAATTAATGAAAAGATCATTTTTGCTGTATGCTGAGCTGTAATGATTCCTATTGAAGTACCTATTGAAAGTTTAGAATTTTAACAAGGTTTTTCAGAACATGTTTTAGACATGTCTGAATGGATAGTTGTTATTGAAATATCAGGTAGCAGATGATTTTGCACAGACCAAATAATTCATTGGGGATTGTAACCATTCCATTAGGAATTTATAAAGACACTGTTATATAAAATATTAAGAATGGACAAATTAAGAATAACAATTTCTGTTCTATTTAAACCAGAATTTATAAGGCCTGAGTTTTTCAGCCATATGCTAGAAGCTGCAAATATATCAATTTTGTTTAAAGCTACTCTAACTCTTTACATTTTCCATTAAAAGGTGGATTTCAGAACTTACATTTTACAAAAACAGCTTCATGATAGCAATCTGTATTTTGTTTTGCTGTAAACTTTGGACAAAAAGAAAGTGCTGTTTTTCTTTTAACAATGGATATATATGTGTTACTATATTATAAATGTTTAGTTCATCTCCAAATAATTTATGTCATTAAGTGGATTTTGAAAATTAACTAAATTACTTATATCAGATATTTCAAGCATATATACAATTATACCAATATATGCTGCACTCTAGAACTTGTGTCAACTTCAAAGTGTAGTAAAGCATGCTAACATGAAGTTGATTTGACCTTATCATTAGTATTGTGAAGAAACTGCCTTGTGATCTTGTATTTGACTATAGGCAGGCTAATGTCAGTGTAGCCCAGTCTTCTGCCTTCCAGATATCTTGAACTACAAACTCCATCATCCCCATCTAGTATTGGCATCAGGCTGGGGAATTCTGGTCTATGTGTATAGCACAGATTACTCTTAATATATTTATCAAGCTTTGTCCAACAGACCTCTAAATAGGTACCCTTATTGCATGTGGCCCCATTCTGCCATTCTGCCATGCTGAATGATGCTGTAAATTAATTTAATGCTACCTGTAAATGCTTTAAGTAATTTGTTGTAAAATCCAATCAAACAACTGCAGATTTACTTGCAGCCTCGAAGATGGAAATCCATGTCCAGGAAGGGACAGGCCCTTTCGCAGCTGAGCCATTAGCCATGAAGGACTCAGAGAAAGGAAGTAAGACTAGTGAGCAATTTCTACATGATGCCTTAGTTCCACAGCCAGCAAAAACAGAGACTCTAGCAGAATCACAGGGGAAGGAAGAAGAGAGGACACTCCCAACTCTTCCTGAACAGACTTTGGATGCCAGTCCACAAAAGGAAGAGCTCAGGAGTTCTGTAAGAATAGATGTCGATTCTACAGGAGATGCAGATCGACCTCAAGAAGAAAAAGATTTGTCAGCACAGTGGCACCAAGAAAGTAAAACAGATGAAAAGGCCTCAGCATCCCAGAAACCTATCAGCGAAGTGCTACCCGTAGAGACTAAAGTTGATCAAGCTGATCTTAAAAAAAGTGACTTTCCCTCTTCAGAAAGCATAGGTTCTTCCTTGCCTTCAGAATCTACAGTGGATGCAACAGCCACAGTTGAAAGTACTTTTCCTTCTGATACTCTGCCTGCTGCTCAACATAAATTTGAGTTGGAAGAGACTAACAAAGGCATGCAAATATCTACAGAAATTGCCAAAGACCTTTCAAAAGATCAAAAAACTGACAAAGAGAAAATAAAAAAACCAGAAGAAGAAGACTTTGCAGCGGTGACTACTCCTGCCTTACAACCAGTTACAGAAGAAACACCTGTCCAGAGTGTTCCTCTTTGGGAGGAAGAGAAAGATATGACAGAGGACGAAAGTGATGAGGAGGGATACTCCATTTCCAGTAGACAAAAACCCAGAGCGTTAGATGATCAAAGTTTTGTGGCTCACGATGACCAGCCCACAACTGTTTTACCTAAAGGGGTCATAGGAAAAGAAATTGAAGCACATGGTCTGGAAGCGAGCAGTGATTCATTGACACAGGATATCAAAAAAGAGGGAAAACACAGCATGGAGACCTTCACCGACAGATTCAGCCAAGAATTATTCCTTCCAAAAGTTGAACAATCTTTAGATAAATCTGCATTGTCTGAAACAGAGAACCTTCCTACTGAAACAAGTAATGAAACTCTGCACAGAAAAGATTCTGGAAAGAATGGTAAAGATGCAGAGTTTTCTATTACAGATTCAGACATTCACAAAATGCAGATAGAAGAGGATAAGTCAGGAATGTCTACATATTTTGAGACTTCTGCTCTTAAAGATGAAGCTGTCAAGAGTGACATGCTACAGCATGGCAGTGATTACTATGAACTGAGTGATACTAAAGAACAGACCTATGACCCTTATCATAAAGATTTCCTTGTTTCCAAAAAAGATACTGAGGAATATCAGCCAGACTCCTACCAGGTCTCTAGTATACCCACTCATGAAATCGGATACAGTACTCTTGCTCAGGGTTTCCCAGAAGATGAGTCAAGGGAACCTAGTTCTCCTACAGATAGAATGTATACTATTGACCCCAAAGTTTTTGAGGATAAGAGAGAACTCCACAATAAAAATAAAGATGACCTAACTCTAAGCAGGAGCTTGGGTCTTGGTGGAAGATCTGCCATAGAGCAGAGGAGTATGTCAATCAATTTACCAATGTCCTGCTTGGACTCTATAGCTCTGGGGTTTAATTTTGGACGTACGCATGACCTTTCACCTCTAGGTTCAGACATTCTAGATAATGCTAGTGGAGATGAAGGTGATGATTATTTGCCAGTCACTACGCCAGGAGTAGAAAAAACTCCCACCTTCCCAACAGACAGCAGGGAAGAAGAAGAAGAAGAAGAAGAAGAAGAGGAAGAAGAAGAAAAAAAAAACTGAGGAGCCAAAAATGAAAGAAGAGGGAGAGATTCAGGTGGAGCCTTTGTGTGAATCACCCTTCCTGGCAAAAGATTATTACAAAAATGGGACTGTGATGGCTCCTGACTTACCTGAAATGTTAGACTTAGCTGGCACAAGGTCAAGACTGGCATCTGTGAGCACCGAAGCTGAGGGCGCACAGAAGAAGACCAGTCCTACAGAGGCTGTGGTAGAGGACAGCAGTGCAACCCAGCACCTTGTGGCAGATGAAAACCACATGACTCTGAAGGCTGACAACCAACTAGAAGATTTAGGTTACTGTGTTTTCAATAAATACACAGTGCCAATGCCATCACCAGTCCAGGACAGTGAGAATTTGACAGGAGAGAGCTGCCCTTTTGATGAGAAAATTAGAAGAGGTGTTGTTGCAGATCTCTCACTGATAGAAGTCAAGTTGGCTGCTGCTGAGAGATCCAAAGAAGAAAAAGATGCATCTGGTGACTCAACAGTTTTAGGCAAAGACTTTGAACAGGAGAGAAAAGCTATTGATAAATTAGATACTGTGCTAGAGAAAAGTGAGGAGCATACTGATTCTAAAGAGGTCTGCTCTACTGAAGATGCTGAACATAAGAAAGTAAAGCCTGATTCAGCTTTGGAAACTGTAGATGATAAAAATCTAGTTGGAGTGGAAGAGGAGGTTTCTTTGATAACCAAGAAAGAGGATGATGCTATTCATATCACTACTAAGACAGACCAGGCAGAGATCTCTTATAAACCAGACTATGATGCTATAAAGCAGGATATGGATACTGCTGCTCGGCAAGTTGAGCAGGAATATCAAAGTAAGCTAGCAGTTCGTGTTGATGAATTTGCTCCAGGGCAGAGTACAGTGGATCAAGACAAGATTTCTTCCACATTGCCCCAAGAACCCATTGTATGTGCAAAAGTAGAACCAAGTCCTATGAAAGATGCCACCAAACTGTCTGAAACTGAAGTTAAAGAAAAAGGTGGCAAGCCTGATCTTGTGCATCAAGAAGCAGTAGATAAAGAAGAATCATACGAGTCAAGTGGAGATAATGACCAAGCCCAGGAGGGCTTGCTTGGAGATACTTCAAAGCCGTATCCTGGCAAAATGGAACCAGAAAGTCCATCTCTCTCGGAAGAAGAGACTGTGTCACAATTGCTAGTGGAGCAAGAAGTTACAGAAACAGAAGTATCGAAAGCTACTCAAGAAGGGCCAACTGAAATTCAAATGGAGAGCATACCGCAGTCTGAAAAAGATCAGGTGGAATCTCTGGAGTTAGCAGAGTCTGTGAAAACTGAAGATTTGCCTTGTCATTTAAAAGATGAGAAAAAACATGTAGAAGAAGAACAACAGAAGGAGATAAAACATTTAGAAGAACAGAAAGAAGAGGTTAAGCAAGCTGAAGAATGCAAAGAAGACATTAAAGAAACAGAAGAATACGAGGAGAGTAAGATAAAAACAAAGGATGAGGAATTGAGTAAATTGGAAGAAGAACATGAGAAAGAAGATGAGCAAAAAGGAGAAGAGGAAAAGATTAACGAGGAAGAGATTAAGCAAGAAAAAGAAGAAGAAGAAGAAGAAGAGAGTAAACCAGAACAGGAAGAGAGTAAGCAGCCACATGCAGAAGGAGACTTGGAAAAACCTGAGGAAGAAGTGGCAGAGCTCTGTAAAGCTGTCCCTGAGGAAGTGCCTGAACTGAAAGGAGTAATAGAATCTGTTGTTACAATTGAGGATGATTTCATCACAATAGTACAGACCACAGTAGATGAGGGAGAAGCCAGCTCCCATAGTGTGCGCTTTGCTGAAGCACCGCAGGCTGATGCTGGAGAGGAAGGTTTGCATCCCAAAGAAGAGGCAGACATGGAAGTGGTTGCTGACATTGAAGAAGAGACAAAAGAAAGCTCTTTAGAAGCACCTGGCTCACCTGAGCGGGAAGAAGTCCCATTAACTGATTTTAAGACAGAGACGTACGATGAGTATAAGGACGAAACAACGATTGATGACTCGATCCTGGACACTGACAGCATATGGGTGGATACTCAAGGTGTGCCTTATCCTTTTTTCATTTTTTTTTTTTACTGTCAAAATAATTTCCTAATAATTAAATAATAATAATTTATGCTAGTGCGTTCAGGAATGTTTTTAAAATAATGTCAGTATGAAATAGCTTGATTTCTTTTAAAAAGAAATGAAATCCCACTGAAACACAATTAACTTTTTCACTAATTCTGTTTTTGTTGTTGTTATAATTTACTCTGATCCTACAGATGATGATAGGAGCATCATGACGGAACAGTTAGAGACTGTTCCTAAAGAGGAGAAGGCAGAGAGAGAATTGCGGAGACCGTCTCTTGATAAGCATAAAAAAGAGAAACCCTTAAAAACTGGGAGAGGCAGGATTTCTACTCCTGAAAGAAAAATAGCTAAAAAGGAACCTAGCACAATCTCCAGAGATGAAGTGAGAAGGAAAAAAGGTTCATTTAATACTCACTCTTTTTCCTTTAATGCCGTAATGTGAGTTATTCATCTGTTTTACAAGAGTAGTATTTTAGCAGTACTGTTTCACTTTATGAAAAAAGAACAGTCATTTGTGTCAGCTGCAAGACTTGGAGTTTATTATTTCATTTCCATCATTCCAGCTAGTGGTCTTCTCTTATGGACCATATCAACATTATACCTGGTGCTCCATCTTCATCTTATTGGGATGAAGTAATCAGCGTAAAGACACATATTCTCATTACTTAGTATAGTTCAGTGTATTTGATTTGTAAAACACTTGCTATACCCAAAGGGTACCCAAAAGCTAATTATGAAAAGGTTTTTAAAAATAACAATTTATAATAACGTATTTATTAAAAACCTTAGAAATTACAAAACATTGTCTTTAAAAAAATATGCTCCACCCAGCATAGGAGTGAACAAGAATAACAACAAAAAGTGGGACATTTTTTAATTGATCAAAATTTCCAAGGGGGAAAAAAATAACTTTGACTGCCAGCAAAAAGATGACAAAGTTGGCACCGGGTAAATTTCAGGTGGTAAATTTCAGCCATCTGGTAATATTCTCATTGCATTTGTTGCCATATCTGTTACATAAACTGCCCCACTATGACTCCTGTTGTACAAGAAGGTCAAGTAAGAGTCAAGGTAGAGCCTTCTCAGTAGCTCCACAGGGATTTGAATTCTGGTCTATAGCTGACCGCAGTGGTCAGTCCATTGCGGTCAATCTAAAGTTAGTCCTAGAACATGCAGATCTGTCACTGAGCTAGACATTTTTTTTTTCAATAGTATCAATCAGTTTATTCTGCATGTTGCCCAATACTGAGGCTATGACAGAACTCCAGAAAATGAAAGAAGATACAGTTGCCGTTTCACAACCTGTGACAGCATAACACTAGTGTGCAGGATGACTAGGGATGCGTTGATGCCACCATTTTGACGTGGTGATGGGCACTTTGAATAGAATGTGCCCAGCTTCCAAGGGATGTATGCGGTGGTTGATATTTGTTTTCATGTGGTATGATTGCTGCCTTAAACATCAACCAAAAACCTCTGGATCTCAGCAGATTCAAGTCCTGACTGAATGGCTGACTTGGTGCCAACTGTCAGTATTTTATCATGTTGAAGTATATTTCTTTTTCTATTTCTAAAAAATTATTTCTGATTGTATGCTCTTGTTTTTTTGTCTATAGCTGTGTATAAGAAAGCTGAACTTGCTAAAAAAGCTGAAGTTCAGGCTCACTCTCCCTCCAGGAAAATCATTTTAAAACCTGCTATCAAACATACTAGACCAACTCATCACTCCTGTGTTAAGCGGAAGCAGACAGGTGACTGTGCTGTCTTGAATTTATGCAACGTGGCTGGCAAACATAGACATTACTATTGGTGTTATTATTTGTAATCTCATTGCTCTACTGGCTGCTCTAGTTTGGATTTTTTTTTCCTCTAAGAATTTTTCAGCTGTCATGAATGATACTTTTTTTTAATCATATTCTTTTTTCTTTTTTTTTAAACAGAGACCATGATCATGTATGCTTGCCATGCTTGGATTTCCCAAGTTCTGTAGTTGTTTCTTGGCTTTGTGGTTTGACAGTGGTGTTGTAGAAACCTCTCCATTTTGCTTTTTCTTGTTTTTTTTTTCTTTTTCTTTCCTTTTTTTTTTTTTTGCTCTGTTCTGGTGGGGAAGTGCTAATGGCTTTAAACCATGGTTTACATTTTCTTTTTATCTATTTCCCTTTTTTTACTCTCATGCATAATAATAAGAAGCATTTCAACATTGTTCCAGCTTGTATTTCTATTGTGTGCGCTGGCTCGTTCAACTCCATGACTGTTTGATGTATTTAAAAAGTTTTATGTATTAAAGCATGAATTGTGAAAGGAAAATGGAGCTCCACCATGAAGCCCAAAGAGAAGAAATCGACAGTCAGGAGAAGTGGACATGCTTGAACAAAATAACCTTCCTAAATACTTACCTTTCTTCACAATGAGGAAGCTGTGAAATACAGGAAGAATTCTGAGAATTTATGCATATCTCTGTTGTCATTTAGCACATAAGGTCTTGGAATTGACAGTGCTTTTCAGTTAAAATATGATGGGATAAATAATCCAGAAGGAACAGCTCCTGTGCAAATCCCTTTGACTCATGAGAGACGATGGGTGTTGCAATCCTGTATAGTTCAGCATAGTGTGTAGTAGGTCCACACACAGACCTGAGTCATATATCACCCCCAACTTACTGAACAGCCCCTTGTGCCACCCTCACCCCCCCTTTCACAAAGCCATTCCCTGGGGAACAGGCAGGGCTGCAATAATATCTGACTGTGACCCAATAATCAGATGTGAAATAATTACAGAAGCGCCAGAACCCCCAGAGTTCCCCGGCAGATCTCATTGTCAGTATCATCATTTCATGTCTGTTTACAGGGAGATGTATCCTCCCCCCCCGCAAAGCAGCAGGGGGGGCTTCAGAGGCTGTTCTGTAAGTCAGGAAGTTTTGGGTGCTGCAGAGAAGGGCAAGGAACGTCAGTCTCCACAGTTCCCCAAAAAGGGCTTATGTACATGTAAAGGAAGCTTACACATAAATCCCTGACAGGATGCCAGTTATCCCCTACATGAAAGGGAAGAAAAATGAATACCACTGTCAATTTTTATAAACTTTATTTTGTTTATTCGTAACATTTATTCAAATTTATTCAGATTGCCAGGGCCCACAAGGTGGAATACAATGGATTGAATTTTTTTTAAAAAAATACATGAATAAAAAAGGTTTAAAAACAGACTTGAAGACAGATTACAAATGCCCCTTCAAAAATAATTTAAAACTAGCCAGAGCAATTTTAAGAGCCAAATCCATGCAAAACAACACCATCTTAGCTGCCCTCTGGAAGCTCTAGATGAATGGAACCAGCCTGAGTTTCTCTTGGAAGCTGGTTCCAGAGTTGGAGTGCTGCTACAGAAAAGACCTTTCCCATGTATCCACCATCCTAGTTTCATAGTGTGATGGGACATGCAACATGGCCAGCACTAAGGATCTCAAATTTTGGACAGGGTGACACAAGAGAAGGCTGTCTTTCAGATGAAGAACTATACACTATGCAACAGATAACTCTACTAATTTCAGAAATAATTACTTCCCCTTAGAAATTCAGAAATTTACCCTTCAATTTGTTCTTAGGAGGAGACAATTGTAAAATAGGGGTGCTATTTATTAATGTGAAGAGACTCTTCTTATTGACAGTGGTGTACATGTATATTTAACTCAGTGCAGCAAATTGAGACGTCAGTGTTTTGCTTTAAAGGGCCATGCCTGACATATAAATATGGAAAGTTGGATATAGCTGCATTATTTTTGTAAAATGCTGTATTTTGTTTTTAAGATACACAGATTTTTATTGTATTCTCAATCCAACAAAAATAAGAAAACACAACTCAAGAAGTATGACAGTCTATACATTTTGTGACCTATGCATGTTCCTCTTCAGAAGCACACATGCATGTGTGAGTTTGTACATGCATACCTACAGACATGCACACACATACAACTAGCTTAGAGTTTGGAGAAGGGGAACTCCTGTGTTTTCTTTTAGATTTCATGTTTTCTTATTAAAAAATCATTTGTAAAACTACTTTGAAAATATTTCTCAAAAAAACAAACAAAAAAGAAACAACAAACAAACCAAAAACCTAGACCTAAAACAAAAGATGTTAAAATATTGCAACCACCTTCTTTCTTCAAAGTTTTCTTGAGTTCTACTCTGAGTGTCTAGGGCCCCATCTTAGAAGTATGTAAAGACCCTTTCCTATGAAAGCCTTGGGGTTTCAGGGCATTTAGGCTGAAATCTCAGGATGTGAGCTGTCCTCCTGCTCTCCAGGCAGAGACATAAATCACAGGAGATTGAAGAAGGGAAAAAGTCTTAATTTTTGTATATGAGATGGTTTTAAAGTGTAGGTATCAACCAATTCCCAGCTGGTACCAGAGTTCTCTGGCTGAGCAAAAAGATGTTTCACTTGAGCCTGTTGTATCATTTGGAGCAAGGTAGGAATGGAGCACCAGCATCTTGACAGGTGAGCCTTCTTGTTACAGAAATCCTGGCAGCTATGGCACTGAGGTTGAGGTGGGGGGACTCCCAGTGGGCTAACAGTGAGCCCCAGAAGCAGCACAGAGCCTAGAAAGACTCCCCACATGTCATATGTACTGCAGACAAGACCACATGAGAAGGAAGTCCTGGCAGGAATGGCAGCCACTACTGGGTGCCTTTTACTGCCTGTTGGATTCTTTTTTCTTTTTACCGTTTTCACAATCTGCTGAACCAGAAGCAGTTCTGAGCTAGCTCCCAACCTTTGCTGCCTCTTCCCCCACCCCCACCCCCCGGCATCACAAGGGTCTACTCCTGTCACATTGGGGGACCTACCCCCTGGTCTTGAGTTTTAGAACAGGACGTTGCTAAACTAGCACACCTATTTCCATGTTCTCTCTTTTTGAGGTAGGACAGGAATTGCGCAATGAATGTGTCCTTCCCTTCGATGGAGTTCATCAGCAGTCAGGTTTCTTGAAAGATGGAGAAATGCTGACAAATAAGTGCATGGCTATGCATGAACAAGGCCCTGCATCATCTTTGCAGCAACAAGATTAATTCTCCTTCTACCTCGCCCCACCTGAAAAAATCACATCACATGATCTTGTGCTGTTGGCAAAGACTGAAGACTTTTTATACCAATGGGAAGCGTAAAAAACTCCAGGATTTGCCTGTGTGGCACCATTATTTTCTGGGCTTACAATATGATTGCAAAATCTCAACTGGTAGGAATCTTTGTGTACTTTGTGAAAGCTCTTGCTTAGCTTTGTGTTCCAAGTAAGCAATGATCGCATATCAATAAAAGAAACTTGTAGAAGGTGCAATGGCTAATGTAAGCCTCAGGTCTGAAATTCCACCCCCAATGCAAGAGGTAAGTGTCAGTGCTCAGACTGATATTTACCATTCATGCAAGAGTGAGAACAAACAATACTGGAATTATTGCTTGTGATTTCTCAGCCATAGGTTAAATTAATTGTGCACAGAGACATGTGTGTCACAAGCAAATTCCAGTCAACATGAGTCAAAGAGATAGGTAAGTGATAGATTTCTAGGATTGTCACACACACATTCTCTACTGTCACTTTGCCTGATAAATTTAGGGTCTTGCCTACCCAGCAGTCCTATCAGCCACAGGAAATCTTTCTTTACTTTACTTTTGATATACCACTTTAAAAACGTTTCCTTTGCTATGAAGTGGCCCAAACAAATATCATTATGTTTTGCTGGAGGCGTTTTGAAACTGTCCATGCTTAAAATGAATATAACTGCCCACTCATATGCCAATTTCAGGGGTAGGTAGGAATCAAAATGTATGAGATGCTGAATCCATATTTTGAAGTGTTGCTCCCTCAAGTGGTGAGGGATCCTAAAAGCATGTCACTCCCCTCAAGTACACATATTGCATTTCCTGTGCTGATCATATGATAATATATCTCAGCTTCTTAACACAGAGGTAAAGAGAGCGTCCAGCTTTCACCCACTCCATTCTTTCTTAGGGAGTGCTGCAACTTAGTTTAGGGCAGATACACGGAGAGAGAATTCCTTTTCTAGCACAGTAAAATGCCTTTAACACATTCCCAGAGTGGCGATGTGACAGTTTGACTTCCATAATGTGTAGGAAGAACTACATTCTGCGGGGTATGGAATTTAGAACAGGGTGAATCAGATGATAGATTTAAACTGCAGCATTAAAATGATTTATGTTGCAGCATTAAAACCATTTGCAGGCATCAATCAGAAGGGCCATTCTGTGTGATTATCTTCCAGGTTTTGGTGTACATTTATCCCCCAACAGGATTCTCACATATGCACACATCCTAAACTGGATGGTTTAAAAACTGTATAGGAGACTAAGGCTTAGATTGAGAGTCAATCTGTAAGGCCCTAATCAACACATCTCTCATAGAAGAAAGCAGAAGAAAGAAAAAATCCTGTTTCACCTCATCCCATTAATAGGGAGTAAAGTGTAGTGGAATGGGAAGAAGGGTAACTGAATATGTGCTGAACCTATAAGTTAACAAAAAATCAATTTCCTCTGATCTGAAATAACTATTTTTTTCCAGAAAGACAATATCAGTACAAAATTCCTTTATTTGTATTCCCATATCTATCCTTTGAGCTTGCCCTAGAAGTGAGGAAAGGATTTCTCCTTCCTCATGTTCAGACTTCCATCATGTGGGCTAAAAGGATTGATCCTAGGAAATAGAACATTCTCCCCATTGTCTAGTTTTCTGTTGAAGAGGAGTGAAACCATGGACAAATACTAATTCCTTCTTCCCTTCTCTCATATTAACTTACAGACTGTTCCATTATAATACAAAGTAGAAAATAAATGCACCTGATGCCCTTCCATTCCCTCCTCCTGGTATTTTTAGTATGTTTGATTAGCAATAGATAGATTAAAGGAAAAAATGTTTAATGTTGAAGAAATTACTGCAAGACAGTATTCCTGGTGAAGCATATTTCTTCCCTCCTTTCATAGAGGGATGCTTACACAGCATGTAGAAACACATAAACACTTTCAAATGAGAGAAAATAAATTGCTTGCAGAGAAGAGTCCCATAAAACAGAGTAATACATATAAATACTTTATAGCATTAAGGGTTATTAGAAGACTTACCAGCAAAAATGTGATTATTTATGGATAGGTAAACACAGGCTTCACTTGCAAATGAGATTGCCAAGACTCATATTTCTCAAGCAGTTATTTTACTGAAGGGACAACATGTTAACAGATTGAAATCACAAGTTCAAGGTCTTGTTTGTTTTAATACCTTCAAGGTCTCTTCACTAAAGCATAAAAGTAAATTCAAAAGTTTAAAAGGTTAAGACACATGAAATTGAAATGTGCTAAAGACTTTCCCTCTCCACACAGATTTCCATCAAAGTGGAAATGTAGCCAAAGCTCAATGGAAACTGTATTGAAATTTTTCTTAGCCCTTGGAGGGAAACGGTATCTCATTCTATTGTGTAGAGTGGTAAGTGCAGAGAAGTGAAAATCTAAATACAGATAACAGAATCCATTTAAAGTTATCGAATTGTGCTAAATATTAATGAAACTAAAACAAAGTTATTTGATTTAGAAGCAAGTGTGAATGTAAAAACAAGTGCCTTCTGCTTCTCTGTCATGCCAGTACCTTTGGACTCTTTGGTATAAATGCTGCAGTTCTCGAATTTGGAATTTGAGTGGGCAGTGATAAATGCTACGGTCCTATTAGCAAGTTTCCTCATTATGTTGCAAAGGTCCAGTTAAGATGTTGCAGGAAACCATGGCTTCCTGTTAGGATGCAAAAGTGGCATCAGTGGGCCTGACCAGACACCAAAATCTTCCAGTTTATTTTTGAAAGGAAGAAGAAAGAAGTGAGGATGACACAAACTTGATGTTTGCCATCGGTTCTAGGCCTTTTGGCGAAGGGCAAGTGTAGTGTAAGTGCATATGATGGATGAATTATACGTCATTTCATCTAGAAGCGGAACATCTATTTTTAAAGCTGAAAATACAAGAAAAAAACGACTCCCATCTCTTTCTCTGAGGGGAAATGGATGTTTCCCTGTGCAAGGAAGATGAAGAACTAGCATAGAATGAATACACATGGAGATTTATGTAGCGCTGTTAAGCCAGACTTACATTTGGGTATGATGACCTCTAATAGCTTCCCATGTTTATTTTTCTGATGTCTTAAATTGGGAAGTTTTTTCACTCATGAAGACTGCAGCCTAGTGTTGGGAGGCTCTTCTTCTTGCCCCATCTCAGTGAACATACACTTCCCATGCGTACCTCCATGGACACATAATTCCTCCCTTACATCTTTATGTGTCCACTCAGCCACATTGCTCCATATGCATCACAGTCCACAGGGATGAAGAGATCTGAACGTCTCTGTCCTCTGAAATTTAGGGATTACTCTTCAGGTAGGAAAAACCTGCCATACCAGTTCTGTGATTTTCACTGAGATTGCTGTTTTTCTTCCACCAGCTGCAGCAGTGGGAAAACAGTAAGTTCAAAAGGAGGGATTTAGAAAGACCTTCACGAATCCTGACTTACGAGCACATCTGTAGCAGTGTCTAAGAGCGTTTGCCTTATCCTGTTAAAGGTCTGGGCTGTGGAGAAACACGAGTAGAAGCCAGAATGCTAAACGTGTCAGAGAGCTTTTTTTTTTTTTTTTTTTTTTGGCTCTAGCTTTCAAATTGAACTTTGAAGAAAGAAGGGAAGACTGCAAATCCAAGAAAGTTAAGAATGATCTGGTTTAAATAGATATGACCTATATTTGGTTATCTGTATGAACAGTCATACCATTTGCATATGTAGCAGCTAGAATGTATGTAATTTTTTTTTAGCTGCTGTTTTGAACATAATTACTTGGATAGAAATCACACTGAATTTATCACTGAGACTTCCTTCTGAGTAGGCTTGGGTGGACAAATGGCAATATAAGAGCTTAGCTTTGAGAAAAGCAAGCTTTCCAAAGCTACTTCGTGCAGTCAAGTCTACCCGCAGTTGTACTTCGGGGCCTTTGCTTCCTTTTGTTGATACACAACATGGAAAGATAAGAAGGCAAACTTTGAAGAAAGTATTTTAAATCCTCCCTATCAGCTGAGCATTGTATTTCACACTTTGATTGGTTGAAAACTTGCTTCCTTTGTGACATCATAGCCTTCATATCACAGGCCATACAGAAGCATCAACTTAGGCTATGAACTGGGGCAAACATGTATTAGGTTTGTCTTCCTCACCTGAAATTCATGGTATATGCCCCAGCATTAAAAATGTTTCTTGCATAATTAAACTGTTAGTTGAGCTCCAAGGGACAGGGCAAAGTCATGATCCAGGTTTATTGTTCAGATGGAGGAATTGTTATGTTGTCAGGTAAGTCAGCAAGAAACGCTTCCTCGTGTTATAGCAATGGATGATAATTTGAGTATTTGATTCAAGAATAATCTGTTATTTGGGGAAAACTGATAACAGTACAACTGATAAAATGCACGGGCAACTTGCACTGAATGTAACCTACCAGATGTTTACAGTTGGGACTATCCATTCTCTTTGCCTGGACCTTTCTGCAGTACTCTCCTATAGTGCTATTATTCCCCTTTCAACACCCTGTGGAATTCTGGGGTTTGTAGTTTCTTGAAGCCAAAGAGCTCTGTGGCTGAGAAATCTAAATGCCCCAGGATTCTATAGGATGTTGAAAGTGGAATAACAGCACTATCATAAGTGTAGGATGAAAAGGCCCTCTCTATTTATCACAAGTCATAATCATTATAATCTAATTTGAAGTGGGAGGCTATTTAATTGTGATTCCTTTGTGGAAAAAATATTTCATGTTGACAGCAGACCCTTTTGCTGTAGAGCAATGAAATCCTAAGCAATCTGGGTAAATTTCTGCATTTCTAAAGAGAATGGAAATCTGTCATGGCTGCGCTCAACTCAAATTTGAGATAATTTTGGACTACTAAATGGAACAGAACACTAAAACAGAACACTAAGCCTTCCTGCTCCTGAAAGCTGCTTCTCATAGTACACTCTTTATAAACCCAACTATTATAGTTATGCTTCCTTGGATTCCATTGGCAGCACTCAACTATTGGTATAACAGTTGTATGTTGTATTTGCTAAAGGGCATAAGGTCCACCATTTCTGTTTGCTCGGTTCCCATCTTTCTCCTGTTGATAAGGCTATTCTAAAAGGAATTTCTCCTTGTGTTCATTTGAGTTCCAATAGAAGTCTCCTTGTAGTTAAACAGAAGAACCCCCCCCCAGCTCTCCAAAGTCAATATAGGAATGCGGATATTACATGGACAAGGATGTTTCCAGGTGAAGGTTGCCCAGCCCTGCTTTTAGACCTCACATGAACAACACTCTTTCATTCCTCACACTGAATGCCTGCGTTGGGCTGTCCTGTGGTTTGTTCTCTTCCAAAGCATGTCAGAGGCAAACCCAGTACACAGAATTATGAAAATTGATGCTGTACAGTCAAGGGGGCATAACGAGAGCCATTTGTGATGACACATAGACTACAGTAGCTCTAGGTACAGTTCTCTCTTTGTACAAATGAAAGTGACTTCTGATCAAAAACATTGTGATAAGCAACAAAAAAAAAAAGCTTCTTTGTGGCGTTTATTTGTTTTAATATTCTATTTTTCCCTCCTTTGTAAAACCAGATTTAGTCACAACTAGAGCAGGCCAGCTGAATTAACTGATGAATGACAAATCAATACTTATGTGTACCTCACTGATATAATCTGTCTACTCTTGGTGAGACTAGCAATTAGATTGAGGCAGTGGTAACTTCGTATAAGATGCTGTCTCTGATCAAAGGGTATCACACACAGCCTATATATCACTCATTCCTATCCCTAGTCTTATTAAAAAGGAACAGAGATTATACTTTTGCTACTGTGGGGGTTAATCATTTTGTTTAGATAAGATTCCTAACAATGCCACTTGACAAGTTGCCTTGGAAAGCTCAGGACGGAGAACCGCAAAGACCATTATTTTCTGATGTCTGGGTTGCTTTTTTTTTTTCATTATAATTTGCTATTGCCAATAACAAAAATAAATTTTAAAAAAAGCTTGCATGGCAATTCAAATGGGATATGTTAAAGATGAGCCTGCAATTCCTTTTTTTGAAAAATTATAAGCATTTTGTTTTCTTTATATCTAATAGCTGCTGGTGGTGAAATGAATCAAACTCCTGGGATGTTTAAGCAAGCAAAGGAAAAACTTTCAGTGAGTAAAACTGTCTTCTTTATTATCCATGTCTGCTTGTTCCCTTTTTGTGTGTGCTTCTGGTGGTTTTATCACCCTTTCTACAAATGAGTTTGAAGAATTTGTTTGCCAGTTTTAAACATATCTTTTCCGACTCCTGTTCAGAATTAGTCATAGATTAATAAGACTTCCAAACTGTTGCACAGTGGAAAATTGAGAAGTTGATAAATTATTAAGAAGATATTAAGCTATCTATCTGATCGTCAGCTCCCTTAATTTGGTATAACCACTGTACAAAACAAAACAAAAACTAATAGCATTATTTTAGACCAGTTTGTTTCTACAGTCTATCAGCATGATAGAGACAGTGGCATGAATCATACCTATTAGTCACAACTAGGGTAGATCCACAGAAAGCAATTGTTGAATGGTGAGTTAACATGTAAATGACTCCTACTGATTCATCAGGCATGTTCTAGCTGGAACTAACAATAGGATTCAGGCCAATATGTTCCCTAAGTAGCAGTAATGGGATTCAAAGATGATTTAGTCCCACTCTCCCCAGTCCAGAAGCCACTTTTCCTATTAACTTTATATCTGTGGAACAAGATATAGCTACAGATGATCTCTGTGTGTTTCAAAATCAGCAGCTGCTGTTATATCTGGATTAGGGATGTAGTTCTTTGTTGATTTCATTTTCAACTGAAGCAACAAGTAATTTTATCAAATTTCTCCCTGCGGTGCAGTTTCTGAAGACTATTTGTTGTTCAGGAGTTGTTATTTTTCTTTCTTTTTAGTAATTTTTGATAAGCACAATCTAATTATGCATTCAAAGTAATATGCATTCAAAAAATAAAGAAAGAGAAAGAAACGGGGGGAAAAAAGACAAAAGACATATAACTAATAAACAGTAGAGTTCTGACTCCACTCCCAGTCCTGACTGTAATGAAAAAGAAAAAAGAAAAAAAAAATTCTAACATTACAGATCAAAGTAAATATTCCTCAAAAAAAAAAATCCATGAATGGATTCCAGTCTTCCAAAAAAGTATTCAGTTGGCATATCCTTTAGAATCCACGTTAATTTGGTCATTTGGGCTAACAGCCTTAACAATCCATCCTTCCATCATTGGTGCTTCCGTATGTTTCCAAGTTTAAGTGAACACTATTCTTGTTGCTGTTGTCATATATTGAAGAAGTAATTGGTATTTACTCTCTTTTATCCATAATCCCCAACAAAAACATTTCTGGAAACATCACAAAATCTACCTTTAAATTTTTTTTAGATTAACGAAGAAATTCTTATAAGTCCACCACTCACGGAAAAAGGAGCCTTCCTTATCGTGACATCCCAAACATTGATTTGACATATTCTGGAACATTTTCAATAGCCTCTTTGGGGGTTAGATACCGTCTATGCATCATCTTATACAAGTTTTCCTTTAAATTACTGCAGAGTAAATTTTATATCATTTGGGCTCACCATATCATATACTCTTTTACAGGCTCATCTTCTGTCTCTAATTTCAGAAGATGTTTATACATTTTTTAATTATATGATCATTATCTTCATACAACTCTAAATAAAACTCATTTTCTCTAACCTGAGTGGCTACATTTCTCTTATCTTTTTAAAATCTGTCTGTAAGTTGTGTTTAAACAAACAAATTGAAATCTTTGCCTTCCTTAAGAACCATTTCTCTTGATTTAAACTGCCAGCTAACTTGTTCAAAATAGAAAAGACCATTATAAAGCAACCATCTCCAATTTTTAATCAATTATTTTCTTTAAAAGGCTTCCTGTGGCGAAGTGGCTAATGTTATCTTAGGAAGAAGTCTCTGTTTATATTTACACCAAACTCACAGGAGAGCCTTTCTAATACAATGATATTTAAATTCAGTATGTGCCTTGACTTTATCATACCAAAGATAACCATGCTAACAAAATCTTAAATTCTGGCCTTCAAGTTCCAAGTGTCTTACATCTCTAAGCAATATCCATTCTTTCAACGATATAGAACAACAGGCCTCTGAAAACAATTTGACATGGGACTCCCTAGCTGCCCCATTCCTTAGCATCATGCACTGTTTTTTCAGTTTTAATCTGGGTTTCTTTGCCTGCCAGACTAATCTGGAAATCTCTTTCTGCCATTGCAGAAAAAAGTATTAAATTTCTTATAACAGGGATTATTTGAAAGAGAAATTAAAGCCTTCACAAAATGTTTGCTTTCATTACTGTAATTCTACCCAAAAGAGAGAAATTTAATTTCCCCATTTTTCTAAGTCTTTTTAAATTTCTTTTCCAGACTTCATCATAGGCCATTTCTGCACAGGGTGAGGGAATCGCCCCGTGATGCTACTCACCAGACTTTTGGACTACGTGGTCCAGTCCATGCTTCTCCGGAGCAGTCCGTGGCCACCACTCCACACTGCTCTGGGGACGAAAATGGCGGTTTCCAGTTGGTTGAGGGTCTCGACCAACCGCTGAAGCTCAGCAGCCTAAAGCCCACCCCCGGCAGATCGCAGGCTCGCACCAATGCAAGTCTGCAAATCTGCATATGGGAGCAGGCTCGCAGTGGTGTGCTCTGTGCTTTTGAAAGACTTGTTTTTAGTAGTCTTTCAAAAGCACGCTGGATGACCACTTGGGGTCATTCAGGAGCAGGCTGGACTGTGGATCTACGTTAAGTAGGTCCGACTCAGTCCAGTCCCAGGTGCAGACATCCTCCCTGGAAGACGCTGTGCCCCGTTTAAAACCCCCCGTGTGGAAATGGCCGTAGTTGTTTTATTCTTCATGATTGTAACTCTGAAATATTTAATCCCGCTTCCCTCCTCACTTTAAAATTTGAAGGGGCAGTAAGTTCATTGTCATCTTCTGAAGTTATATTTTTAGTCAGAAATTTTGTTTCGTCACAATTCACTTTAAATCAAGAGCATGGCCCAAACACCTCAATTTTTTTCCCCTGAAAGAGCTTTTAATGAGTCCAATGGTTCTGTGTCATCGTCACAAGATCATCCACAGAAGCTTTCAGGATGTACTGCTCTTTTATTTATTTATTTTCATTTTTTAACTCTCACCCTGTAAATTCTGTGATTTTGTCTGATACCTCTCAGTTTGGTCTCCAGTGCCAAAATAAGCAGTGATAAACAAACAGTAAAGATGGGAGGGTCCAAGTTGATCTTGTTGCATTGCTATTTACTATGATCTGGGCCGAGATGGTCTTTATTGCTTGAGTAATATTTTCAACAAAGCTCATTCTGTCCAGTACTTGAAATAATTCCAGGAAATGTTATCAAACACTTTCTCTGTATCTTAAAAAAATAAATCAAAACAGTCTTTTTGTCATTATGATGTTCCAAAAATTAAATAATATGAGGAACAGTTCTTACAGTATTCCTTAATTGTTTTTCTGGCAAAAAAAAAAAAAACCCCACTCTGATCCTCATGGACATTCTGAGAAATATGTTTTCTCCATCTGCTTGCCAAAATGGTAGGAAATATTTTATAGCCATTATTTAGTAGTGAGATAGGTCTATAATTCTTAATGAGGTCTATAATTCTTAATATCTCATCTGTATTTTCTTTATGAATCATTGTTCTACAGGCAGTTCTCCAAGAATCTGAATTTTAAGAAGCACAGGATCAATTTTGTCTAGCCCAGCTCTGGACATCTTTCTAGTGGCCGTGTTTATGAAGTCATATAAATCACTCTCTGCCTACATTCCAGTGTCAGAGACAATATTTATTTCCCTTTTTCAGCAGTATGCTTCCGTATAGAACTTTTAATTGTTCGAATCTTGGGGACACCAATTCCACTTCTTATTTCCAGTCCAAATTGCCACTTAGTTTAATCTGTTTTGGATGCCAGCGTGTGCTCTTCTACCAAACAGTTCCCCAGCCAACTCCTAAGCTGGCGGGTTACCAGGGAGACTGCATTTCTGTCCTTGTGGGATTCTTCTGTATCATTATACACTTTAAGCTAATAATAAAACCTGCAAAGTTAGGAGCAGTGTGCAAATTTTACTACTAACTGTTGGCCATCTTGGGCAGAGTCCCTCACAGTACAGGACTAGTTCTGTGTGAAATCCCCCCCCCTTTTTTTTCTTTACAGAACATTTTCTCCAGAAAATATAAAAATTCTCAACAAAATATAATTTCTATGCAGAAAATACTGTTTTTAGCAGCAAAATAATGTGTAAATTTCGCACAGAATAAGTCCTGAACTGCAAAGATTCTTGTCAGTCTAGGATTCTCTTTATCAGGATTTCCAAACACTCAGGAAACACATTTTCAACCATTTTTGAATATTCTTTCCATTCTTAGTCTGCATAAAATTCAAGTCTAGATAAAAATTAAAAATTTATCCTTTTGAGCAGGGTGGTTGGCAGTGAATGCTGCTGCGGAGGGGTGAGGGAGCTGGCACATGGATACAGGTGCCAACGTGCTGAGTCACAAAGCAAATATATGGCTTTGGCATATGGCCAGGGACATGAGCAGCTGAGCAACATGTGAGTGGCACCAGGAGGATGTGAATATACTTCTCTGTCCATATCTTTGTGTGGGTGGGAAGCAGAAGCACAGTGAAGCTGGTGCAAGCTCTTTTCCTAAATGTGTACTTGCGATACACAGTTCTTTGTTTACGGTGCATTGGATCAGATCTCATGTGTTCAGCTGAATTATGAGTGTGTATGTCCACTTTTGTCTGGTAACGTGATTCTTTTCAGTCCACTCATTATAAGTTGCCCAGTCACAATGTATTCTGTCAGCCAGGGGTTTTGCACAGAAGAACAGTTTTCTGTGGGGGGGAAAATGTGTTTCCTGTGCAGAAAAGAGGGGATTTTGGCACACAAAAAGATGTGTTTTTCTCTGCAAAATAATCACTCTGCACTACTTCAGAATGTTTGACTATAGGGAGAAAAACAACACAGTATTCTCATTGGTCTGTTACTCTTCCCAGTGGTGTTACCTGATGATCTGGAAACCCAATATTTGATCTGGGACTAAAAATTATGAATATTCTTTCCACCCCTAGTGTTAGAACCAGGGAGCATCCAGTCAATACTTACCTTCCAGGGAGCAGCTCCTGGCATCAAAGCTAGAGATGAATATGTGGAGATTGTGATTTGTAGGCCATTTCTGCACTACACTGTTACAATGCTATTATTCCACTTTCAACATCTTGTGGAATCCTGGAGTTTGTAGTTTACTGAGGCCAAACAGCTCTCTGGCTGAGAATTCTAATTGCCCCACCCTAAACTGCAAAGCCCAGGATTCCATAAGATGTTGAAAGTGGAACGATAGCACTATAACAGTATAGTGCGGAAATGGCCTTTGTTGATTTAGAAGTGTACCCGTGGCAGTATGAGTACAAAGAAAACTACAGCTGTCAAGATCTACTTTCCTAAGAAGCAGGCCTTGGTACTGTTTCCCATCTCATGGGGTCCGTAGTCCCTCCACCTTGCCCTTTCCTCCAGCCTAGAAACGTATTTTAGGCAGTGGAAAATAAATCCTAGCTTTTCATTCTTTTATACAAGAATCAATATTTTCAAAAGTTTTCTCCATACTGGACATAGTGATAAGAGTTCCTTTTGCCTTTCTTTGTCTTTGTTTTTATTTTCCCCTTTTCCTTTTTCTGTTCCCTTCCTTCCTTCCTTCCTTCCTTCCTTCCTTCCTTCCTTCCTTCCTTTTTGTCTTTGTTTTTGTTATGGTTTTGTTTTGCTATGTCTTGTTATGGTGAAAAACATATTTGTATTTTTTTCTTTTTTAAAAAAGGAGTTTTCCCTGAAAAGAACATGCTTTACGCATAACATGTATGTATATATGTATGTATATATGTATATCATTAAAAAATATATATCATTATGTATGTATATCATTAAAATATTTATATTCCACCCCATAGTGGAATATAAAGCTCTCAGGGCAGCCTACAATAAAATAAATAAGACAATGAAAAGCAAGTTTAAACAATTTAAAATATTGTAAATGTAGCACATGTGTATCAGGTACTTAGTTAATCTTTCCTGGCCTGATCTCTTCTCTGCCCCCACCCCATCCCTGCCACTAGACCTGGCAAAAACCTCATTCACACATGCTCCAAACACCAGCAGGTAGGGCTTCCTTCTCCTCATGCACTGAATGCTTTGTAAATAGGTTGGGGAAGGAGTTGTGATCATGGCAGTAGTGTCACAATCATGATTTATGTAGTAGTTGTGGATATGGAACAGTTATCTAGATTTAGTCATCTGTAAGTCTTCCATGCACTTAACCATGTAGCTGAAACAGAATACTGGCCATTATTTTATGCAGAAAACAGTGTGTCTTTTACAAAATACACTGTGTTTCTGTGCAAAAGTATTTTGCACAACAGAAGTTTCTTGGCACAGAAGACTGTTCTCTGGCCTTTGCCCTTCATCCCAAATCCTCCCACATCTAGCAGCTATCAAGCCCTGGCAGGAACTGCTACTTTTCCTTTTTACCAGTGGGAAGGGGAGTTTGAGAGCTGCCATGCAATGGAAGATGCAGGACCAAGCATGCGAAACTGTGCACACAGGTAGCCTCTCAGTGGGTGGGTGTGGGCCAAGCTGCATCTAACAAGGCAGTCATGTTTGTTGTTCCATTCATGTACAAACTATATGGACATGGTGGCTTACTTATCCTAAAGGCACCAGATCCCATCTGATTTTGGAAGTGAAGTAGTGTCAGCCCACGTTAGCAGTTGGATGGGAGACCACCAATGAATACCAGGTGCTGTAGGCTATATTTCAGAGGAAGGAGCTGGTAAAACCACCTCTGAGTATTCATTGCTTACGAAAACCCTGTGAAATTCATGGTATCACCATGAGTTCACAGGCAGCTTGAAGGCACACACAATGTGGGAGTTCTACTTTTTATAACAAAGAGTGCCTGCAGGTTGACTGGTGTTGTCTCTTGTCCTTCGCATTCCCTTTATGCTGACATTCCTCACCTCTGCAGGCAATTTTCAAACAGTAAGGCAGACTAAAGAGTAGGAGCATTAAAAAAAAATTCACAGATTTTCTTGTTTTTGACAAGAAATGGTGTCTTGATCCATTGTGATGTGCTGTTAAAAAGAAATCAGCCGCTGCAAAGTTGTTTTTTGTTTTGGTTCTTAAGAGAGAGCAAAAAGACATGCAGTTTTTGGCTTGTTATTAGCAAATTTACACACAAGGAAAACAATTTTGAAGAAAATAAGTTTACATCTTTACACAAAATATAAGTTTCCTGTGCCAAAAATGTTTTTTTGTATAAAGCCCAAATTATCTGTACAACCCAAGTTTTCCTCCAAAGTCCCAAAATAGATCAGTAAGTACGTAAGATAAATCAGTCTGTCAATGAGTGAGAAAGTAGATGTGCAGAAACTGTCATAATCTCACCCAATGAGGCAAGACCTTATTTTTTCCTTTTACATTTTCACAAGCAAGAACAAACATACAAAGATTTACATCTCTTCTGAGAGAAAAGTGACAAAATATAGCAAAGGTAGGCAGGAAAGAGGATAGGTTCTGGTTGTTTTCTACATATTCCATTTTTTTTTTAATTAAAAAAAAATAGAACTCTCCTCCCCCCGCCACACACACACAGTACATGAGTTGGACAGAGAGTCCCTTTGATTCCTCCATACATTTAGTTTGATTGTTTGATATGTCTGTGTTTGTGCCTTTATTACAATTTTGGACATCTGTTGGAATTAAATTTCTCCTCACTTTTTTGTTTAGTGGTCACAGCTTCCAGAATGTGTGAAAGAATGGTATTTGCATATGCAAATAAAGGCAACATAGTTTTTCAAATAACAGCCTATTTCTAATTTTGTAAATCACACCAATTCTCACAATCAGTTGCAGTGATAGATTTTCAGTGGAGAACTAACCCCCAGCCATCTTGCAAATGATCTTGGCGTCAAAGTGATCAAAGGATTAAGGAGAGCTGTCTCACAAAAACTAAGCTGTCCTTTAGTAGTTGCCATTGTTGTTATCAGGGATTAATGGGACTGGCTCTGAGACTCCAATAAAAGTTCTGGATTCCCCTCAGAGAAAATATTAACAGGGCTGAGCTGTTAGTTTTTCTTCATTCTTCATTTTTCTCATTCCTACTTTCAGACCTATCCTGTAACCAAGGTCATCATGTTGGTTTTCACCCTTCCTGGGCTCTTTCATTTTTTCACCCTCATATGTATTCTTGCTGTTACAGGCTAACATGGCTCATCTGCTGGAATTTATTTCCCTTGCAGTATTTCGGGTGCCCAAAGTTCAGTTCTGCTTGCTTGCCTGCTTGCTTGCCTGCCTGCCTGCTTGCTTGCTTCCTTCCTTCCTTCCTTCCTTCCTTCCTTCCTTCCTTCCTTCCTTCCTTCCTTCCTTTCTTTCTTTTAAAAAATCCTTCTGCAGAATTATACTTTCTCATGCTTCCCCTTCCCACACCTTTTATCTATACCGATTTGGTAAGGCTCTCTATATATCCCTATGCATATCCCTGTACATTACCATTACTCTGATTCACTTGTTTACAACATGAGGTACAGAATGCATTGGCATTTACACTCATACAGATACATCTGGGAGCTATTATCATAGAGTGTTTTGTACAGTTATTGTAGTGTAGTGCCCACTCAGTCATGGGAACCCACTGAAGGACCTTAGACAAGTCACATTCCCTCAGTCTAAAGGGAAGTCAATTGGAAAACATCCTTTGAATAAATTTTGCCAAGGAGAACCTAGGATAGGGTTGCAATAATTCAGAGTTGACTTAAAGGTGTGGAACAACAATCCCAAACACATCTAAGTGTGACATTCTGCATCTATATAAATAGTATGGGGTCCTGAGAGGCCAATTTGTGAATTGTAGTCACAATGGGTCAAAAAAGGGGGAGGGCTGTGTTTTATATTATAAAGCAAATAAGCAATAATAATGCTAGTGTTGGTTTCAGGCTCGTATAATTACTATTGTAAGTTTAATTACGTTGAATGTTTCTTTTGGGCAATGATCACCATTTCTTCAGTCCAAAGTAGCTATGAATACTTAGATTACTGCTGAGATCAATAACTGTGTGTTGTTAATCTCCAGTGATACTTGTCGACCAGGAATCTTATGGAAAATGCTGCCAAAATTAAATTGTGAAAACTGTTGGTCCATTTCTATAAACTCTTAGATAGGCTGATTTTTAGCAATAGATCTAAAAAGGACCAAGAAACATAGGATGGATGTATTTGGAACAGAAGAGTCGCCCAAGAATCACAGGGATCAGGAATTAGCTTGGCCATGTCACTAATCGTTTCACTTTTTCAAGGGGTTGACATGAGCAAATCATTCAGTCTTCAGTTTAATACTGTTGTTTTATGAAACAAGATAATTGGGCTTAGACCACAGAATCTGCCGAGGAACCAATTAACAATACATACATGGCACACAGTTAACTTACTGAATTGTTTTTCCAAAGTGTAATGATGACCACTGACTTGCTCCAGAGGTCTAGGCAGCAAATCCTGGCAGAGCAGTGATGGGCTAAGGTTTCTTTGAAAGAGTATATTTCTATCTGCTGTTCTTCTTTTCCATTTTGTTTGAAAATGGAGGGGAAGGGGATTCAATAGCAGTTTCTTATGTGCTAGGATGAGGTGCTGTTGGAGGGAGAGAGGGAGAGAGGTAATACACCAAAGAGTATTGAACAAGAAATAATTTATAAGCGCATAAAATACTCAGCTGGTATTCAGTACTGCAGTGTGTAACCTAGAATTAACAGATCTGCAGTTGCTCTGCATTTAGTAAGACTAGGTAGTCTAACTGTAAACCTACATAAATGCCACCTCAACCCACATTAAGAGCCAGCAGCTGGGTGAAAGAGATTTATTCAGTTTTCAATCAGGATGCAAGGAGGGTAACGCTTCCACACACACCCTCCTGCCAGCAAACAAGGCTGCAACAATCAAAAGCAGGAGCTCACAACTTCTTGTCACACTCTCACAAGCTGGTGAGAGGTGTAGAAACAGCATTATCATTTAATAGCATTTTCACTTAATCCAGCTGCTGGTTCTTAAGGTGGGCTGGGATGGCTGGGCCAAGAGATATTACTTGGTTTATCTCCACAATTAAGTAGACGATCTAAGATATTGGTGCTTATCTGTATAAAATGCAGTATCTCAGTGGTAGAACACTAGCTTTCCTTTCCCCCCTTTGTATGCACACATGTATGTATGCCAACAAATGAAGGGGAGAATGCACATGAGCCCTATATCAGTTTCTCTTTCCACAAATTGCTGTACTCTGTGGAAATGAATTGTACTTGGCCTTTGAATTATTATTTTTTAAGTATACACTGGGTGGGATCCTGTTCATTATGTACAAGACTGTGAACCAACTGGTGTAATGCTTTGAGTGTTTGACTATGATCCTGGAGACCAGGGTTCAGTTCCCCAATCATCTATGGAAACCCCCTGGATGACCTTGGGCATGTCACACACTCTCAGCCACAGAAAACTCTGTGAAAGATTTTCCTTAGGATCTCCGTAAATCAGAAATGTTTTAAAGGCACACAACACAACAACAGAGCCAGACTTCTGATCTCATAATTATGGGGGCGTTAATGATCATTAATGACTGAAAGTGACCCCAAAAACATATGTCTTAATCCAGGCAGTACCCCAACTAAAGAGTGTCCAAGGGTTTGCAGATTGGGGCGCTGGGAAATGGCGACTGGAGTGCTCTGCCAATCATGGGGCATACTGAGACTGCCTCTCTCAATGCACCCTGAACTGCAGTGTCTTGGAAGCCCTTCAGTTTGAGAAGTGCCTGGCATAAGAGGGAGGTTTTTAGGGGACTCATTGACAGAAGTAGCTGTGGTGATGGAGCTTCAACATCATAACTGTGTCTGACAATACAGGAACTTGGCCCATATTTAAAGTGGCTGAAAGAATTTTTGACATTCCGATTGATATGTCTATGGTAGATAATAATTTTGTTGATTTTTTTTAAAGATTGGTCTCTTGTTCTTTATTTCATTTGCAGAAACCTATGCATTTTCTTAAACACTGTCACCACCATCACTGTCATCATCAACACCATCATGAAATATTTTCATTTTTCCATCAGAAAAAAATATTAAGGAAATGACATTATGGAGAATTTGAAATGGATGACTTCCTTATGTTTTCTCTTAAATTTTACAAGTTTGTGTTTCTAACTTTAAAATACAGAATCAAAACCCCAAGCAGTAATTGAGCCAGAATGTTTACATGGTGGTCCCTTTTGTCACTAAGAATTACTTTTAAAAAATCCTTGTTAGAAAAAAATTCCGTATAAGAACTAAAACTGCACACTCTTAAAGTGAGCAAAGAACCTCAAGATGCCACTTTTGATGAATAATTTTAAAAATTATTACTAGTACAAGTTTTAGCAATTTGGGCCTACCATAGTGCAAAAGAAGCTCAGTTTAGAATTGAAAGTTCATCTTTATTAAGGAGGCAGGTTTTATCACTCTGAGCCTGGAAGGAGAGGCTCAGTCTAAAGCATTTTGGAACCCAGAAGGTCCCTCATTTGGTCTTTCTTTTCTTCCATTAAAAAAGGTCTCAAGTAATGGGATTGAGATGACTCCACTCTAAGATGCAGAAAGCTGATGTAAAGAAGCAGAGATGAAGCTAAGTTAGGCAATTCATTGGTGTGACTGAGTGGTTGTTCATTAGCTACTGTGAAAGGCCATGTTTGAAACTTAAAAACAGTCAGTAGATGATCATTAACATTACTAGTTCAAACCATGCAATAGCCTTATAGCCATGTGTACCATATAAAATGTACACATGATGATTTTTTAAGCATTGTTTTGTGTCTGTTTTCCATACTGCATGCATTTTCCATGTGTCTCACTGTTCACTTTCATTCTATGTTTCTTCTGTTTGTTTCTTCATGACTAGACTTCTTCTTTGTCAAAGATTCCTGCCTCAAAGGTTAGAGCAAAGTCATTGCTTCCTCCGAGACCCAGCTCAGCTTGCTCACTAATCACTACTAAAAAAGCTACTTTGCTCGATGCAGACAATTACATTATACGGCCCTCTTCAGCGGGCCCAAGAGACTGCTTGCCATATTCAGAAACAAATGTTCAGGTAAGGCAGTATAGGTAGTATAGAGATAGCTCAGAGATGAGCAAAGGTGAATTCCCATAGCTTTCCACAACCATTTTGATAGGACTGTCTGTTAAGAACTACTTGGGTGAATTACATCGTCCATTCCTGCACCAGCTTCAACAGCTTGCAGGCAACAGCAAAATCCAATCTTACTGATAATTGTTGTCTGAGGCCCTTTCTGCATGACAACAGCATCCTGGCATGGGGACATGAGAGGAGTGGGACTGCTTCCGTATGATACCTTTCTCATCTCTCCAGCTAGCGCAATCACAGGCTATATCGTTGATGGCAAAACTCCGTCAATGACCCTGGAACATGTGAGCATTCCACTGCAGTCGACACATTTCCTTCCCTACCAGAGCATGGGAAGAAGGCCAGCTGCAGTCCAGAAGGATGGAGCATGTCCCTCATGCTCCCTTCCACAGGCAGCAAGTCATGTGTGAAAAGGAGTGTTGGGAACATGCTCCCATCGTGGCAGAGATGCTGCTGGGATTGTGATGGGACAACGTGCAAGAGCGTTGTCATGCAGAAAAAGTCTTAATGCTATATTCCATTTTGAAAAATGCTACTCTTTTGGGCAGTTACAGTGGGCAAAGCTGTTGCACGCAAAGACTAGAGAAAAGCAGATGGACCGGAGTGTAGCCTGATGAAATCTGGCAGGTCAGGGTATGAAGCCTTATCTTTAACATGGCATTTGAGTAGCAGAGCTAAGGCAAGATATTGTGGGTGGGAAACATATCCGGAACAGAACCGAAGGATGATGCTCAGAGCCTGCCAAAATCTCGTGTTTCTTGATGTTTATGACCCCATTAGTAGTTTGAGTAGTATAGTAGTAGTAGTTTTACTAGTAAAGTCATGTAAATCCTAACTCTCTGGCAGCCCTTCTTGCTTGATTTTCAAGTATGGAGCAGGGCAGGTATTATTTTCACAATTCCTTTTCAGTAAAGCTAAGAATAATTTGTATGAACAAATAACAGACAAAGTGACATACATATCTGTGGGATTTTTTTTAATTTTGCCAAGTAAATGAAATACAACTTTATGGATGTTATAAATAAGCTGTGCAGGGTATGCAAGTGCAGGTTCTAGATTTTCCTATTCACAAACAGCATCAGTTGTTCTTAGGAAAGATGTGATAAAGATGTGATAGCAACAACTTAGTTTGCTGATTGTCTCCACGATTTTATTCTGAAACAACAGTTGCTGATCATGCCTGTTAGTTTTCATGTTCATGGGGTGGATCTGGTGTTGATGTGAGCTGACAATAAACAAGAAAAACCTTAAATAGCAGGGACTCTTGATGATCATCTGTTCAAGGAGAGATCACTGTTATTCAGCTAGAAGAGGTCAGTGATTAACTCAATTATGAAATTTGCAGAAGAATGGAAATTAAAAAAAATACAAGGAGCAGAGAATCTGTTGGAAAGTTGAACCGTAGTAAAAATTTTGAACTTTTTTTTTTTAAAAAGTTGAGCTGTAACATCTGAAGAATTAGCTTTTTAGGCATCACAGACTTTTTTGCTTCCTTTCTTATGATATATATAGAGAGATTATAAAATCTCTAAACAGGTTGCATAACAAAACAAATAAAGTACAATATAGAAAACAATGCAAAAACATTTTGAAAGAGTTTCAAAATAATAACTAAGAGCACACATTTAAAACTCAGCACAGTTTCTGCATCCTTGAATCACAAGGAAGAGAGTCTAAAAGCTGCTCACCACCACTGCTCACTGTGATATTTCATATGTGTAAGGCATTGCATTCCCAGTCTTTCTGGAAATTGAGTTCAAGAGGTAGTAAGTACAGTGTCAGCACTCAGCTGCTCTTTTTCCTATTACGTTACCTATAACTAGATCTTTCCCTCTGTTCCCCTCTTACTTTTCCAGGCTTTGATTAAAACCCAAGGTTCCATCCACAGTATATCCAGTTTGGGCTGGAAGCTGATGCTAGTTTTCAGAGCTGAATGTTGTACAAGTGAGGCATTGTTTGACCTTGGGGTCTTTAAGTCACTTCACTATCACCAGTAAAACATTTGGCATGTTTTTTTTTTAAATCATTTTTCTCAAATGCCTTTACAAGCAGCATAAGCGGAGACGACAACAAACTGGAAGCAATAGTATGTCTATCATACCACTTTCAGCTCTCTTAATAACTACTCTCAGACTCCATCTCGGCAACTCAAACTTAATAAGTGAGAGTGCTTGCAGGTATCGGAGCTTTGTGCCATAGGCAAGACAGAAAAGCACCAGCTTCTCAAGCAATTTGTGGATTAAACTGTTCAACTTCAGTGGCACAAGAACCCTTTTCATGCCCATGTGTGTATGTGTGTGACAGAGGGAGAGTTAGTTTTAAATTAGCTTCAGTCCAGAGCATGGGGGTGTGATTTTGACTTCATCCTTCAAGTATAAAAATACTTGAGGGTGATACTGTCACAGTAAAAAAGAAGCCAGCAATTCTCCCACCCACCGCCTCACACCAAAATGCTCTTTGCTATTTGTCATCTGACTTTGAAGTTCTTGTTAACACTTTTTCATTAACTAATGGCTGCTGCAAGTAAGATGAGGTCAGTATTGGATTCTTCGGGATGAGGAATAGCATTCTTTATGAATGGACTCTTGAAAATTCAGCTATCCAGCTTGATCTGATCTTTCTTTCCTTGGGATAGTTCTGAAGCTGCTGCTGGAAGGAAACTAATGCTGTGTGAAATACAACCCTGAAAACTGTGTTTTTTAACCATGGCACTCTCCATTTCACCCTCCCAACCCACCATAGGGATGGGAGAAGGATGGGATCATGACAATGATTCTGCGTGACATTGTTGCGGTCCCAACCCTCTCCTGTCCGCAGGTGGCACAATCACAGAGTAAATCATTTGTAGGTTTTCCCCATCAATAACCTGTGATTGTGCCACAATCCCGCACTTATCTGGTGTGTGGAGGCTCTGGAAGCACAATGGCTGCACCCCAGCACAGTCTGGGACAGTATTGGATGCACTGCAGAAGGAAGCGGTGGGACCATTGCAGTTCCTGGATCCCAGAAGCAGCCAGTGTGGAGGGGAGTGCTCCCGTCATGCTCCCCTCCCGGCAGGGCTGCTGCCAGGATCCCCACAGGATGCCACCAGGAACCGCTAAGGCGCGAAAAAGGCCAAAGTCTCATTGAAAACAAACTGATTCCCTTTTGTTTCTACTAGGATGGAGTAACCAAGAGTCCTGAAAAGCGTTCCTCTTTACCAAGACCTTCTTCTATTCTTCCCACCCGGAGAGGCGTATCAGCAGACAGAGAACGAGATGAGAACTCTTTCTCCCTGAACAGCACTGTCTCATCAGCACGGCGAACCACCAGTATGTGTCTTATGCCTCTGGTTCTCTCTTAATACTGCTGCATCCTCATTTTCTTTGGCTCAGGGGACAATATTTGTCTGGATTTGCTAGCTGGTCTCCATGTGTGTAGAAATTATCTAATGTCTTGGGCTTGGCAGCCTGCCAAGGTTCCTCAGCTGCCTAATTAGCTAGATAACAGCAGCTCTGTAAAACACCCTCAAGGCTGAAGTAAACTCTCAGTAAAAAAACAACAGTCCAGAAAATGAATAGTCCAAAAGCCAAACCAATAATCTGAGCGAAGTGTCAAGGTCCAAGGTCCAAAGCACACAGGTAGAGAATGCAAGAATCACCATAGCTGTCACCCCCAGTAGCATCAGTAGTTTCCAGCAACCTTCTGTTTTTGAGGCCTCTGGTCATATAGCCTTGGCATCCTAGTCAACTGTGTCCCAATTAATGAGCTCTTCCCATATAAACACTGCCCAAGACCTGGGCTCTCCTTTTAACTGCTGCACTGGCTGCTGTAAGTACTGCCTTTTCATGTTTCTGGGGTGTGGCTCCTGGGAAGGGACCTGTCTGGGTCCTGGGGCAAGGGCATGACATATAATACTAGAAAAGAAAAGAAAAACTTGTGCAATCTTTACAGCCAAAGTTTGGTTTTGTATAGTCAAAACAATACATAAAATCAATACCTCTCCTTCTTCTGTCCCCTTTCCTCTCACCAGCCCTTGGGCACTGTTCCAAAGCCCTTCCACACTAAATTATAGCACTTAGAACTCCACTTTAATTGCCATGGTCCCATGTAAGAAATCCTGGGTGTTGCAGCTGAGGGAAAGGCCTCATAATCTTCAGCAAGGGAATTCTCTTCTGGTGCCTCTGACCAAACTACTGACTCTGGGAGAATTTCATAGGATGCCACCATGGCAGTTAGAGTGTAATCATAGGTCTATATTTGTACAGTGTGAAAGGATCCTGAATTTATCTAACCAACAAACTTAAAATTTTCTATTAAACATCCATGTCCTTCAGCACCACAGAAGTCCCCACATCCTTAGGCTACTGATGAAAAACTACAACATATACATATAGTATGGCATATCCACATATACAATTAAGGATCTGGCCAGACATGCCATCAACCAGAGTTAGTCTTTCTTATAACTTGTATCACTAATGTTAGTGCAGAATTCTGCATATCAGTTTTCCCACTTTATGTTGCACATTATCCTGTCTGACATATGGGTTGTAGCAGCAATATAGGAAAAAAACTCCTGCGTGCCCCCTCCCCATCAGCTGTTCTTAGACATAGCAGGAGTGTTAGGCGCTTTTCACATGGTATTTGTCATGCGAAAGGGCCTCCGGAGCATCGCGTGATTGCGAGGAGTGTTTCACATGATGTCCTTGCAATTGTGTGATGCTGCCAGGGCCAGCTGGCACCGGTTGTGCAATATTTCATTTTCGGCTTTTGGCCTAAAATGATGTGTGATCACTTGCCGCTCCAGGGCCCCATGCTCACTTACTGTCCGTGCAGAGCCTCTGGAGCCGCGGCCCTTATGCTTTCTCCCCCAGTGCAGCCTGGGAAAATACCTAGCTGCACTGTGGAAGGAAAAGGCAGAGCCCTCATGCTGCCTGCCGGCTGGCAGTCAGCTGCACCAGGAACAGAGCAGAGGGGACACGAGTGCCTCACGGGAGAGGCTGCTTGCGTGATCCCTGTGCGACCATGCCAGATGCAGGCAAGCTGCAGAAAGGGCCTTGGTGTTGACAGTGGGCAGGCTCCTGCAGGTGGATATAGAAATTGAATTGCTATATAGATATGGCCTGGTAGCTCTGGAAACTCAGTGCCTCTCAGCTTAACCTGGTTTGTTGTGTAGTCATGGGGGAACAGTGAGAAATGAATCATGATAAATAAATAACCATTTATTTCTTCAAAAAATGTGGTTGAAATTGAAGCACCTGATGCATCTGAGACATTGGAAGTACTCCTGAATGGTGTGGGGCTTGATTTAACTGTGCTTTAAATTGTTCTGGATATCTTGGAATAAGTTGATTTAGAGTTCTTAGACATAGATTAAAGTGACTTTGGTGACACCTGGATATTTTTTATTTGTGGTTTTGTAGCAGAATTTTAAGTAGAAAGCTCTTCAAGCATATTCTATTTTGCCCCGTTGTTCTGCTTGTCTTACATGAAAAGCCTTTGAAAAAATGGTTGACGTTAATTTTCTTTGCTAGTGTGTTGATTCTCATTCAGAAAGGTCTGTGGCATTCTTCTCACTGAGGGAGTAGTAGCTGTGATTTGAATGTCTCTAGGGATTTTAGAAAGCTTTAAAGCAGAATCCATAACTCTATCATTATGTTTAGCCTGATTATATCCTAATTTTTTCTATAATGTGTCCTTGGGAACTGTGAAAACTAGGACTGAGCATCATGGGCCGTTTCTATACTACATTGTTACAATGCTGTTATTCCACTTTCAATATCCTATGAAATCCTGGGCTTTACAGTTTAGGAAGGGGCTTCAAAAGCCTTTCCTTAAGCTGCAAACATTAGGATTGCATAGGATGTTGACAGTGGAATAATAGCACTATAGCAGTCTAGTGCAGAAATGGCCATGGTTTCAGTATTCCTCTGTTATCGTTGCAGGATCAGAGCCTATTCGAAGCCGGACAGGAAAGAGTGGCACATCAACTCCAACTACTCCAGGATCCACTGCCATCACTCCTGGCACACCACCTAGCTATTCCTCCCGTACTCCAGGCACTCCTGGGACCCCTAGCTATTCCAGAACCCCTCACACACCGGGTACCCCCAAATCTGCTATTCTGGTTCCCACTGAGAAGAAAGTCGCCATCATACGCACACCTCCAAAATCACCAGCCACCCCTAAGCAACTACGGCTCATCAATCAGCCTCTGCCTGATCTCAAGAATGTCAGGTCCAAAATTGGGTCAACAGACAACATCAAATATCAGCCTAAAGGAGGACAGGTAAGTCTTTTGAGCTAACAGTAATCAAGACTGTTTTTATCAGAATCAGCACCAGCAGTTGTATGCAGGATCACAGTCTTTGTTAAGATGCTCTTTTTTCTTTAAAAACTGGCTTGAAGGGAAAGGTGAATCAGTGTCGTGGCTCTCCTGAAGTGGGCCTTTTGGAATCTGCTTTCAATGTAATTCTTAAAATACAGGACCTGCTCAGGATTTGGGCCCTTCTGGTTTATTTGGGTAACTACATGCCTTGCAATCTACTGTAATGCAGATTTCAGGCCACAGCTAGGAATGAGGGAGGATTCCATTTGACTGGCATTTGGAGAAGAACTTGCCAAATTGGCGCTTCCTGACCCAGTCTGTGAACTAGAATGCTGTTACCCTTCAGTACTCACACTTGCAGAATTTTGTAGTGGAGTTCTCCAAGCAAAAGAAAATCATACAAAATGTGTATACTTGTAGGGAAACAGCTGAGAAAAAATAATATATTATTAAAATAATAAAAAGCAGGATTATATTAAGAAAATCTACTTGCAAATACGTGTGTGTGTATTAGAATAATACACAGAAAAATGCATATAAAGTTTTGTGCGGTCTGTTTAAAGACTACCATGAAAATGGCACAAAAGAATCTTAATACTGAAGAAAAAAACTTGAGTGAAACTGTAACTAGCAAATTCATACCTCCCTAGTTATCACAAGCCACATGCCATTCATCATTTCCACACAACGACACTCTCCCACGTCGTCCCATTGCAATCCCAGCAGTGCCTTTGCCAGGAAGGGAAAATGACAGGAACATTCCCCTCTGCACTTGACTGCAGAAGGGAGCAAAGTGACATGCCTGTGCTTTCCGCAGCACAGTTGGGCTCTTTCCCATGCTGCGCCGGGGACGGAAGTGCTGCCGTCACACTTCCTGCCCTTCCACGTGGCAGGTAAGTATGGTAGTGTCACGTGATCATGTGTGCTTAATGGATTTGATCCATTAAGTGACTATCCCATGATCATGATGCTTGGGGACAGGATGGTAGCAGGACTGTGACAATGTCATGTAAAAGCATGACCAGCAGACCACTGCCATTGAGACTGCTGTAAAGAGGGGGTGGTGATGATGCTTAGCGTTATTCTAGTAGCTACCAAATGCAGTATGCCCTTCACTTCCTATTGCAACTTCTTGCTGCATTTTTACAGACACCCATAATTAGCTTTGTCACAGCAATTGGCTCCTGAGCACAGGACTGAGAGGCTTAGGGATTCAGGTACTGTTGTTGTTCTTGTTATTTTATTCATTTATATCCTGCCCTTTCCCTAATATTGAAAATCAGTGTGGCTTACAGAACATTAAAACCAGAACAAATTAAAAGCATGCAAAAGTGTTGCTAAAGTGTGTATATAAAGAGTATTTTAAAAAGCAAATTAACATTCTATAGAATTAAAGCTATTTAAAAATTCATTAAAGGCCAGAATATAAAAACAACAGCAAAACAACACACTGTGAAAAGCTTTCTGCAATCAGTTCCCCAAAACCTGTTGGAATAGGAAAGTCTTCACTTAGCAGTGGAAGGATCGCACAGAGGGAGCAAGGAGGGAGCAGCGAGTGAGAAGGCCCTCTCCCTTTAACCCACTAAGCATGCCTGGGAAGCTGGTGGGACTGAAAGATGAGTGCCTGAGCAGCCTCATGCCATGGAAACAGCAGTAAGGACTGAGCTGCTTGGGGATTCTGTCATTGCTAGAGGAAACAGCAGTAAACCTGTTGATTTTTTAAAAAATCACAACCCTTTGGGGTCTCATAAGGTGGCATTATCACCTGATATGTAAAAGGCAGATTGTGACAAGGATGGTATCTCTTTTGATTCCTTTGCTGGGTGACAACTGAGGCAATAGAACTAGGCTGATCCCAGGGGCCAGTGTTCAGAGACCACTTGTACTGCCAAAATTTCCCACAAACAAAAGAACATGAAACAAACACAGAAGAGGCCCAAAGTCTACTTTTTGAAAATTAGCTTTTAAAAAGTTAAACACTTCAGGGAAGGTGGCAGTCCCTTTAATAGGTGTCTTGCTACTCCTGGAGGCTCTGCAAGAAATAATTCACTCTATTCTGGCCAGGACGCTGAGCCCCATGTGACACCAGGGCCTTCCTTTGCACATGGTTACTCTAAATCTTTCCAGTGTCCACAGAAACCCTTCCCTGTTCTGGAGTTCCAGCGATCAAAACTGTTCTTGATCTTTGGGAAATGTGGGAGACATTTTTAAGAACTCCATAATTTATAAGGGATGCATATTATCATATAATAATAAATGCTGTCATCTTATAATTACAGTTAAATGTAAAGCTTGGAAATGTTACCTCTTTTGTTTAAAGCCAGATCAAAGGAGTAAGTCCCTAGTGCATTGACCATACCAAAGGCCTTTGACTGCTGTTCTATGCAGTCAAGGAAAGTGACATACTAAGGTAAGATAACCTGTGGTTGAGCATGTGCCAGAGATTGCCAGTGACTCACTTGCTTTGGGACTGTGAATCAATGCCAAGTTTTATAGGAGTCACTCTGCATTGTATAGGAGCTATCCAAGGTCCTGAACCTATGCAGAAGTAGAATTCAATTATTTGGATAGTTTCCATAAAACTCAGTTAGATTCATGGCCTTGAAATCACAGAGCCATTGGCTGCTGTGAATGTAGGGTTCCACGTTCAATCTGGAGCATCTCCTGCTAAGGCTAAAAAAACTCTTTCAGATGCTGAAAAGCTACTGGCAGTCATTGTAGATAATACTAGGCTAGTGATTTGTTCTCCTGTATCATTTCTGGCTTGACTGCTCTGTCTATCAAAATGCATTTCTTTCTGTGGTCTGCTTCTCAAATCATACATAGAGAAGACAAGCTTTATAACCTGAGTTGAAATTGCCATACTGCTACTAGTAACTGTAGAAGGAGGGAGGAATGGAAAACCCTGAAGCAGTAACATAAGCAAATATGACCAAAAAACTACTAAAAGAGTATAGATGCACCATCCTGAAGTGTTGTTTGAAAGGAGACATTCTCCTTTCACCAGAGACATGTGTTAGTCTAATGGCACAAAGTTCATCTTTAGCTTGCAGTATGTCCTGCAAACTGAGTAGTGTTGTGAAAGCACCCAAAATCCAGAGTCCTTTTGCAAAATGGCAGGATATATTTGAATCCTAAATAAATTAAACTAGAAATACAGGATTGTATATGTCTCCTTAGAAAATAATCAACTAACAAATCCGTTTAAATTTGTCCCTGTGCACCCAGGCCTATCTGCTAGTTTGAATGGGGGATCTGAGAGTTATCGAGAACGATCGTCCTTAATAGAAGGGGATGGGGAAGAAATCAAGCCCCTTCATTGTAAACTTTTCTGAGTTAAAGTGCAACTTATGCTTGGCGCAAAAGCCTGTGTACAGCATGAGAAAGAAAGGAGTCAAAATTATCATATGTTGGTTTAAGTACCCACAGTCCTTTGGAAGATGAATCCAGCCGATAGTAGATAGATATACCGTAACTTAAACAGTAGGAAGAAGAGAGGGAATTGATGAACTGTCATTTTTTTGATGATGGAAAAGATATCTTAGCTCAGAGAGAAATATCACCTCTCAAAACATGTTTGGTAACTTTTGCTAAATTGTATCCCTAGAGGTTGAAGATTGGAGGCTGCATGTTTAAGTGGTTCACAATGTTTTTTTAAAAAAAAGGTCTATGCCCCAGCTGGCATTGTCAGGGAGAAGTGTCCTAACCTTACCTCCTGACATAATAGTGATCCACATGCATGGGTTTAAAAATTATTATGAATTGTGTAATCCAATCACCAACATTCTGCAGTAGTACATCCCAGCAAAAACTGTAAGACAGCTCAGGTGAATGTGAATATTATGACTTCATACACAGTAGAGAAATAGGACAGGAAAGAAAGAAAGGCAACCCTAATCCCTAGTCATCTCAGAGAATGTATGCACCATATAATGACATTGTAGCTATGATTGCCATTTGTGTCTTCATACAAGGGCTACAAATGAAGGAGGTTGTATGTCTTATTTTCTTAACCAGAAGAGAAGTGTCTGTTTCTCAAGGGGCTATTGGATAAAAATATTCCATTCTTGGCAAAACTTTAAGACTCTTGGGTACATCTGACAGGTTTCAGATGGAATCTGACACGCTTTCTGTCAGGAACAGAAAAGACTGCAAGGAAGGGCATTCAGAAGCAAGCCAGGAGCTGTAATGATTTCCAAGATAGCCCCAAGGAAAATAAGGAGACAATTCTGCTGTTACGCCAAGGATTATTTTCTCCTTGGGTGAATTTTCCCCTGAAATGCAGTTATGAAAATGAAGGGGTGCATGTAAACCCTCCTAATTCCAAACTCCAAAGAATAAAATCGATTCTGTCACTTTGATGTACTTATTTGCAGGGTAGGTGAGACTTCCAAATGCACCTCTGAAAGCCTGGGTGTGCCTCAGATGCAGATATTTTTTATTAATAATCATAATATAATTCTTATCAGTACATATGCAGATATTTTCAGATATGGCTGAGGATATTTTGAAATGTATTACCACTATGAGAGTGCATCCTGGACCATTAACAATCAAAATGTATGGTTACTGCAGCTGTGCATTTAGCTCCCTTGGCCCACTCCATAATGGACCAGTAGGACTTACAAATTTCCTGACATCACAGTATTACAGGGCCTTCCTTCTTTGCATTTATTTCATCAGCTGCCAGTGATATGCAGTATGCTGAAGGGTGGTAAATATGAAACATCAGGAGTAGAATAATTGTAGAAGCTACTAGATGAGGGGATGCTTTGTGGGAATCTCAAAGCTTCCCATTTCAATGGCAGAAGCATATGTAACATAGCATCTAATAAGCTCTGTAGCATATTTTCTATAGGTTAGAATATGTGAGGAAATTGGGGATACGTACTGATTGCCTTTGATTCACCCAGACCAATGGATAGGAACACTGGAAATTGTATTATTCTGTGTCCAACTGTTTGTCCATCTCACCTATGTTTTGTCTTCTATGACTATCATTAGCTGTCCAGGGTTTCAGGCTGATGTCTTCCATATTATTTGCTATCTGATATTTTCAAATGAGAAGACAAGGATTGAGGTTGAGATCTTGCATATCATAGGTATCACTGAATAGTATAGTGCCACTATGGTTTCCACTTTATAATGCGTGTGGGGGTGGAAATAGGCCTCCTGTTTAAAACCAGTAATACTAACTCATTATAATTACATATTAGACGTTACATTACCTTTACAGCAGTCCTGTAGAAAAGGCTAGTGTTACTCTCATATTGTATGTGGGGGGACTAAGTTCTAAGAGATGGATTTGTAGCTGATGTCAGATTTGAACCAGGAACTGTATAAAGGTAGATCAAATTACATTTGAAGCTCAATATTTCTAAAAAAACAGTCAAGTATCAGTAAATAGATAATTTCAGAAATTGTGAAAGAGAGCCTTCAGTGCAACAGCTAATGGGGAGGAGGGATTTTTTTTTTTGTCTTAATGTTGCTCCGCTATGAAGAAGGCTCTTGATATGTATTTTTCTTTTGTTGATTGCTATATATAATCTCCGTGTGTGTGTGTGTGTGTGTGTGTGTGTGTGTGAAATATATAAGAAGGATGGTTTGTAGCTTTCTGCTTCTGCATAGAAAACCTAAGTCCTATTGACTGTGTCATGTCCTGTTTAATTCAAAAAGAATTTGGAGTCAACAGGAATGGCAGACGTGGTCTCCTAAGGAGCATATTATCATTGAAAGTTATGCACACAGATTCAGAAGAGAATAGCCCCTGAGGTGTACATGAATTTTCATAAACCTTTCAGTAGATTGGATATATCAGGCTCATAACTCCAGTTGCGTAAGATGTCAGGATTGTGCACTAGTAAGCAAAGAACTTATTGAAATAAAATATAGGAAAGAAAAACACTTTTAACATTGCTATTCTACACTTTATATTGGTTTTAAAAAGGAGAAGTAACATTTTCAAAGTATGAATAACCTGCGTTTCTCTTTAAGAGTACTAGTTCACATTTGGAAACCAATAATATTATGTGTAACATAGTACATGTCTAATGCAGCCTGGTGACCAGTTCATATATCGTATATTCTGTATGCTGAAAGGCCATTCCACGGCCATGGCTCATTCCATTTTCCAAGGTGTCTTCTTAGGTATAAACTACATACTTTTCTATCATGGAGCACTAGTATGATTGGTGGATGGTTGTCTTGTTTGGTAGCTTTTTAAATGGCTGAAAACCGTTGCACCATTTTTCTGGCCAACTGAAAGCATTTTGACAGAGTTGTTTGGGAAATGAGGTTGATAGTTAGTTACACAACCCATCTTGAGGTAATCAATGATAGCAGGAGGAGACAGTGCCCATGGCAAGAATGCCATAAACTGTTTTACCACTTGGCATCTAACATGTGAGTCAACAGAATGCCTACAGAGGTACAGGTTTTGACTAAGCAGCCTCACAAAAAGAAAAGAAAAAAAATCAGTGTTTAAGGTCACTGCTTCTACCAACTTTTTTTTTTAAAAAAGTGAAAAACTATGCTCTGCTAGGGATGAAGTTTAACTGTGAAATGTATGAAGTATGAATAAAGTGTCCTTGAAGCGCATTTCTCTCACCAGTGGATAACTGAGCATTTCAAAGAAAAGGTAGTTCTGTTTACAGGCAGACTTGAGCCTTCAGCTCTCTTTATCTACAAATTAGGTACTGGAGCTCTTAGAAGTGGCAATAAAACTGGTTAAGTATCCTCTTTTCCTGTTTTCCGTCTATGGGCACTTCTGGCTAGAAGGCTGTGAGCATTACCAATCAAATGAAAAATGTGCAGTTCTTCCATCTTTCCTTCTTTAATGGATTTTTCTTTCCGTAATAAGAAAAAAGATGGAGAAAGCTGAATTTTTTAAAGAAGCAGCAGTAGAAAAATACAAGAGATTTATAAGTGGAAGATGACTACATTTGGACTTCTTTAAAATTTAGTGAATGTGGGAGAGCTCTTGTACAAAAAAGCCTCACCTAGAACTGGCCTGTTTGGCTTATGTTTTTTAAAAGACTTCGGGGGTCATTTTGTTGTCACTGACATAGCAACATGTTGTTGTTGCTGTTGCTGTTGTTTGCTGTGTGCCTTCATGTCATTTCCAAATTATGGGTTCCAAGGCAAAACTGTCATGGGGTTTTCTTTGCAATATTTTTTTTCAGAGGAGGTGTGCCTTTTGCCTTCCTCTAAGATTGAGAGGGTGTGACTTACCCAAGGTCAGCCTGCAGGTTTCCATGACTGGGAGGGAATTCATAACCCTGGTCCTCTAGAGTCCTAGTCCAACACTTAAACTGCTACAACCTTCTGTCTCTGCAGCATAGGAGCATGAAACGAGTCAAACTGATACAAGGGAATTACCCTGTCCCTTTCTTTTCCCAGCACTGTAAGACAGAATCCACATGGCGCAGCTATCACTCCAGGTTAATGAAACGGAAAGCTCAGCTGCATTTGGTCTACTGGCATGCTGAAACAATGGCAAAGAAATGCCCTTGGAATTCTGTTGAAGTGCCAGCTGGGATTTAGGGAAAAGAGCGCCTTTAATTAAGCTTCTTAGGGTGTTTGATCATGTAAGAAAATATTTTTAGGATAGCGGGACAGGAATTAAATGCTTGAGAAAGGAATTCACAGCAGCCTGAAGAGCCCAAGGAATTCAGTTCTGGATAGGACATTCAGGACAAGAGGTACCAACCAGAGGAAACCTACAACCAGTGGTTAGAGCAAGGAATGAAATTGGAGGAAGCAGAATAAAGGAGAAACAAGAAGGATATTTTTCCAAAAATGAAGTGTGGGCTAGAACATACAAGGAGAAACTAACAAATAGAAGACACAAGTGGGCAAGAAACAAGGTAGGGTGAAGGAGATCCAAGGCAAGACAGGAGAAGCAAATAGCCCCAGATCCTCAGCTGTGTCACACATGTTGACAGGCCTTTTTGCCATTCCCAGAACATTTCCTACATGATTTGTGTCAGGAACTGAATTCACACACACAAAGTCTTTTGTGTATGTGGGATCCCAGTCTTTTGGGGTCCCATATCAGTCAGACAGAAACAAAAATACAGCCCCAAGAGCTGTTGTTTTCTAGTTCCACTCCAAATGCAAACTTTGGTTGTTAAGACAACCAACTCCTGCCCTGATGAACAAATAGATGTCATGAAGGTTGGTGTCCCTGGTTTTATTCCAACGCATGGAGAGGATGTGAAGTGGGAAAAGGAAATGTTTTCTGTCATGTGAGTTTAAAGAGCTTCTCACAGTATGTCAACATTGCCCCAGAGGGAATTTATTTCTAAATCAGAAATAGACCTTGAAGCCATTTGGACTTGCCATATTCTTGAGTTAAAATCTGTGGAGCACATTCTCACTCCCCACCCACAGTCTCTGCTCAGAGGTATTGCTCATTCTAGGGACAGACAGACTGGAAGGAAATTTTGTGAAGTTTTATATTCCCCCTCCCCGACTTATATTTCTGTGGGAGACATAACCATACTTCTTATCTAATGCTCTGCATTATCATGTTAGAATTTTTTTAAAAATAATTAAGATGTTTGGATTTTTTAAAAAGTAATCAGAATGTCTAAAATAATGTATCTGTGTCATGTTCAGAAACTTAAAACTCTAGTGCTGATTTCTGTGGATGTTCCAGTAAATAATTTGTTTAGTTTGATCATCCTAAAAGAAAGTAAATGATTGTTTAATCCCTAAGGCCTCAACAGACATTTGCTGATCATAGAGACACAGAGGCTGGAAGTAAAACATTACATATAGCAAAATTATATGTCATGTATGGATGAGGAGTGGTTTGAAGAGGAAATAACTTTTTAAAAAGTCAAGAGGAGAAGAAGGGGTAAAAATAGAGAAAAGCCAGTGCGATTTCAGTGGCCTGGTTCTGTACTGACAGTTCAGGTGCCAGGTGAGTGCAAAAAGGTTGTTCAAGGGTTATATATAAGTCATGTGTTGCCCAATCCTGATCTGTACTGACTAGCAGCAACTCTTCTGGGTTTCAAATAAGAGTCTTTCTCTGCCTTGCTTAGACCTACTAGGGGTAGAATATTAGACCTTGGCTGTGGAAAACAGATGCTCTGATACTGACCTGCAACCATTCCCCGTGGCCTTGCCTCTGCTCTATACCTGACTGCTCTCATTTGTTGTTATCCCTTCCTTTGTCCTCAGTTCCCTGAATGGTCCCCTCGTGCTTCAAGACAACCCTGTGCTTTTTGTCTTACTGCCCATCAGCTGTAGAATTTCACAGAACACCTATATATGATACCACCTCAGTTCAGATCTCTCCTCAAAATACATTTGCCCACAAAGCCTGTGGCATAATCATTTGGCCCCTCATCAGTATTGTATGGAAGCAATACATGAAACTGAAGGCAGATTGTTCCTTGGTTTAACTGTCTCCATCTTCCTCCCTTACTCAATAGCGGAGCTTGGAGTGGGGGGGTCGTGGGAGGGGGCAGGGCTACGATGCAGGGATGTGGCTGCGGTGTGTGGGGGTTTGGCTGCGGTGTGCAGTGCACGTGGCCGCGGCATGCGGTGGTGTGCCTATAAGCCCAGATGCCCCCAAAACATTGCTGCCCCCATCACCCCCCCATCCCTACATGATTGCCCTTCCTTCTACTTGTCACTTGCTTGCATTCCCTCCACCAATCTGTTACCCTGTTTGATGGGACTCCTTTAAAGGATTCCCAAAAGCTGTCAAAATTTGTCTCTTGTGGGGAAAAATTAGCTCTGCACTGCTTTAGCTATGCACAGAGGACAGGGTATAGGATCTTTAACCCAATGTATACGGGGTCAGGTCCAGTCAAAAATCACACCAATTGTTCAAATGTAAGTATTTTATTAACACTGATGTAAAGTCCCCACAATAACTCAGCTACACTCACTATAACAAGTATAAAAGACTATAGAAAGTTAAATTTCATAAAATCACTCAGCTTCATTCACACTCCAAGCATACAAGACTATAAAAAGTTAGAAAGAGATGAAAATTAGGAAGGAGAGAGAAACGTAAAAGTTTGATTAAATACAATACCTATCCAGAATTCTTCAGCTGGGAGAAGCCATCTCAGGCATGCCTGTCGCAGCTGAGGGGAGTTCACAGCAGCTTCTTTGTATTGTAAATTTGAGCTGTTTACCAGCTCCATTCTTTTGCAGATCTGAGAAAACTCCTAACTAAAATTCTCAAATCTCCAAATGCATCATCCCAAACAGAACTCCTTCAAACTCTAAACAGAACTCCAACTCCAAAAAGACTCAGAAACTGTGTCTAGTTATATTGTTGACCAGAAGTCCCGAGAAGCCATATGGTCCCATCTTTTTATGAAGATGGAGTATTTCTTTTTAGTTCAAAGAAAATACAACCAAAACATCCTTGTTGTTTCCTGTAAGATAGTATCTCTCTCCAGAATTGCACACCTGCTTCAAAGTGTCACATTCCAGGCATTGTTTACTTTCTCAGAGAGTAATTATCTTCCTGATGGCTGCTGACCATCCTTTCAAATTTCCGTGAGCCCATTTGCCAGATACCCCAGAATGTAAGACAGAAAACAGAGATTTTCTACCTACATGTCCTTTCAGTATCTCTATGACTCACTATTTTTGATATAAAATAATTAGGTTCCCAGGACATGGTCTTTGGGTATAATGGGGGTGCTAGGGGTATAACATACTGCCTCCCCGGTTATGAATTTTAGATTGTAAACTCCTTCTTTTTGTTGCTGCGTAGTGCCATGGACGTGAATCAAGGGAATGGAGGGGAGAGGAGGTGATAAATACTCTCCAAGGTGTGGAGTTGATATTATTATAAGTACCTATTTAAGCCCTGATTTCCTGCTGTTTCTGTGGTTCTTAATGTGATGTTTTATAGACAATAGGTTTGTGCTTCTTTACTTCTAGCCTGTTTCACAGCAGCGAGGAATATCTCAATAAACCTCATTTCAGTTCTTTAAAATGAAAAGAAAAAAGTGCTTATAAAAGAGTACAGGCAGTCCCTGCACGTTTTTGTGGAAGTTGCTTGTCTTTTCCTTGCTAAGGAAAACCAATCTTGAGAAAACTCAGTCTGTGCATATCTGATAAAAATGTTACTCTGTAAATGTGGGAAGAAGAATAAAATTCCCACTATAATGTGAACAGAGATTAATTACAATTTAAAAATATTTATCTATTATTTAATTAACAATTATCCTGACTTTCTCTTGGTACTGGTGTCACAGCATGATGAAAAAATAGATTTTGAAATTAGAGAAGTAGGAGGTTGACAGTGTTTATGTTGTTAATCTTTCCAGTTTGAAAGGGGTTCATGCCAAGTCCTCCAACCGCTTTTTTGTACTCACACACGTTTACAGAGCAGTTTGTGGATTCTCTGAGATGGCTTCTTCCATGGAAGCTTTGCAGACAATCCAGCCTTATGTAGGAAATGTGAGCAAGCAGCACCCTTCATCTTTTACTGTGTCAGAGCAATGGTCTTTTCCATGAACACCTTTTTTTTGGCACTCTGTAAATTTTCTCCACTTCCTTTCCTTCCAATATACTCTGGAGCAAACACCTAAAATGGTGGGAGCTTCTCTAGGAATCCATTTAAAGAGAGCAGAGAGAAGGAAAGAAGCAAGGAATGACACATCAGACATTGTGGCCTCTTATTGAAGCCAGCCAAATACTCTTTCGGTATGGCAACTCTCCACATGGAAACAATAATATTTACAAGCTTCTGACCACATGCACTGCCTAATCACAGAGATCCCTGTTGAATATTACCACAAGGAAGTGGGTTTTGGCAATCTCCTTCCAATTTTAATTTATGAAGTGCCCTGGTGTCTAGAAATAGGAGTACTGGGAAAGCACAGTCCTCATTCCAGGGCATGGCAGGGAAAGGAATAATGTTATAGACAGATGTTGCAAAAAAACTCTGCACCTATGTTTTCACACTAGACAAAAGATATAGCAAAAGAAAGAAAGAGAAGAAAAGAAAGTGTGGAAAAGGGAGATTGGAGAGCTATTATGGACTTACAGAGGAGATCATTTAAGACTGTAGAATGAGACTGAGGAAACAAGAGAAAAGAGAGGTTCAAGAGTAGAATGGTGAAACTGAGAATTAGCAAGAATGGGAAAACTGGAGAAGAAAAGAAACACGGCACTCAAAGAGTTAGAAAGGCATGAGAGTTTTGGGCTAGTACTGTCATGTCTTGTTATGTTGTGGTGATGTGGAGAACACTTCTGAGATTTTGGCCCACTGATGCAGGTATGCATGCATTCATTGGTACGATTTGGACTACTACTTTTTTTTCAGTCCCATTTAATGGGCTGCAATATATAAGGATTATAAAACCAGTATTTGAAATAGTTTTGTTTATTACATAACATGTATTCATAGTGACTGCTTCTGCCAGGATCCACAAACTATGTGACCCATTGTATGCTAGCGAAAATAGAAAAACTGCTAATGAATTGATTGTTTCCCTTTCCCAAGTAGGCAGCTGGCATAACATGGAAAACAAAAGGGAAACTTGTAAGATGAAAGTCTATTTTGTAAGGGCCTTGGACTTGTTAGAGAACAACTCTGAAAACAAACCACTCCATCAGCTGCATGCAGGCAGGGCCATTGGGAATGATGCAGACCAAAAGATCACTCTTCATAGTACGTTAACCTCCAATTCCTTTTAGGTTAGGATTTTAAACAAGAAGATTGATTTTAGCGATGTTCACTCCAGATGTGGTTCCAAGGATAACATCAAACATACAGCAGGGGGAGGAAATGTAAGTAGATACGGTGCCTAACAAGGTACCTCAGCTGGCTATGGTGATCCTGCTCTACACCGCCTAGCCCTTTGTCTCCCTACTGAGCACTACTTCCCTTCTTGCTAATGTTTCACGTGTCACCTTGGTTTAGTGATGTGTCACTAGTGTGTGTGGTGAGTAGTGGGTCTCTCCATCTTTCCTCACAGACCACAGCAAATTCCCTGATTTTAGTCAGAAGCCACACACACACACACACACACACGTATCAGCAAGAGAGGTAATGAATGACAAACACTGGGTCTCATGAAATCCACAATTATTCAAAGTCTTAGCAAAAAAATACAGCAACCCTAAGATCTTAGGCCCTTTCTGCATCCTACCTTCTTGCGTGGTCCTCCAGTGGTCTGCCGGGAAGGGAGCGTGATGGGAGCGCTGCTCTCCGCACCAGTTGGCTCCCTGCTGGAAGAAGCGCAATGGACATGCCTCTTCCTTCTGCAGTGCAGCAGGGTAATTTCCCAGCGCTGCATTGGGTCAGGACACACAACCATTGCACTTCTGGGGCTTTTGGAGGACAGGTAAGTACGGGATGGTGGTGTGATCGTGTGTTATTGCAGGGGAAAACCTGTCAATGATTTAACCTGCAGTCACACTGCCTGGGGACAGGAGAAGGACAGGACTGTGAAAACATCATGCAGAAGCGTTGTTGCGGTGCCTCCTCCCATCCCCATGGCGGGATGGGAGGCTGCTGCAGAAAGGCTTCAGAGAGCACTAATGGTGCCAGTCCATTTGCTTGATAAAATTACCAGATTCATTCTCAGTGACTTGGAGGTAAGGTCCACAATATATACTTTATATTGGTAATACCTCCTCACCAACTGGGAGCAGTAACTACTGGAAGAAACATAAATAAAGATAGAGGAATAAAGCTTTTGGCTCCTTCATAATGAGGTTTCCCTTCACCATGACATTTGTGTTTAACCAGAACCAGCTAGTGAGTCAATAGCTGCACTATGCACTTAGCCATGTGAGCAACTTTATTCCAAACTACTTCATGAAAGTACTTCATGGTAAGTCCAGATACAGAATTCCAGATAAGCTACAGAAGACAGAATATCCTGGAAATACTAAGTAAAATGGAATAGGTAAAAAAATAGTACAAAATCTCAGCATACAGCACTGAAGCCAACTTTCTTTCATCTCAGAAAATAGTCTCATTCATTTTCCTTATTTACAGTCTTCACTTTACTAATGAACGGGCTTTAACACGATTCTGCTAAATTCACTGTTCAAATGGGGAGCTTGCTGTATTAATCTGGGTGTTTCCCTCCTTTTTGGCATGATTGTATTCTTCTGATCATTTTTTTTCTTGCAGTACTTTGCAAAATCTGGGCACATCCCATTTCTCCTTTTTTTGTTTTCTTGTTGCTGAGATATCTTTTCCAATTTTAACAGGTTCAGATTGTAACCAAGAAGATAGATTTGAGCCATGTAACTTCCAAATGTGGTTCACTGAAGAATATCCATCACAGGCCAGGTACTGCTGAAATTGTTGCTGCCATTGTTGTTGCTGTTGTTGTGTGATATTCTACAAAGAGCCGAGGGATAAATTGTTTCCAGGGATTCTGATTTCCATAGCTATCACTTGGCAGAATTACATCTCCTTGAGTCCCTGGCACTTTGATGCTGTGTTATAGCCATGTGGCAGGGGTTAGTCACAAGTGTTAACAGTACCCCACAGTGTCCTGTTTTTAAAAATGTATAAAACAATTATTTAAACTATTAGTACAATATAAAATCATTATAATAGTTACATGAGTATTATCGTGCAATAATCATGAGTTGTAAGGCATTTATGAGGAAAAGAATCTTCACAGACATAGCAGTCAATACACAAGCATGACATTTTACAGCTGCATGAACAAGACAGAGAAAACAGGGTCATGTAGTGTATTGTCACTACAATTTCCTGTGACCCAGATTTCCCATTTCCTCTTTCTTGGTATTAATAGCAGTAGGCTCTATTCGACTATCTCTCTTAGTTTCCCCGTGTAAGCTGATTGTATGTCCTGATTCAGCTCCAGACCAAGGTCTTCTAGAAAGAGACATCTTTCAAGATTCTCACACCATCATTTAGCTTCCACACAAATGGGAGATTTGAGCAAACAAGGTCCAGAAAATAAATACAATTCTCTACCACTTGATTGTATATTTGGGAGGAGGGGAGTATGTGGAGACTCCCTGGTCACCTCTTGTGCATTTATTGTAACAAATAGTGATCTCAGACTTGGAATTCTGATCTGAGATTCCTTTGTCATGTACTGAAGAAAAGAAAATTGTTGCCCTTTCTTCCTTAACTTAATGCCCCACAGATCTTAAATTCAAGAATTCATTGATATTGACACTTGAATTCAAGAGGAAGAGCTTGGTAGATTTCTGCTTTTAAATTTTTTTCAATGTGCTGGCCAGAGATAATTTTTCTTAGTTAGTCCCATGTCTAATGTCACACTGATGAAAAGTTATAAGCTATAATATACCACTTTGAGCTGCAGAAAACTTTCAGCAACACATTTCTCTGTGAACAGAGAAGAGTAGTCCTCTAAAGATCATTCACTGAGAGTTGCCATTAAGTCAGGTTACCTGCTCAGGTGAAGGCAGAGATACTTCGCTAATGTTAGCAGATGCACTTGCTTAGGAAGCTGAATTTTGTGCAACGTAACTATGATTTTAAAAGTACAGTTTTGCTGAATGACAGAGAGTCTGATGTGGGGCAGGTTTTAAAGTGAAGGTTTATACAGGATATTTTTTTGAAACAATGAGAAACCAGTGACCAATGATGATAAGTGATGATAAGGAAAGCAAGTATGAAAATGGACAAAAAGATTTATAAATTTTTGTAAAAGGAGCTTCTTATGCAATGGACACAAGCTTTCCAGTTTTCCAGCTAAAAAAATTTCAAGATTGTAGTAGGTTAAAAACCAGAGGCAGAAGAAAAAAATTTCTGGGTGTTTCCCATGATTTTTGTGTTAAACAGAGACAAAATGATTAATTATATTGGTCACAAAGGTGTAGATTCTTTCATATAATACTAGTTATACAAATATCTTGAAAAACATTATAATAGGCCAACATATTTACCTGTATATATTTTTCTAATACAATCCCATTTTCCATTTGTTGGATTACAGATATCATCCATCAAATATTTTCCAAATATAGTCCCACAAAATTATGACAGTGGAAGTTCTGTTAGTTTAAATGGGGCAAAGTGTGACAAGATGAGTATAGTAGGAAGCTGGAAAAGAGTTAGTGAGACACATTTTAGTATGTCTTCAAAATCCTCTCATCAGTGTGCTTTTTCCTCATCGCATATAGGTGGGGGACGAGTGAAAATTGAAAGTGTAAAACTGGATTTTAAAGAAAAGGCCCAGGCCAAGGTTGGTTCACTTGAAAATGCTCATCATGTACCTGGAGGAGGTAACATCAAGGTAAGCCATAGCCATTTCTAAAGTACCTGCCTATTGTCATATTCATTCCATGGCTTATCCATGAGCTTGTGACTACACTGTATTGGATCTTAATGAAGTTAAATACATTTTATTTCTGCTGAACTCCATGGGACATATCAGCTGGCCTGTTCCTTTCACCCTAATTAATCTTTATTAGCAACAATACAAGCTTCACCATGGTTACAAACCTCTTAGCTCCCTACTATCACCTCCAAAGCCTTTTTCCTTTCCCTCCACTCTTTCTCTCCTCTCCTCTTCCACTCTTTTTGTTTCTCATTGACTTTCCCCTCCCTCTACCCATTCGTTCAACCTTTCCCTTTCCTCACTTTCCTCTCCCCACCATGCCCTCCAGTTTTCTTTCTCAGCTAATTATTATTATTGATTTCAGGGATACTGCTCAAAGAAGGCCTAGGGAATTCACATTTTAAAACTGCATGGCCATGTCAGCCATTGCAGTTAGCTGCAAGGAAATGCATTTGCAATCACTGCATTTGCAATGTGTTTGATGTGGCCATGCTGGAATGTGGGGGGGGCTACTGACACTTGGGAACAGTAACAAAGCCCACTGTGACTTAGGTAGAGAAAAATGGCAGAAAAATGCTGGTTGTCACATCTAGTAACTTCAAGCACACTGGAAATGAGCAGCATCCATGCATCACTTCTGATTATTTCCCGTGCTAGCCTCTGTCCATGGAAGTGGCAAGCAGAGGGGCTCAGCTTCCAATGGGTTCAAAAGCTGGCACATTTTTGTGGCATTTTGGTTGGTCCTGTTGTAGATGAATATATTTTTTTATAATAATGTTATTAAGTTTCACAAAATAAAAAAGGTTTTTTTAACATGTAATTTTACATGAATTATTTCTGATCTTCTACTGTGATCTGGTCTTTATTTCCTGAAATTCACTCCACTTATTACATTTATGTATCACAGTACAATGTTTATCTCTATGTTTGAACATGCTTTTCCCTCTCCCATTCCATGTTATGTTACTGTTATCCCACTGTCATTTCCACAATCATAATACAGTCATTTCCACTTGACAGTTCCCAGCTATTACCCATTTTTAGCCATTCTGCTTTTCTTTAATCTTCAAATTTCAATCTATTCTTATTTCTCTACTTGTCTCTTTAAAATCTTCTTCTGCTGATTTCTCTTTTTCTTAAGTCCTCCATCATTTATAACATGAACTCTCAAAATCTCCAAAATACATCTGTCAGTATATATCTGGCAGTCTGAGCTATTATTATTGCTACGTTCACTCATCTTCTTGCTCTGGATTCCATTGTATTAAAATTATCTTGTTTCCCACTTAATGTCCTGTTCAACCCCCATCAACCCTTTAACAACATCACAATGTTTATATTAATGACAATATACCAATCAAAACATAAGCTTGATTGACATTGTTAAAGTACATGCTACTTCATCTAAATCGGAGCCCTGTGCCTAAATCCACCTCTCATTCCCCCCTCCCATCTCGGACTTTACAGCCTGGAGATTCACTTCAGAAGATTCACTATATTCTCGTGGCCACTTAAATTCCAAGCCATTCCGTCCATGGGAGTGAGGATATTTTGCTTAAATGACCTCCATCACAGGCTCCCCAATCACAATACCCCCATCAACCCTTTAACAATATCACAATGTCTATATTAATGACAGTATATCGATTAAATATGTAAGCTTAATTGACATTGCCAAAGAACATTACCACTTGTCAAATTCAGAGCCCTGTGCCTAAATCCACCTCCTATTCCCCCTTCCATCTCGGACTCGCTGCCCGGAGTTCATTTCTGAAGATTCTCTGTATTCTCATAGTCACTTAAATTCCAAGCAGCTCCATCCATGGGAGTGAAATTGTTTTTCTTGAATGACCTTCCAGCACATGCTCAGCAGTCTCAACAGTCCAGACTCAGAAAAAAAAAAACAGGAAACAAGTCTTATACAGCAGGAGCCAAAAGAAAAAAAGAGAGAAAGCACTGCTCAATAACTGTTGCCTCCCCAAGTATTCTTCTAGGATCAGAAATTCAGAGTCAAAAAGCCAAAACACCAGTCATCTCAGATCCACCAACATAGTAAAATATAGAAGTAAAGAAAGTTCAATGTCCAGATGGAGATTATTAAATCTTATAAAGTCCAGTCTTATTCCTTAATCCAATACCAGTCATTTGGTTATTCAGCTATTCCAATTGTAAATCCAATTAGCAAATAAGAAATCTTTAACCATTGATAACTTCAGTCCTCGAGAGAAAAGCAGAAGAGCCTCTTATCCATTTCTTTAAAATCAGTCACCCCTTTAAGATGAACTCTCAGCCATGATGCACTTACATTTCCTCTGGGTCCTTTCATTCCTTCACTCCTGCACACCATTGCAAGCCAAAATTCGATGTGATTTTTCCAAAATAAAGTCCAGAACAGGTTACATGCTTTCTTTTACTTGTTTCTTATTTGTTTCTTGATTAAAAGTCGACGGCAGCACTTGTGTCGCTCTGGCGACGATCCTGCTGGCTCCGTCATGGTCCTTCGACCCCCTGGAGCTTTCTGCTCCCGCGGCAGGAAGAGCCAGATGCCGGTTGCGGGGTCCCCTTCGGACCTCTTCCACACCCCTCGTACCGGAGGGGTGTTTAGCCACTTCTAGGATTTCAAAAGAAGTGGCTGGAATCCAGCAGGTGGCTGCCTGGAGCTGCACCATTGCGCAGCTTTATTCCGAGCTGCCACTCGCACCCGCCATGCAACCAGAAACATAGATGAATATTCACTGTTGGGGAAAGAAAAATTCTTCAAGGGTCAACATAGCTACTCTTGTTTTTTAATCTCTTTATTCATTCTGTGTCTTTAAACTAGCCTTTCTCAAACTGGTCCTTTCCATATATGTTGGATTATAGCTCACATCATTCCCAGACAAGATAGACAATGGCTGTGCTGGTTGAGGAGGATAAATGATGTGGTCCAAAACATCTGGAGAGCTCAGATTGGAAAATCTATTTTAGACAAACACAGTATAGGAATTCGTCTAGTATAAACCATGCCTACCCACTTTATGACACATGGCACAAACATGTTAACACTCATAAATGAATAATTTGAAACCACTGTTTAAAAGACATTTCTGCTAAAGGAGTATACATAAGACATAGCAAAATCAGTTCAAAGAGTTACTTCAGTTGGAAAACTCTGCCACATAATGAATCTCTGTATAGTCTGAGAACATGTTAGAAGTTCTGTTGAGGTAAAATTGTCTAAATCAAACATTAGTGAAAAAAATCTGAATTTAGAATGACCTGAGCGGGTACAAAATGTTAAGGAAATTAAAATTCCTCTAATATACTCAGCAAAATTCCTCACAAGAGGGCTGCAGATCTCTGAATCCCCACTGAATTTCTACCTCAAGTGAAATTCCAAGTCAGTCTGACAGGCCTTGCTCAGGCAAGCATCTGTAGGAAAGTGGTGGGAAGTTAAAATGATTTCCAAAATGATTTAGCAAAATGTGGAAGCAGGTAGATCACATACCTCCAAGCTGCCTTTAGATTTGGAAAAGAAAAGTGAGAGCTTAATTTTAAGGATCCTACTCAGGTAAACATCTCTGGCACTTTCAAAAGACATTAAAGGTTCAGTTTCTCAGGGGAGCATCCCTGATCTCTAGCTTGCATCATGTCTTTATAAGCCTCTTTTTCCTTGCACAGATTGACAGCCAGAAGCTCAATTTCCGAGAGCATGCTAAGGCCCGTGTGGACCATGGAGCTGAGATCATCACGCAGTCCCCAGGCAGATCCAGTGTGGCTTCCCCACGGAGGCTCAGCAATGTCTCCTCCTCTGGCAGCATCAACCTGCTTGAATCTCCTCAGCTTGCTACCCTTGCTGAAGATGTCACTGCAGCCCTAGCTAAACAGGGCTTATGAATTTGCTTCATTTAGCAGTGTTTGAAGTAATAATATTTAGGCATGAGCTCTTGCCAGGAATGGGCTCTGAGCAGGTGTTAACATTCATTCTTTACCATGTCTAAAATTAAGTCACATCCCAAGACTGTAGTAACCATAAAATAAAATAAAAAAAAAAGCCTGGGGAAAAGATACTTATAGATGCAGAAATTGGCCTGATTTCCATTTACAGCAGGAAGACACTGGCTTTAATGTGGGTACAATTGCAGTATATTACATTGGACAATTATTGTTGCTCTGCTCTGTCTTGCATGGAGTACTGTACTATGATACAATGCATTTTTACCTTTCATGTGCCTGAAGGCCATCCACCACTTTTTGAAGAGCCTTGTTAAAATACCTTCAGTTGCTCATTTTACTGTTTGGTTGATGGATGGAATTAAGGAACATCTCCCATTGTAATCTTAATTAGCTGGTTAAATTAAACTGGAGAGAGTCTGAGTACCAGACAGAAAGGCAACTAAAGATGTCACAGCTTCAAGAGGGTATGTGCGGGTGGGGTTATTTTATATAAATGGGTAGAGGAAAGACTCGATTAAGTTATTAATGTTGTTGAACTTGGATAATTATGTCAGTGTATAGCTGATTCCAATAAATTATTTAACTAAATAGTTAAAGAAAGTAGTTGGAGGGAAATCATATGAACTGAAGTGAGGGGAAATCATATGAACTGTATTGGGGAACTGACATTTTTCTTTTTTTAAAAGCAGCTACAGAAACTAAGCAATGGAATTGTGTCTGATTAGAATGTTGGTTAAGCAGCTAGGTTCGTGTCTACACTACTGGTTTCACACCCTTTCCATCTGTTTGATACAGTATTATTATAGATATATATTTCTCTGTGGCCATTTGTGATACGCCCTCTCATACTTGAATATTCTACTTCTTTATTCACAGTATCTGTGTCTCTTGCACCCTTTGGTGTTGCAATTTTAGGTATGTAAAAGTAGATGTTAGCAGGGTTTTTATTTCCCTATACAGACTTAAAAAAAATAAAAAAGACAAAGATCTTTTAGCATGAAATTGCTTTCTGTAACATCTCAAAAACTGTGACCCTGTTTTAGTGCCGGATGCAAGTCTCTTCTGTGATACTAGAAAAAAATCTTCCCCCTTCTTTCTCCTCCCCTTCTCATTTACCTCTTCTCCCCTATGACTGACTTTATGGTGTCCAGGTATTTGTAAACAAAGATCTTCAGAGGGATGGCTTTGAAGTGCAGATTGCAAAAAAAAACAATTTTTAAAATAATGGCTTTGTCCTGGCTTTTAAAGAAAAAAAATCCTGCAGTAAGAATGACGCTTAAAGGAGTTTTTCCTTTTTTAAAAAAGTATTCTTTTGCTAAAGTTGAAATTCCAAGAAACAACAGGGAGTTTTAACAGGAGTTCTTCATTCTGTTCCATTAATGGCATCTTTGCATACCTGTGCTTAGGTGCCTTAGATAGAAGAGTGATTCTCTGGAGAGATGCATGCATAACACATGTTGATTACTGGTAACCTAATTAAATAAGCTCCCTATATAGCATCACCAAGGTGATGGAACTGATAAATAAATCTGCAGACAGAATATGTTTAATATAAAAAGTATATGACAAGTGTGTATAATATGAAAAAAAAAAACTCAAGGACACCTAAACACTAAAACAACTAGAGTCTATGGGATTTCCACCACTAACTACTTGGATGCTTTAAGAAAATACTGAAGAGGGTATGGTAATATGACACATAAGTGGACAATAGTCTACTCATGATATATATGCTAGCTTTGACTAGTTGATAATTAAATTTCAACCTGCAGATTGCTCTTTTCCTTAGGAAATCACCTATATTATGTTTGCATGATCTCAAACTGAGCTATACATGAATGGTTCATTAGGATGGCTATGTGCTGGAAGCTATTTGAAAAGGGCTACCTCTTAAGCATCTTAATTTAACTTGGTTGTATTCAAGATTGAGGCTGGAGTAACGTCTAAAGAAAGAACACATCAACCAAGAGTCTTTTTGACATCATAAGATAGCAGTTTTTCATAGAATAAAGCTTTCCTTAGATGCACAGATCTGATTGCTATTATTAACCCTGTGAGAAAGACAGATTGGATTCTGAAGAGTATTTTGGAACTGTTCCACAGCAGTATGAACTTCTGTAAGTTTAAATCAGACCCTAAATTTAAAAAATAGTTTCCCAAGTGCTATAGGCTCTCACTTGTAAACAGATAGAAACAAATAAATTTTCAACATAGTGAGTTGTAGAGCTTCTTCAAATGATATGGGGATGAACTAGTCTAAATACCCTGACACATTACATCTTAAAAGCTGTTGCATATTATAAGACGCCTCGTAAAGTCTATAATGCAATTGTGTAGTTAAGAAAAAAAAAGTTAGTTTAGAATCCAAAGTGCGTCAGGAGGATTGTTCTACCCTGTGATTGCTGTGATGTTGCTTAGAATAATCATACAATGTACAAATACGCACACATATGTAGGAAGAACCTGGCTGGGTCAGCCCAAGGATCCATATTGTGGGATTCCTTGCTACTGCTTCAAGAGAAATAAAAAGAGTAGTATTTTTAATGCCGTATTGTCACTTGGATTCTATGCTGTTGGTTCTTAGCCTCTGAATGTTTTTATGTCTCCCCCACACACACACACACTCTCTTAGAACAAGAGCGTGCCCAAGATACTATTGAACCTCATGTGGGCTGGTGCTGAGTGTCAGCCGTCAAGACAGTGTAACCTGTGACTATTTTGTATTCTGCTTTTTTGGAGATATATACACATTCTAGTTGGTGAAGTTATTTATTAAGTATACATGTCCAAAGCTGCCAAGTCATTAATACCATGCTGCAAATTTATCCTTCTCATCTGAAAGCTCAGTCCTTGTGATCAGTAATCGTCCTTCCATAGAACAAGTTGGAGATTGGGATGAAGTCACAGAAGTTGAAATGCCAGCAGGAGGCCCAGGCTCTAATATAAGAAATGCACACACTATGTTGCAGGACTCTAGATTTGGGGAACAGGGGAGAGATGGTGGGGGGGGGTGAAAAGTGTGTGACAGGAAGGGATAACAGAACATTAATGTCTCAAGCATAGGTTTAGTGTAAAAACTAACTGATATCATTCAGTCAGAAGATCTCTTATACAAGCCGTGCTGAAATAAATGTGAGCCAGAGAAGAACATTATTATAAATTACTTGGCAGGAAGTATTCTTGGGAATCTGTGCCCATTTATTTATATGAAAGCTAAGAGTGGGGACGAAGTTTGCTTACTTCACATTTAAATACAAACTTACCCAGTTTTGCATTTTTGAACCAACACACACAAAAAAGTGATCCAATTGCAGTTCTCTGCATCATCTTGCAGTAGAATTCTCTTAATTTTTTTTAATGCATGTAACTTTTATCAGAGTTCAGAATGAACCAAACTTAGAACTGGGGAAATTCTTAAAGTTTGGGACAAATGTAAAATTGGCAAAATGAGAAACTGAATGGGTCAGTTGTGACCACCTCTTATGGGAAGCATGTCTTTGCCAATGCTGTTGAGCCCTGGAACAGTAACCTTGCCTGGTCAATTCTGAGTTCAAGTAAAATTAACTAAAGAACGTTTAGCAACTTGCAGCTAAAACAAATAAAAACAGACCAGTGCAAATAGTCCAAAATCTACCCTCTTTGGAAGGTAGGACTTCTCTGTTTTTTCTCTATGTAGATCTATCTCTGTGCAGTCATAGGCTTGAAGGGACTGAAGAAAAGATTGGCCTTCATCCACTAGCAATAGTCCAAGATGCTAATTATGAGATAGTCCCTTGCCTGCTAGGATATTATACACAGATCATATAGAAATGTAACAGTAGGCTCATGGAGTGCCGGAACTCTTCTGTTTTAAGTTTATTTACAAATATCTATATCTACCTAGTGTGTGTTCCGAAAGGAGCCAAGAAAGCGGGCCACCATGTCATGATCAGTATATGAGGGACTTTTCTGTGAATCGCTTCTAAAAGAACACATCAAGTACCCATTTCCTCAGGGGTACAAAATTAAGCAACAGATCAGATGTTCAGCCTAAAGCAGACCAGAAATTTGAGGCTGTTATTCTTAAACTGCGTGACTGAACACACACTACAAGAGGCTTGATAAACATCCTGGTTTTGTTGCTGTCCTAGAACTGGAAAAATAGAGGTGACATTGGGCCCACAGGAGAGCAGAATGCATAGGTTGTGATCAGCTCTCAACACGCCACAACTTATACAGGGCTACCCCATGTATTACATTAGATCTTGTTCACTACTGGTAGAGTAATGAAGCCAATCCTCATATAAATAGCATAGTTATTTTAAAGCTCTGGTAAGGACAGGGCCAGCAACCATTTCAACTTTAGCAAAGAAAAAAAATAACATCTTCTGTGCACTGGATTTTTCCTCCTTTTCCCTTTTTCTTTTTCTTCTGAGAAAAATAGTAGGCCGTAACAAAGCCTGTGGGGTTATTTCTTTTCCTGATAATTTTAGAGCCTGTTGTCATAAAAGAGGCATTTCTTGAATGGCTGGTGGTAGGTAGTTCATGTTTTTCAATCCAACTTGCAATTGTGTTTGTTGCTGTATAGTGATTGTTTTGCAAAATAAAAACGCTTGTCACCTAATTGCTTGCACATTGTCTTTTTCCCCCAAAAAATCTTTTTGTTGAGCTGTTTCTCCTTTCAGATCTGACAGTATATCATACTGTAAGCAATACCAGGGTGATAAGTGCAATGATCCTGTCATTTAGACAGATTTCACTTAAGAGAGTCGATTTTGATTGAACATTAGAAAGAGCTTCTTGACAGTGAGAGTGCTTCAACAATGGTAACAATTGCCTAGAAAAGTGGTGGGTGCCTTCAAAAAGAAGCTGGACAGCTACCTGATGGGGATGTTTTAGCTCACATGTGTCAAACATAAGGCCCTTGGGCTGAATCCTGCCCATTAGGGCATTTCATGTGGCCCTTGTGTCAATGTCAGGCGGCGGCTTAAGCAGACACAGAGGCAGGAGCTGAGTTTATGGCTTTAGTAATAAAGAAATCAAGCGGTTACATCACCAAAACAAACATTCAAGTCCAAGAGGCAGCAAACTCAACCAGCAAGGATTAGCCTGACACAGATTTCCAGTTGATAGACAGTTGTTGCCCCATGCCCAACTCCCATAGCGTCTGTCTTAAATACACAGTCTTTAGCCCAGCTGGGGCTGATCAAGTGTCCGGTGGCCCAGCTCACAGCTGGAGCCCCTCAAGACTTCAGAGCCGATTCATCAGACACTTCTCCCACAGCTGCTGTGATCTCCGAACCGCCCCCTTCTCCAGCCACCTCTGGAGGAATGTGGGGGGAGGGTCTGCTGCAAACTCTGGGCTGGAGTCAGAAATACCAGCCTCTGTAGAGCCAGAAGCACTGGCCTCTGCCTCCAGAGCACAAACATCTGCTGCAGGTACTGGCTCAGGATCCGTGCCTGGGACAGCTGTGGGGTCGCTGGCACACTCCTCCCTAGACTCTGAAGGAGCCCACTTTGCACCTCTCCTGCATGTGCATCATTCCCCCCATCTGGCAAGCCCAGTCTCCACACTGCAGCCCCCTGCTGCCAGTATTCTGCAGAAGAGCCCAGCAGCCAGCACTCGCAATCTACTTCTACTTCTGACTGCTCCTCTGTCCAAGTCTTGCCATCAGAGTGTTGCTGTGGGTTGCTATGGCAATGCTCTGTGTGGCTTGTGAGAGTTGGACAGAGGAGCAGTCAGAAGTTGAAGTAGATTGCGACTACTGGCTGCTGGGCCCTTCAGAATACTGGCAGCTGAGGGCCTGCAAGGTGGGGATTGGGCTCACCAGGGGAGGGCGGGGGGCAGGGCAAAAAGAAGCAGAGGGGAGGGGGGAGCAGAAAGAGGCACAGAAAGGGTCTGGGGGCTGAAAGAAGCACACTTTGGATATACTGAATAATTCTATGTCACTTTACAGAGGTTTGGAATCATAAACTACAATCAAATAGCCCCAAAATGTCCAAGAAAAGAAAAGTTGATGCAGAGGGAAGGCAACTTAAAAACCAGTAATAATCAAATGCAGAGGCAATTATTTAATATGATAAAAGGGTAGATACATTTATAGAGTCTTACAGATACAGCTAGCCCTTTAAGGGCAACCATAATGCTGATGCAGCCCAAGATGAAATTGAGTTTGACACTCCTGTTCTAGCTGGAGATCTTGTGCTGCGCAGGAGATTGGACCTGATGGCCCATAAGGCTCTTTCCAGCACTATGATTCTGTGATTTTCTGAACATAAAATTTGTGGCTTCCATCATGGCTGAACAGGAGCCCTTTCACACTACATGATTGTAGCACAATGATGCCAATTTAACTGCCATGGCAACATCCCATGGAATCCTGAGATTGTCAGTTTAAGGCGGTGTCATTGGAATCCTCAGTCGGAGATTTCTTCTCTGGTGCCTCTGACCAAACTACCAAACCTCAGGAGGATTTGACACTGTTATTGTATTCTTAGGAAATGAGGCTGAAAGAAACCCAGACTTAAATCCAACTGCTAGTTGCAACTTGATTGGATGCAGAGAATAAAGTGCTGGTTAAATTGTCCACATTGTAAAGTCCATTGAATGAATGAATTTAATCTAGTTGGGCCTAGCAATTGAATTAAGAAGTTAGTTTAAGGGAAAGGCATTTGTGAAGGAAAACTGCCTGCATATCCTACCTGGCGTTCATTTGCACCAAATCTCTAGCTCTTAAGCAGGGAGCGGGGGAGTTCTGAGACAAACTGTGCAATCATGCCTCTGTCCAAGTGTTTGTAAGAAACAAGCCTGCCTCTTCTGCCTTCAAGAGCATTTAGCCAATGAATGAACCCTCACACGTATGACTGACACGGAATTACAGCCACTGCATATGTGTCCCATCATCTTTCAGTTTGAATGTCCACTCAGGCACACAACTCCAAAAGGAAGTCTGTCTTTTAGAGGAAGTCTAGCTGAAGTCTGTCTTGCAGCACTCCCTGCAAAGGTTGCCTAGAAACAATGGGGCCACTGGAAGCAAGCGGGGGCTGAAAAAGAGTAGCGTAAACCTGTAGTTCCCCCGGTTTTGCTTGATTTAGTGAGGTTATCATTTTTACTTCTCAGTGGGGGGAGGGATAAAGTTCTATTTTAAAAGGACACTTTTTGTTGTGTGCCTTCAAGTCATTTCCGACTTATGGTGACCCTAAGGTGAACCTATCATGAGGGTTTCTGGGGCTGAGAGTGTATGATACACCCAGTGTCACCCAGTGAGTTTCCATGGCTGAGCAGGGAATCAAACTTTGGTCTCCAGGATCATAATCCAACCTCAAACCTCTACGCCACGCTGACTCTAAAAAGGGGGCATTGTTGTGGTTCTTATCCTCATGGTTCTTTTCTTGTTACCAGCTTCCCTCCGCCTCACCTTCCCTCCTCCCTCACTGCACTCCCTGCTACCACTTTCACCCACTTTCCTTTAGTTCCGTCTTCCTCTGCTCCTTGTCTTCCAGCAACGCCACCACCATCTCCACTTGTTTCTCTGCTTATCTGGCCTACATTTAAAGCAGCCCTGACAGATCTGTGCAACTGCTGCTGCTTTAGAGAGGAGGCAGGCAGCAGCATGAAGTGATTCAGATGAGAGATGTGTGGTGGCAGCTGCGAGGGAGAGATGTGCAATGCTATTGCAAGGGAAGGCAAGCTGGGGTGGAAAGAAGGGCCAGAGATGTGGCAAGTGGGTTCAACGGAAGGGAGGTGTAGCCAGTGGCAGAGCTTGGAGTGTGTGGAGGGGGGGCGGTGGGGCTATTCTGCAAGGGGACATGGCCACTGTGTTGGGTGTGTGGCTTTGGTGCATGGGGCGTGGCCACGGCGTGTGGGGACATGGCCAAGGTGTGTGGGGGCGTGGCTACATGCCGGGACACCCCAAAAACATTGCCACCCAGGACAAACCACTCTCCTGCCCCCCGATCCCTACGCTACTGGGTGTAGCAGCATAAGGTGAAGGGAAAAGAAGGAGAAAATGGAGGATATGTGCAAGTGGTGGAATGAAAGAAGGAAATGAAGGAGACATGGTGAAGGTGTGAGGTGAGTGAGGAAAAGAAGAGGGAATTAAAGGAGTGTGAGAGATACAATGGCAAGGTGCAAGAAGCAAGAGAGGTAGCTGTAGCAAAAGTGGGGGGTGAGGCAAAGAAAGTTCAGGGTGCAGCTGGATAGGGAGGGAGGTGTTGCAAAAATGTGAGGTGAGGCGAAGAAGGAGGGGAAGGTAGAAGAGAGGATGAGAGGTAGAGCAGGAAGGTGCAAACAGTAAGAGAGCAAGGATAAGGTGAGGCAGGGTGTAAGGGAGAGAGGTGTGGTGGCATCATGTGGGGCGAGGGAGAGGGAAAGGTGGGAAGTGCAGCAGAGTGAGGAAGGAGAGAGGGAGTGAAGTGCAGCAATGGTGGGTGGGGCAAAATTGTGGGGAAAGAGCAAGAGGTGCCATAGGAGAACAACAAGAAGAAAGGGAGACATGAAGGCAAAAAGTGAGGCGAGGAGGCGAACGGAGGTGAGCACAGTGAGGAGTGCCATGGGAGGGCTTAAGGAACAAGAGAGATAGGCATGCAGTGAGGCAAGTTGCTCAGAAGGGGTGTGTGGTGGCACAAGATGATGGAGTGTAGGAGATGCAGAGGCAGAATGCAAAAAAAGCAAGGGAGGGAGGCACAGTAATGGCCTGAGGGGAGGCCATCCAGGGGGACAAAAGGGAGCGGAGTAAGTTAGGAGCACGGCAAGGCCACAGCAACAAAAGTTCTGTTGGAAGAAGACAGTGGTGCAGTTCAGTTGCTTCTGGCATTCTGCTGCCTGAGATGGCAGCTTATGGTTGCTGCCCTGAGGAAATGCAGGTAAGGGAAAAGGCAAGACTTAAGGCTAGAGAGAACTTTACTGAGACAGATGTTTGATGTGAATCTTAACATTTTGGAGAAATGAATTGCAACAGTAATAAAAGATAAAGTACTTTAGGAAGGATCAATCTGACATTTATTTGTCTGAGGTGCATGGTATGAGCGTTACTTACACATATGTCCTAGTAAGTTAAATAAGTCTTATATCTGACCAAATGAGCTCTGAGGATTTCAATACTTCTGTTTATTGGGAATACCATTTCCTTCAGTTTAATTATAGCAGGGGGGAAAGAACTGCTACAGAGATGAGGATATAGAAAAGATTTATATATCAAGGAAAAATGAAAGTTACATTTGAGGGGCTTAAGTGGAGGAATTGGCCTTCCTTGTTGGTTCAGTGCTACTTTGGTTTGGTTTTTTTTTTACACAAATACCTTTCAAAGTTTTCAGGGTGCAACCTGTGCTGGTCTGTTGCAGCAAAAAAACAATAACATCCAGTGGCACTTTAAAGACTTAACAGGCTTTATTTGGCATAACATTTTGTGGGCTGCAGCCTTTTTTCATCAGATACAAAGCAGGGCTGCCTCACTTGCAGATTAAAATAGACTAGTTAAACCAGACTCTTTTCTAGGTATGATAAAATATTCAATCTGTATCCTTGAAAAAAATCCACTTTTTGTTTCCTCTCAATTACTGCTATTTTTCCTCTACATTTTCCTCTTGTGAATCAGATGCCAGTCCCTCTCACTGGCTTCTGATGATATTTTCATGGCTCGATACCTTTTTCCCATCAGTCAAAAACAAAAGCCCTGCAGTGGTCTAATGGGTATAGCATTAGAAGTGTTTATGTATGACAACAGTTTATTAGGAGAGGCAGTATTGACCCAGGAATGGTGACTTTTTGTGGTTCCTGTCCTTCTATTAATTTCCACAACACATCTTACCCTTCTTATAGATTTTCTGAAAAGTGATGATAGCCTGACATCACCTGGTTTCAGTGACCAGGGATTTCAACCTGGATCTTCCTGTTCCAGGTTCATCACTTTAAACATTACAATGGTTCTTTCAGAACAGTGGATACCATAAAAATGATTATAGTGGATACTATAAAAATGATAACAAGGGTGAGACGTAGTGGTGAGTGGGAAAATGGTCAATGTGCTGACTTTGCATAATTAGAATGGACATTAATAATATGCATAATTACAATCAGCCTATAGTATGAACATCAAATGTCCAGGTTTGAGCGGCTGAAACGTGGCAACCCTACATCCAAGGCCATGGACACAGTCCGATGTCTACTTCAAGATCAATCTGATTTTCTGATATACCCAGATAAGTAGGCATACTAAGGGTGGGCATCATGCAGTTATTCAGTTATTTTTGGACTGCAGTTTCCAGCAGCCTTCGCCAAGATAGCCAATGGTGAGGAATGCTGCCAGTTGCAGTTTAATAATATTTGGAGGGCCAAATGATTCCCACACTTGCAATGTAGGATGTCAGCCCTATTTCTTGTAATTATTTCTTGCTGTTGGAGAGTCAAGACACATAGAAACATAGGACAATACATCTATCTCAGTTTGGTCAACTCTGGCTGGCAGTGGCTATCCAGAGTTTCAAGCAGGATTGTTTCCCAGTTCTGCTCGGAGATCCTTGATAGTCTCAAGCCTGACCCTGCTTAGTCCCCCAAATAAGATGAGATTTTTTTAGTTTGGTTTGTTTGTTATGGTGACTGTGACAGCTGATCTAGAATGTTGTAGGGATGTAACCCTAATCCTGATAAAGTGTGGCATAAAAGTGGGCAGTTGGTACCACCGAGTGGGCAATTTGTTGCCTCTAGATTTTCTTGGACTACAAGTCTCATCAGCTGTAGCAAGCATATTCAACGCTGAGGGATGCTGGGAGCTGCATTCCAACCACATTCAGGGAGCTACAAATTGTCTGCCCCTACAGCAGAACTTTACCCATCTCACCTAAAGGCCAAATTGGATATTACTTTTCTCTACTTCTAAAAATCCCCTTTCCTTCAAGCAACCTTCTTTGCATTCAGATCAGTGGCGTAGGGATGGGGGGCAGTGCCCCTCCCCTGTCCACTGTCATCCCTCCCCCGCCGCTCCTCTCCCCTCCCCTGCTTGCACCAAGCTATGCTGCTGATTCAGATAGCAGCAACAAGAAGGGGCAGAGTCTAACAGGGAGATCTTATGAAACTGCAGCCAGCAGAAAAGATGAAAAAAAATGTATTGTGGAAATGAATAAAAAGTGAAGCCATGAAGCAGGAAGTCCCTTTCATGTCATTTTCCTACCTACAAACATGTTGGTCTAGTTACTGCACAGTTTATATATGTCCTAAGGCTTGCCCATCCCAACAGGTCTATAGCAATCCATGGAAGTGATTCCTTAGTTCTTGAAGTGGCCTTCAGGAAGTTCTTCAATCCCCTTCCCTTCCCACCCTGGAGGGCATAGAGACAAAGTCTGCCAGTCCCTTTCACATGAGCTGTTTGTGCCTGTGGAAGATGACTGTTAGGGAGTGTGACATACAGAGTGATAATTTTTTTTTAAAAAAAAATGCCTTTACCTAAGACTCACTAGCTCTTCTCCACAGTAGAAGTGAAATTCCCACACAGGGGAAAAAAAGTCAGATTATGTTTTAAAGTGGCATAAGTACAGTACCGTTGGCCCTCCACATTTGTGGGTTCAACGTTTGTGGATGTGATTATCCACGGATTATTAGCTACTGTCTCTGCTGCTGCCCTATGCCATTTTTTAAATAGTGACTGCAAGCCTTATGAGACTGAGACTGTGAATGAGGATTGTAAGTCCCTATTAAAAATGCATCAGGCAGCAGTGGAGGCAGCAGCAAGCCCCCCAGCTGCCCACTTCTACCTTGCAAAGAAACCTAGACACCTTGAAAGCACCCACAGTGGGCTGAATACATGGATCATACTTTTTTGTGTGTTAAATATAGTGTGGGGGTAGAGTTAATAGAGAGTTTTCCATTTTTGTGGGGATCCTGCACCCCTAATGACAGCATATGTGGAGGGATGACTATAAAACTAATCAAACATGTGGATATCTATACCACTGTCCTAGAGTTACAAACTGGGCTACATTTTTTTTCTAACAAACACATTTATTTTTAAATGATCCATGACACCATATGTTGTTGTTGCTATGTGCCTTCAAGTTGACTCCAACTTTTGCTAACCTTATCCTAGTGTTTTTGTTTGTTTTGTTTTGCAATATTTGTTCAGAGGAGGTTTGTCATTACCTTCCTCTGAGGTCGAGAGAGTATGACTTGCCCAAAGTCACCCACAGTGGGTTTCCATGGGTGAGTGGGTATTTGAACCCTGATCTCCTGGAGTACTAGTCCAGCACTCAAATCATTACAGCACCTTGCTCATGATATCCCTATCCCTGTATAATTTATTTCAATGTAAGTTCCACTGAGCTCATTAAAATGCGCTCTTGCTATTTAAGACAGACTTTTTAGTTGTGGCATCCCCTGTGGAATTCCTGCCTCAGAAAAGCCTACTTAGTTTGCAAAGTCTATAGTCTTCAGTAGCTGTTTAAAATCCCCTCCTTTTCAGTTCTGAGACTGGCAGTGGAAGACATCGTGTGATGTTTAGAGCAGCTTCAGCCTTCTCAGATAATATTTCTTCCATATATGCCCTGGACACAGCTTTGGAAACTGTATCACTCATAGTCGCTGTTTCTGTAAGGTCTATCTATCTATTTACAGATATCTAATTATGGTTATTTTGCATTTGCAATCACTACTTAGTCATGATTTTGGAACTATTGTCATGATCATAACCTGCCTGCCCCCAGCGACTTTACTGGGCATCAGCTGCAGGGGGAGAAAGAAGGCCATTCTGTCAACAATCAGAGTATGGTTGAATGATGTTTCCATCAGGTTTTGCAGGTCAGACCAAAAGAAGTTACTTAAGTAAGTACTGTGTTAAGTATAAGCTGACACAAAATTCCAGTCTTCCTGTTTTGTTTTGTTTTTTTAAGGACCTCTTCTGGCATTAATTGGCCCTGGGTGCCCCAGTGTGGGAAAAATTGTTCCCCATATCCTCTGCAGGGCATTTGGGGACAAAAATAATTTGAAAAAAAAACCCCCAAAAAACCCCAAAAAAACCCTGACCTCTAAGGACAAAAAAGGAAAGCAAGCAAGCAAGCAAGCAAGAGAAAAAAACAGCCCCAAGAGGGCCATGCTTTGTGCACCTGAGTCAAGATATCACCCTAAGGTGCCTGCAATTTTGCTGCCACAACTCTTTTAGGAACCTTCCCTTGAAAAGGGGGTGATATTGTTAAGAACCACAGGTTCCAAAGTGGATTTCTTTAGGAGTAACCACACTCTTTATACACAGCAGGAGTCACTCCTTCCAGTGGGCAAGACTTCATCACACCCAGGTCCACTAAGCCAAACTTCTTCAGCTAGTTTTAAGTAGCCATGAGAGGCAAAGAGTGTTTGGCTGAATGCATTGCTATAAGCATTATGTCCATGTCCTCAGGTTAATTGCATTCTTGGAGAAAAAAATGGTCTTCGGTGTCTTTCCATAGTTAATATTTTCCTACAGATGGCCTGGTGGAATCACCTTGCACCATTGCCACCAGTTCTTGTTTTTTAGTATTGAAGGAAGCCAGCATGGGATAATGGTTTGAGTGTTGGACTACAACTCTGGAGGCCAGGATTCTAACTCCTGCAAAGCCATAGAAACCTACTGGGTGACCTTGGGCAAATCACACTCTCTCAGCCTCAGAGAAAGGCAAGGGCAAACCCCCTCTGTCAAGACAATCCCTGATAGGGTTGTCCTACAGTTTCCATGAGTCAGCAGTGACTTTAATGTAGTGAATGAATGTAGTCATTATACTGAATGTAGTCATTCAGTATTGTTTTACACAAAAACAATACTGAATGACTACATAATGGTTGACACTTTCTGCCATAAACGCAGCACCAAATGCTGTAGAACCAGCATCTGTTGACAGTTACTGCTTCTTTCAGACTATAGGACTTTGATACAGATGATTTTCTTAATAGTTCTTTCAACTTCTTGAACATGTGGCAGCTAGGGCCATGGATCTGTTGAAATAAAGATCGGAAAAGAGAATCAAGGGACTCAGAGGCTTAGTTGTCAAAGAAGTGTCCTTGTATCTTAACAAATAATAGGGAATTACTAGAAATAATAACATGTTCCTTCCCTTTCCAAAATCATTTCCTTCATTTCCTTCCCCTTCTCTCGCTTTCCCCCCTCCCTTTTTCCTCCCTCAAATGTCTCTTTTCAATGGCCCTTCTCCCAGCTTTCCACTTCCCCTAGCAACCATTCCCTAGCACCTGTTGCCATGACTTTTACTCCCCGAACACATTTTCCCCATCAGTGATGTGTATTAACACTGAGTCCTATCTATTCTATGCCACAAAAATGATAATTAGCCTTCAATATATAAATACAGATATTAATGCAAATAGAAGGATTTCATCCCAATGTGACATCACCAAAGACATTTAAATGTCTGTTGGATCATTCCAAACACCACCTCCACAGTTGAAGTGATGGTTACATGACAAATACACAGCCTAGAGTATCTGTCATCCAGCGGAACTGGTCAAAACCCATAATTAGCAAGAGCAGCTTCATTTGCTGGATGGGGTTTTGCCTGTTATGTTGCTATTCCAGCCATAGGTGGTGCTGTGTCCTGAACAGAGGCAAGTCAGTGATGCTCCCAATCAAAACTGCTCACAACAGTGAAGTTGTTTTGTTCAACATCCATTCTGGCCTGGCCCCTTCTTTATAATAACCTAACAAAACATAGTACGAAATACACTCAGATAAGTTTTAGAAAACATTTTATAATGCAATTCCCACCACTGAAGGAAGGGCCTCTATCATGTCTAGCTAGAGGCAGGATAGAAATGAGGGAGAAACGGCGTTTTTCTTTCCAGAATAGAAACGAAGGAGGAATTGCATTTTCCTTCAAGCTAATCTTAACGACCTATTTCTGCCCCATGTGCAATCAAAGGGGAAAGTATTTACACCAGCCCTAGGGATAACATATATTGTCCTCATGTTGGCAACGTATTCTTGGCCAGATGGGTTTGAGATCCTGCAGATCTAAGACCTCCCAGAAACACTCATGCTGTGTTCCCAACCTGTCCACTTTTTGTCTCTTGAATATATAGTGGTGGCTAGTGGTTCCATGTCAGTGGGATGGTGAATCCACTGTGGGCTTTAGCTTGAATTTTAAAAGGTCTTTCATTTAAATGGCTGCAAAATGGGTGCTTTTCCTTGGATAGTTCCTTGGATAGATAATGCCAAGAATGTGGGGGAGGAAACACTGAAACTTTCTGCATGAGCAGGAAGTGGTGATCTAAAGTTTGCTTCTCTTCCAGCAAACTTTCAGCCTCAAATAGTAGTATTTGAGGCTGAAAGCTGTATAAACAAATGTCACTGGCAGAGTCTGAAGTATGGAACAACACAACTGTTATACTGACTTACAAGTGATCTCAATATGGCTGCTGCAAAGTATTCAGTCTGTGTTGATATTCCTTGCACCCACACATGGAATAGAAGAAAAACTCACTCAGAGCCCTTATAGTGGGGCAGAATTTTACAGGGCATGATCTGAAGGCAATTAAATTAAAGAGGTTTGATTCTGGCCTACCTCTAAATAGGAGACCACTAAAAGTCCTACTTATACTTGTGGAGACTCCACGGAGCAAAGACGAGATAGAGATGCAACACATAAGATATTGTTGTGGAGCCAGCTATGTTCCAGTATATTTGCATGCAGAATGGATTTGAAAGGCAGAAAAATGACAGCAAATGTTGACCACAAAATGGAAAATAACAAATCCAAGGACCTTCTTCTGGAGGGTAGCTAAATCGTTCTTCTCATCTGTATAAGTGAGATCCCGGTAACGTGCAAAAAAGGAGTAAGCAGAAAAGGTTATTTAGCAGCTGAATTAATTTAAGATTCTCTGGCGAACAGCATCACTGTAGGCTTGTTTTCAAAATCTTCTGGAAAAGCAAGCATTGACTAAGGCATATTTGGCACTAAGAGCTTTAGAGAACACTGCCTTAAGTGTTTGTTAAATACTTTAGGAGCAGCTTCTGCAATAAATAACTGCGAAATTGCAAGCTTTGGGTGACTTATTATTTTCACCATAGATGATGCTTTTACAAAGGCTCTCTGTATGTTCCTTGGTCATCTTTTCTAATGTTCTATGTGGTTCACATATCTGGGCTTAGGTTTTGCTATGAATGATGGAAGAGGCCCTGCTTATTTACTGTAGGGTGAAGAAGCAGTCATAAAACACCACATGAACCAAGTATCATAGCAACTGCATGTCACTTTGTTCTCATTCTGCTATCTGTCTTATCTCTAAAGCAAGAGCAGGGAGAAATACGTGCTAGCATGCGAAGAAGTCTGCTGAAAACCCCTTTTCTTCTGAAACACAGATCTCTTTTACTTGATGATTATGTGTTGGATGAATCATTTCTCTCTCTATTTTTGGGTATTAGAAAAGCACTAATTGCTGAGGGACAGGCCCTGGCAAGGAGAACAGAAGTGATCCTGGAGCTGTTCTTATAGCCAGCACCATTTTCTTGCTGTTATCTTGAGGCCTCTCAATTGATGACTGTATTCTCTTTCTGCACCTCCATGCTTCAAATTAAGAAGTGGTTTCTCTAGTTGTTACAGTTCCTACAGAATTAGCATCACCACTGGAGCAACTCCACCGCACTCCAAGATGTATCATTGCAAATAGCTTGCTTTGAGACAAGAGGTATTGTATTGTACTTCACAATGAGATTCTGCAGCTCTGTTGGTAAACACTGTTGACTTGGACCCGTATCCTCCACACAACTATCTCCACAATTTCACTGCCACATTGGTACACAACTATACTCTCTTTCAACTTCCTTCAAAAGGAAAGATCTTAAACAACAAACAAACAGTGTTAGTTCCAGAGAAAAGTAACCCTTCAAATCATCCCTTTACATCACTTGTGGGCCAGAGATTCCCTTCTGTGTAGCTACAGTGCTGGCTTTTTCTTTGAATAACAAAGCCCAAATCTTAAATTTTTGCATGAGAGGAGTAGAATTTATGAGATTATTTAAATAAGAAACTGTTGACTTCAGGCACATGCATACATAACTCCAAAATAGATAGATAGATAGATAGATAGATAGATAGATAGATAGATAGATAGATAGATAGATAGATAGAATATTCACTGATTAGACATACTTTAAGTGAGAGAGATGTGCTTCAGCAAATATCAGATCTTCAGTTCTTACAAATCTATTCAGAAGACATACTTGTGTTCAGTGAATGGACTGGGCAGAGTAAGATTGTGTACTACTGGATTTAACTCGTGCACATTCAGCCAAGCCTATTGGAAACCTATACATGTTCAGGTACATTCTGTGTGGCTAGTTTGACCAATGGTTTAGCTTAATACCTGAGGAACCAGAGGCAAGCAGTGGAGTTGCTTCATTGATCCACAGGTCTTCCTTTAGAGATGACAGAAGTGGTCAGCCTGCCTGAAGGACAGAAGGGACACACCAGTTGCTGACAGAACAGAAGAAGTGAGATGAAGCGAGTATCTAAGTGGGAGAGAGGAGGAAGAATGGCATTAGGGCAGGGACTACATCAGGAGTGGTATTAGAGGCACCAGGAGTACACAAGATGGACATGCATTGGGGACACATGACAGGGCAGAGACTGGGTGTAGGATGGATGATACCAGTTGGGCACCATTGACTCATGACCCTGGAACATGACCTCACTCAGTCCAGCACAGCTATACCTCAATGTGAACACTACATTTTACAGACTATCAGATCTTACTGAGAAAGCTTATGGGCATACAATTGCCCAAAACCTGTTGGTTAGTCCTAGATCCACTGAATCAGTCCTTGGCTGAAGAATGAACATGTGGGTAAATCCCATTGATTCAGTGTATCTGTTGTGGTTGGGACTAACAGTAGGGTTTAGCATGCCTGCTCTGAGTACAGGTTCAGGTAGATTACTGGAAGCTGGGTTCTCTTACACAATCTTGCCTCTTCTCCATATGTGTTCCAAACAAGGATGTGTAAATTTCAGATCTGTACATGAGGCTATCTCTTCTTCTTTCTCAGATAGAAAACATGCATCCCCAACATTCTCCTGCCATTGCTGCAGTTTAAGTGCATACCTATCCATTTTGTATATTAACTCAGGTGTGCTACTTCCCCCTGAAGCCCTGGGAACTGCCGCAGCAGAGAGCAGGGACACTTTGAGCTACTGTGTACAGTCTGACTGCACTTTTTCAAGACATCCCTGCATCTCACCAACTGCAAACCAGAAGGGGGACAATTGGGGACGGGGGATTTTGACATCAATGAAATTGCTTTTCTCAATGTCTTGGTACATTCATGAACCCAGGATTTTTGTTCACAACTATTACAAATCTACTGAAAGAAATTCTATTTTACATTATTTTAGTTATCACCCTTATAATCTAAAGAAAAACTTGACCTATTCTCAGTTTTTACATCTTAAAAAAAATTGTACCATAAATGCCCATTACAGAGTTAATGCTGATCAGTTCTTAGATGAACTGGCAGACAGAGGCTGTTATAATCATATCATCTCTATGTTCAGAAACAGGACTGCTAAAATAAACAGATCCTCCTTACTGAAGCCTGTACAGAAAGAGTCCCATGACAGAACCATTTGGTCTTTCTCCTTCAACTGTGTTTCCTACAAGATAAAACAAGCATTTTCAAATACTGTTATTTGATTCAAGACATCCTTCAGTGTGAACCCCGCCCCCCATTATTGGTGTTATGTAAGACTTCAGATGTACAGGATGTATTAGTACATGCTGACTTTCTTCAGTACACCTTCTGTCACCAAAGATCACTACCAGTGTGACATTGTTTATGTTGTCAGGAAAGTTTAAAGATTAAATCACTTATTTACCCTGTCACCAAGCAAAGTTATCAGCTGAAATCTTTTACCAAATGCAATTCAGATCATGTGCTGTACACTATCTCAAATGTTTATGTAAGACAAACATCTGAACGCTTAAATCAAATGTTATTGAACATAAAAGCAAGACTGGGAATCATAACCTAGTCCATTCACTGAACATTTCACAAAATATAAACTCTCTTGAGTCTTTAAGGTTCTATGACATTGAATGGATCCAGCCTCATCTCGTTCAGCAGATTTCCCTGAAGAACAGACTGCTTTGAAGAGAGGTCTTTTGTATACTTACATTAAAATCCACTGCACCCAATAGCTTAAATGATCACTTGGATTCATCAGCTTATTTTTTTTAATTCTTTATCATGTCTTTCAGCTACATAAGATCTCTTTGTGTGGGTCAGTTCAACCTTCATCTGCTTATTTTCTGCAGAAGATTACTCCTGTGTTGTTCACTGTGTGTGTGTGTGTTTTGCTTATTCTTGTATAAATTTTCTTATCTACCCTGTTTCCTTGGTTACATTAAAGCTTGACAGTTCAGTTATCAAGCCACCTGTTTTTTATCTCTTGTTTTTCATCCTCCATCCTTCGGCCTTGAGAGCCTGACTCTCCATATTGAGTCTGTATGTAATCAATATGTCAACTGCCCTTTAATGTTACTGTTTGGAATGAATTTGGGTCTTTTTTTTTCTTTTTTGACAAAGCCACCTATGCAGAGCCATTTCTGACCAATGGTCATGTCCAGCTGATGACAGTGTAAGTAAAGTTGTGGGACTACTGTGCATGTCACAGTGCTTTAAAGTAGACGGAGTAGTGTGTCACTGCACATTGCCTCTAAGTATTGCCTTTGCAGATGGCGCGTTGTAACTGCATAATGGATTATCGGCTGTGCTCATTGACCATGATGGCAGATATTTATAGTGATGGAGGATATAAGATCTTGACCATTGTTTTTCAGGAGTGGGGTGAAATCTGGCTAGTTAAAAAGAAGATTGTATTGCTTTTGAGGCCATCTTTATATCCCACCTTTCTTTTAACAAGAATAGTGTTAAAATATAACATGAACAAGCAATATGATGGTCCAGTGTGTTCATCAGACACCACAATCTATATCCCATCTTTGTAATATCATCATTACTCTGGCAGTGATGATCACAGAATCATAGAACTGTAGAGATTCACTGCTAATGCATTCTGTGGAAGGAGAAGGAGAGTTCAGCTTAATAAGTGCCAGAAATATTCTATTCAACCAATTATTTCCAGAAAGGCCTTGAACAAAAGAGAAGATGAGAAATTGTGGTGAGTTGCTTTAGCAAAGAAAAATAGCTCTTGATAACATACATTGACTGATGGTATTCAAAGGTAATCCTGAATGGTACGTGTGTGTGTGTGCACGCATGCACGCGCACACACACACATATATATACGCACATGCACTATCTATCTATCTATCTATCTATCTATCTATCTACACACAAATATATTGGGGATAAGGCTGCAATCCAGTTGTGTTAAAATCAATGGGAGGCTGTGTTATGGTTTGAGGAGTCATCCAGTTATAAGGATGATATATGGGGAAATGGCTGGGGAGGGAAGGGAGGAGATAGGTAGATGCACTTTCCATTCTTTGTTTAACTAAGTTTATTCCCCTAGTGTGCTAGATTGCAGTTGCATCTGAATGTGGAACCCACAAGTGGAGCATTCTTCCAATTTTAGCTGTATGGCACCACTCGCTTCTCAACAGAACAGCAGAAAGAAACAGCAGTCAGATTAAAAAAAAGAAAAAAAGAAACAGAGGTCATGTGTAACTGCAAAGGGTTAAGATGAGGATTTTGGCTATATCAGTATTTCTGCAGAAAAATAGTTCCCCAGCCAAACTTCCTCCTTCTACATACCTGTTAGCTATTAAAGGTACCAAGATGACTTTTTTCTGTGACTTTCAGAAATATTGAATGTAGTCATTCAAGATCATCATCTAAGACCAGTGAAAAATTATTCCCTGACTTCCAAAGAGAGACTTTACTTTTTTGTTGGTTGTCGCCCCTAGCCAATAGGCAATGTTTCCCATTTTGGCTTCTGTAGGCTAAAAATAACCTAAAAATAAACTATTAATGCCATTAGATCTGTAGCCTCCTTTTAAGAGTGTGACTAAATGCAGACTTTGTAGCTACAACTTCAACCAAGCTCCTCCTGCCCTTTTCTTAACATTCTAATACTGATGAAGAATTCTGGATAACTAAAAGTGTGCTCATTGTTTGACAACATTTTGGCTACTCCTAATCATGTTATTGCCCAATGTCATGTGTGGATTTTATTTATTTATTTATTTAGAATTCTCCCATTCAGGTACTTCTTGTCTTTCTGTGAGTAAATATATAGATTAGTTTCTGTACAGAACTGGTGTTTTCCATAAAACAATTAGTGTTCTGTTTGGTTGGGGAAAATTTTTATTAAAGAGCATTCTAATGAAGGTATTAGAATACCTTAAAATTATTATTTTATTATTATGATTTAATTCACCTAAGCAAACAGTGTTAAACCAGGTGGCCTTAGCCCAGAGAAAGCTTTAATTAGTGGGATTTAAGTTAACTAATTTACCTCATCGGTTTCAATGAGGAATACAGCTCAATGCAGGTTTACTCAAATGAAAATCTTATTGGGTTCAACAGAACTTTAGAATGCTAAATGTATGTAGTGTTGCATTTTTATTTCTTTTCATTGCATCCATAAAATTAGAGAGCAAGGCCATTTCTGCCCTCCACTGTTATCTTGTTATTATTCCACTTTCAACATCCTATGGAATCCTGGGGTTTGCAGTTTAGGGACGGGCCTTGAGAATTCTAAGCCAGAGAGCTCTTTGGCCTCAGGAAACTACAAACCCCAGGATTCCACAGGATGTTGAAAGTGGAATAATAGCACTATAACTGTAGATCGGAAATGGCCATAGAATCATAGAGTTGTAGAATTCTGGGGCTTGTATTTTACTGAGGCCAAAAAGCTCTCTGGCCGAGAATTCTAAATGCCCCTCCCTAAACTGCAAACCCCAGGATTCCACAAGAGGTTGAAACTGGAATAATAGCACTGTAACAGTCTAGTGTAGAAATCGCTGAAGTGTGGTTTAGTGGTTATCGTGGCTGGACAACTTGGGAAATTCAGGTTGTAGTCCACATTGAACCATAAAACTCCTTGGATGACTTTAGCTCCTTACTTTTGCTCAAGCCGACCTACCTCATATGGTTGTTCTGAAAAGAAAGTGTGCGACAGCGCCCTGTTTGCTGCCTTGAGCTCACTGGAGGAAAGATGGAATATAAATGTAAAATTCTATATCTATATCTATATCTCAATAGATGCAGTTGTTGTGTGCCTTCAAGTTGGTTCCAACTTATGGTGAGCCTAAGGTGACACTATCACAGGCTTTTCTGGATAGTCATATCTATATCTATATCTATATCATCTATATCTATATCTATATCTATAGATAGTATATCTATATCTATATCTATATCTATATCTATATCTATATCTATATCTATATCTATATCTATATCATCTATATCTATATCTATATCTATAGATAGTCATATCTATATCTATATCTATATCATCTATATCTATATCTATATCTATAGATAGTCATATCTATATCTATATCTATAGATAGTCATATCTATATCTATATCTATATCTATATCATCTATATCTATAGCTATAGATAGCCATATCTATATCTATATCTATATCTATATCTATAGATAGTCATATCTATATCTATATCATCTATATCTATATCTATAGATAGTCATATCTATATCTATATCTATATCTATAGTGATACCATTTCAGGTTTCACTGGGGGAATCAAAGAACCTGGTTTCAAAGTCAAATTTCACCCAGGCCACAGGGTAAAAAGGATTATATGTTTAAGAATACTTGTGATTCACTTTTTAAAAAAAGTTATCAAACTACCAGACTTGTGCTTTTGAGAAACAACAACAAGGGGCATATGATTTTGGGTGATGATGATGATGATGATGATAATGCAGCCGCACTGGGCATGAGAGGGGGCGGATGAGCCCAAGGCAACTAGTTCACGTTCTCCTTCGACCTCTTCCCCTCGGACTGCTTCCTAGCCCCGGGGTTCCAATATTCCCTCTGTCCAGCCTTCCTTTTCCCAAAAGCAGCGACAGGATCTGACTTGCAAGTTACTGCCTCTCGTGCGAGTGCGACGAGCAAGCCGCGGGAACGTGGCCGCGTGAAAATTTAGAGGAATGGAAGGGGATGGAAGAACCTCGGTTCCGGTTTTGGATCCACGATGTGGGTCTCTTTTTCCGGAGGGATAACAACGGGTGGGCGGGCGGAGGAGCTGCCGAGGGCCGCCGGCTTCGCCCCCTTCCCCCAAACTTTCGGGTTCGGATCCTGCCCATGGGGCTCAGCGGGGAGGCTGCCCCGACGCCCCCCGCAAGGCGCCGGTCCCCCCGCGCCGGGCGCTGTCCAGGGCAGGAGGTGCTGAACCTGGATTTCCAGGCGCGGCGGGATGCGAACAGCAGCATCGCGTCCTTGGCAGCCGCCGCCGCCGCCACCTCCCGGCAAGCTGCGCTGATTACCCCCCTCTTGTTTTTTTGGCCGCCGCCGCCGCTTTTGCAGCCATTTTGCACCAGCGGAGCCGGAGGCAGAGCAGGAGGCGGCCGGGCCGGGGGAGCGATGGGCTAGCGGGGCAGCTGTTGCGGCCGCGGAGCCGGCGTCATGGTGAAGAGGAAGAGCTCCGAAGGCCCCGAGCAGGAGAGCGGCCGAGGCGTCCCGCTGCCCATCCAGACCTTCCTCTGGAGGCAAACCAGGTAAGGGAGCCTCGCCGGAGCCGGGGGGGCTGGCGGGGGGAGGGTGCCCCTGGGGCTGAGGGATCCCGGTCCAGCCGAAGCACCGGGGCGCCATCCCTTCCCGAAAAAGAGTGCTGGAGAGGAGCGCTTCCCACGTTCAGTGCTGGAGCGCTTGCACGTTCCGCTCTCCACCAGCCCCCGGCGGTGCCCAAAGCGGGCAGAAACTATCCCTCCCCTCCGGAGACTTGCTGAGCTGGGTCGGTCCAGATGAGAGCTAGATCGCCGCACGCTTGGATGGGTGGCCGAGGCTGTGCTTGAGAAATATTAAGCTTTTTTCGGGGGCAGACCTGTTCGCCAGGAAATCACCTGCTGGACATTTCCGCACTAGGCTGTTCTAGCGCGATGATTCCACTTTCAACCTCCTCTGGAATCCTGGGGTTTGCAGTTTCGGGCCCCTCCCGAAACTGCAAACCCCAGGATTCCAGAGGAGGTTGAAAGTGGAATCATTGCGCTAGAACAGCCTAGTGCGGAAATGGCCTCAGTCTTCCTCTCACACAGCGATCCTATCCAGGTTTATTTAGAACCCCCCCAGTGGAGTTCACTCTCTGGCAAGTCCACACCGAACAACAGCCTCACTACTCCACTTTGCAATATGTTGTAGGAAAATCAGGTTGGGAAAAGCACAAAAGTAAACATTTTTCCCCCACTGTGGTGCATGAGGGACAGGTCGGCATGTCTGCTAATGCATTCCTTGGGAAATCTCCATTCATCTCCTGTCATAACAGAAAAAGAAGTCTACTGCATGCAGACTACTCTCCAGAAATGACAGATCTACGTTTTCTAGTAATAAATACTTGGTCGTGTTAAGAACAAATACAACTGATGATTCTATGGTTCTTAGGGCAGATGGATAAGGAAATATGCTCTGGTTTGTGATTTCCCAGTGAATTTCCCAGTTTTTGCAAACACACCCATTCTGTCTTTGGCCTAAATCCAGTTGTAAGATCCAACTAGAGTAGATTCAATGGAAGTTGTATAAGTATTAATTAAACACATTCTCATCAATTCAGTAGGCCTCTTCTAACTAGGGCTAACAACCAGATTTAGACCTCAACTTTTAAGTTGATTTATTGGACATGTTAAAATACTTTCAAATCCTAGACTGTTTTCAGCACAAGGACTCTTTGCCTCAGTGGGCTTCTCCTTTACAGATTTTTTATGGGAAAATGGAAAGAAGCAATGGAGAAACCAGAGAGAGTTTCTAAGGGAGGACAACTTAATCTGGAATATGTATAAAATTTAGTGCACGGAGCAGGACCATGTCACGATGCAAAGCTTCATCCGGACTCCCCACTACCACAAGCTGTTTAATATATTTCATATTATTATCTCAGTAATACTTAACAATTAACAACTTAACAATTCTATATACAGTAGTCCATTACTATTCATTTTGGACTATTCATGTTCTATTATTCCACTATTAGGTGAGGGGATATTCCTGTCAAGGAGCATTTTTTATAATTCTGGTGGTGTGAACCAGGAATGTCTTGGCTCATCACTACTATTCTTAGATAGTATACCTTTTGACACTATAACCAGTTGAAACCAGTAGAAAAGTCACTGACTGTTGACTTATATTTCTGTTGTTTGTTACTTTGTTGATCATCCTTACTAGGAAATGGCAGGCCTTTTGATATAAAGCATGGCAGGATTGCATTTACATGCAAGCTGTGTTAAGGCTTTAAAATAGTAGGATATCAAAGTTATACAGTATCAAAAATACATGCATAAATACAGGTGTACCACCCAGCCATAGTAAAGGTCTTATAAACCCTAATTTTCCCCACTAGAAACATCAGAAGACATGCTGAGCAATTCCATTTAAACTGAAATGTCTTTTGCTGTAACTGAATGATACTAATATTGTTATGCATGCTATATTTATTTAGATATATACCCCACCTTTCCATCACATTTGTATTCAAGGCCACTTGCATATAATCATAAAGATTAATTACAAAACATAAACAATAAATAATCCATTATTTAAAATTAAAAACAAAACAAAGGCATTGATTTGGAGTATATATATTCAAACAAATGTCCATAATTATAATCCATCAAAGGTCTTGGCAAATAGAATTGTTCTCTTCTGTCTAATGAAGATGAAGCAGGTATCTGTTGAAGAACAGCCATATAGTGTTCTGAGTGTTGACTGTGACTCTAGAAGACCAATGTTTGAGTCCCCATTCAGCTATGGAAATCCAGTGGGTAGGCCTTGGGCAGGTCACACCCTCTCAGCCTCAGAGGAGAGCAACAGCAAACTTCATCTAAATAACTCTTGTCCCCCCCCCAAAAAAAACCCAAAACAGTCATAGGGTCACCATAAGGTGGAGTTGATAAAACACACAACAACAAACTGTTGAATATCCCCTATAAGAGAATGTCATACAGATGGAGACCACAACCAAAGGGGCCCTGTCTCACCCATAATAAGGCTTCAGAAGATAATCTTAGCAAGTAGGCAGGTAGATAGGGATAATCTGATCATTCAGATATTGAGGAATTTACAAGAGCTAATGTAAGGGAGGGCAGGCATTCCATGATGGAAGTTACACAACAGACACTTTTGATACCATTTGGCTTTACGGTGAATGTGTTAACAGGTTTTTCTCCATAAAAGCTTGGTTCAGATGTTGAATTATCATCTTCCACTATGAATATTCACCTATTATTTGACTGAAAATTAAGTATTAGACAGAATGTCATCCAATCCATCGTTTCCTGAGGGGTCCATGCCTTAGATAGAGAGGTGAAAGATTAAAATGTCTTCCACTTCTAATGTAGTATTGAAAACCACGCCATAAAACTTTTTCTTCTCAAGGCTCTATATTGTCACAAGGCCTGTCAGTTAGCCTGGATCACTTTTCTCATATTGCTATTGCTCCTTCACTTCCAGGTAATGTGGAGCTCCAAGAGCACAGGAATACATTAAGCAACACATGCAGATAATGACCTTCTTCATAGAATGGAACGTCTATGGAACCAGCCTCACCTTATCCCCATTCCAATGCATACCATGCACACCAAGATGATGCAGAGGAAGAAAAGTCTCTGTCTTTGTCTCTGCGTGGGCAGCTTGTGGATCAACTGGGCTGTGAGCCTCCAGCCTGGCCTGGCTCCATCCCCAAACTACCATTGTCTTAATGTGATCTCTATTCTGTGCTTGGAAAATTGTACTCTGACATGACTATATGGGGATTATTACCAGCTTTGTAACATGGAGCTTCACAGGGGCTTTAACATGCATGCCCCTCTGATTCATCACAGTGTCATAAGTAATGCTGCCAGTATCAATCACAACACATTTAGTTATGTGCTATGCCTACATTTCATTCCTTTAACAAGTCTTTTTGTCTTTCCTCAGTGCATTTTTGAGGCCCAAGCTGGGAAAACAATATGAAGCTTCATGTGTGGTATGTGGCTTTTCAATATTCTTGATTCACTGATTGGTATAATTTGCTTGCTATTTATTTTATTATTTTATTTTATTTGTTCAATTTATACGCCACCTTTGCTTTAACAAGAGACCTAAGGCAGCTTACTACAAGGTTACAACAAGATACAACTAAAAACCTGATCAATTAAAAAAAAATTAAATAGTTATGTGAAAAACAGCCTTAATTTTACATAGTATAAGATCATTTAACAAACTTAACAGTAAAGATAAAAAATGCAGCATGTTTACCCCTTTTGCACATTTTGCTTTGTTCTTAATGAGGAAACCCAGAAAATCTTCATCAAATGCAATGGTAAGGTACAAAGATTTTCTTATGCTAAAAACTGCTAAACATGCTGTTGGAGCAGATCCTTGCACAGTTTTGCCACTGAGCCCACAGTGCAGAGCGCACTTTTTTCTTATTACATTGAACATTTTAGCAGATGTTAATTAGGAAAAACACTGCATGACATTTTAGTTTAAACCCCACTGAAATGGGCAACATAAGTTTGTAAAATATAATTAATGGGTGGTTAATCAGTGATCCTAAGTGGTTATTTAGAAGCATGGTCCACTGAAATCAAATAGGGCTAATTCCAAGGGGTCATGGTTGAGTTGGGCATTGACATTTACAAGAACTGCTGATCAATTTTCTTCCCAAATTGCTAAATATTCCCAACAGAGATGGAATTAAGGTTTCTCAGGTTGGGATAGCATCATGCAAAGCTAGCTCCTCAGATCCTTTGGCTAATGTCAGGACTGAACAGTAACTTACATGGAAAACATAAAGACTTAAATCTTGGATGGAAGAACAGGAAACGTGGGTATTTGTTTAAACTTTCACCTCCCCATAGTATCTTCCCTGCCCTTGCTACGGGGGCCCTAAACCAACCCAGTTAAGAGAACATCCTAGTGGGATAATTTCATTTGCTGGGAAGGATTAAGCAATATTTCCTCTCTTTTTTGTTAATCTTCCCTACATATGCTCTCTCTCTGCCTCCATTCACATTATAACATAAACATCGGTTTCTTACTGGAAGATTTTTTTTAAAATGTAATTCTGCCCTCCAAATGGTTCCCTATGGTACAGGAAAGACCCAAGATAAAATTGTAGGTATCTACTTACCTTCATTTTGAGCAGACATTCACGGGAGGCGCCTTGCGATTGCATTTCTTCTATGTACCTTTATTTGCCAGTTGCCCTTTGTATTCCCAACCACAGGATACAGCGAACACATGTATATGACAATATTGTCACAAGCAGGGAGGAATTAAAGAGTAAGTCACAGTGAAGCTTAATCTTTTTTTGGCTTATGCAGCAATATCATTACTATTCTGTTTGAATAGTAATGATATTAGTGGAATGTATGTGCATAGGTATGTGTGTCTTCAAGTCACCTGTCCACCTATGGCAACCCCATGAATTTCATAGGGTCTTCTTAGGCAAGGAATACTCAGAGGTGGTTTTCCCAGGTCCTTCCTCTGAAATAAAACCCACAGCATCTGGTATTCATTGGCAGTCTCTCATCCAAGTACTACCCATGGCTGACCCTCCTTAGCTTCTAAAATCAGCCTTTGGGGTATTTAGGTATGGGGCATATGCAGATTGCAACCAAATGTTGGACTGTGGCATATTCCTGCTCAGTGTTAGTCAGCCATGTCCCCCTCAAGATTACATTCTGTTCCTTTTGTCACCCTATTCTCCGTTTCTCTCCTTTCCTTTCTCCTATACTCAGTCAGTTGGCACTTGTTATTCATTGAGTGGGCCCAGTTTATGGGTTCCCTACTTCTCTTGGAATTTTTCCCAGTACTATTTTTGTACTTTTATAAACCTTGAGTTCTACCGATTCACTCCCCAAAACTTTCTGATATTTGCCTATCATACATGGATAGTACCATTTTAGAGACTACAGCACAGTATAGCGGTTTGAGCATTGGACTACAACTCTGGAGACCAGGGTTTGAATCCCTGCTCAGCCATGGAAACCCACTGGACAAGCCACACTTTCTCAGCTTCATAGGAAGGCAATGGCAAATCTTGTCAAGAAAATATCCAGATAGGTTCATCTTAAGGTCACTATAGGTTGGAAATGACTTGAAGGCACACAACAAGAAGGAAGACCAAAAACTAATATAATTCTCCAGTTCTGGAGCAGTGGCAGCAATCAAAATATACAAAATGTTCCAAAATGCATTCAAGTACAGCTGAAATATGCCAACTAAGAAGTGCTCCTGGCAGTATGCTTTGATGACACACCATTAGTTCTCATCTACCAGTGTCACTGTAACAAAAGATTCCCATTTCATTTCAAGATGCAGCTGAGAAAGCCAGAGGACAGCATCCAAAGTATGACAAGCAACTTTTGATTGCACATAGGGAGCTCTTTTGCTCCAGTTTCTAGCAACAATGCCCTGAAAAGGTCCTCTAGAGCTGCAACCCAGGAGGCACCGGGGCCTACTATCAGAAGGATGTGTCATCATACCTGACATGCCTTTTGTTTTACAGGTGGAATGGGGATACAGCCAGGCTGAAATTAATATGAAATATGCGTAGCAAATAATTTCAAATAGTAGTGACTGCTATGATCTATAGTAATGGCTATTTTTAAGTGAGAAATGTTCTCAGTGCCACCGTCAGCCATAGACTCTTACGTCATCTCCTGCATTATATAACTGCTGGATTTTCAAAAGATGCTTCTTCTCAGTCAGGCAATTCCAGAGGGAACTGCTGGAGACTGTGATAGTCTGGTTTCACCAGGAGCTTGACAGAATGATTGGTAATTGGGAAATGAAAAGTCTCTCCCCAATAGAGACTTTTGTAAACCTCTTTCTGAGAAGAAAAAGATCTTTGTTGCTTTGGCTTTTTTTTTTAAAAAAAGCCCAAATGTTGAAAAATGTCATTTTTCTTTTTTGCTTTATGTGCATTATGTATCACATACTAATTGTAATACAGTAGCAAAATTGAAACCATTTTGAGGGATGGAGTGTGTGTTTCTGTGCATCTAGCACATGAGTATGCTTTGAACATGTGCATGTGCACGAACACACACAAAAACATGCACACACGCACACACACCTTGCGGAGTCTCTGTCCATAAGGGTTTCTCCAGAAGGCTGGAAAACAGGCTTTGCCTTCATGGCCCTGATTCTGAGGAGTGAATTTGGACAGGACAGTGATCAAGGAGGCTCCAGCTGGGAAATTCCAGCCCCCCTTCTATAATTTTCATCTTTTTCAGTTAGTCTCTAGGTCTTTTCCTTGGGGAAATATAAGGAGAAGCATGTTGGCTACATCTTGTCCATTTGCTTATATTTTAAACTTAATTTATCCAAGTGGATTTGGGTTCTAGATGTTCTCCTTCTCTCTTTCCCCTTATACTTTTAATCCCCCTCCCACACAGCACCTCTGCTTAGGAGCCCATCTGTGTGGAGAAAATAAAAGGGCACACTCAGTGCATGATCCCTCTGATATTTTAAAGATATTGTCTCAGGCCTAGTATTTTGTGGTCAGAACTAAGTGATATTTCTGTTTCCAAATGTAGGCTGGAATTCATGATTTCAGTTACAAATGTGTGACCTTGAGTTATACATTCATAACTGATTCATGTTCATGATCCCTATATATTCAGTAATGTAGGAAATATAATAGGGATCGTAACAGCCCACCAATCCTGTGACTTATCAGGCAGCAGCTGCTGCTAGCAACAAGGGTTTGTTCTCCTGTTAATCACTGCATAGCAGACTGATGTTTCCATACCCTCTTAGCAAGAACATTTGGTGTAATAATCAGAAGCATGATCCCTATCATAATTTCTCCTAATATTGGAGACTGCTGGTGGGAGAGGGTGGGAATACATGCCTGATATGCCCTGATTGACAGAAGAACAGACTCCCATTGCTAGCAGTGATTGTTGCCCAGTAAGTCAGGTCAAGCCATAAGACATTACTTACTTAAGTAGGCTTAGTTTAGTAGACTTAACTAAGTAGGTGATCTAGAATCTTGTCCTTTGAAAATATAGCAAATACTCAATATCCAGCAGTGAAACTGCTGTCCTGCTTATCTTTTCTAGAGAGGTCCTTTGCAGCCCAAGGCCCTCTGAACAACTCATAGATATGAGTTGTGGTAGATCATCCTGATAATTATTCTTTATCTCTGAACATTCAAATGGCTATCAAACATTTCTCTGGTGCACCCACTATCTAGGGGATACCGTCTTTCAAACATGAGTATTTATTGTGTTCCAAATGGTTGAGAGAGGTTTCCAGCTAGCAGAAGAACTTCTGCCATTTACATCTATTGATGAAAAGCAGTTGTTCATTCATGTGCCCCTGAACGCCAGTCACTGGAAAATCACAGTGGGAGATGACTAGTGCCCTGGTATGGCTATTGTGGGAATCAGAACGCCAGACTAGATAGGCTTTTTCCTGTGTTCTTATGGCACATGTTTAACTAAGGATAACCTTAGATGATGTTTACTTGGAATGTCAGCATGACTATGTAACCATTCCACATTTTAGGCAAAAATTTCAAGGAGCTGTCCAAGGTGCTGAACATGTTTTGGGGATAATATTTAGCACCTTAGATAACTCTTTTATTTATTTTTTTCAAATGTAAAACCCAGAGTGAACTCACCATTCCATTGACCAACTCACCATTCCATTGACATAGAAGTTACTGTCCACCACTGGTTACAAACTATTAGACTATCTGGACTACCACTGAGAACTGGTAAGAAGAGGGAAAAATCTCATCTATGCAGTCCTTAATTATGATGATACATCTATGAGAAATACCATGGTGCATAATTAAGGCTGAGGCTGTAGGAGAAGGTATCGAGACTATTCTGAAAAAGAGCACATGGAGCTGTCTGCTGTTTTATTATTTGTAGCAAATTTGCCATCAAAATTTTGGAGAATGGTATAGATTAAATGACCTGAGGAAGAATAAGTGCTAGCTTTTCACCAAGACAGAGGACAGCTTGGGAAAAACAACAGTTAGTACATTTCTGTACTGTTACCCCTTCGTCACTGCTTCAATCTCCAGAGTCTTGTGAAGTGAGCATACTTTCTGTTCCTGAATGCATAGGGTGTTGGTGGAAGAGGGAAGCCCTCTCCTAAACAACCTTCCCCGTGGAGGTATCTGAGGTATCTCTGGGACTTTTCTGCTGGTTTGTGCAAATTTGGCTAGACATCAGGCATGGGGAACATGTCATCCTCCAGATGTTGTTGGACTGAAGCTCCCATCAAGCCTCACCATCAGGTCAACTAGCTTGGACTGATGGGAATTGCAGTTCCTCACTCCCACTCTCAACCTACTCTCCCATCAACACAGTAGATCTCCAAGCTGTTTATCATCATGTCAAATTGTCGTCTGTTGTGTCAGTGCTTGCTGCTCTGCTTCTCAGCCAGCAATTTGTTTTTGTTGACACTCTGATTTCCTAAATGTCAGAGAGACAAAGTTCCTTTCATTTAAGATGGCAACGGTCCCACCAAAATCAATAATGTGCTGTGTATATTTAGGACTTCAGCTGCAAAACTGAAACTATTAAGTCTGTTATGGTACACTATTTTTAGATGTGTCCCTTTTGTACTTGCTATATTTATTGCTACATTTTCCTATATTGCGTTATTATGGCGGAGTGTTTTTTTTCGTAATCAGAGGCCATTGTCCAAAACTGAATCAGCCATAATAACAACTGTAATGGTGCTTCAGCCTTTGAATCTGTTTAAACAGTGAATTAATCAACAACCCCTTTAATGACTTGGTGGGAGTGATTTTAATAGGTAACGCTTTGAATTAAACACATGGCTGCTTATTTTTGAGTTTATTTTGATTCTAGTGTGTTTGTAAAATAAAAATCTAGAGTTTTGTTTTGGTAGAGGGTAATAACTTTTGGTTATTGTGAATTAATTCATGTTTCCTTCAATAGATTTTTTGGTAATACTTCAACTGTATTCATTATTTAACTAATTGCTTTTAAAAGCAGTGAGTTGGGTAGGAATTGTTTTGTTGTTTAATACTTCTAAATATAAAAATAAACATCAAATAGATGGCAACATCAGTGTCCATGGAAAGTAACAGAACTTAAGCAGGAGACAGGACTGTGTCTCAGTTTCTAGTCTGCTTTTGGACAGGAATAGGGTGCTAGTTGTCCCTAAATGTTTCTCAATTCAAACAACCTGGATGGTCTTGGCAATAACAACCTCTGGGCTGAAAATGCTACTGATGAATACCAGGTCAGTAAATGGGAAGATGCCGTCATGGATGAGCATGCCGACTTACCATGTGTCACAAAGATCTGATTGGATGAGGCAGATTGTGTGTGTTAATCTCTCAGTTTTGTCCACTAGGGTTTTCTGTCCAGCAGCAGGTGAGAGCTGGGGGTGGGGAGGTGGAGTTACAGTAGTCTGTCAAAATTTCATCCCACTGACTATGTGCCCTAGCCCAAAGTTGAATGTGTTTAGCTGATGCTGGGAGACTGGGACAGAGTTGGGATTATTTTGGTGTACTGCCCACCCTGCTGGTCAACTGTCTCTTTTCCTAAGTTATCCAGGGTTGGTGTTGGAATGCTCCCAGATTTTAGTCTTGGGGGATTTCAACATCCATGCTGAGATTGCCCTGTCAGAGGAGGCACAAGATGTTATGTCTGCCACAAAACCATGGGTATGGCCCAAGTGGTATCTGGGCCTGTTCATACTGCTGGGCACACTCTGGACCTTGTTTTTTGTAGCGGGTGGGGTGAATGTGATCTGGGAGTGGAAGAACTAACTGTAGTTCCACTGTCATGAACAGATCACCACCTGTTGGGGTTTGGATTTACTGGGACTCAGAGTCTCTGCAGGGGTAGAGGACCCATTAAGATGGTCTGCCCTAGAAGCCTTATAGTTCCAGAGCAATTCCTGATGGCTCTTGGGGAGTTTCCTGATGCTTTGACAGGCAATCTTATCGAAGTGCTGTCTAATGTCTGGAATGGAGAAATGGCTAGGGCAGTGAATGCAATCACTCCCAAGAATCTCCTCTCATGGAGTGGAGCCAAATCGACCTCCTTGCCAGGGAGCTGATGGCAATGAAACAAGTGAGAAGGTCACTGGAGTGGTGTTGGCAGAAAACTCAGAGTGCATTAATCAAACACAGGCTTAAGCTTATCTGAGGGCCTACTATGAGGCAATAGAGGCAGCAAAAATACATTTCTTCTCTGCCTCTGTTGTGTATGCAGACAGATGGCTAGCTGAGCTGTTTTGAGTGATGAGGAGTCTTTTACAGATGGGCTCAAGAGAGGAAACTCCAGATCATTTGAGAGACCACTGCAAACAACTTTCCCAGTGCTTTGCAAATAAAATCACCCAGATCCATTCTGAGTTGGATGCTGTAACTGATACAGATGCCATGAATATGACTCTGGCCCTTTTTTTTCCAGTGACAAAGAATACTTTTTAATTTGTGCAGCCCAAGGATATGGACAGGAATCTTGGAGATTCTTGAAGAGCCACCACAATGTGTTCTAGATCCTTGCCCTTCTGGGCTGAGTGGGTAGCAGGAGTGGTGTATGCCTCACTAAAATAAGGCAGAGTTCCAGCTTGGCTGAAGAAGGTGGTTTAAAAAAACATTACTAAAAAAGCCATTTCTGGATCCCATCATTTTGAATCACCATCATCATCATCATCCAGTCTCTAACATTCCATTTTTAGGCAAGGTTTTGGAGCATGTGGTAGCCTCTCTGCTCCAGGGATTTATGGATGAAATGGATTATATACATCCATTTTAATCTGTTTTCAGGCTTGGTTATGGGACAGAGATGGCTTTAGGTTGCCTAGGTGAATGACCTAAACCAGGAGCTAGATAGGGTGAGTGTGTCCCTTTTGGTTCTGCTTACTTCTCAGTGGCTTTCAATACCATTGACCATGGTATTCTTCTGGGTCTCCTTCCCGGGGTGGGACTTTGGGGTACTGTTTTATAGTGACTCTATTCCTTCCTGGAGGGCCAAACCCTAAAAGTGGTGCTGGGGGACTCTTGTTCTACCCCTTAGCCATTGGCCTATGGGGTCCCTCAAGGTTTGGTTCTGTCCTCCATGCTATTTAACATATACATGAAGCCACTAGGAGAGGTTGTCTGGAGTTTTGGAGTTTGGTGACATCAGCATGCAGAGAACACCCAGATCTTACTGCTTTCCACCACAAGCCAAGGTGCTTATATTAAACCGGTGCCTGTTCTCAGCAATGACTGGATGAGGGTAAAGAAACTGAAACTTAATCCAGACAAAACCAAAGTGCTTCTAGTTAGTTGAAAGGCCAATCAAGGAATAAGGATTCAGCCTGTGCTGGATGGGGTTACACTCCCCCTGAAGATGCAGGCCTGCAGCTTGGATATGCTCCTGGATTCAGCTCTGAGCCTAGAAGCCCAGGTTTCAGTGGTCACCAGGAGTGCACTTGCGCAGTTGAAGCTTGTGCACTAGCTTTGCTCATTCCTTGAGATGTCAGATCTGGCCACAGTGACACATGTCTTAGTTACATCCCATTGGATTACTGTAATGCACTGTACGTGAGGCGGACTTTCAGGAGAGCAAAAGCTTCAGTTGGACTAAAGAGCTGCAGCCACATTGGTAACTGTGGCTGGCTACAGGGAGGACACAACTCCCTTGTTGCAACAGCTCCACTAGCTGCTGGTCCATTTCCAGGCAAAATTAGTGCTGATTATGACCTTTAAGGCCCCACACAACTCAGGTCTAGGTTATTTAAAGGACCGTATTCTCCTTTATGAACCAGTCTGGGTTTTGAGATCTGCTGAGGAGGCCCTTCTCTCTGTCCCATCACCCTCACAGATACATTTGATGAGAGCATGGGAGAGGGCCTTTTCAGTGGCTGCTCCCAGGCTCTGGAACTCCCTTCCCAGAGAAATTAGACTGCCGCCTCCCTATTTTCTTTTTGCAAACAAGTAAAGACTTTTCTATTCTGACAGGCATTTTATGATGTGCTAGATATTGCTAATTGTTGTGCTGGTGTGTGTGTCAGTCTGTTTAATGATGTATGTTTAAATCTGGTTTTAATTTTTTTAACTATTTAATCTTGTTTTAAATTTTGTACTTTGTGGATTTTTAATGTGTTTCTTAATTGTTGTAAGCCATTTTGAGTCTCAGTCTGGTGAAAAGCCAGGATAGAAATAAATAAAACAACAACATTTCTGCATTATTATTTTTTTGCAATTATTAGCTTAAGATGGTAGAAACGCTTGTCTTCCTAATGGAATAAGAGTATAGACATGTACCTGGTAGAAATGATACAAAGGACTCTGAAAAACTGTGTCTGATGTGCATATTCTAACGTAGAACCATTGAATGAACTTGTTGCTGTATGCCTTCAAGTCATTTCTTACTTATGGCAAACATAAAGTGAATCTATGATGGAATTTTCTTGGCAAGATTGGTTCCGAGGTGGTTTGCCTTTGGCTTCCTCTGAGATTGAGATAGTGTGACTTGTCCAAGGTCACCCAGTGGATTTCTGTGTCTGAGCAGGAATATGAACCCTGGTCTACACAGTCATAGCTCAGCATTCAAATCACTGTGTCACACTGATGTGGTAAATCTTAGGTAAACTCCATTGATTCGAAGGGCCTACTCTAGGTGGGATTAGCAAAGAGATTTAAGTCTTAGAAAAACACAGAGATGAGTATGTAGCCTAGCTAGAGCTAGAAAGAAACTTTCCCCAAGCTAGTCAGGTAGCTCAGTGGTTCTCAGACCCCCTTTATATTTCCATGTGGACCTTGTGCTCCCATTGTTCCACATCATGCCCCACCATGTCCTATCCTACGATTTTCTCTCCCACTCTCTCACTGGCGCCACACATGCCCTCCGTCTTAGTGCAGAGTTCTCATGTTCTCCACCTCCTCTCTTCCCTTCCCTCCCTTCTCTCCCAAGAAATTGCCTCATGGTTGCTAAGGGGCATGTGCCCGCTGTGCCCATGATGGAATGTTCAGAGAAGCTGAGCAGAAAAAACATTTTAAAAAGGGAAGCCAATTCTTGCTATGTCTGAGTTGGAGGAAGGCATACGAGGGGAAGACACTTTGCATTGCACTTTTGCAGAGATCAGTCAGTCCTCAATGGCATGGACACACACACACACACTTGCCCTTCTTTTTCACATGCTGTAGCGCACACACACGCACACACACACACTTGCCATTCTTTTTCACATGCTGTACTTTCAGGCTGACTTTTTCTGCACCCCCTTTGAGCAACTATTGTACCCCTCTTTGGGTCACACCCCATAGTTTGTGAATCACTGAGGCAGCTGATTTGCACCATACTTTAACATGCAGAGACTCTTTCCTTTGTGGTATGTTTTTGCTATCAAGTTAATGATTTGAATATGCAGCAAATGTTATTCTTGTAGAAGCTCAGGAAACGGTGGTCCTATTCAGGCATGATGTTTAACTGAGTATGCAAAGGAGGACACACACAGTAGCTCTGCCTCCAACATCATATGGAATAACTTGCCCCTCCTTCTGGTAGCCTTAGATCCAGCATCAATATCTGCCTTTATAAATATGATAGCACATCATAACTGGAATAGCTTTCCAATATCCAGATAAATTGAATTATTGTAATATGCTGAGCACTGTGTTAGAGGTCTGAAGTGCCTGACCCCACCCTGCAAATAATGGAATAATCCCCAAAAGACCCTTACAGGGAGATTATTATTCTTCTATATTAGATGGACATGACCTCTTCTGTCCTCAGTTCCTCTTCTTAAAGAAAAAAGTCTACAAATGGTAATAACATTAGGTGTAGGTTGACCCCTGGTTCAAAGGCTTCATTGCAGTAGAAACTATGTCTATCTCTTCAGTGGCGGAGCTTGGAGTGTGTGGAGTGTGTGGAGGGGCGGAGCTATGGTGTGAGGGGTGTGGCCATTGTGTGTGGAGACATGGCCACACACATGGGGGCATGGCTATGGGCTGGGACACCCCAAAAGCATTGGCGCCCCGGGGTGAATCGCTCCCCCCACCCCACCTGTCCCTATGCAACTGTATCTCTTCCTCCAAAATTTTGTTTTATTGAATGGAAGCTGCAAAGAACTTATTCTAAATTGTTAAACTTTGTAGGTTGAAATAATAATGGAAGTTTAATTATGAACTGAAGTTTCCATGCATACCTCTGTATTACAAGCAATCCATACATGCAACTGGGTTGCATTCTGCAACTTTATAGTTTTGCAGATAGGAGAACAGTATATCTGGATTGGCCCCATCTGGAGTAGAGAGATTCTCGCAACATATGGAAAAGAAACATGTTGGAGAAAATTTTTATAGAATAGCCTTCAACCCCAAGTGCTCCATTTCCATTTGTAGAAAGTCCCCCCGCCCCTTTTACTTCCCTATGGAACAGCATTAAAATATGTGAACACAGCTGCACTTGGAAGGTTTAAAGTAGTATGCACGACTCTAAATCACATAGTTGACTAAATGATTTGGCAGATCAGCTGCAGTTCATATATGCACCAGGGATATGGACAAGTCTATCCAATATGATTTTGCAAAATTTCTTATTTTGTCAATTGCAAGTTCACTTCATCCCATGTTTGCATCAGATCACCAGGACAAGCAAATTTATCCAAATTCTGCTCAAAGGTGTATATGCATATTTGTGTGCCTTTTTTTTCTAATGCACACACATTTGTATATACTTTCCTAATTGTGCATACCTTCTGCAAATATTTTCTCTCATCCATTCTTGTGCTAGATACATATTATTGCACATTGTCCTTACTGCATTCATTTTAGTGGTGGGACAGATCACACAAATTGTGAAGAATGAATGTTTTGTTATGCAGGTGTGTTCTACTTAGCTTATATAGGTTCAGGAGGTCCAAATTGTTTAAATCCATACACAAATACAGATGTTACCAATTTCTTCTAGTTTGCTAATATTCACTGAACTAGAAGAGTTTCTCCAGATGTTACATCCAGCCACAACCTCCTGAAGCGTCTCAGCACAAGGAGTATTAAAATTCATTAATTATGACCGCACAAGAATGAACACACCAAATGCCACTGTTTTCAACTGTGCTGCCTTCTCTAAGGAAATGTGAACATTTCCTTTCTGGCAGTCACTTATCACCACTTGTGGGGGACCAAATGTATCCCATTTCTGGCTTTCCCCTCCCATAAACAAATCCTGATCCAATTGTACCATATATCAAAGGATGGGAGTGAACAGAGAAAGAACATTAGATGGTGAGAATGGGAAAGACTGTCTAGGCCACATTTGCTTAGTCACATATCTCTCAGTTAACACATTCAGATTGGCTAAATAACTTGTGAATCAGCCAAATGCCAGAATGTTGCAGTTATTCAAAGAACTGACTGATAGTACAAATACCACTTTTAACTTTTCAAGGAGAATTGCCTCAGTCACCATGTACAAAAATTACTGAGCCTATAGCAATGAACTTGTTAGCAAATAATACATTTTTGCTAAGGTCTTCACTTTGCTAATTGCATGGCATTGTGTTACTTTAGGTATATAGAGGCATCAGCACATTAACTCCTGCTGTTCTTAATTGCCCCCATCACAGGTATGTGTGTACGTCCCAAAATTATATATTTGATTGGTGTCAGAAGACATTTCCTTGCAACTTCTTGATTTTAACGAGGGCCTCTTTATTCAGCCTGAATAGCAGTTTTAAAAGACACTGAATTAAGAACTGGTTGCTCTTGCAAGTGAATGAAAACATGTAACACAATCACCCCTAAGATAAACATATTTCGTGCCTAATGATTTCAGTGGGAATGATAAGTGCACAGTAGTTTTTCCTCACTGGAATGGATGGATCAACCATGTCTAATGTTGTCTGGTCTGCATTTATAAATCAGCATGAAATATTTAAGATTATACCTATTACACAATATAGAACTGGAGAAATGGCTTTTTATCTCAAAAAGTACTTTTCATGTTCTCCAATGACTTTATTTAAAAGGAATCATGGTCATATTTTATAGTTCACTGAGTTAGGATATCCTGCAAGTTTCTTAATCAGGTGATGATGTTTTCTTTTTCTGTTAAGAACATTCTGGTTTTCCAAAAATCTCTATCCAATTTTCTACTGAGTTATGTGCAACCTGAATGGAAGAGTACAGGCTTTGTTTAAACACAAACACAGTTTGTGGTTCCTCTGTACTTAAATGTATGAAATGATTTCATTTAGGTCCTCTAATCTGAGGTGATGTGAAAAAAGGATACAAAAGCTCTTTACCCTCTTCATATTGAACAACATCTTTTATTTTCAACTACTTCTTGGCTTATACAAATGAAACAAAAGAAAACTGCAGCCTTTCCTAAAAGAGAATAAAGCAAATAATTTATCTGTTTATGCTACCCCACAATGTCTTTGGCACTGCTGTTGGACCGATTTCCAGTTCCCGTTGGGGACTTAATTCTTTGCAACTAGACTTACGTCTACAGGAATTCGAATTGAGCAGTTCTGTAATGTCCATATCCAGTAAAGGGCTGTTATTACGTTACCATGTAGGGGATCCCACACAGTAGCCACTACACATTGGAAATGATGCACAACAGGACCTATGCACATTTGGGACTGTTGTGCTCAGATCTATTACACATCAGGACACCAGCTAAGGAGTCCCATGTGCAATGCAACACTCTTGCCAGTGTCTCTATAAGCATCTTCACAATTCACTGACAGGGTTTCTTAGTGCCTTTGCTGTTTAGTTAAGTATACATGAAGTTACACAATGTACAGCATGACAAAGGTTTTTTGGTCCATGTTTTAGCACAGACCAATGGATCTCCAATTAATACCTTAAACATACTGTGCAATGACTTAGCAAAATTGCTGATGAAGAAAACAGTGGGATAATAGGATTAACTTGAGGACCCATGTACCCATTCACATTACTAATTGCTTTCACAGAATCATGGAATCTTAGAGCTGCAGGGAGCCACAAGGGCTGTCTAGTCCAAGCCACTGCCATGCAGAAATACACAAGAACAGCACTGCTGAAAGATGCCCATCCAACTTTTGTTCAAAGACTTTCGAAGATGGACAGTCTGTCACTCTCCAAGGCAGCCTATTCCACTTTCAAATACCTCCTACAGTAAAGATGTTCTTTCTAATGTTTAAGAGGAATCTCTTTTCATGTCTTTTAAATCAATTGGTTCATGTCCTAGTCTCTGGAGCAGGAGAAAACAAGCTTGCTTCATCTTCTACAGAACATCCCTCGAGATATTTAAAGATAGCTATCATGTCACCTCTCAGTTATTATCTTCTTCAAGCTAAACATATCCAGTTGCCTAAGTTGTTCCTAATAAGGCTTGGTTTCCAGACTTTTGGTCACCTTGGTCACATTTCTATGGGTATGTTGCAACTTGTTGATATATGCTTCTTGAACTGTGGTGTTCAGAACTGGACGCAGTATTCCATGTGAGGTCTAACCAAAGCAGAATAGAGTGGCATGCTACTTCCTTTGATATGGACACTATATATCTGTTGATGTAGCCCAGAATTTTACAGCCACCATATTACAATGCTGATTCTTGTTTAGCTTGTGGTCTACTAAGACTCCTAGATCACCTTTGTATGTGCTGCTTTCAAGTCAAGTGTCACCCACCCTAAATTTGTGCATGTCATTCTTCCTTCCTAGATGTAGTACCTAGGTGTAGTGTAGAGGCTTTGAGAACCTCTTTCAAGTACCCAGCAATTGCTGTGCCATGTAGTCATTATAAATAATGGCTGGCATCCTCTGTGTCAGTTATAAATGTGTAATTTAGAATTACACACCCATGACTGTTACATATTCATGATCTTTTTGGTTTGTTTGTTTGTTTGTTTGTTTGTTTTTTGGTCCCTAGCTTAAGGGCTATGTAGGGACCATGAAAGTCCCCCAAATCCCTACTTACTGGGAAGCAGCTACTGCAATTGACTGGGGTCTGTTCCTCTGCCAATCAGGAAACAGCTGATTAATGTTCACACCCACACACATCCCACATAAGTGATTTCCAGCATGAGGGAGAATTGAGACAGGGACCCTGATTCTCCCCTGTTGCACTGGAGGCTGATCACAGGAGGGGATGGGAATGGCAGTCAGCTGCTTCCTGAGTGACAGGGGAACAGACCCCTTCAATCATAGTGGCAGTAAATGGGGACTGGAGGGAGGTTAGGCCAAGATTCACTGTGTAGAACCATAACTGTGGTGCTTACACATATATAAATCCCACACAGATTCTAGCCTACAACTACAACTACAACAAAAACAATAACAGCAGCAGCAGCAAAAATGATAACCCCATGGGCTCTTTCACATAGCATGACTATAGCACTATGATTCCATTTCACTTGCCATGGCTGAAATTAATAGATTCCTTCTGTGGTTTCTAGTTTGGTCGGACACAGCAGAGGAGCTTCCCAGCTGGGAGGCCCCAGAGGTGCTCTCTGCCAATGCTGGGATTCCATAGGATGGAACTATGGCAGTTAAAATAGAAACATAGCCGCCTAATTGTGTAAAGTGAAAAGGTTCCTTGTTCGATTGAAACCACATGGCTACTATTTAAGCGACCACAGGAAGGATGCTGGAATGTCCTGCATTGTTTTCCAGTGACCTTAAGTGAGACCAAGAAGCACTCAGAGACCAAGTCTATAAAGTTTATTTAGAATAAAGATAAACAAAAGCAGGATAGAAGAAGACAGCTAATAGAAAGAAAACACATCACGAATCACACTAAGACAATGCAAGTACCCAAAAGAGCACTTTCAGGTGTAGGATCTGTCAATGGAAGTATCTCCTGGAAGCAGATCTGGAGGCACGCCTTAAGTCTTAAGCCAAGGCACAAGTGAAATATATAAAATATTAGCAAAAGAACAAGAAGAGGATTTTCTTAGAAAAATGTGGGAGGAAGAGATAGTACAAAATATAGATATACAAGAATGGAGAAAAATTTGGAAACAACGTCATTTAAAAAAATTATCAATAAGAATAAAAGAGAATTATTATAAATTAGTGTGGAAATGGTACTTGACTCCAGTGAAATTAAATCAAATAGATGAGAAATATTCAAGATTATGTTGGAGAGGATGTCAAGAAATTGGTACATATATGCATATGTGGTGGAATTGCAATAAGATAATGGAGTTTTGGCAAAAGGTTTTTAAAGAGATAAAAGAGATTATAGGAGCAGATATACCAGTATGTCCAAATATTGCATTGTTGTCTATATATGATAAGGTTGAGTGTACTCAAGTAAAGAAAGAATTAATAACAAATTTGTTAACTGCAGCGAGATTAATAATAGCAAAAAAATGGAAAGCAAATGAAAAATTTCAAATAGAGGAATGGTATAACGAAGTGTGGAAAATTGCAATTAATGATAAACTAACATGTAGAATTAGGTTTATGAAAGGTTTGGTTAAAGGGAATGATTTTGAAGAAATTTGGAAAATATTTTTGGATAAAGTTCTGAAAAGAGATAGTAATACTACCCTGTCAAAAGAAGAATGGCAATTTTGGAAAGTGGATTAAATAAAAAGTTGGCTCTGGGGGGTGGGTATTTTTTAGTTTTAGTTTTGTTTTTCTTTTATGTTGTATATTTTGTAATTCTTAGTAGGTGTGTGTGTCAAACTTGTGATTTATAGATTTAAATGGATAAGTGATGTTAATGTTTTTTTTAAAAAAAAAGTTGAAAGAATTAACAATAGAAATAGATTAAAGGGGATGTGAAAAATATTGAATTAAATGTGAAATTATAATAGTTGAACAGATTTATAAATTTAAGGGTAAAGGTGCAAAATAACAATGAAAGTTAGTATTGCTTAAGAGAAGAGAAAAAAAGAAAAAGAAAAAAAAATTTTTTTAATTCACTATTATGTATATCACATGGTGTTTAATTTTTTTTTCTTGTTTTGTATTTGTGATTCAGTTATATAAATAAAAAAAAAATTTAAAAAAAAAAAAGTCTTAAGCCAAGGCCATTTCCGCACTAGACTGTTATAGTGCTATTATTCCACTTCCAACATCCTGTGGAATTCTGGCGTTTGTAGTTTACTGAGGCCAGCTCTCTGGCTAGAATTCCCTCCCTAAACTGCAGACCCCTGGATTCAATAGGATGTTGAAAGTGGAATAATAGCACTATAACAATCTAGTGCGGAAGTGGCCCCAGTACTCTGTAGACAACATCCAATGGTGTTTTTAAAATCATTTTTAAAGTTGCTCATCTTGACCTCAGGCAATCTTAATGACATCATAGTAATCGTGCCAAAATTTAAATAATTATACTAGAATCTAAACGATGATTAGTTTGCTTGAGACATGCTATTAACTATGAGTTCTTCTCCACAATTGTTGCTTTGTGTTCAGCTATTCTGTAATGACAACAACTTTCTAAAGTCCATCAGATCATGTCTATATCAGTTACAGAAATTTTTTTATTTCCACAAAATTTAAGCTGTTACAATCAGAACCAGAACATTGATCCTATATATAGGGCAAATGTAACAGTCACAGAGGGGAAAAAAGGTTACCAACTCCTTTATTCATTGGTTCAATTTGTACTGTAAAACATGAAAATAGAATATTACTTACTATGTGAACCTTGGCAAACTATCAAAACAGTGATTTTAATCAAATAGTTTTAGTAAGTTTGTAGGTTCCTTGCATGTTTTTGTGTATAAAAAGCAAATCTACAGGTCAAGAAACCTACGTTGCCTTAGATATCTAATAGTATAGAAGTGTGTGGACCAGGTGCCATTCCTGTAGTACAGAGAAAGTGGGAGATTGGACTTTCAAATTCTAGTATCCTCATATGTTATAGATGTGGCATCTGTTGTATTACAGCTATGATGGCCCATTCAGACAAGCAAGATATTACTTGATGCTCTAGTTGTCAAAAGATGAACAAGCATGTGGAAAGAGCTGCAAGGGGAAATGTCCACCTTGAAAAGTTCTGTTTTCTTTGCAAGATTTCCCCTAGAAGATGTTCAGGCAGAGCCATAAACCATGTTCTCTGATTTCGATGCAAGTTCAAATGAATCACAAACCAAAGATCTAAGACTGTCTGACAGCCTCATAGGAACAACCATAAAACAAGCGTTTTGTAGCACCTACTACATTTAATATGAAATAGTATAACCAAGGACTAGTACATTTAATATGACATGCTATTATTTGAAACAGTTTTGCATCCACATCTTGGCAGCACTTGGAAAATTTACTCCCAGTGTTTCTCAGCCAGTATCTTGAGACTGTAATCCAAAAATGTCAATTTTCCAAGTTCTACATCTTTTCATGCACAATCCCTCTTTCAGCATTGACCTTAGAATTTCACCTTTCTCTTAAAGTTAATCTCTGTTAAGGACACTGTATCTTGTGAAGAATGTTTTATATTATGAAAAATCCATATCCATTCATAACTCCATACACACAAGAAATAGAAAAATCAAAGGGCAAGAAACCTCCCCCCGCAATTTTCATCAATACTGTCATAATTTTCTTTATATTCTGCATCTTCCCACCAAGAACAAGAGTCAAGGCAGTTGTAGATTTATGCAGGTATTCTACATTGGCTACTTAGCTGCATATGCATAACTAAGGCCATTTCTGCTCTACATTGTTATAGTGCTATTATTCAATTTTCAACATCCTGTGGAATCCTGCGTTTTGCAGTTTAGAGACGGGCATTTAGAATTCTCAGCCAGAGAGCTCTTTGGCCTCAGGAAACTACAAACCCCAGAATTCCACAAGATGTTGAAAGTGGAATAATAACACCATAACTGTTAGGGTTTCCGCACTAGACTGTTATAGTGCTATGATTCCACTTTCAACATCCTATGGAATCCTGGGGTTTGCAGTTTCAGGAGGGGCCGGCTGGCCCCTCCCGAAACTGCAAACCCCAGGATTCCTTAGGATGTTGAAAGTGGAATCATAGCGCTATAAAGGTCTAGTGCAGAAATGGGCTGTGTAGTATGGAAATGGCCTCAGTAATGTCTCCTGGCTGAAGCCCACAAGCTCACTTTTACAGGTAGCAGCTGGATTGGATTAAAGAGGTCCATTCACCATCCAAGCTGGGCAGAAGGAGGAAGATGTTTACACCCCACTTCCACCAGCAAGCAAGGTTGCCACAAGGACTTGCAATTAGGTCCTGCTTCTGATTGTCACAGCCTCACTTGCTGCCAAGAAGTGGGCAGAAATGTTGTTCTTATGCCCTGATTGGAAGCTGAATGGACCTTCTTTACCAACTCCAGCTGCTGGCTATTAAGATGGGCTGGGTTGGCATTTATGTAGTTTTACAGTAGGACTATTCAGTCTTACAGAATACAGAGCAGTGACAGAACTGTAACTCTAGGCTCTCAATCCATAACAGCAATATCGAATACCAGTCATATAAAACGGTCAAGAGAGGGAGGAAAAAAGAAGAAAATAGAAAGAAGACTAATATGAGCAATATAAGATGGATCTGTGTGTTCATAATGATGGCAGCAGCGTTATGAACATCCTACCCATTCATTGGAAGCTTTCTTCTTCATGGAAACACTTTACAGCAATGTGCATGAAACACTACTGTCATTGTCTTAGGATGATGTTTTCTTCAGCAAACACACAAAGGGGTGGATGAGACACATGCATTTTTAAATGTAACATGTGTCTGACAGACATGACCTGAGCAAGGTTGCTAGACGTATTTATATGAGTTATTAAAAAGATGTACAGGTTGTCCACATTTTCTTGGCCTTGGGTTCAGTGACTAACTATGTGAGCAGCAGAGCAGGCGGCTAACCATTATTTTCTTTTTTCTCCAAAGAAACTGATCAGATCAGACTCACTGTGCACTGGGGAGCAGGGTTAAACTTTTTCTTATCTCTTTTTTTCCCCATTAAATTTGCTCCCCCTGCAGGGGAGGGCGGCTTACAAAAAAGAAGAAAATAACAGTATTAAATGTATCAGTTCGGCTTCTCAGGTAAGGAAGATAGTTCTCCATACTGGTAATTTTATTACATCGAATTATTTCTTAATGAATTAATCAGAATTAATTGTATTTAATGGAAAGCAGAAATGTATGCACAAAAAGAAATTTTAATACACTATGTCTTTCCTGAACATGGGCTAAGATCTTTACACATGCACCTTTTCTTCATGTTTTTCAGTCCTTTGAAAGAGTTTTGGTTGAAAACAAACTGCACGGCCTTTCACCGGCCCTTTCAGAAGCCATCCAGAGCATTTCTCGGTGGGAACTGGTCCAAGCTGCCTTACCACATGTACTTCACTGCACAGCCACTCTGCTGTCAAATCGGAACAAGTTAGGTCAGTGTGCACATGAGATTTTATTAACAAGTACAACAGTTGCTAGACCTTTTTCTATCAGTATTTTTAGACACTATGCTTTCAGTGTTATCCAGATCTCGGGAGGACAAGTTTTTAGGCTATAATTCCCAGGTACTTCCAACCAGCATTTTTCCAAGTGCTCATATTACCAAGTGGTGATCAATATAGTTTAGAACTGTGGTTCTCTAGGGACCCATTCACAGTATACAATTATAGCAGCACAACATACTGCTGGTATTCTGGGATTTGGAGTCTAGAGAGGGTATTTAGACTTCTCAACCACAGAGTTCTGGTGCTTCCCCAAACAACAAACCCCAGGTATTGCCATGGCAGTTAAAGTGGGATATAGTGCTGTAATTGTGTAGCCTGAATGGGCCTCAGATGTTAATTAGGCCACCCTAGGAAGGTGTAAGAAACTGCTAGGGCATTTGAGAGACCCCCCTACTCTCATTCTGCTCATTCTGCTCTTCTGGGCCACAAGCCACAAAGTATACCTGTTTCCAGTCACTGACACACTTTTCAGCTCTGTGAGCTCTACTCATGAGCTACACAGAATTTCTAACATTAATCTAATGTCCCTTTTAGAAGCTGCTTCAGGAGGAGTGATTGCACATGGAGACTCATGGGCTATTTCTGCATTAGACTGTTACAGTGCTGCTATTCCACTTTCAACATTCTATAGAATCCTGGGGTTTGCAGTTAGGGAGGAGCCTTTGAGGCCCCTAACCCCAGGATTCTATAGGACGTTGAAAGTGGAATAGCAGCACTGTAACAGTCTAGAGTGGAAATGGCCATGGTGGGTTGAGGTAAAAGAAATGCTTTTCCTTGCCTGCTGTCTCCCAATTTAATTACTCCCAGGTAGTTTTCTTACCCTCAAGGAATTACAAATGTTCAACATCCCCAGCCTCCCAGATCCCAAGAGATAACTTTAGCCACATCCCATGCATTGTCTTTATGATGGATTGATTTGCCATTATCATAACCTTTTCAGACATGAACTTTACTACATATTGATGTCCATTCCTGATTCAGATGGCTGATAGGATGGGATTTGGACAGTTGTTTCAGTCAGCTAGATTATCTCATGGCAACTGTGATTGTGTATGTAAAAGATAGTTCCCATTATTGCCACCAAAAGACACTTAGTGGGGAAATGCTTAGTTTAATCAGAAATATTTGATTTACTCTAACTCTTAAGATTTTTCAAATTTACTTTTTAAATGTATAAAGCAATATGTGACTACAACTACTGGTTATGTAATGTTTCTTTAGCATCAACCATAGAGATAGAAAAGTTAGTAGAAAATTGTGATGGTAACTTAATTGTAAGCTTAAAATCTTATTCACTTTCATATATATATATGTAAGAGGGGAAATTTAATTGTTGTGCTTTTCTTCCAATTTAAATTTAAGTTAAATTCCTGCTTGCCAAAATGAAACCAAAACTGACATCCGTGATTTTATTCCTGCCTCCACTCTATCCCACTCCCTGTTTGCAGCTTCGTAAATAAGGAAATAGTTGCATGGATTGTCTAATTCATTCTGCCAAAACCTCTTTTATTGCTTTCTTTTTCTCTCTGCTTTATAATCTCATCTCCTTACTCTCCCCTACTTTTATCTGTATATCTCAATCTTGTGACCTAAGCATTGTAATTCCTCAACCCTGAAAGATTAAGAAGAAACAAGAAATATTTTTACAAAAATCCAAGTGGACTAGGCTTTGGGTAAAGAACTAGTTGGGAAATGTACAATGTTTTGGCCCTTAAGCGCCATTACATTGTGTCTCATATAATTAATTAATAACTTAACTGATAACTTACTTCTGGAATTAAGTTAATGCTAAAGTTTCAACTTCAGTCAATAAGTTTAGTTAAAAATGAATTCAAGTAAGTTGCTCCTTTCTTATAGAACATGCCCAGTTTAACAGATAAGCTAACCAATTTTAACTACTTAACCACTTTGTCAAAAAAAAAAACCCCAACGTTTCAGTCTATGGGTTTGCATCTGTACTTTCAAGAATCTGTAGTCCATGCCAGAAGTTAGATCAATGGTAAAGCATTTGACATCTGTAATGGCCATACCCATTCCCAATCTAATGTATAAAAGTCAACGTTTGTTTGTCTGTGTCAGGTGAAGACCTCATATGATTGGCTGGGCCAAGCGAAGACCTCATATGATTGGCTGCCTAAGAACATCCTATGGAATCCTGGGGTTTGCAGTTTAGGAAGGGGCCTTTAGAATTCTCAGGCAGATTGCTCTGAATAGGCTGGTTGCTAAAGAGATGAGGCCTAGCAGCAAGGAGGAAGGCAGTGTATTAACTCAGGAAACCAACCTCTATGTGTTAATAACTCTGAATACAGAGTGCATTGGAGAATATGGAAAAAAGTTACAGGTACTGGAAAAGACAGTTTGGGGAATTACAGACAGAGGATCTCAAATCTTTCTAAGAAGTATTACCTATGAGAAAATAAAATCCCAAACAACACCAGGTATATATACTAGTTCATAATAAGAGTAAAAGGTTGATATGACATAATGTCTAAGACTTTTTAGAGGTCCATCATGTATAGCATATTATTTTTAAGAAAGCTTCAAAACATAAGAATCATAAACTAGAGATTTTAAAATAAATTTTGGGATTTTCAAAACATAATCTCTCCTGTTAAATAAACAAACTTGGAAACTTGTATGTGTCTCCATACAACAGGCCAGCTCATGACATTGTGAGACTGGATGCAGATGATGAACCCTGTATTATGGCCTGCCACTGACTGATACTTTGAAATTGGGAAGGAAATATCACAGATTCATTGAGCCCATTGCTGATGACTTGATGTGTAGAGGCCTTCAACTTAAGCTAACCTGTATGATCAAGAACCCATAATGCTTGCTGTGTTTTTCCACCTAGGTCATCAGGACAAACTTGGAGTTGCAGAAACCAAGCTCCTCCACACACTCCACTGGATGCTGTTGGAAGCTCCTCAAGACTGCAGCAATGACCGCTTTGGAGGGGGAGGAGGGGGAGGAGGAGACAGGGGATCCAGCTGGAGGGGAAGCAGCAGTGCTTTCATACACCAGATTGAGAACCAGGGATCTCCAGGGCATTCAAGGCAGGACAGCATCAATGAAGAGGAGGAGAATAACAGACGGAAGTTCTTTCAGAATTCCATGGCCACTGTAGAGCTCTTTGTGTTCTTGTTTGCTCCGCTGGTGCATAGGATCAAAGTAAGTGCTAAAGCCAAGTGCACGAGGGAAGGGACTGTGGGCAAGAGGGTATGGTTTGATACAGATGCTGCTTTCACAGGTCTTCTGAATTCCTATATTACTTTTGAAATTTGGCGTGTAGCATGAAGATACTCACATTATTGGACATTCCTGTTGTATTTATCAGATATATGGGGATATGTGTTGCTGGGTTGGAGTCTGGTTTGCAGTAAAACATGGATTAAAAGTTGGATCTGGGCTTGGATGCTAGGATTTCTGTGTCTGCTCTTGGACATGTTGGAGTGTCTCTCATAGCTGCCTCAGAAGCAGAATAAATGGTGCAGCTGTTACCAGTTCCTCTTGCTTTTCTGCCTCTTGTACAACTGTTAAATGCACAGAACGTCTTCAGAAAAAAAGTTTGTAACTCCTCTGGGTGTGTTATCTTAGGGTTGCCAGCTGAGGAGGATCCCAGGTCCTGAGACCTAGAGCTAAGCCTGAAGTTCAGGGAATCCTGTGTGGTCTTAACTTCTTCAAATGTTGTGTCTTGACATTCTCAAGAATCATTCCAAAATTACTCTCGTCTTTCTACTCTGTCTAGCAGTTACTGAGATTCATGGTCCAAACCCAACTCTAGTTTTTCCCTTCATGCATGGCCTTGGCTCTGTCCCTTCAGGTTCACACAGAGAGACCAGCAAGCTAAGTCCAGATCTACAGCCAAGCATGCTGAAAGATTACGATCAGGGAAACTTGCATCATAAATCTGCAATCTTCCCCATCCTCAGACATACTTTCCATTTCATTTCCCCATGAAACCCTAGTCACAGTTTGTTGTGACATTCAACCTGGCAAACACTGGTTAGTTTTTCCCCTCCAAACTGGAATTGTTAACCCACTTCTGATATATTTCTTGTTGCTGGTTTGGAGAGCAAGTGCTGCCTATGATTTGATTTCCAACATCATAATAAGCAGCTATTAGTAACAAACAGGAAATTGAAAGGGATGTTATGTGGAAAGAGAAGGAGGAAATGGAAAAGAGAATGAACAGACCTATGATCTGGAGGTTCATTAGAATTAAGCCCCAATCATCACATGGATATTTGGGCACACTTGGCCAAGGACCTCCAAACATTCATACATGGTCATTACATAAACAAAACATATGCCAAAATATTCCATTTATCACAATATAGGAATTGAATGCTTTTGACAGACCTGAGTTGTGGTTGTGGTGGTGGTAGAACATGTACTATTTGTGAGATGCCTTCACTGTTGTCAGACATGAACATTTGAGACCGACAGTATCATTTGAATGAAGAGATTTGGTAGGAAAAAAATTGTTTTGTTTTAAACAACAATTCTTTTCCAACAAATTTCTTCATTCAAATGATACTGTAGGTCCCAAACGTCCATTAACTACACCTTTCTATTTTGTGCTGGTAAGATTGATTTAGGTCTGCTAAAACAGCAGAGTATATTAAGAACTCTTTCCCATCATTGATTGCTTTTGCCTCTACTCTATCGTTTTATGGATCAGTTTTCACTTGTCCCAGGCAGACCTCAAAGCAGCTGGTGGTTGGTTGGAGAGCCAGGTTAGAAGCACACTTTTTACCTTCTCTGACTAGGACGGCCTAAACAGTGTCAGAAAACTGAAGGAGACAGCTGAGAATATGGCTGTCACTGCTGGGACCTGCTTTTAAAAATGAAACACAATAGTTTAGAGTAGCATCTACAGTGTCCTCAGTTAGTGTAATTTGAAATAGAGGGCCTTTCCACACTATACTGTTATAGTGCTATTATTCTACTTTCAACATCCTGTGGAATTCTGGGGCTTGTAGCTTACTGAGGCCAAAGAGCTCTCTGGCTGAGAATTCTCCTTGTCCCTCTCGGAATAGCAAATCCCTAAACTGCATCCAATTCCATAAAACGTTGAAAGTAGAACAATAGCACTATAATAGTGTAGTGCAGAAAGACCCAGATTTGCTGGAATGCCCTATGGCAGTTATGGATGTGTACGCTAAAATTAGGCACTTACGACTATTACATATTCATGATCCCTACATAGCCTCCAGTTTAGGGGTTATGTAGGAGTGGCTCATGCCCCTCGACACCCACTTACTCAGAAGCAGCCACTGTCAATAACGGGGGTCCATATTAATCAGAAAGCAGCTGGCTGACAATCCCACCCCCTCCCTTATGTGAGCAATCTTTGATGTGAGTTGGAATTGTGAGAGGAGTCCTGCTGCTGCCTGTTGCGGTGGAGATACAGAAGAGGGTAGAAATGGCAGCCAGCTGCTTCCTGAGGAACAGAGGAACAGATTCCCATTCTTCACAGTGGCTGCTGCCTGGTAAGTGGGGATTGCGGGAGGTCAGGCCAGGATCAGGCGCATAGCACCATAAGTATGGTGTTTTAAGAATCCATAAATCCCAGAAAGGATTTTGGCCAATATCTTCAGTTTTTAAGGGTAAATTGTTTATAATTCTTGTCTAGAAGTCTACTGTGCTGGGCGGTTACTTTGAAAGAGCTGCAACCATGACCTTGACTGTTCTTGATTACTGGGAATGAGTGTCTGCACCATTTAATGGCAGAAACTTAATGGTCCTTAAAGACCATTAAGGGACATGTTTTTCCTCATAGCCTGAAAGCATCAATCCATCAGAAAGTAACACATCAGGCAGTGTCACGTTTTGGACACTGACCCCTTTCAGCTAAGGGGAGGGGCAGAGAAACATTTGGAACTGGTTTGAAAACAGGGTGCTGACTTTGAGAGAGGAAGACTGTACAAGTTGGGAAGGGAAGTAGCTCAGCAGAAGAGGCCATGATGTTTTGCAAGTAAAATGTCTTAGCCTCAATCCTGGATACATATACATAGTTTATCAAGCAAATTTTATGGATAACATAGGTCTCTAATGCTTGCTTTTGAAGGAAATGCATCTCTAGAATTCTCACTTGTTGGGAAAGTGGGGAATACATAAGAATAGTATTTGGCTTGTTATTATTAGCCATTGTTCTGTTTCAGAAGGGAATCCCTATCTCTCAATCCTAATCCAGTCACCAGGGTTCCCACTGAGTCTCAAGAAGGCTCCATAGTTTCCAGATCCCCACTGCCAATGCAGCTGTGAGGGTTATAGCTAAGCTCAGGGAAAAGGAAGTCCAAAGTTGGTGACAGATGGCATCATTTTCCCAGCTAAACAAAAAGTCCCAGTGTTTTGTTCCTGTGAGAACTGGCTCCATCACACCACTAGTGAAGGAATATGATAAATCAGCCTTTGGAATGAGGAATTCTGGCTTGGAAAAAGAGAAAGCAATATTTTTCTGTATTAGATTACTTTGGCAAATCCAGGTGTCTCCTTATGTCCTTTTAGGAATCTGATCTGACTTTCCGTCTAGCCAGTGGCCTTGTTATTTGGCAACCAATGTGGGAGCACAGGCAACCTGAAGTGACTGCCTTTACAGCACTGGTTAAGCCCATCAGAAATATAATAACAGGTACGTGATTGTATTTGATATATATATATTTATATATACTACCAAAAAGAAATCTTTTTTTCCATATAGAAATTGCAGTTTGAGTGCCTTCTCTTGTTGTTGTCAATTCAAGATCAGTGTCCATTTAGATTTTCAAAGTTTCATCCCATATATCCATTGTTTCATATAGATAGCAATAGATGTTCTCTGCACAGAAAGATCCCATGTGCGTCTGCATAGAAAACACATTTCTGTGCACAAAACTTTTTTTTTTTTTGCACAGGAAATGTTTATCTCTCTGCAAACAAATTCTTCCTGATCAGGAACTGCATATAACTCTTCATGTTTCATTCAGTGGGGAGAATTCTGCAGAAATTATTCATGCTTTCCTGCAAAGAACATGAAGATGTACATCCCCACGATGCTTAAATATCATGATACCACAATGAGGACTATGAGACCTCGATTACACAACAAATATGGGGGCTCATTCCTGGAGCTTAACAAGGGACAGAGCTTAAATTCTTCAAGAGCAGAGAGAGTAGTGAATGGATTGGAATGAATTTCTGGAGGTCTTGCAGTAAACAGTATCATATTTTAAAAAAAGAATTCATTTAGGAGTTGGACTAAATCGCATAACATGTTCACCTAACTGTGGTCCAACATATACAGTGAAAACTTGGGCCACTCTAACATGGATGCTCCCAGTCTGCTCCAGGAACATTTTAAGAAAGCAGTTGACAATAAAAGAGATCCATTCAGCCCTAATGTTTAGCTATAGCCAGCCCAAGACATTTTTTCTACTTTACAATGATAAGATGCCTCATCCCTCCCAATTCTATTTCCCTTGTGCAGATACTGAGTGGATTGGCAGTTGAAGTGTACTTTTAAGCCCCAGGTGCCTCCACTGCACTAGAAGGCAGCCAGCTAGCAAAGGGGGCACCTAGACAAGAGGGAACACTCAACATTGTCTTCTGACACCTCACCACCGTTCCCTGATCGTCCCACCCAAGGGGCCCCCGTCTCACTCTTCTTAAGAAAGGGCATTTGATGCTGGAAAGGCAAATAGCCACACTATTAGCCCCTCAAACTTTAGTGGCATAGGAGCAGCTGGTAATTGTAACAGTTTTAGGAGTATTCTCTATTTTTTTGTTAAACTATAGACCAAATGCATATCTCGTGTAAACAGTGCCTAGGGCAAGCGTGGAAGTTGTGCCCCTACCTCTGGGGCCACCACTGCCTGCTCCTCCTCCTCCACTAGATCTTCTGGCATGGCTTTTTGTGCCTCTTGGCATTGGCACCCAGGGCACATGCCATACTTGCCCCACTCTAGATACACCTTTGCTACTGACACCAGCCTCTTATGAACGAAACAACTTTGGATGTTATAGCCAAGGCCCAGCACTGCTGGCTATAATAATTTCAGAAGCCTGATTATAAACATAGGAGTTCTCTTTCTCCTCATCGTCCTTCCCAAACTCCATTAGAAGTACAATAAAAACTGAAGATAGCTTTCTATACCTGCAATGGCTGTACAGAAAAGGGAATTTCAATAAGTTTGATTGTTATCTAGTTGTGAGACAAGCAAACTTACTCAGGCTATTTCTGCACTAGACTGCTATAGCACTATTATTCCACTTGCAACATCTTATGAAATCTGGGAATTTGCAATTTTGGGAGGGGCTGGCCGGCCCCTCCCAAAACTGCAAACCCCAGGATTCCAGAGGATGTTGCAAGTGGAATCATAGCACTATAACAGTCTAATGTGGAAATGGCCGCAGATTCCTTCTTCTACACAACCGTTAAAGATACAGGAGCTATTTACAGTAAATCCTAAAATTTAGGCGGCAGATCGTAACTCTGCTCGCTCAATGATTTGCGTATAATTTATCACAGTAAACTCAGATTCCATGATTTCTAGTTCTCTAATACATGATTGTATATTAATTAAAGAGAACAGCTACCTTCTTTTCACAATATAAAAAAAGAGGCTTTGTCTGTTTCATTTAAAAATGTGTATGCCACTATCTAAACCAAAAGCAATTAATGCTAAAAAAAAAAAAAAAAGTTTGATACATGTAGCTGTGTATTAACAAGCTCTTCAATCTGCCAGCAAAGAGAAGTTCTCCAATCAAAAACCAGACTCAGACATGTGAATCTCCTAATCTGGATGCTGGCCACTCAGAGGTAATAACTTGAGGCTGTGCAGTCAAGCTGTCACTACTGGTGTCAGGGGGATGTGTGTTGTGGATGATAGAGAGGTGTGTTTTGTGGAAGACCCTTTCACATTATACATTTGCAGCAATAAGATTTTAATTTAACTTTGGTTGCATCCTATGGAATCCTGGGATTGGAAATTTAGTCAGAGGCACCAGAAAAGCTCTCCGGCTGAGAGTTCTAAAGGCCCCTCTCTCAACTGCAAGTCCCAGGATTCCATAGGAGACAGCTATGGCAGTTAAAGCGGGATCATAGCACTATAACTGTGAAGTGTGGAAGAACCCCTAGCTGCTTTCTGAAGGGTGGTTCCTGGTATTATTATTAGCCAAAAGGCATTTCTGCAGTTGTTCTCTCTTTTTCCCCAAACTGATTTTTTTGTGGTAAGGAAAAAAAAAAGTGGAAGAAGTGGTAAGACAACACAGGCAGGATACAGATGGAAGATGACAATGTCTGAAGGTCTCCTAAAAGTCCATGATAGGGCAAATGCAGAATAAATGCCTCACCTGGAAGAACCCTAATAAGAAAACCAGATACTTTTGCTTCAGAACATTGGCACTGTTACCCTGTTTTCTTAGGACTCCTTTAAAGGATTCCCAAAAACTGTCAAAATTTGTCTCTTGTGGGGAAAAATTAGCTCTGCACTACTTTAGCTATGCAAAGAGGACAGGGTATTCAAAGGATCTTTAACCCAATTTTATGGGGTCACGCCCAGTCAAAAACCACACAAATTGTACAAATGTAAGTATTTTATTAACACAGATGTAAAGTCCCTGCAATCGCTCAGCTGCACTAACTATAACAAGTATACAAGACTATAGAAAGTTAAAATTCATACAATCACTCAGCTTCACTCACTCTGCAAGCATACAAGGCTATAGAAAGTTAAAAAGAGATGAAAATTAAGAAAGAGAGAGAAGGAGACATAAAAGGTTTGATACCAATCCAGAAGTCTTCAGCTGGAAGAAACGGTCTTAGCCACGCCTTTAGGAGCTAAGGGGAGCTTACAAGCTTCATTGTTTTGCAAATCTGAGAGAAAACTCCTTACTTTCCAAAAGAATCTCTCAAACTCCTCCAAAAGAAACTCTTCAACTCCCAAAAGAATCAGAAAATATGTCTAGTTATACCTGAACGATGTCCTGAGAAAACCAGATGTTCCATCTTTTTATTAAAATTGAGTATTTCTTTTTAGTTCAAAGAAAATACCCTTGTAGTTCAAAGAAAGTCCTTGTAGTTTCCTGTAAGATCAGTATCTCTCTGGAGATTAGTGGCTTAGGTGTCAGATTCCAGCCTGATTTGCATTGTTTATTTACTCTCAGAGAGTAATTGTCTTCCTGATGGCTGCTGACAATCCATTCAAGTTTCCGTTGAGCCATCTGCCAGATAACTCCATGATGTATGACAGAAAACAGAAATCTCCTGCCTACATGTCCTTTCCAGTTTATCTCTATGGCTCACTATGTTTGATATAAAATAATTAGGTTTCTCAGGACATGGTTTTTTGGGGGTGCTAGGGGTATAACAGGATATATAGTTTTATTTATAGCAACCATAGTCCTTTTCAGAACTTGGGCCAATTGGCTGTGCAGAAAGATCTGCCTGTATAACATAAATATAGGTAGAATTTGACATAATCAAAGATAAAAGCACCTGTATCAGCTTACCCCAGAAACTAAAGATCACTCATCATAAGAATGCCTTTTTTAGGAGTAGGGTGGGCAAAAAGCAGTGGGGGAATCTACTGGTTGATTTCTGGGAAATTTGCTAAAGGTCAACAAGTGTCTCCAGCTCACAGGTTTTTAACAAAAGAAAAATTTAGAACTAAATGAGACTGTTAGAATCTCTGATCTGTAGCACCTTGGGCATATTATTAATTTAATTTACCCCACCTTTCTTCCAATGTGGGACCCAAGGGGGTTTACAATACATGTTAAAACAAAATACAACTAAACTAATATATAACAGAGGAGTTTACAATACAATAAACAATCAAACCATTTAAAACAGTTAAATGTAGATTTGCCTTTGTGTTGGACTCAGGCCATAATGTTAGCCCTTACCTAAAGTTGTAAGGTGTGTGACCTGGGAATAAGTTTATCAGCTCAGTTACCTACAACAATGCCTCCTCCTATGTTTTGTTCTATAGTGTTCTCTAAAATCTTCCTGGAGGATACTGCCTGGAGGATACAGTACAGTAGGCCCATTGAATCTATGTGTTGACTCACCATTCAGTGATTGATTCAGTGGGTCTCCTCGAGGACTGACTAACAGTGTTTTAGCCAGTATCTGCAATAACACATAAGAACCGTGTGTTCAGCTCTATTGGACTGGGCCACTTGCAACTGCTGGTAGGGGATTGCATGTTTGTATGCTCTTCCATGTGGAAAACAATCTTTGGATACAGAAAGGTTAGCACATCAGGGAGAAAGCCTGAACTCTCTGTAAGATCTAAATAAAAAACACTCATTTCAGAGAATGGATTGTGCTGACCTATGAATCTAAGCTGTGCACACATTATGGAGTGTGTTTTATATACAGTCACTTTTATTTTATTTTTAATTTATGTCTTCTTACTATGCAAAGAGAAAATCTTCACCTTCTGGTTCCTCATTTTTGCAAAAGTGTGGCACAGGACAGAAGTAGTAAGTAAAGAACACAAAATAGCAGTGGCTACAAGGCTGAATTGCCCAAGCTCACAACTAGCCCTTGGAAGTAAATCCTTACAGTCCAACACTGTGACCTTTTCCGCACTACACTCTTATAGTGCAATTATTCCACTTTCAACATCCTATGGAATCCTGGGGTTTGCAGTTTCGAAACTGCAAACCCCAGGATTCCATAGGATGTTGAAAGTGGAATAATTGCACTATAAGAATGTAGTGCGGAAATGGCCTATGTGTGTTTACCTGGAACTAACACTGGTTTATTTCAGCTCTGCAGATTACTATGTTAATGTGTAGCTTACCTAAGAAGATTTCCAACATTTTTTCCTGTAATGAAGCTTGTGGGAGGGTGTCTTGTGAAGGTTCATTTCTTCCATTTAATAAGAACAGTAGTGTTGACTGCTTATTAGATGGACAGGCAGACTACATCTTTTAACTGCTTTTCTTTCTATGTGGGGAAAATATATATATCTCCAGGGACTGCAGGTAGTCTGTGAAACAGCCCAGCCAGACTCCATGCCTCCAAGGCCCACTTTTTCAGGCTGTCACCGTGGAAACTCCATTGAAGGAAGTGTGTCATCCCAAGCATCCCAAGAGAAAGGACCACCATATCCTAGGTACCAATTCACCTTCTATAAGGCAGGTGTCCGTTGAGGCTCTTTCTATCTCTTTCCTCTCACTTTCTCTCTCACTCGTTAATAGGATAGTTTTTACAATTAAAAAGACAGTTTTATCCTGCTCTAAATGTAAAAAAGGAAGGATACCAGGTATGCTGCTGAATTTAAAATACATTACCTGATTAAAAAAAGAGGGATATGAACAGCTAAGGAAAGGGATGAGGATGTTGTTTCCCAAGTAAACACTACTCTCCCCCCATGAAATTTTCAGTTCCCAAGTTTCTGGCATTGCAGTAATTTAAAACTTGAGTTTCATATTTAGAAATGCTGTTTAGGCATCAAAAGGAAAGGGGCCAGCCAAGTTATCCAGAGAATATGGAGACAGCAAATGTAAGAGTTATAGGCGTGAGCAGTTTCCAGTATCTCAGTCTCTGCAATGCTAGAAATGTGGAGATTGAAAGAAATTTCATTTGAGCAGTAGGGAAGCAATGACCTCATTTTGGGCCTCCTGCAGCTACACTCCTGGATATGAAATATGTCCTGTGCTGAGTATTCAAATGAGTACTTTTCAAAAGTTTCCTATTGGTGTTATTGAGATCCCTGAAAACATCATTTGATGTTAAGATCTGGATATCAGGAAGAACTGTGCTACTTTCATAATGGTGTCTTCTGTATATATGTTACAGCAGTGATGGGCCCTTTTCGCATTAAGTCTTCTTGCGCGACGGAGGAGGGCGGCTCACACAAGAAGCCTTCTCCGGGAGGCTGCCGCTTCCCCCTCCTTCCTTCCGCAGGCGAAGGAATGAGCGGGGAAGCGGCAGCCTCCCGGCGGCGGCGGCGGCGGCTCGTGCGTCCGTCCATTCCCCCCCCCGCACGCGAGAAAGGCGCTCCTCCTGTCCGCCCCCCCGCGCGCACGAGAGAGAAAGGCACTCATCCCATCCCCCCCCGCGCACCCGCGCGAAGCAGAACGTGTAGCGTCTGTCGCACGACCGCCCCACCCCGTCCCTTCCTTCCGCAGGGGCGGAGGGAAGGAAGCGCGACCCGGCTGGCTCCCGGACGCTCCGCATGAGAGGTAAGTGCGCGCGGGCGCCAGGAGCGTTGTGCGAGCGCGGGTGATTTTCGCTTGGAAGCAAAAATCAAAAAACCCGCGCTCTCGCCGCTTCAGCCCCGTGAGCCCGGCGGAAGTGGGAGTGCGTCGTGTGGAGCGACGCTCCCACTCCCGCGAGGCTCACGGGGCTGTCGTGCAAGAAAAGGCCCGTGCGAAAAGGGCCATGGTATTAGGGACTGCTTATTCTTTTTCCCACTCCAAGCATATTCTCATCCAATCATTCCATTGGACCTTCCCAAGGTGTTATAATGGGTGCAAGAGTCACTAGGCAGCATTCATGCTTTGCCAGTTTTAGTTTAATTTAACTTTTGCCTGGGTTGCTGCCTGTTTCTCACAAAGCAGATTTGAGAAGACTGTACTGTCAATTTATGGGGTCTTCAAGATTGGTATAAAGGACGTGTTATAATGCAGCTGCTTGGGCTTTGCCAGTTTTTGTTGTCTCCATGTGCACTTGTTCCATTTTGGGGGGGGGGCTGTTTGTAGCAATTTCTTGGGTCTGCAGTATGGATCTTCCAGAAAACTTTTACAAACAGGGGCATGCTTTGCTTTTACAAGCCAAGAACTAACTTGGTATACTTTTTGCAAAATTTAAGCCCCTGAAGCCTGACTATTAAGCATATCTGTGTAGAATAAAAAAGCTGGATGTCTGTGTATGACACAGGCCATTTCTGCACAACACTGTTACAATGCTATTATTCCACTTTCAACATCCTATGGAGTTGTGAGGTTTACACTTTAGAGAGGGACATTTAGAATTCTCAGTCAGAGAGCTCTTTGGCCTCAGTATACTACAAGCCCCAGAATTCGACAGGAAGTTGAAAGTGGAATAATAGCACTATAACGGTGTAGGGCGGAAATTGTCCTACCAGCTAATTCCACACAGGCAGTCACCAAACCTAAAACAAAGGAGATAAGAGAAAGAATCTGATGGAGTAAATAGTAAAAAGATGACCTGAGAATATAGAGGGAAGGAAACTTAAATAGTCGTACTGTGTATGTACAATCGGTCTTAAGCAGACTGAGGCAATCTTCTAATGGTTGAAAGCTAGAGCAGCGATGGTCACTGATAGAGGTGATTGGGCTGATAGTGACCTCATAATGATCGCCATTTCACTTCCCATTGGAGGGGGAAATTTTTGTTGTCATTAACAAGGCTTTAGCAAAACTCATTTCTCCTTAGAGCCCTGGTGGCACAGTGGTTAAATGCCAGTACTGCAGCCATAATGTTATGAGTTCCATCCTGCAGGACTTCAGGTTGACTCAGCCTTCCATCTTTCCGTAGGTCAGTAAAATGAATACCCAGCTTGTTGGGGGCAATTAGCTAACACATTGTAAACTGCTTAGAGGGCACTTAGCTGATAAGTGGTATAGAAATACACATGGTATTGCTATTGCTATTGCTTAGTTGATAAGAAGGATAATTTATGTTCACTCATGATAGCTGGAGAAAAGACCAAGGAAGAGCTAAAAAGAGCATAACATAAGAATTAGGCTGTAAAGTCAGTGTATAAGCTATGTACCTAAACATTGAGATGTCTTTTTTTCTCCCCAAGGGGACTAGTGCGTATGTGCATGTGGGTGTGGGTATCCATGTAAAATAGTCTAAAAGATCATTAAGCTGTCTTCTCATTGTTCCATATTCAAATTTTTGAAATTCCTGTACTTAAGAGTGCTTAAAGGGAATGTTGATGGTAAAGCTGCCTGTTTGGACTGCACCACTGATCACAACTTGGTAGCCCAAGTAACCAGACAATGATGAGAGGAACCTCCAAACAGATAAAGGACAGGTGACAAATGGTACCCAGTCCCTCAGTTTCTAAAGAGATGGGGTGGGAAACAATATCTGTTTCACTCAAGGTGATCCTATAGTTTGAATGGCAAATTGCATCCTATTTAATTTAATTTAGAGTTGTAGTACTATAGTGCAAAAGTGCCATTTCATTGACATACTAATGCATTGATGCATTATAACCAAAAAAATTAAAGTAAAACTATGAAAGAAGCAAATGATACTTTATTTCTTCCAGTACCTCTTGGAATTAAAAAAAAAAAAAGCATTCAAGGGTAGGAATAAAATGTTGTGTCTGGTGCCAGGAAGTGCCAGAAAACAATTCCCGGGCAATAGACATGTCATTTGGAAATATTAAAAATAAAACAGAACACTACAGCAACGACAGCAACAGTTACTGGAAACTTCCAACACATTTATTTTGTGAAGAGAAGCCCTAACTGAATGAAACACACGTTTCTTTAAAAAATGAAGATGTTAAAAGACGTTTGATTAAGAAGATGGTTTCTCCTGTAAAAACCTCAGTTAAATGGTTTAGTATTTGGGAATTTTGAAAACAATACAATGCCATTTAAGTATTTACCAGTCAGCTAAATGGCTGTCGTGAAAGGACACAAGTGGGTGTCCTGATTCAGGTGGGCCCAGCACTTTCAATGCTACAGCAATGCTGTGGCATAAAGCCACAAAAAAAGCAGCTCCTGGGCCTCTTGGACAGTGTAGATACCAGCTCTGAGCTGGTGAGCAGTAGAGATACCGAACCTCTTTGCCTCGGCATATGCATGGAAGGGAGGACAACAGATATATGTTTGCATGGTCATATAATTTAAAAACAGCAACACAGCATTTGTCTTTCTTGCTGAACCACAGTAATTGACTTTTTCTTTCTCCCTGTTAATCAACATATGAGTTCAAAGTGCTCAAAGGAGGAAGGAGCTGGTTTTCAGACAGCAAAAATAAAGCAATCAGCGTCTGAAACTGAGCTGGGCGGTAGCTATGGCAATGAAGCTGCAGGCAGGTTTTCTAGCCTGCGTCATTAATTTCTCCTCATTTGCTGGACTCATTGATCATTCCAGGCTGAACTGGAAAGATGGGAGGGGGGACTTTTTTTTGTTGCCTAGAAACAGGCAACGAAGAAATAAATGGTGTTTGCTCCAGTTACCAGTCCAGCCTCTGTGGCGTATTTTGTCCTTGACGACAACATTCAACTAAATGTCTGCATCCTGAATTCCACAGTCTTTGGGAAGTGCAGTAATTGATTGGATGAAGCAAGAGCTGAAACGTAAATGAAACAGACATATGGAAATGTCGTTATTATATTTATTTATATCCTGCCTTTTACTCCAACTAGCTTACAATAGTGAAAGCATAATTAAAAGTTGACAGCATACAAAAGCTGAAAAACCATTAAACCATCATAAAATTGAAACTAGTGAAAATAAATTAAAACAAGAGCAACAATAGCAACAACAAACAAAAGCACTTCATACAAGGCCCATTTCCCCTGAAAAATCAGTTCTTCAAGGCCTGCCAGAATAAAAAGGATGAATAAAAGGAATAAAAATATTCAGGTTATTCTTTTAAAAATATATTGATTTAAGAAAACTCTGATTGAGTCTGCAAAAGGTATCCTGAATTGTTCAAGAATCATCAAAGTTCATAACTAGTGTCAATGCTATATTTGAAAAGGATTTTACAAGTCTATGATTTCCAAGTGCACTGGATTTATTGTTTTAGATGTTCTGTTTTAATTCATATTGTAAGCCACTTTGAGTTCCGTATGGGAGAAAAGCAGGATATAAATTAAATTAAATTAATAAATAGAAATCTAAATGTTCATATCCTACCCTATATTACAAGATCTCAGGAAGCACGTAAGTAAAATCCATTTAAATATTTTAAAACCGTCTAAAACAATAATAATAAATTGATCAGACAAAAGGTGTACTAAATGGCATACTAGCTGCCTTGGATCCCACTTGAGAGAAAGATGAGATAGAAATTCAATAAATGAATGAATGAATGAATGAATGAATGAATGAATGAATAAATAAATAAATGATTTCAGCAGACCAGGCCTTTGAGAGGATGACACTGAACAACTGGGTGCTATGGTTTGGAAAGACAACTTCATTTCCCCTCCTTTAAAAAAAAAGTTATAACCTAAGAAGTAATTGGTCAGCTTTAGTACAAGGAAGATGAACATTTAGCACTCTTGGGAATCTTCCAATACCATATTTATTATTAATTTAGAAAATCAGATATTGCCTTAGTGAGACAAGTTCAAAGCAATACACAAAATCATGGTTTTTGGGGGGAAATAGAAACAAAAGAATTGCAAAAAAAAAAATACCAAAATGACCACAGTTAACTTTCCCTCCACAGCTCACATGGAGGACCCACAGCCCTCCATGTGACACAGACCCAGCAAACTCAGGATGGGGAAAATGTGGTCTCTGGGTCCTACTTCTATGGCTCCTGAAGCCCTTTCCTAGTGCCCAAAGCTTCCTAGCTCCCTCACAAAAATAATTTTTTCCATTATTTTCAAAAGATTTTCACCTGAAAGCCTCCATACAGCTGTCCGCTCCTGCAATAAAAGGCATAATATGTCCCACATGTTAGCAAGAGCTAATAAATGGCTGAGTCCAAATGGAAGGCTTCACAAAACAGAAATTTACTTACTTAGGAATATACACAGAAAAAAGAAGAGGAGATCACAACAGTTAGCCAAACAAAACATAACTCTTCCCTTCCTTCAGGAGACACAGGGAGATTTCAGATGAGCTGGGTGTTCAGGAGGTGGATTCAGAAACACAGAGCCAAGAAGAAGTATAACAGACAAGCCTAAGGCACTAAATAATCAGAAAGGCTATGATCTAGAATGAGCATAGGCTGCTGAGAGATGCTAGAAACAATCCAGATAACCTCCTTGAGCAATGCTTAAAGCAAAAAAGAATGATGAATAGGTAGTTCTGATGATTAGAGAAGATAAGAAAATGTTAACAGGTGATGATGAGAAGATAGAACTAATCAGTTTGCATTTTGCCTCAAGTTTTCTCCTAGAAGGCATCTTGCATTCAACCAAGGAAAAGTAGAAGTAATGATAGAAGGAGGAGTGCAGCCCAGGATAGCTAAGAAGATGGTTAGCAATAACCTGCTTGAAATTAGCTGAGGCCTCAAAAGCCAGATGAACTGCAGTTTAGGTACTGAAAAAGCTTACAGAAGATATATCAGAGCCAGAGGCTGTAATCTTTGAGAAAGTCTGAATAATAGATGAAGTACTGCAAACCTGGAGATAGACAATGTCTCCATCTTCCAACAGGGAGAAAGAACGTATATCCAGATCTACAACCCACTCAGTCTGAAATCCCTTCTGAACTAAATTCTAGAAGAGATTGCTAAATTACCTGTCTTCATGTGTCTAGAAAACAAGACACATTGATCACCTAGAATCAGGATTGATATATTGAAGAAAAGTGAGATCATCTGTGGATCTTATTTAAAAAAAAAATAGAATTACTAATGTTTTAATGGCATTGCCATAGACATAGCGTTTCTTGATTTCAGCAAATTATTTAACAAATATTCCCCTGAATGAAGGAATCAAGATGATTGCTGCAGGGATCAATCCTAGGTTTTGTGCTGTTCAACATTTTTTATAAAGGATCACATAAGCCAGCAGTATGATGTGGATGTTTTAAAAGTTTGTGCAGTCTTCCAATGCATTACCAAAAGCAGAGTGTTGGGGCATCGGAATTTATAAGTTTGCTCCATTGTCTGCTGGTTGAACCACATTTATAGTATTAAAAAGGAGGAATGAAGGGAGGGGGGGAAAAAAAAGAAATGTGGCAGCATATTTAAGGCTAAATTGTTTTTATTTTCTCATGTGCTTTCATTGATATAAACCCACTTCTTCAGATACAGTTCTGAGTGGTATTCAGATGTATTGCTGAGTGTGCACTGTCTTGTGAACAGTTCTTGGTGTCATGTTTTCAGGACAGTAACAAACTGGACTGCATCCAGAGAAGGATGAACAGGATAGTAAAGGGTCTAGAAACCAAGGCCATTTCCACACGAGGTTGATACATCATAGTAGCATCGAATTCTTACCCTCCCATCTGCACACATTGAACCATTTTAGTTTCGTAGTTTTCCTTGTGGTTCTACATGTTTTCAGCTCCTAGAATGATTCACTGCGGTTTACTGCAATGCAAAACTGCTGTATATGAAAACCGGAAGAACTCCGATGTAAATCTCCCAAACTGATTCTGCTTCAGTTTTCGCCTGCATGCAGAAGCGTAGCATCGATTCACACCACAGAAGTGGCCGGCTATGGGCATTCCCAAGCTGTCCCTTCCATCATTTCTGTCCCTATCTCTGCCCATCAAAGGACAGGCTGCAGTCATTGTTGTCTTCCTGCGTTAAACAGACAGTGAGAAGAGAGTGGATCTGGTAATGGACTGTTGTTTTTTCCACGTATCAACAAACATACATAACTATGCACAAACGTAGCAAGGCAGAAATCTATTAAAAATGTGTTTTTTAAAAAGGCAGACCAATCAGCGATGGCAGGGCAGGGTAAGGGAGGGGAATGAGAGTGGCCAGAGACTTGCTGTTGTGGATGCAGCAACCACAGTTCTCCACAGTAGTACAATGTAAATGGGGTGGGGGGTGCAGACAGCATGGTTTCTGAATTTCTGAATTCAGTTTCTGAATCAGAGTATAAAAACACCACTCTTGACAGGCAGTGAATCACTCCTCCCCTCTTGTGAGGAAATGGCCCAAGTCTTGAAAGCAGCAGTTCAAAGAGTTAGTTATATTTTGCATGGAGAGGAGAAGATTAAGTGGGGAGATGATAGCAGCCTTCAAATATCTGAAGGGCTTTCATGAAAAAGATAGAGAAGAGTTGGCTTCTGTTGGTGTAGAAGACAGGACTAAAACCAATGGGAACAAATAGAAAATTTGGACTAAATATTATGAGAAACCTCTTTAACACTAAGAGCTATTCAACAATGGAAGAGGATGACCCTAGTAAAGCAGGCTGTTCTCCACTGAAGATACAGAAGCAAGGGTTGGACACCCACCTGTGAGGAATACTACAGCTGCATATTGCCTTGTAGCTCCTTTGCTGAGCATGGGGCTTGACAGGATAATCTCTGGGATCCTTTGCATCTCTATGATTCTATAATTCTCCAGCACCACTGTAGCGACAGGGTGAAACCAAAGGTCAGCTCACCTTCTGCCTAGTGAAAATGGCACACACAGAGACATGGCATGACCCCAACCCATTCCCTGAACAAAACCCACCTGGACTGGCAGTAGAATCTTGTTTCAACATTGATAACTGGACCACGTTGACAACCACACCTGATGCAACAGGCTCCTTTAGGCATCCCCAGAAAGGTTGTGTGGCAATATATAACTCTTTCCTCTAGGAGGGGGCAGTAGGGGAATCCCAGAGGCCAGGAAGCTGTCAATGCTACCACCCATCCTTTTCCACGTTGAGTCAACTGCCTCGCTGTCTAAGGGCAGGACCACCTCTGGTGCAACTCTAGCTGAAATGAACAAAGCAAACAAGACTGTAGCAGTGATCTGGGGTTATCTCACTCTTGAAAAGGCTTCTATATGCTCAACAAGCCTTTTGTAGAAAATTCATTGGATTCAGGGTCTCTGTGTTTGACACAAACAGAGCTGAAAGCATTAATCAACTAACAGGGATGACTCATTAATTAATGAATCATGCAGTAAAGATGTGGATGATTAGTCACATTTCAATAGGCATTCCCTGGAGGAGGGAACCATTGATGGCAATGGTGCAAACACAAATTTCTTGCTTCAGGCAATAAGTGTATTTGTCTGTGTTTCTGGCAAAATATCTTTTTATGAAATATCTTTGAATAATCACCTGAATGGAAAAGGTGATTGCTCTTTTTAATTACACAGGCAAACAATGATTGGAGTGAAAAGAATCCAATTAACGTTAGGCTAACAAGCCAATCCTGCTAATGCTAGGCATGCAGTGCCTTTCAATGGGATTTTATTCTCCAGAAAGTGTCCATCACTGGATTTAGTCCAAGAGCCAAAGTCAAAAGCCCAACTGTCTGTTGGTAGCTGTAGATATGAGCAGAGTGTGCTCATAATACATATTCATGAAAGATAAGGAAATCCTATTAAATGATTGGGTTTTCAAGCATTATCTGTTTTATTCATGAGAATATTGGATTCAACAGAATCTATACATTCCATGGGATCCTGAAGACTATAATTTCCAGAGGATTTTTTTTTTTTCTATAACAAATTTTAAAGAAAGTCTGAATGCATGCTGAGAAAGATAGAGGAGGAAGATTGACTGAGTGTGCCTAGGGATGAAGTATATCCATTCACTATAATTCTCCACTCCATAATCTGAAATCCTGCCTTGACTCTGTGTCAAACATCTCATTATTCTCACTATCCTAAGCCTTGAAAAGAAAAGTATATTTCAATCGTCTTTGTATATTAAATAATGTTTACTATTTTTACATATGAGTGGTTTGTTCAGATTTCAGGAAAAAAAGCTTTTCTGGTCACAGAATTTGTTAAATTTAGGACAGAAATAAATTTCAGTTAATAAGGCCAATATTAATATTAGCAATTTTATCCAGCTGAACAAATACATTTCAGCATGTACACATACAACATTTTGTTATGTTCTGATTAATTCTCTGACTGGTTAGAGGTACACACATGTGTACGTGGGAGCTTTATCTTTCTTTATCATTTGTTACAGGGTGTCTTTGGTGATTCCACCATGCCAGAAGTCTCGGTATGCCACCTACTTTGATGTGGCAGTATTACGATGCCTGCTGCAGCCACATTGGTCTGAGGAAGGCACTCAGTGGTCCCTAATGTATTACCTCCAGAGGCTCCGCCATATGTTGGAGGAAAAGCCCGAGAAGCCACCTGAGCCAGAAGTCCCACTGCTGCCAAGGCCACGCAGCAGTTCCATGGTGGCTGCTGCTCCATCTTTGGTGAACACTCACAAAACACAGGTGAAGACCATATCTTGTACCACAGACCATTGAGAATTGTGCAGCAGATGTGCACCCACAATTTTGGATCGTAAGACCTTGTTGACAGCCTGACTGCAACCACTAGTTCTAATGTTATGCACAAGACATCAGCTGGTATTTGGAATGGGTGGGAGTGGAGCTGTAGACCAAGGAATAACTGCACATTTTATTTCATTTGCTGTTGCCCTTTGCTTCTTCTGGGAATTACCCAAACAGTTTCAGAGAACTCTAAGGAATATTACAAATGATAAGATGCAGATAATCATATTTAGATAAAAGATCACAGCCTGGAACATTAGTCCTTAGAAGAAACACATTATTTTGTTGGCATAGTGAGGACATAACAATGCTACATTTTAGAAATAACACGGGGGTGAGTAGGCATGCTGTCACTATTTTTGTGTAATGAGCAATGTTTGCAAATTACTTTTTCATTACTTCTTCAGGGCATTATTAGATGCATTTTGAGTGAAATGTTCCATGCCTTATGCTATTTTCCTATCAATCTTTTTTTTTTAATGTAATGGAAAAGTAAGGAGAAATATACAAATCACTAAATGGTGGGGAGGTAATGAGTATGATAATGAATAGCCTTTTGGAAACTTTGTGATAAGTTACAAATCAAATTTCTTTTTCAAAGTTGTCTTCTGAGCTCTGATTACTGATGATGATTATAGAGTGGAGGACATGTTGCATTGTATACTGATCACTCTCTTCCTCTCTTTCTCGTATTTTGTGATCAAAATCTGTCACATGCATTATTGCAGTGACCCTTACAAGAACCCTAACCGTCTCTTGGTCCCCTATCTGCAATATTGGGGGGAAACCCCACAATACTGGCCTGTTTTTATCATAGAATTGCAGATGCCAGACAAGAGACTGGGTTGCCAATCAATGAGTTCATGACAGTTCTTTCTAGTTTCTCAGCTGCTCTGCTCTCAAAGCTGTACATCTAAGCCAGGGCAGTGCTGTGTTGAGCAGCCAAAGAAATGCATACAAAATATTGAAGCACAGATGGAATTGTAACCAACTGCCTTTGTGGATCATCGAGGAGATCACTTTGCCCCTCAAAACAAAGACAGGGGCCATTTCCGCACTAGACTGTTATAGCACTATTATTTCACTTTCAACATCCTATGGAATCCTGGGGTTTGCCATTTCGGGAGGAGCCAGTTGGCCCCTTCCGAAACTGCAAACCCCAGGATTCCATAGGATGTTGAAAGTGGAATAATAACGCTATAACAGTCTAGTGCGGAAATGGCCAGAGACAGAGAACAGCTTGAGTGGCTAGAGAAATATGTCCTTATGGCCTTTTCTTACCCTATTGCTTGCCACATTTCATGGGCTGTGCTAAAGTTATAGAGAAAAAACAGACAAAGTCTTGGAGCAGGACCTTTACTTTCCAGTTAAAAATGGACCAGAAACCACCGCCATTACAGCAATCTTTTATAATCAAGATAATTGCTAAGAGTAATGTAATGAAACATGTAATCTTCTTTGGACCTTGAGGCAATAATAATGGCAAAGAGTGTTGATTTGCATGTCCAAATAAGTAACACAACAAGTTCCTTTGTAAAGAAACATCTACATTAAGAAAGGAGGAAGAATTTTTAGCACTATCTTTTCATCAGTATTACTTAAGCTTGATAGAATTAGCATAGTTTGGTGTTTTGAGCGCTGGACTAGGGCCATTTCCACACTGCAGTGTTATAATGCTATTATTCCACTTTCAGCAGTCTGTGGAATCCTGGGGTTTGCAGTTTAGGGAAGGGCCTTTAGAATTCTCAGCCAGAGATCTCTTTGGCCTCAGTAAACTACAAACCCCAGAATTCCACAGGATGTTAAAAATGGAATAATAGCCTCGGACTCTAGGGAAGAAATAGCCTAGGACTCTAGGGCCATTTCTGGACTACACTCTTATAGCGCAATTATTCCACTTTCAACATTCTATGGAATCCAGGGGTTTGCAGTTTAGGGAGGGGCTGGGCACCCCTCCCTAAACTGCAAACCCCAGGATTCCATAGGATGTTGAAAGTGGAATAATTGTAGTCCAGAAATGACCTAGGAGACCATGATTTTAATCCCTTCTCAGCCAAGGAAACCCACTGGGTGACTTTGGGCAAGTCGTGGTGTCCTTAGCCTGAGAGGAAAACAATGACAAACCTCCCCTGAATAAATCTGATTTTTTTTAAAAAAAAAAATCTAGAATAAGCTTGCCATTCATTAGAGTTGAAATGAAGACACTTAATAACAGTTAAACTTAGGTTTAATCACTTCAATGTAAACTGGGATTCAGCCTTGAAAATGGCAATTAACTGCTGTTTGTGGGAATCTGTAGCAAGATTAGCAAATCTGCCTGTTCTAAGAATATTTGTTGCTCACACTATACTTTGCTTATGTATAACTTTTGTACTAATATAGACTTCACATATTCCAGTAATTATCTTTTAATTTCTCCTGGAGTTACTGAAGAAGTAAATTCCCCCTCAATAGCCAAAACAGCAGCACTCCCACAGAAGAGGAAGGTTATCACCAGAGTCAGGATAATCTTGAGGGTAATCTTCAGGTTTGCACCAGTGCAAAGAGTTTTAAGGAGAAAAACCTTGAGGCAGGAACCCTCAAGGTCGTAGTCGTTAGAAATGACTATGTTCAGTTCCTCCAGAATGCTGACTGTCTGCTAGGAGAAAAATAAATAAATAGGGAAAGTAAAATGGACTGGAATCTTTAACAGAAATTTTGTTGCAGATCCCATGTGCATATGAATAAAACATTATACATCCACCAAAAGTTTCCAGTGCTTTCTGCAAAGAAAACCAAACCACATGTACTATGCCTGGAACCCTCAGAGGGAAATGAGGAGCGCAGGGATGAAATATCAGATCTTGTAACTGCTCATCCAGCCATGCTGTACACAGTTGTATGTTTGTTGTCTTTCTCTTGGAGTGCAGGATCTCACGATGAAATGCAATGAGGAGGAAAAATCTTTAAGCACAGAAGCTTTTGCCAAAGTGTCATTAACCAATCTGCGGAGACCTGCAGTTCCAGACCTCTCCTCAGATTTGGGAATGAATATTTTTAAGAAGGTGAGTAAAGCTATAGATTACATTTGTGGTCTCTTAACATGTAAAGTTACAGACTGCTCAGACTAAATGAAAGTGGCTGACCTCATTGAACTAATGTCCACTAACTGCAGTCCTGTCCTTAATTCCACATAATGTTTTTTCTTGGGCAGCAGGACCAGTTGGAGGCCTATGGCCTTAGATTGTCTATTCGCAGGAAAACTTTAGTAGGCTTTTACACTGGAGAGAGGAAACCATGTGTGGGGCCAAACTAGACTTTACACAACAGGCATGTGTAAATCTTCCAACTGTATTTGTTTATGTAGCCTGTGTATGCATGTTTAGTAAGAAGTAGCTGCAGAAGGCTGGTTTTGATGATGATAGTAGTAGTAGTAGCAATTATTATTATTATTATTATTATTATTATTATTATTATTATTATTATTATTATTATTTGTTACCTACCTCTTTCCAAGGCTTGAGGGGGGGTATAGCATAGGTACAACTAAAAACAAATCATGATTCAAATACACTAAATAGCAGACTTTGTTTTTCTTTAGTAAAACCCCCCTTTTCAAGCTTTTGTACCTACAGCTGAGGGGAAACAGTCAGGGGAGGGAAATATTTAATTTGAAAAAATGGCCTTCAGGAAAATGTCCTTTAAGGAAAAAGCAACCTGCCTCTTGATTTTGCTTTTCATGAAATGCATAAAGAAAAGCAACCTCAAGAACCCTGGGCAAGTTAGTAGAAGCCACCTGCTGCCACTGCTAGGCAATATTGGTCACATTTGGCTCAGTCTACTTAACTGCTACAGACTACGGGATTTTGTGTACTTGTTACAAGATAAATAAAATGTTGAGAGTCCCATCCTCCCCTGAACTATCAACTTGACTGAAAAGTCACAGTTATTGGTGACTGGTTCATTTCTAGGGGCCTTTCTGCACTGCAGTGTTATAGTGCTATTATTCCACTTTCAGCATCCTGTGGAATTCTGAAGTTTGTAGTTTACTGGGACCAAAGAGCTCTCTGGCTGACAATTCCAAAGCATCCTCCCTAAAGTGCAAACCCCAGGATTCCATAGGATGTTGAAAGTGGAATAATGGTACTATAACAGTGTAGGATGGAAAGGCCTTAGGATGGAATCAAAGCCCTAGGGAAGAGTCCATATCTCTGAGCCCTTTCTGTTCTTATTTCATTGCATACCTTTTCTTCTTGCTAACCAGCTTCCTTGTGAGTTCTAGTGTTTAGATCCCCCTCTCTCTATTCTTCCTGCAGTTCAAGAGCCGCAAAGAAGATCGTGAGCGCAAGGGCTCTATTCCTTTCCACCACACGGGGAAGAAACGGCAGCGGCGGATGGGGGTGCCCTTCTTGCTCCACGAAGACCATTTGGATGTGTCACCCACTCGGAGCACGTTTTCATTTGGCAGCTTTTCTGGGATTGGAGAAGAAAGGCGTGGCATGGAGAGAGGAGGGTGGCAGACCACTATCTTAGGTGAATAAGAACACATTCCTTAGAGCAGACAACTTCCTCATCCCTGGAGCTAGCGTTTTCTAAACTCAGAGAGGCTAGAATTGCTTTGCAGTTCAGAATAATCTGATCTAATCATGCTTGTGCTGTTATTATGCGGTTATTTATGCCTGTTTCCAGTTTACCCTTACATTTCAGTAGTCTGACTGATCATAATTACTATAGCAGGATCCTTTTTTCCAACCCACACAAGAAACTTCTGAAAGCAGAATTTAAGAGGGTGATTTCCTCTCCTTTCTGATGTTGTTGTGCCTCTCAGTTACTCTGTCTTATGATGAACCTATCCTAGGGTTTGCTTGGCCAGATTTATTCTGAGGAAGATTGCCATTGCCTTTCTTTTTAAGGCATTCATCTCCCAGCAAAAGGCTGGGTGGGTGGGAGATAAATTCATGAGGTAGGATAGTTCCCACATGGTTTACACTATTCTGTCCTGGCTAATTCTTCACTACCACCTGAAAATGCTGAATATTTTAGCATTGCAGGACACAGTGCTGCAGAATTCTATGGAACTGTCTCCTACTTTAGGCCTTCTCTTGCTATTAATGGATGTCAACAAGTCTCCGTTGCATGAGGATCTGATTAACTTTGGTTGCCTAGCAGCCAAGATTGATTACTGCAAAAACCCACAGTGTTATGTCCATTGCACAACGGAGAGATAAACTTTGGTCCATAACATTTATGGAAGAGCTTACTTCATGTGTAAACTTGTAGATACAATGGTAACTTTTACACAACAAGGCACGCATTTATTTTATATGTCTGCAGAAACTCAGATGGGTTTTGCATTCCAGCTTCCCACATTGATCTTTGATAAGATACGTAAAAAGGTTTGGAACTGAACATAAGGTGCTATCAATTGTGTTTTCGCAATTGGAAGAACTTGTAAATGTGGCATTACATGTTATCTGGCACAGTTTGGTTGATATTTTGATAATTACTTTAAAAAAATGACTGTTGAACTAGTTACCAGTGACTTAGCTGTATCTAGGGCCAGAAAGGATTTATTAGTTATAATTGCATCCCATGTTTTTCAACCTAAGCAAGATGCCCCCTCCATCGGTTATATGAACAATGCAACATAGAACAGTTGCTGGAAATGGTGGGGGATATTTTTTCAAAATAGTATTCCTTCAGTCTCTGGGACACCAGCTATGATGGCAGTCAATCTGCCATCTTCTGGTGTTCAAGAAGATATATTTAAGTCAGTGAGGAAAATACCCTAAAGGCACCAGATCCCTTGTGATCTTGGAAGCTAAGCAGGGTCACTCCTGGCCAGTACTTAGATGGGAGACCACCAATGAATACCAGGTGCTGTAGGCTATATTTCAGAGGAAGGAACTGGCAAAACCACCTCTAAGTTTTATTTACCAAAGCAAACCCTATGAAATTCATGGAGTCACCTTAAGTTGACTGGTGACTTAAAGGCACATACACACACACATTGCGGGGCTGCACAGAGAAACAGACTGTTGCCCCCTGCTGTGAATCCCAGCTCTTACTTGTTCATTGCCTTACTATACAGTTTGCAAAAGAATTTTCTGTTTTGATGCTGTGCTACCAACAGAATTATGTACTTCTGTCCTTTGCTCTAGGGAGGTTTACCAGGCGAGGTAGCTCTGATGCAGCTACAGAGATGGAGAGCCTGAGTGCGAGGCATTCCCACTCCCATCATACCTTGGTTACTGATCTACCAGACCATTCCAACAGCCATGGTAAGATTTTATTCAAAAAATCTAGGCACAGTGCTTTTCTCCTCTCCCAGGATGGAAAATTTGGCCTCTTATTTATTCAACAAGTCTTATACCTTTCTAAAAAAACACAATAATAGATTTGATAGTGTGAGAACGTGCAGTCTTTTCAATTACACAGAAACCTCAGATCAGTTATCCAGTTGTAGGTATGTTTTCTTAACTTGCATATCACAACAGAGCAGAAAAATAGGTTCCTCTTAACAAAGGGGAGATTATGAATTAGAATTAGAGATTATGGCTGGAATTCTCATGGGAACTCATGTCTTTGTAAGTGGACCTACATCTGTGGGAATTAAAATCCGGCAGTTCCATAGTGTCTGTATCCAGTAAGGGGCTGTTGTTAGGTTACTACACAGGGGAACAGGCAAAGTGACTGATGAACACTGGGACTGATGCACACCAGGAGGTAGACACAGAGTGCTGATGTGCATTGTAGAGGCTGCTGTCCTGTTAAGCATCTTCACTATTCAGTAACAGTTTCTTAGTGCCCCTGCTCCATAGCTAAGTATAGCTACATAGACCATGATAGAGGATTCCAGCTGATACTTTGTAGAAAATGCAATTTCTTAGAACTGGATTGTATTCCTAAGAACTCTGCTAGATCCTAGAAGTTTCCAAAGACAGCATCAATAGATTTTCATCCTCCCGCTAACTGATTCCTAAGATACTTCTCTGTGAACAGATGCTTTATTCTTTAGGACCAATAATGATATCACTAGCCCAGGATGATCCTAAGTACAATCCCAACATTTAGGCCCTTCCTGCACAAGGAAGTTAAAACGGGCCAAGGCGTCCTGGCATGGAGGTCGTCCGCACCTTGGATCAGACTAGGTCTGGACTACTTACCTTAGTTCCGTACCTTAGTCTGATCCAAAATGCCCTGAAGTGATCCTCCAGCGTGCTAAGTGAAGACTGGAAAAATCCGGTCTTTCAATCTTCTGGAGCGCACCATTGCATTCCTGTTGACTAGTGCAGGTGTGCAGGCTTGCACCAATGCGAGCCTGTGATCAGTGGAGGGTGGGCTGTGGGCGTGGCCAACATCAGTGATTGGTCCAGTCCCACGAAGAAACAAGAAGCTGCCATTTTCAGCCGGAGCAGTGCAGATCTAAAGACCTTGCACTTCTCCGATTTGCCCTGAACTAGTGGAGAAGCCCTGCAGAAGAGCTTAAGGGAAAGTCCGCGTTATTTCAGACTCAGGAGACCCAATAAGTAACGGCATGGAGCAATTCACTTGCCTCGTGCGGAAAGGGACTTAATGTAACAAAATAAGTTCCTATTCGTGGCTAATGTGGTTTTCTCTACTTTTGCACAGTGCGTTCTCAGATCTCCACCATCACAGTGGCAACCTTCAACACCACTCTGGCCTCTTTCAACGTGGGCTATGCAGACTTCTTCAGTGAGCACATGCGCAAACTTTGCAATCAGGTGCCCATACCAGAAATGCCCCATGAGCCCTTGGCATGTGCCAACCTCCCTCGGAGTCTGACAGATTCCTGCATCAACTACAGCTGCCTGGAGGACACAGACCACATAGATGGCACCAGCAATTTTGTCCACAAGAATGGCATGCTAGACCTTTCGGTAAATAGCAGTAAGAAGAGGCATCCGCTTCTCTACTTGCAGCTAGCTATACGAGAGAGATAACTGCTCTGGTTATTTCACAGTTTTTTCCCTTAAGCACTATGTAAAGATAACCCCAGTGTATGAATGGGCACATTAAAATTCTCAGTGCAAACAACTCCATATAGAATTGCCCTGAGATATTTTCTTTTTTACAAAAGTCTGGCTACAAATGAAAATTTAAAGGAAAAAGAGACCATTCCTGTCCCTAGCTGGAAGTTGCAAGTTTTATTTTGTAGTCTGCTTTTATTTTCAAAAAATGAGTTTCTGTTGTCCACCCTGTGCCTTTACAATGGGCCAAGTTAAAAAACAAAAACAAAAAAGCAACCAATGAGTCCTTTTGTGCCTGTAAGGAACAAAATTCACATCACAATTAATTGCTTTCAAACACCTGAAATAATTGCTATTGGGAAAATTTTCTTTGATGTTTTTACTTTGTGTATGAAGATTTTCCTTCATTACCTTGGGCAGAGATGCCAAAATAAGCTGCTGGTTCTCAGTGGGAGGCTTGCTATGACAAAGGACAAAAATCCAGAGCTAAAAGAAAATAATGTTGGGTGAGAGAGAATTTTTATCTGTCCTTGAAGAGGGACAAAATTTGTATCTGTTTTATGCCCACATTGCCACCAGACATAAAATACTTATTGTACAGCAAAGGTGGGAAAATTATAGCTTATGGGCTGCTTGCAGCCTCCTAGGGCTGTCTTTATGGTCTGTAGGGGTCTTTTTTTTTTTCCCCAATTTTTTAAAACTTCTTTTCTTGCTCCAGTATGCCCGTGGATATACTCTAGGGAATGTTGCAGGCCCTTGAGCCAATTTAGGCCTGGGAGAGATCATTTTTGAAATTCAAAATATGGTGAAAATGCCCCCGTACGCTCTAGAGATATTTGGGGGCAAGATAGTAGTAGTAGTAATGATGATGATGATGATGCAATTACTGTTATTGTTATTAATAGAGCAGGTGCAGACTTCCAAGCTCTCCATGGGGGCTAATACAGCCCTGTATGCTTCCACACTTGCTCACCCCTGTTGTAGAGGCTTCTTGGTTCTCTCCTATTTTCACAGTGCAGAACCTATATGAGAGGTAATCCAAAATCTCAAGAGTAGCTAAGACAGGGACTCATGAATGATTGTCAGACCATGAGGCTGCCTGAGTTTCTGACCATACATCACTCTTTCAATAACTGCTGCAGTTATGTTATCATCTCATTTTTTTATATATAAGTTAAGTTCTGGTTGGGATGAAAGGAGTTTCTTTCAGAATACAGAGGTGGGCGAGCCTTGACTCAAGAGTCAAGGTAGTAATATGCTCAGGAAGGCTTATATAAATTGTGCACACCTGCAATTCATTTCACAGCCTATCATGCACACCCTAAGTCACCTTGATGTAAAGTTCCTCCAGTGCATTACCACATGCAATGAACTACAAAAGTGTAAAGCAAAAGTTCCACGATTGCAATATAGTCAAGATTTTGCAGGCTGTAAATCAGCAAGAAAGCCATCAACAATATCTTCCCTTTCATCCCCTTCCCTAGGTGGTTCTCAAGGCTGTTTACTTGGTCCTGAACCATGACATCAGCTCCCGAATATGTGATGTGGCCCTCAATATTGTGGAATGCCTGCTTCAGCTTGGGGTAGTGCCTTGCGTGGAGAAGACAAGAAGGAAAAGCGAGAACAAAGAGAATGAGTCCACTGAGAAGAGACAAAGTGAGACCTCCTTTCAACTCAAGGGTGCTTTGAGTAGTTCAGCATCTGCATTTGGCGCTCCCCCAGTCAGTGGAACTGGAGACAACAGTGGTGAAGGAGGAGGAGGAGGCGGTGGTGGCGGCAGTGGTGGTGGTGGTGGTAGTGGTGGTGCAGGAGGAGATGGAGGCGGTGGAGATGGTGGTGGAGGAGAAGGTGGAGGAAGACCTTATGAAAAGAATGACAAAAAGGAAGACAAGGTATGCTAAGCTTTCTATGTATAGCCTATTCATTGTTGAAGTATGCTCTTATACATATGTCTCATGAATGATCTCTGTATTCTGAACAGCATTTGTATGGCTAAATCCTCTCTGATGTCATTTGTCCATCCTCATGCATGTATTTAGGTGCAGTGTTTAGAATTCTGATCCAGGAGTTCTTCTGTGATACCCTACCGTGCCTTTACAATGCCAAAATCCAATATAGTCTGAGTTCATGTTCTCTATTCAGCAGTCAGATGGGTGAGAATTCTGAATGAGATTAAAAAACTGCTATCTTTTTGTACTTTTGAAAATAATTAAGATTTGCTCAGTGCAGCACTAATTTAGGAAGCCCAGTAGCATTCCCTGGTGCAGCCACTAGGCCTTAGGGTAAAGAATATCCAGGAGGCCTTGATTTTTCTGATTTGCTGTGGTTGTTCCCCGAACTAGGATGAGTTTGCTGGATAAAGGAGAGTTTGGGTAATAAAACTTCTTGCCCACAACTCCATTATCAAGCAAGTGTAGGAATAGGTGTACCTTATGCTTCCTTTCCACAGGTAGCTGCTGTATTTTATTTTATTATTTTACTGTTTGATCACCTAGCACAGTTAGTGTCTACTCTGGCAGTGAATCTGCAGAGTCTCAGGCAGAGGTCTCATCTGTCCCCAGCTACCGTCCCATCAACATGCTTTAAAATGGAGATGACATTGGGAATTCAGGGTCTTTCCTCACTACACCGTTATGGTGCTGTCATTCCACTTTCAACATGCTATGGAATCCTGGGGTTTGCAGTTTAGGGAGGGGACTTGAGAATTCTCAACCAGAGAGCTCTTTAGCCTCAGTAAACTACAAACCCCAGAAATCCCACAGGAGATTGAGAGTGGAATAAGAGTACTATGACAATGTAGGGCGGAAATGGCCTGAATCTTGGATATTTCAGTTGTAAGGCATACAGTTTGCCATGAACTGAGTTTCCTCCTCAATTACTTCCAGGACCCATGTATCCCCACCAGGGCTGATGCCTGTCCTGCTTCCATTTTTGCCCTTGTTTGACATTGAGACCCTTCCTTCCTTGTTTTCTTCCTTTAGTATCCTGCCTTTTTCCCAACATAGGATCCAAGGGAGCTTACAATATGAGTTAAAATATTGTTGTTTTAAGTGTTCAAGTCATTTCCAATTTCTTTGGAGGTTTTTAAACAGAGGTTGGATGGCCATTTACTGGGGGTGCTTTGAGTGTGTGTTCCTGCATGGCAGGGGGTTAGACTCGATGGCCGTTGTGGTCTCTTCAAACTCTATGATTCTGTGAGTCTATGGCAAACCTAAAGTGAACCTATCACAGGGTTTTCTGGGGCTCAGAGTGTGTGACTTGCCCAAGGTCTCTCTGTGGGCTTCTGTGGCTGTGTGGGGAATTGAACTCTGTTCTCCAGGGTCCTAGTCTAATGTTCAAACCATGACACACCACTAGCTCTCAAGTTAAAACGTAAAACAGTTAAAACAAGGAATCATAAAATTAAAAAATCAAATAAACAGCATTAGAAAATATTGATTTAAAAACACCTCTTGAATTAATTGGACTGGATTATTCATGGTCATAGTTTGAACACTTTGAAGCTTTACGTGAATCAACCATGACATTTCAACAGATATTGTACAGAGAGCAAAGTGGTTACAAAAGTTGTATCAAGGCTGCAAAAAAAAAAAAAAAAAAATTACAAAACATTTGAGAGAATTGCTACCCTGCTGCTCTTTCTATATTTCTTTGTTTGGCTACAGACAAACTCCAAACTCTCAGAGCCATATAGTTCTTTTTGTCCATGTTGAGCTCTGCCTGCAAAGATTCCATTAAGTTTCATAAGATTATTTGAAGAAAGATATACCCATGTAAAATGTATTCACTGTCAAATTGAGTAGATATGTACCATTGATGAGTTTTGCAGTTACCATATTAATTCTTATGACTACTATTATTGTTCTAATATAGATGCTGCTTTTCTACAGGGATGTGTCCAAAGTGGCCTATAACTGCTAACACAGAAATGATTTTTTTTAAAAAAAGACTCCAACTTTGAAAAAAATATACATCTCCCCCCTTCCCCTTCAAAACTTTGTGTATTCTCTGCTGAATGCATAGGTTGGATATCCAAAAACGGAGAGGGGGCTGTGCACAAAGAAATGCTGTAAGTCTGCTTGTTGCAGTTTTATGGGTAACGACCCCTAATGCTCTTTTCCTCTTTCCTAAAATTTGGGACTTGAAGGAAGAAAGCACTCCAGTAAGCACTCACAGGCTGGCTCTGACAATGCTGATAAAAATCGTGAAGTCTTTGGGCTGTGCCTATGGCTGTGGAGAAGGTCACCGAGGTCTATCTGGAGATCGCCTGAGACATCAGGTATGGCAATCCACAAGGGTAAATGGATGTTGATGCTCAAATCTCTCTCTTTGTCAGTCCAGATTTTCTAGAGCCCCTCAATCTTGAAGGCTCACAAGGTCCATCTTGTCCAGGGGTTGAGCAACTGCAGAGAGAGGATAACCTGGAAGTGACATCATATCACTTCTGACTGCCATTTTTCCATTTTTCAACCCCCCCCTTTTTTTTGTATTTTTTCAGTGGTGAGGGGCTCTGGGAATGGAGGAACTTAACTGCCACATTTATAGCCAGTTTGGGACCCATTTGGTCAGGTTGGGAGCAAAAATTGCCTGGAAATTGCCACAAAAATTACAAAAGAATGGGGCATGGCAGTTTCTGGGACCATACTTCGGGTCCCAAAGGTCATGCGCAGTACACAGCCTGCACTTTGCTCTCCCCTGATTTGGTTCAAGTCCTTTTACTGAAGACAAGATCTTCCACACCCAACATCCCTATCAATATGGGGTCTGTGATGTCATCTGTTTTTGCAGCACACCACGGTGAAGGACAGAAGTGAACAAGATACATGGTGTTATATTGGAATGCCTCAGAAAAGGGTGCCAGATCAGTAGTTTGACTGTGAGCTCATCTGATGTTCTTAAAATCTCTCCACAGGCTCAGAACTGCCTTACAAAGTTGTACAAGCTGGATAAGATGCAGTTCCGGCAAACCATGAGAGACTATGTAAACAAGGATTCGCTCAACAACGTGGTTGATTTTTTACATGCCTTGCTAGGATTCTGCATGGAGCCAGTTACTGACAGTAAGTGTAGTCTATCCTTATAAGTGTTCCTGTTTTCCCTGAGAAGATGGGCATCACAGCCAAGCATGGGAGACACTGCTTTCTGAAGTATTATTAAGTCACATATAGTAATTCCTATGATGGCTGACAGTACAATTTTACCCTTTCATGCTTGCATTTTGCAGACAAGGCTGGTTTTGGAAATAATTTCACCACTATGGACAACAAGTCTACAGCTCAAAGTGTAGAAGGTATTATTGTCAGTGCAATGTTCAAATCTCTGATCACACGCTGTGCCTCTACTACACATGAACTCCATAGTCCTGAGAATCTGGTATGGATAACTTTTGCATTCATAACTTCGATTCTATCTTTGTCTTGTAATTTTGGCATGATTCATTTCAATTCATAATATGGTACTGGCATGGGTTATTTCTATTACTGTCAACATAACAAAGCATGACATTTATTAGATACTCATTTGTAAGGCAAGCGAACAAGTCATATGTTTGCTTGAAGAACATTATATGCCATATTGATACAGTTTTCAAGTGGGAGAAGCCATATATTCAAATTCTTAGTTGACCTGGGCTCTGCCATTTTCCTTAGGTGGAAAACTTTGCTGGCATATCGGAAATCTACTGTGCAGTTCAAAAGATCTTCAGAGTACAAAATTCTCTCATGCAGCATGTCTGAATTTCTATCCAATCACTGAATTGACCTGAAAGAGTCCTTTCTCTGTGGTGTGAGAGATGGAGCCTTTTGGAAATTCTCCTTCAGAGCAATCTGGGATAAATTCTTGACACACACTCGTTTCTTAATTAAATCCACTCTGTGTTTGTGAGAATCTCAGCCACAGCAATGGCAGTAGTGACATTTGAGATACAGTGAGTTTGGCCTCCTCAATCAAGCAGATGCTCTTGTTAACATATGGTCATATGTTATATGTGATCATATGTTAATAGCTGTGCATTGGATTAGGAAGGGTTAATTTGTATTGAGTAGGTTTTGCTAGATAGTTTTTCTTTAGCTTACAAGTTTAAGACTAGAAAAAAGCTGAGAATGGAGCAGAGGATTAAACTAGCTGCTTCTTCAGTTGTCAAAGTTGTTAGGATGGAAGATGGGTCATGCCTGCATGCTTTAGTTTCCTTTCTGTGCTTCTGCAATACATGGCCCTAAGGAATCCATTTATCCATTTTCCATTGGCCCCACAATGTCAAGGCACTCCAGCCAGGACAATGCTTGGTCAGCCATAGTGCAGTCTGGGTAGTTGCTTCGAGGACCCAGTTCTTCCACTGGCTGTGAAGGGACACTGGACCCCCTGAGCAAAAGAACTGTGGCATTTTTCTGCTGCACTAGTTACCATCAGTATTCCATACTAAATGAAGTTGTGACCATGCTGGAATTTCAAGCAGTTCCAGCTTAGAACAAGGGGTGATTCAGTTTACAAAGGCATGGTCACAGAAACAAATAGTTTTTAGTTCTCCCTTTTTTCTTTTTTCTTTTTTACATCATAAGCAGAAGTGTAATGATAAATTTGAGAATTCAGGTGGTCCAGAAGTTGGAAAAATTAGTTTGGGGGTATTATAATGACCGGAATCCTCTAGCCAGGCTAACCACTGTAATTCTTCCAAACTGCAGGTCATCATGGCACTTCCTAGTGCCACACCCTTGAAGAAAGTCTAAAAATATAGGCAGCTTGGTTGGTTTATATCAAGAAACCAGTTCTACCAGTCTTTAGGTCCACCAGAAGATTGACTTTTCTAAAGCTAATGAGTCTTAATTGTCCATTTGAAACCAAACTACCTCTCCTAAATAGTTTACATTTCAAGAGGAATAACTTACAACAGTATTGTTATGAGGAAAATCCACAAACACACCCAGCTTCATTGAAGACTGTAGCCAAGATAAAAGGGAACAGGGAAAGCTGAAGGAGTAACAGATTATGTTAAAATCACTGCTAATCAAAAAATCCTAGTGACTTAATTCTATTGTCCTGGTTACACTGAAACAATAATCATCATACAGTGGTTACTCAATTAGTCTTCCTTCCTTCCTTCCTTCCTTCCTTCCTTCCTTCCTTCCTTCCTTCCTTCCTTCCTTCCTTCCTTCCCAATATTCTGCATTCTGTAGGGACTATACTGTGACATCCGACAACTTGTTCAATTTATCAAGGAAGCTCATGGGAATGTCTTTAGAAGAGTAGCTCTTAGCGCCCTTTTGGACAGTGCTGAGAAGTTGGCACCAGGGAGAAAAACAGAGGAAATTACTGAGCATGAACCCAAACCATCGAGCAGCAAAAGGTTTGTATCTGAAATGGGAGGAGCCAAGAGATGTTTAAATGACACAGTAATGAGGAGCTTGGACCACATGAATACACCATACCAAACTCTCTATCTGCCTTTGAGAAGAAGATAAATAATATTAGCATTATTTGCTCTGTGTTAAAAAAAATGTTATTCATCTGAAAACCTATTCTGATATGTATGGTAGGTCCACCAGGCAGGAATATAGGAATCCTGGATACTACAAGGATTATAACAAAATCCCAAAGGAATGTTGCATTGTGGATATGTTGCTGAGGTTCAATAAACAGCACTGTAAAGTATGCTTGAAGCTCAATGAAATGCATGGGACAGAAGCACACTTAAGGAATGGTTGGGATTATTCATCTGAAAGGCTATTCTGATGTGTATGGTATGTCCACAGGGCAGGAATGTAGAGATCCTGGAGTCTTCTTTGTGCTCTGCCTGACTCATACATATCTGGCACTTGCACAGAGCTGCACAAAGAAGATTCTAGAGCTGAATAGCATTTGGCAGCCCACCTCCAACTGCATCACATATGATCAGGCATGCCAAAGGCACTTCCCTCAATTTTTTTTCCAGCTTCCATGAGATCAGAAGCACTAGAAATTATCTGTTCACAAAAACTGTTGGCGCAATTGTTGAGTAGTTTTCTTTTACTTCATTCTTTCATTCTTTGCCTCTTATCAGTCCTCATCTCCCTTTCTCTGGATCGCTAACATCAGTGTCCTTGTGTATGGTCTTTAAGATCCTTTTCAAGTGCTGCACCTCCTGTGGGAATAAAATTGATCCTCTGACAATCACATTCTCTGCCTTTTCTGCTTAGGAGAGAGGAGAAATGTATAGACTTGCTCTGCTTGCCAAAGCTTCACCAAACAAGGCTTTCGTAACTGGATATCCAGATTTCATATCTATTCAAGGGAGAGCACAGTGTTCAGTTGCATTGGACAGGCATATTCCACCCCTCCATACTGCCACAATGTCTAACTGCAAAACACTCTCTCTTTTTAAAGACTTGGAATGCTATTCTCATCGGATGATGGTTTTGGAATCAATTTCTCTTTGTTGGCTTTGGTGCTTTTGATAGTGATGATCTCCTTGGAAGCAAGAGATCTTTAAAACTCAAGACAATCTTCTCAAAAAATTCTTGTTGAAAATCTTCCAAAAGAGGATCACTTGGGTCAAACCACTCCTCTTGTCTAAAAATGTTGATCTTCATCCCTTCTGACACTGGGAAGATCTCTGTCTTCATAGATAAAGAAGGAAAGGCAGAAAAAGAAATCCTTCCACTGTCGCCAAAACAAAGTTTATCATGTTGATCCATCTCAAAAGAAGAGGAGGAAAGCTAAGAAGCTGGAATGTGTAGTTGGTCCCTATTTCAAGTTAAAACTGCATCTAGCAATCACCTCTCTGAAGCCATGCCTACAAAATGGCATTCAACAGATGGTATTAGATGTGGCAGACTGGAAATAAAAACGTGGTGTGCAGGAACCCTTTCCTTTTGGTCTCTGACACCATTCTTGGAGACTTGTGGCTGAGATGGAGCACATATTTTTACAAAGAGCTAAGTGCAAGGGATTGTGATGGACGAGTGTCAGAGACTGAACAGCAATCTATTTTGCTGGTGCTTCCACCATCTGAAAGACAAGCTGAAATAGAGACTTTACAGCCGGAGCCTGAGGGAGAAGGGGTCAGTGATCATTTTGAGGAATTGGATTCACCTTTGCCTCTTAGTCCACAGTCATGTAGGCGGCAAAAGAGGGCGGCTCAGAAGCAAGCCATTTTGCTGAGGCTCAGAAGGTTTATTAGGAACACCTGTTTTCCCTGCTATTTAAGTCTGTAGGTATGGCTTCCTTTTTGCTTGTGGCAAACTGCTATTCAAGCTCCCTTGGCTTTTACATTTCTGCTCCGTGTCTTTGTGAACCCTGACATTCTTGACTCCTTGGATTGGCTTTGACTTTGGCTTTCAGCTCAGCATTCTTCTGGATTGTTTGCTCCAGACTCTTCCTACTTCCTCCACCTCCTTAGCAAATACTGCCCCATTCCTTCCCTTGCTGGCAGATAAGCACGGGCTGGGAGTTAAACTCTGTCAGAGATCCAGCTTAGAATGAGAAATTATAGAAAAGCCATTGGTTCTGCATTGAACCCAAGCTGTCACTAGTATGTCCTAAATTTTTCCTTATATGGAATCCTATTTGAAGCAGGGGGGGCTCTGACCATCATGACTTGAATCCCATTGGTACAGGAACCATTCATCCTACTTGGCACTGCCTGAAGGTCACAGCAACAGATAGGAAGCAGCTTAGAAAGAGGAACCACCTAGCTGCTTCTCTCCCAGACTCAGAGGAAGGCAAAGGCAAACCCCCTCTGAAAAATACTTGCCAAGAAAAAACTGTGATAGGTTGCCTTAGGGTCTCCATGAATTGAAAATGAAGGGATTGGTCTTCAGTATGCTTCTCTCACTAGGATAAATGGGACTACTATCTACCATCCTGACACCACACCTACAAGAACCATTCTCTTTCTATAATACCATGAGAACTATCACCACCATCCCATGACTTGATAACACTGCAAGTCATTCAATCAACCCTGACAGTCATGATCCTGTACTAGGCACCAATTTCCAGTGTGTGACCTGTACTTCAGTGGTCTATCACCAAGCACAAGGGGCGTTCTAGCAACTTTTTTGAAGAGTTGGAATACTATCCTTAAAGGATGGTACCAGCATCAGCAGCCTCCTAGATATCAATTCCACCTTCAGTACACATTGCATGTCCTGACACTAAGTCAGCCTGCTTGAACTCAGGCCTTTTCCACACTTTGTTTTTGCAGTGGGTTAGTGTCCTCCAGCGAGGACATTTGCACTTGGGGGCAGACTGGGTCCGGATTACTTTCTGTAGTTTTGGACTTCAGCCCGCTCCTGAATGACCAGAAGTGGTCGCTTGCCGTGCTATTGAAAGACCGCTTAAAACTCTGTGGCTGCACTGCGGTGTAGATTTGCAGGCTCACACCAGCGTGACCCTGCAGATCTTCTGGGGGCGGGCTTTAGGCTGGCAAGCTTTACCAGTTGGTGGAGAGCCTCCACCAACCGGAAGCCGCCGTTTTCATCCCTGGAGCAGTGTGTAGTGCAGCCATGCACTGCTCCAGATCAGCCTGGATCCTCCGAGGAAGCACGCCAGTCTGCTAAGCAACAGAACAGGGCGTTTTCTTCGCCAAGTACGAAAAAGCCCTCAGATGTCTACAATTCTGTGGTTTGTTTCCTTTACTGCCAAATTATATTCATGCCTATGTAATCTGATATGCAGACCCTGTGAGCAGTTCCATCTATGATGGCAACAAAATATCGTAGATAGAGGTCAAGTCAGACCCTCCCAATAAAGTACTGCTAATGCTTCTTTGAGAGACACCTGCATCTTTTGGAGAGAGCTACAACACTGGCCCTTTTCGCACGGCATTTGCTATTTGAAAGGGGACCTGGAGCCCTTTTCGCCTGGACCTGGAGCCCTTTTCGCACGGCATTTGCCATTTGAAAGGGGACCTGGAGCATCGTGTGATTGTGAGGAGTGATGTGCATGGCGCACTCACAATTGCGCAGTGCTCCAGGGTCTGGCAGGTGCTGCTCGTGCACTTTTTCACTTTCGACTTTCAGCCAAAAATGGTGCGTGATTGCGCATTGCTCCAGGGCCCCACATGCACTTGCTGTGCTTGTGGAGCCTCTGGAGCTGTGGTGGTCGCGCTTCCTGCCCCAGTGCATCCTGGGAAAATCCCAGGCTGTGCTGCGGAAGGAAGAGGTGGGGCTCTTGCGCTACCTGCTTGGGACCAGGCAGCTCGGGCGGAGCTGAAGCAGTGGGGACGCGAGAGCCTCTTGCTGAGGCTGCTTGCGCGATCCTCGCACCCCAGTGCTGAAAAAAGGTAAGGTGCGGAAAGGGCCTCAGATTAATATTGCCTTACCTTTGATGTCATCACTTGATCTGCTAGTAGAGGACCCAACAGTTTGTTAGAAAAAAACAACAACAAATCCCTGTGCATACTTGAAGTCTCATTCAACTTAAGGGAACATAGTTTGAGCATATATCAATCTGTGATTTGCTTTGAGAATATATCAATTTGTGATTCTTATAAACTGGCTATGCAATGTCTTTTAAGCATTTCAGATCTTGTTCTCTATTAGGATAGATTTATGATGAGAAGAGTACTAGAATGTAAATGTTGGTCTCCTTCTCTGCCTCTTTCTCTTTGTTACAGAAATAATGAGTTAAGTATCCAAAAAAGGCAGCATCAGTTACCATTTCTCTGACTGACTGTTTTGTTTTTACAGATCTGAAGTGGGTAGTGTTGTTATTGACAAAGGGCAGCCTTCTTTGGCTCCTGATGAATGCCGTAGTTATATCTCAAGCCGACCAATGCAAACTCCTGAGCAGTAAGTAAACATTGTGGGAGTTCTAATGTCTATAAAAACTTCTCAAGAAATCTGGTAATCATTCTGGTTATTACTTGGCAAATATTGGCCTTGATAGATATAGCTCATGTATATATCCCATACTCCTCACGTACATGAGCACAAATTGTGCTGGATCTTTGTGAAGTTCTGTTTGAGACCTTGGGCCTTTTCACACGGCATTTGCCATGCGAAAGGGTGCCTGGAGCATCGCACGATTGTGAGGAGTGATCTACATGATGCACTCACAATCACATGATGCTCCAGGGTAGGGCAGGCGCTCCTGGTGCACTTTTTCATTTTCGGCTTTCAGCCGAAAATGATGCACAATTGTGCATTTGCTCCAGGGCCCTGTGCACACTAGCCATGCATGTGGAGCCTCCGGAGATGGGGTGGATGCGCTTCCTGCCCCAGCGCAGCCTGGGAAACTCCCAGGCTGCACTGTGGAAGGAAGAGGCTGGGCTCTTGTGCTGCCTGCTCAGGAACAGGCAGCTCATGCAGAACTGAAGCAGTGGGGACACAAGAGCCTCTTGCTGGAGGCTGCTTGCACGATCCCTGCACCCTAGTGCCGAAAAAAGGTAAGGTGCAGAAAGGGCCCTTGTCTCAGAATGCCTAGTTTAGTCACTCAGCTATAGAATTGTATCACATAGAGATTATCTGGGGGCGAGGAGGGATTGGCCCACTCCTCTAGCCCTTTTGCACCTGGCTTTGGGTGATGGACCTTGAGAATGCAGTTAAAAACAAAACGGGTCCCATAAGCCTGTGGTCTGCCTTCCATTGCCATATGCCGTGTGTTATTCTAAGTGGTCTTAGAAAAAAAATAACCACTTAATCTCTTCACTGACACCCCCTACAATATAATCAAAATATATTAGCCTACCCTTAAGTTAGTATATGGTTTTTAAAATCATTTTGGCCCTTGCTGCATGATGCCCCAATTGCTCATCATCCTGGCGGGATCTTGGCAGTGTCATTGCTGGGATGGGATTGGGACCTGAATGTTCCCCACCGCACCCGGTCAGCTGCCAGTGGATGTAGTGTTAGGGATCCTCCTTTTTCTTCCACAGCACAGCATGAATGGCGAGTCCCTTTCCCCACCTCTTCTTGCCCTGTACTGTGGAAGAAAGCGCTATCAAGCACTTCTGCCCTTACCATATGCCCACAGCCGATGGGATTGTGGCAGGAAAGGGGACCATAACTGGATCCCCCCCCCAGTATATGGCACATTTACGGTGCATAGGGAGATGACGGCATCTGGTCAGCAATGATGTCATGCGATATCATATGTCCTGCACCGGGAGCAACATGGTGCCATACCAGGATGGTGACGTTGTGTGGTAAGGGCCATAGTTAATGCTTCTGAATATTCAGAATGTTTAAAAAATGCTATGTATTTTTATCACTACTAAAACAGAATAATATTGTCCCTCACCAACTTATTTAAAATTGGCCCAAGCAAGCAAGGAAAAAAATGTGTGATTCTCTAATTGCTGAAGAGCAAGGCAAAGTTAGAAGAGTAAAGCACTGCCATAGTTTCTTCATTCCTTGGTATATTTGGGGAAGCAACCATGTAATCTTGTCCCATAGTGATGAACAAATGCAAGGAGCAGCCCTAGGCCGCAAAGATTTCTGGCGGAAGATGTTCAAGTCACAGAGCGCAGCAAGCGATACCAGCAGCCAGTCTGAGCCAGATACCTCAGAATGCACAACGGCACACTCTGGGACAACAACTGAGAGGCGTTCCCGTTCCCGTTCAAGGCGGATATCTCTGAGAAAAAAACTTAAACTTCCCTTAGGTAAAAGTATGTCGCTTTGTTATATTATCAAATAACTTTTCCCTGTCCATTTCTTCATGTATGTGTACACAGAAATAAATGTTCTGTTCAGATTTTGATAGAAGATATGTATATAGAGGGTAGAGAGAGAGAGAGAAAGAGAGAGATGATAGATGATTACTGTATTTGCTGGCGTATAAGACTCACTTTTTTCCCCAAAAAATTTTGTTTGAAAATGAGATATGTATACATATACACACACACAGAATAGTAGCTGGCTGGCTGGCTGGCTGGATAAGACAGAACATATTGGATATTTATCTGCTTGGATTTTGATAGATTTTGATATATATTTCTTCTTCCGTAATATGAGCAAATAAATACATTGTAGTCTTCCTCTCTGTTAATTACCATCCTTTTTTAATCCTGTTTTCCTGTCTGCACACACACACACACACACACACGGAGGAGAGAGAGAGGGGGAAATCTGAATTATGTGAACTCAAAATCCTACATGTCAGATTTTCTTCATGAGATATATTTCCTCAAAATACATTTGTTGCAAGTAGCTTCAGACACATAATCATGGAACTGTAATGCTGGAAAGTAGTGGAAGGACCATCTATTCAAATCTCCAGCCATGCAGGAATGTACAACTAGAGCCCACCAAGATTTTGTTTTAAAGACCTCCAAAGAAGGACACCCCACTGATGAACAGTTCTTATAATAAAGAAGTTCTTCCTAATGTTTAAGTGGAATCTATTTTCTTGTTATTTGAATCCATTGGTTCTCATTCTAGTCTCTGGAGCAGCAGAAAACAAGTTCATTCCATCTTCTATGTGACATCTTCCATAAGACATGACAAATCTTTTTACCTTTCTTTCTCTGTGCAGGGAATTGGCTGAAACGCTCATCCCTTTCTGGTCTGGCAGATGGTGTAGAAGACCTTCTGGATATCAGCTCTGTTGACCGACTTTCTTTTATCAGGCAGAGTTCCAAGGTAAATATACTACATTAAGACCATCAGGAACATGAGGTGTGAGGATATGCATGGATCTTAAATACATTCATGTCTCACTCCTCTAAAAAAAAATGGAAACATCCAGTTCAGGTGGGTTTCTTGACCAGAAGACAGTTTGGGGGTGAAGTAAGGAGTTTAGTCTTACCAGTAATGGCCTAAGTGGAGTAGGATGTGCTATGTCAAAGGAATAAGACTGCTGGAAATTGCTACTCATGCTTTGTTCCCTGTCACTACTGTGTTTAAAGTCCTACGCTGAAGGGTAGAGCCACAAGTCTCAAAAAGCTAAATCAGGGGTGAGGGAGCAGCCCAAAGAAGTTAACCTACCTTTTTGAAGCAGATTGGCTCTACCTATTGAGAATGCTAAAGGTTCCTCTATCAACAGTCAGGGAAAGCTGCAGAGGATCACTGTTAGTCAGCCCTAGCTGGTCTACTTCGCCCAGGATTAGTTTGTCTCTTTTGTGGCTAATTTACACTCAGAATCTTAGTAAAGAACAGGAAGTTGGTGTGGAAGAACTATTTTTTAAGGAGAGATGCAAACACAATTAAGTAAAAGGCATAGAAAGCCCCCAGTGTGATAGCTCTTACACAGAATTTTTGTGTGTTTAGAATTATTTGCAGTGATGGGAAGTGAATGTCTTCAGGCCTCATGTTACCAATGTGAGTAACAAAATCTCTTTTATTTAGGTGAAGTTCACTAGTGCAGTGAAGCTGTCAGAGGGAGGTCCAGGAAGTGGCCTGGAGAATGGACGTGATGAAGAGGAGAATTTCTTCAAGCGTCTTGGTAAATGGCGCACCTGCCGAAGACATCCATCCAAGCTTCATCACACAGAAGAAAAAGATGGTTAGAAATCAGGGTTCTGTTTCTTCAGTCCTTTGAATTTTTCCCCTCTCCATTTGTTATTTATTTATCTGTTTATTTTGGTTACCCTTCTTCTTTAATTTAGCTTTTATCTCTTTAAAACATTTTTAAAAATCTCTCCAGTTTCTCTCTTTCATTCTATTTACTTGTAAGCTTTTGTTTCTCCTTTTCTCCTTTTGCCACTATGATTTTAGTTGAATTAAAGGCAAGAAGGAAAAGCAAATATGGCCCAATAAATTAAATGTAAATATGCATTTAGATTTCCAAAAGTAAAATTCACCACTTGGGAAAAATTGAAATAATTTGAACACAGAGATCTGGTTTCAAATATATTATATTAATATTTAATTTCACTCTATGGAAATGATCACTGATTTTTATTCCTCATTCTTGATCATTTACCATTTTCTGTAAAGTTCAGCACTGATGAAATGGAAAACCCTGTACAAAATGTGTTTTAATTATCTCTTTTCTTCTGTGTTTGCTTGTCTTGTGTCTCCATGCCATTTGTTAGAGATGTTGTCCTGCATTCTCAACAAAATTAATAATCATATTCTATTATTTGAGAGTTTTTTCATTTTTAAAATAGAGGCATCTGGGGAAAAAAAGTATATTTTTATATATCTATATATATGAATGAGTTATATGCTTTCAAGTACTTCAGAGTCGCTCAGTTGCAGATGTGAGCTCCTTGTTTCCAAGGAAACAACCTTGCATCTTGACATTCTCCTATTTTTGTACAGAAAAAGGAACGCAGCATCCCATCTCAATGAATTTTGTTCTCTTTGCATTTTTTTCATGGCACTGTATATGATCTGACATTACGTACTACATTGTCAAAGACAGAAGTAACATTACTGCATCCTTTACTCATTGCTTCATCATGCAATACATCTCTATATACAAAGGGGTAATGCAGCAAATAAAGTCAAATGTCTATTGCTTTTGGATGGTGTTTTAATAGAAATAGTTGTAATCTTTAACAGAAATAGTTGTAATCTGTGCCCCCCTGCCTTTTGTACAACAATTTATAATGTACTTATAGGCATCTGATTGGGAAGTTCCTGAAATTTTGAAATATTTTAATGCATCGTATAGAGATTACTATTCTTTATGGGCCTTGTGGCTCCACGTAGCTTTATAATTCAGATTCCTGTGTTAAATTCATGCATGTATGTGGGCATGGCGTGACAGATTTGTTAGAAAGTGCAAATTTTAGGTTTGAGTTTTGAGACAACCATATGAATTTCAAAAATTAATTGCTACCATTTGTATTGGAAATATGGTTATTAAAACTGAATAGGAATTTGTCACTTTTTAAACCTGAAAAAAAAATTCAATTTTAATGGAAGAGTAGTTTCATTCAAGCCTCTTATGTTCATTCTATAAAAGTGCCAAGACTCAGCGGATGATTTTTCTAGAAAGCAACAACCCTTCCCCTGTTCTGTTCTGGTGAGCCCTCATTAGATAGTCTTGTTGTTTTACATATGCTTTTTAACTCAGTGACTATCTGGGAATATACGTTATATAACCGTTTGCCCATTCTTCCCTCTACTGCACCACAGTTTATAAAAATCAGCATAGCACTCCTCCAATAAGGTGGGACAACGGGTTTAATAAAGAGCCACAATTTCATTTGTCAATGAACTAATGTGGTGGTTATGTTATTGTTCTGCACTGTGTTCTGTTTCTTGGTAATTCAGTATAACTGAACATTTGAACACTGGGATAGGTAAGTATATCAGTAGACAGACTAACAAATAGACAAACCAATAGATGATATGCAGGCCAGATACCAGTGAGCAGCCATTTAAAAATTGTCCTTCCTTTGATAAAATCCACTGTTCATTTACAGGCTATGTGAAGAACAAAGATTTCGATAAACTTCCTGTACAACTAAAGCATTATTGAACAATGCATGATGTAGTAGGCTATTTCTTAAACAGTTAATCCTATATGGTTCTAGGCCTTCCTGAATGTATACAGTTTTTTAATTCATCAGATTTGTGTTCCGTCCTTCCTCCAAACAACTTAGGATAGCTTACATGAACTTTCCGATCCCACCACTAGCCACGCAACCCTACATCAAGTGTCTGCATGTTATTCATAAATCTATAGAGATGTACTGAATTAGGACAGCAATGTCCAACCCTATATGAGTCAGACAAAAATTTCCATTTGGGCCAGTGGGATAAAGGTAGTTTTAGTCCAGATATCTGTAGGGCACCGGATGTAGTGAAGAGCAATCTTTTGTCTTCAGCTCATCATATATAATCATTAAAAGTAATATTGTTTAAAACAGAGAATGTTTGATCCTTCAGTCTATCTCTACAAGCAAATGTTTCTAACCCTATAGAGTTAATAGCACATGCACAAAAAATGTTTCCACCCTTTACTGTCACTCCCTAACCTGAAGGCATAATTTTCTGTTCTGCATTCTCCAGAATACCTTCCCTTTAGAGTCTACCAGACACTCACACAGCTAGCATTTCTCTTTACACCCACTTGTGGGAGGAATGATCTTCTAGTAAGTGACTATGAATATTCTAGTGAATAACTATGAATGTTCAGCAGGTATCTGGAATCTGCAAACTGTGCTGGAATCAGCACAATTAGTTTGAGAGTAAGTTCTGTTTAAATCCTCAGGACTCATCTCAAGTAATATGTTCAGAATCAGTATCTTCAGCAACTGTGGAAGCTTCTGGTCAGTTCCTACAAAATCCTTGCATAATATTGAATGCCAAATTCTATTAAGTGCTCCAAATCCTCTGGTTTAAAGAAAGCCAGTAGCATTGATGCAGCTGAAGTTAGTCATGACTGAAAATAATTGAATCTAACTTGCTGTTAACTGCTGTCAAGTCGACTTTGACTTAAGGCAACCCTATGAATGAGAGATCTCCGTCACCCTATCTTTGACCGCCCTGTTCAAGTCTTGCAGACTCAGGCCTCCTAGATTGAGCCCATCTATCTGTAATGTGGTCTTCCTCTTTTCCTACTGGCCTCTACCTTACCAAGCAGTGAGTCATGTCATCTCACAATATTTCCATTCATCCTGCCTTCTAACTTATTTGTAACTTTGTTTCAATGGGACTTAGTCATGACTAACTTTAGAGGACTGGCTCTAGGCCCTGAAACAAGGCTGTGGAAACCTCCTCCAAGTTTTGAAAATCACTGTTAGTCAGCAGTAATCATGTTGCTGTGTTGCTTATGACCGTATTTCCTTCTGATTAACTCACTGAAGATGCAGCCATCTCAGAGAGTGCAGCAATGTGCTTTCAAAGCATCTCAGACATATCACACAAACAGTAAGAGTGCAGGAACCTGCAAACACTTGTTTTCCTGTGGCAAGTCAATATATATTATTTTTTGTGCATTTTCTTCCAATTTCTGCTAACATCAGATGGTTCACACTGATGTTGCTTCGGTCATGGCTAATCCACATGCACACCTCAGTCCTTAAGCTTGCTTAGTGGTAATACATGGACAGGGCAGAAAAATAGGAACCTCATGTGCTGTGATTTTCTGTGAGCCCACGTCCTGTTTAATCTCTTGTTGGAGGTCCCTCTTTTTCCCCTCTCTCCCACAACCCCCTTCTGTATTCTTGTTTAAGGTTGTCAGACATACGATGATCACCTGGCACCCAACCAAGAGGGAGGCAAATCCAAGAATGTTGTGAACCTGGGTGCAATACGGCAAGGCATGAAACGTTTTCAGTTTCTCTTAAACTGCTGCGAACCAGGAACAATCCCTGACGCTTCTATCTTGGCAGCTGCTCTTGATCTTGTAAGTCACTCCTGAACACTGTTCCCAACTATTGATTCAATAATGTATAAAGTGGGATATGTTAGTGTATCCTGACTGTTGCAAGGGTGCAGGAGAAAATCTCATAGAAATGCTAAGCACAGTGATTAACAAATAGGATTTTCTCCCCTCGGTCTGTAACTAGAAATATGGAGAGAATATTTGATTTACTAGAATTATACTGCATCTAACGAAAACAGCTCTTTTATTATTCAGATTTCTGTGAGGCACCACATTTCACAGCTCGACTTACTAAGCCTTTGTAAATGTCTTATAAATGTAAGAGTGGCGTATATGGCTCTGACTCCTATAATTCCTTGGAGAAGTTGAGATGCTGTTATAAATAATTGAAGCAAACCATAGCTGGGAGTCTCTGGTTATTCACTGGAGGCGGGAGAGCCTTCAAAGATTTCTAGTTTATGATTTATTTATAGAGTGTTGATTTGTGGATCCAAGGCCTAGAAGATCCAAGCCTAGCATAGATTTTGATCTGATCTGTGCTATTGCTTCCGCTGCTTTGTACATCTTGCTTTCCTCTCATGTCACCCACCACTGGAATACTCCTTGCCTGTTGTTGATTTTGCGGTATGATTGCTGTTCAGAGCAATACTTTTGTATATTAAATCTTTTTTGTGTTGCATGGCATATATTTATGGGTATTCATACATCTGCACATGTGTTTACAATTCACTAGCAACCCTATGTCAGTTCAACTCCATATGGACACTTTTTGAGTCATTTCTTTTATTCAATTTTTATTAGGCAGCCATTTTCTTTAATTACCCTTGAGAAGGTTTAAGGATATACAGACTGTTCCTTTTATGCCTCTTATTCCTCCAAACTACCTGCACAGCACATTTATAGTCTCCCATTGTAATAGCAAGCCTACGTCTGCCTACCTTTTTCAACATGTTGCAGTAAGAAGAATGCTGAATGGTAAGCCAGTTGCTGAATGGTAAGCCAACATTTGTGTAAATTCCCTTCATGCAATGGGTCAGCTCAGGTTTAGGTAGAATTTTCATTTAGGCTGGAAAGTTTTTTGGGTTTTTTTGCTTGTGTTTGAACCATTTGTTTCCTACCATACAGTTCTAACACTTTAAAACGTATTAAAGCATTTACAGAAATAAAAACATGCATGTATCTTTCTAGAGAGAAATAATCATAAACACTTCTTTGCTGAGTTTTATTTTTAAGACTTACAGGCCATAATTTACTAAGACATTACCCCAACTCCAAAGCAACACGTCTTCTTTTGTTTATGAAAAAGACTATTACATTAAGAGGTGATGCAGAATGAGTAGAATTGTGCGTATGTGTGCATTTTCCATCCAAATTGTCTGCTGGCATAAGTGCCCTCGGTTTGTTGCTGCAGATACAATCTTATGCAAGGTACACAGCACTCTGTGATCTGTCTGTGGCTACATAGCCCCCGCTGACCTTTCTCATGGAAAAGCCTTGATTATTGGAGCAGTGATTTGCTTCATTTAACTTTTTAGGGTTTTTGATTGTATTTATATGGCAATATATGGCCTATATAGAAACAATATGTGTTCTCGGCACTTCATGCCACTTATCTATTCTGGAGATTAACTTACATCTGCTCTTGTACATGAAAATCCTGTCAGTGGCATTAGCTCTCACTGTCCCTGAAATACCAGGGTCTCAAATGATCAGATACTTCTCGTCTGATGTTCCCAGGTATAGGAAATGCAAGCAGGAACTAATGTGTTCTGAGATTTGTAGTTTTTGAAAGAGTATATTGCATATGGAGGCATATACCTATATCTCAACGTGCAAATCAGTGTTTTTTCCCTAGTAGTCTTTCAGGGCCTGGGCCTGTAAGTCACTGTTTACAACTGAGCTACGCAAAGTGATGGTCCATGGACCATTGCCAGTCCATAAGTCATTGGCTGCTGGCCTGTGGAAATTTTTCAGGAAAGAAACACTAGTAGCCAATGGGAAGAACTGTGGTTCCAGTCTGTGGCCCTTTCCACGTGTGTGGGGGAAAACGGGCGAAAACGGAGCTTACCAGCAGCTGGGCGAGTCCATCGCCATGCGCAGCAGTGTGAGCTCGCAGCTCCACACTCCTCTGGCATCCCAAATGGCGGCTTCCAGTTGGTGGAGAGGCTCGCCAGCTGGAAGCCCGCCCCTGGCAGATCTGCAGGCACGTACTTGCGCCCGTCTGCAAATCTGCTTCTGAGCCGGGCAACGGAGCGGCACGGGGCTGCACGCTCCATACTTTTTAAAAACCTCGAAAAAGACGTTTTTAAAAAACACACAGCGCGTCTAGTTCTGGCCGCTCCTGAGTGGATTCTGGTGTGGAACTACAAAAAGTAGTCCACGCCAGTCCACTCTAGGGTGCAGAAGACCTCCGTGAGAAGTCGCTCTGCACCATTACAGAAGCCCGGTGTGGAAATGGCTATCTGTCGCATTAGGGAAAAAAAGTACTGCTTCCCATATCAGATAAAATGAGAAGCGTTGGTTTAGACTGTTGCTTGTTCTCTCCTCAGCACTGCATCTAACGGACACCAGCAAATATTGTAAATCTCACCAGAGTTTATAAAGGGCTGGGTATCTCACACAGATACAGGGAAATATGTTTGCATAACTATCCTGATGATGACCCCACATTTGACTTCTTTACTCCTCTCAATAGTAACCCCATCTCACCCCCACAATCCTTGGACCTGTCTCGCACTTTTATTGTAAGGGTTGAGTTGAGCACTGGGAATCCTTTTAGGGCTATGTCAAGTATTGTGAAGGTAAATGAAGATTTGTTAGCTTGTTTTATCATATTTAAAAGATATTACATAAGTATTGTCACGGAAGAACCAGGGAGGCCATTTTGTACACAGGATTCCAGAGAAAGTGTCCATCTTGTTAGTTTTGCAGCCACGTTTTGCTTTGTTTTCTGTTGTCAGTGAAAGTGGTAACCTGTGGTTCTTTTCAGCTATGCATCTACTGGCTGATTCATTTCTCTTCATTTGTGATGTGTTTCTCTGTGGTGTGAATTCATCCTTATCCATTCTGTCACACATCTTCATCTTTCTCTTGCTGCTTCTCCAGATTGCTCTGGGCATAAGGTAAGCTATTGCAGGGTATTTGCATAATGCTCTGACATTCAGCATGTTAACGCTTTCTGAGGATAACATTTAGGAACTTTGCTTTAAATTTAGAATGGGTCAATAGGAATTTACATGATGAAATCCTCTTGTCTGTGATAAGTCTTTCAACATAAGATCTCGCTGAAATTGATTATGCAATCGAGAGCCGAGAGCTTTTGTTGCCAGGCAACTAACCCCTTAGGAGCAACTCAGGAACAAACTATATATTCCATTTTACTTAATGTGTTTTAGAATTGCCCTTGATTCTTTCCTTAGAAAAAAAGCAACCATGCCATGTCATCTGATCTAGATTGTGACTGTGCACCAGCCCTAGTAGCTATGATCTGAGGGAGGGGGCACCCCCACCTAGCCTTCAGATCATAAGCCATTATTTTTAACTTCTGTGAAAGGATTCTGTTTTACAATTGCAAATAACCCCTTAAAGTTTCTGTTTTCCTCCGTAGATGTTTGAGCAGTTCCAAGCACATTCAGTAAAATACTATTCCTGAGTGACAGAAGATTGGCAGCGTAAAATTGTGGCAGTTTAGGAAATACAGATCCTGATCTAAGAACAATGTGTTATAGAGCAATTTAAAAAAAAAAACCTCAAAGGTTCCCTTGTAAACTTGCTTTGCACCCCAAACAACCCCTATTTCCAATATAACAACTGCATTCTGTTCTGAGCAATCACGAGTGCCTTCTATTGAGGCAGAAAGGCACATGTTGGCACAAGAATGGACAGAATCCCACCATGCAAAGTGAGTTATCTGGAGAGGCCATGCTCCAGATACTGCCTATATTTGACCCTTGTTTAATAGGAGCATATCAAAAGGCTTCTCTGTTCCTTAGCCTGGGCTTTGGAATGTCTCATCGTTGCAGATGAATTTGTCATTCTTGCTTGATGACTTCCTGTTGTATGAAAAAACTATTTTCCTTTAGCCTATCAACTGTTACATGCCTCGGTTTCCTGACATCCTCGTTGCCGCAATTGTTCTCTTAATGTGTGATTGGTGCTTTCTGCTATTTTCTTAAAAACATTCATTATTTATGTTTGGATTATAAATTGTATAAAAATATGTTAACTTTTAACGATACTGCTTTCTTTTCTGAACAATCACGAGTGCCTCCTACTGAGGCAGAAAGGCAGTATGAAAATGTTTTTAATAAAGAAATCTTGATGCTCAGCTGCTGTGTAAGAATTTACTTTGAACATTACTGATATGCAGTCTTAGAAGAACATTACTGCACTGGAAGGTACAGATCTCAAACCATTTCCACTCTCAGAAGCTTTGCATCACTGCTAGAAGTTCTCTTGTTCCCTCAGATTGTCATTGTTGTGATTTTTTTTTAACATCAAAATGGAAACATATTTAAAAACATGGCCTAAATCCAACTATTCGTCCCAACTAAAGAAGATCTATAAGATCAGTGGGTACTTGATACATCAAAATTTATGTAAATTCCACTGATTCTACTCTATTTAGGATTAACAATTAGATTTAAATCAGAATTTAGATTTAGACCAAAGAATGTGAGAATTAGATTTAAAATAGATTTAAATTTAATAATTACTAAATTATTATCAAGTAAGTACTTGATAAATTAAAAATTATGTAAATTCCACTGATTCTACTTTATTTGAGATTAACAATTAGATTTAAATTAGAATTAGAGTTAAGATAAAGAAAGTGTGCATGTGTGTGCAGAATTTGGGATTAACTTGCTAATTAACCCTTTAAATTATCAATTTGCTAGATTTTTTCTAGTATTTCTTTCCTACTTCACTTTATCACAGGGAAGCTTTAGTGAATTGTATGATTAGAATTTCTTGGAATTCTTTAGAGTACATCTCCCTCTGTCCCAGCAGCAGGTCTTCCTGTTGTCTTAGGCCATTTCCACACTAGACTGTTATAGTGTTATTATTCCACTTTCAACGTCCTATGGACTCCTGGGGTTTGCAGTTTAAGGAAGGGCCTTTGAGTGTGGAGATGGCCTTAGCACGAAGGCCTGCTGCTTCAGAAGAAGAAATGTTAGAACTGGAAGAAATGCATTGTGTATCTCTTTTGTTAAGCAAGCTAATCTGTGTTTTTTTTGGGGAAAGACAGAAGGAAGAGAGGGACAGAGCAGTATTTTTCTGGAGTCCGGGTCAGAGCCAAAGAGCTGTGTTTGTGGGGCAGAAGAAGAGTTGAATTTGGGAAAGAAGTAAAGAAGAAGGAGGAGGAGGAGGAGGAGAATGGGGGGAAAGTGAGAACAACGATAGGGGAAAGTAATTGTTTGCTTAGTGGAAGACCAAAGCCCTCAAGCAGTCAGGGTCCATTCAGCATGCCAGTCTTTTAATCCTGAGAAGAATGTGATTCCCCTCTGTCTGCCATAGGTCTCTATGAAAGGAAAATTGCTTGTGGTATTGGGGGCAGGAGTGCATTGTGACTCTCTTTAGTAATTTCTCCTCCTCTACTAGTTATATTCTGAATTGATTTCTGTTGTACACAGTGCTATAATTCATAGTCTTGTATGGTATTATTTGAGTAAACTACAGTGAATCCCTTTGTAATCCTGATGACACAATCCTGTACACTTGGATAATTAAGTGAAAGGCTTTCTTCAAAGGTGTCCCCCCGTCATCTCTCTCCTCTCCTGCCAGGGCTTTCCCACCTGTTTTTTTACCCTGCTCTTCCTCCTTTTTATCCAACCTCTTTTAATTATACAATTAAGATAAAGTGGTGCAAGGGAACAGTGGACTTTTTGAGCATCTGTTCTTTTAGCTGAAGATGTCACAGACTGAGTTTGGGATCTTTGGCTCCTGCATGCAGAATATGTACTTTACATGCAGAAAGGATGCAGTGATTCTGTTATGCAGAAAACTATTCTGTATATACTCAGAGACTCAAGAATTTCAGATTATGACTTCTCCAAGCTTAATTCACTTACTGACCTTTTCAGCTATCTACTTATTGCTGTAGTTGCTAAGGATCAGTGCTCTCTAACCAAAACAAATTAGTCCTGATTAACCTTTGACAAACAAGGCATTTGAGAAGTGAGTGAAGCATGTTGGTGGAGGTGGAGAGAAAAAAGAAATGCAAATCACTGACAAATGTAATTGAACAAGATGTCAGATGAGATCCTATGCTTTAGTACAGCATTTCTCAAACTGACAATTGCCAGACATATTGCGGTCTTGCTGTTTCCGTGCAACAATCCTATTATGGGCTTCATTACATGGTAAAAATCACCCAGGCCATAGTGTTTCCAATTTCTGTGTATGGTTGTGAAAGCTGGACAGTAAAGAAAGCAGACAGGAGGAAAATCAACTCATTTGAAATGTGCTGGATCTACAAATATCATGGGCTGCTAAAAAGACAAATGAATGGGTCTTAGAGCAAATCTAGTCTGAATTCTCACTAGAAGCAAAGATAAGTGAGGCCATTGTACTTTGGCCATATCATGAGATGAGATGAGAGGATTTGTTGAAAAAGATGGTAATGTTTGGTAAAATGGAAGTCAGTAGGAAGAGGGAGAGCCCACACTAGGGGTGGATTGACATCAGTCAAGGAAGCCATGACTCTACAAGACCTGAGCAGGGTAGCTGATGACCAGAACTCTTAGAGGTCTCTCATTTGTGTGTGTGTGTTTGTGCCTTCAAGTTACTTGTCAACTTATGGTGGCCCCATGAATTTCATAAGATTTTCTTGGGCAAGAAATATTTTAGAGGTGGTTTGTCAGTTCTTTTCTCTGTGATACAGCCTACAGCACCTGGTATTCATACGCTGTCTCACATCCAAGTACTGGCCAGGGTTGACCCCGCTTAGCTTCTAAGATCAGACAGAATCTGGTGCCTTTTGAGGTTACCATAAGTTGGAGTTGACTTGATAGCAGATAATAACCACAAGTGTGGGGGAAAATTCTAGGTTGGAGTAAGGCAATTGCAAAAGGACAAAGGGGGCTCTTTAAAGAGTCAATAAGAGTGACAATCTTCATGCCATTCTCTGAAAATCCCATGGTGTGGCTCAACACTAAAGGCCCAAACAATGAATTAATTAATGATAGCTCAACTAATTAAAGGATTTTGATTATTTGCCTCCATGGCAATGAATTGATTTCCCAATTTCTAACATGCAACATTATGAAATTAATTTTCAAGGTTAACCTTTTAAGCTCTCTTTTCCTTTGTTGAGATATCTGAGGAGTAACTATGTCCAAATGAGATGCACGTGTGATGCTTAAAGATGTGCTTCTCCATTTGGTTATGAAGTGTGAGGTGTGTGTGTGTCTGTGTGTCTGTGTTTATGTGAATGTTATGCACAGTGATTCTACGAAGAATGAACTGCCCTGCAAACTGCACCTGCACATGCAGGCACAATGGAAATCATGTTATGATTTCCAGTCACTATTTGGGACCAATATGCAGTGGAAGAAACGTGTTTGGGGTATAAAGGTTCCAGGGGATAGCAGAGAGGAAACCACTGCATGTGGACATAGGTTGGGGCGTTTTGCTGTGATTTGAGGATGAAAAGCCTGTTAAAGTCATGCCTTTTTAAAAAAAAAATCAGGGGGCTGACTGGGATGTCAGATCTGCCAAAGCAGGGTAATGGGAAACATGGTTCATGGGCTGCAACCTTCTAACTTCTCCTATAAATGAACCAGGAAGAAACAAACAGTTTTAAAATAATAGAACTAAAAGAAGGAAGGGAAGACAGAAAAGGTGTGGTCTTTTTAGGATAAAAAGTTCAGTGGATATTTGCTTCCAACTGAGCCAATTCAGTCCATATAACAGGACTTACTTATTTCTCTGAAATATTTTAAATAAACAAAAAGATGTAGCAGCTTTTCATGTGATATGCTGTAACTGTTGCATTGTGTGTGCCGTGACCACAGACTTATCATGGGTAAAATCTTAATGTCTCCTAACCTTCTACCCCTTATTAACTGTTAACATGGTATGATCTGTGATCTCTGCCTTGCTACCATTGTCTTACAGTGAAACTGTCATGTATGGTCATGCAGAAAAAAGTACTTTGGCACAACATTGTTTTAGGATTACTTTTCATTTGTTTTGAACTCTTGATGTTTTGATAACACATTCCAGGAAGCACCAGTGGTAGCAAGAGCAGCCTTGTTCTTGGAGTGTGCTCGCTTTGTTCACCGCTGTAATCGTGGCAACTGGCCGGAATGGATGAAGGGACACCATGTGAACATCACAAAAAAGGGCCTTTCTCGTGGGCGCTCTCCAATAGTGGGGAACAAACGTAACCAGAAGTTACAATGGAATGCAGCCAAACTCTTCTATCAGTGGGGAGATGTAAGTTTCTGTTCTTACTTTCTTCCAGCTGTACCACTGTGGCTTGGTAAAGTGTGTCTTCAGGTGCATGGAAGAGTACAGGTCCTGTTTAGACTTTGCTGTTCCAGATATTTTTAGTTCTCTCCTCTCTAAAGTGGTACAAAAACATAACTTGGTTTGGATTTCATCAAACCTGGTATCCGTGTACTTAAAGTCTACTATTACATTAACCCATTATTCAGAACAGAGGTGCAGCCTCTGTGGGTGGGAGCGAGGGCAAATGAGAGCATTGTCCCTAAATAAGAATTATGTCATCACAAATGACATTTTCCTTCAGTCCTCAACTTTCTAACATTACAGAGATTGAGACACTTAAATTGTTCACACCTAGATCGCTTCTACTTCTCTTCTATGTTCACATTTCCTTGATAATTTTGCCTGCTCCCTTTTTCTTTAGTTGCCTAAACTCTGTTTCTAAATTCCCAACTGGACATTACTGCAATGTTAGAAATTTGAGGACTTAAGGAATATCTCATTTGGGCTGGAGAATTCTTATGGGGAAGCAGTGCTCCCATTTTGCTCCCCTCCAGAGCTACACCCCTAATACAGAATAAATTAATACTGCAGAAGAATTTGCAGTAGCCCAGGGACTTTCATGAAACCTGATATTTGAATAAATAAGTGAACCAGTTAGAGACCCCAGCTCCACAGTCCCATTTTGTAGGGGGAGATTGAGGGTGGTTATGTCTTAGGGTCTTTCCACACTACACTGTTACAGTGCTGTTATTCCACTTTCATCATCCTGTGGAGTTCTGGAGTTTGTAGTTTACTGAGGCCAAAGAGCTCTTTGACTGAGAATTTTAAAGGCCCCTCCCTAAACTGCAAACCCCAGGATTCCATAGGACGTTGAAAGTGGAATAATAGCACTATAACAGTTTAGTGCAGAAAGATCCCTAATGAGGGCCTTTTCTGTGCTGTAGTACAGAATGGCTCTGTAATGATCTCCCAATCAAGATCCATTAGAAACTTATAAAGTTCTTTATTCCAGCAGGCCTTAACTGTATAATCTGAGGCCTTTCTGCTGCCTGATATTCTGATTTTTGAATTCTGTTAATATTATCTTATATTGTCCAATATATATTGGTATGCTATTGTATTTTCTGAACTAAACAGCTATCTATGATAAGTAGAAAAGCAAGTACAAATAAAAAGTTGTCAATGACAATGTTGTTATGTATCCAGCTTCCCCTAATATACTATAAAACCTGCTTTTGTTTCATGTCAAATTGCAGAATCCCAAGAAATATACTTAACCAAGCATGTAGCATGTCCCAAACCAGAACTCTGTAGTACTTGTCAAATATCTTCAATAAAATTAGAATTAGGTGCCCTGGTCAGTAAAAGCACAGTTCTTTCTGTATTAAGTCCCATAATTTTTAGAGTACCTTTCTCACAGGAAAGAGCACATGAGTTCGCAACCATTGTCTCCTCCATAGGCAGGCTACTTTTCCCTATCCTCCAATCTTAAATATGAGGATGTTGAAGCAGGTTTGCCTTTTTAAAGAGCTGTGTATGTACCACTATAATAATTTATTCTCAGTTTTATAACTCTGTTTTTGTTATATAAGGAAACATTTTGACAGTTCAGTTTTTAAAGACTTTGGACATTTCAGTCTTGTAGTACTTCCAGCCACACTTACCCATCTACATGAAGACAAAATTGGTGGTGTTTCCCATCTGAGGCCTCCCATGATCTGGCAAAGCTTTGCTACCCAAAGTGTTCCTCGTAAAACTTAGTTGTTCTTCCAATCTTTCTTTTGCTGGCAGGCAATTGGAGTCCGACTGAATGAGCTCTGCCATAGCGACAGTGAGAGCCCAGCTAACCTGCTGGGGCTCATTTATGATGAGGAGACCAAGCGGAGACTGAGAAAGGAGGATGAGGAAGAAGACTTTTTAGATGACAGTAAGGAGACTCCCTTTACTACAAGAACCCCCGCTTGTAAGAATCTCTGCTTTAGGAACACTTAATTCTTTTTTTCTTTCTCTTTCTCTCTTTCATTCCCTTTTCACCCACTTGTATTCCACACTTCTCTTCCCTCCTTCCTTTTCTATCTGCCCGTGTCTAGTTGTAATGCATTCTGTAGTGGTAGAAGCAGCAAAAAGGAACAGGATTCACAAATAAAGGAGATAATGTCGTACTACACAAGCCATATGTGAGAAAGCTTTAATCAAATGAAGCTAGTCTGACATGTAACTCCTATGTAGGCCCAGATGAGGACATACCTCCACATTTGCCTCCAAAGGTCTCTTTCAATGAGTTGAGTGGAGTCTGGATAACCAGAGCATTGTGGAGAGGTACAAATATTCATGAACTGGAGTGAAATCCATGTAGGTTCTGTAGATGAGGGACCAGGAATTTATGGTAGTAGTTATGGAGAAGGACTGAGGTTCAGTTCCTGTCCCATCACTAGTTTAAGTGTCTGAAACAGTAGGTCTGGGAGAGACTTGTTTTTCAATCTGACCTTGAAGAGCTGGTGCCAGAGTAGACTACAGCTGGGAATTATGAGGACCTCCAGGTATCATTGGAAGGCAACTCCCGGGTTTCCTCAACTATGTTCTGTGCTGGCTAGGGCTGCTGGAACTTGCAGTCTAACATGGTTGGGAGGTCTGTATGATTCTCATCCATTCTAGAAGGAACAATGTCCTCACTAAATATAAAGCCCCTTCTCATATTCTGCTCTGCTTCCAAATATGGTTCTCCCTGATGAGACTGAAGTGCCTGACTGTAAATCATGTTAAATGCTGTGACTTTTTAATAGAAGTATTTTTGTTATGCTTTTTTCATGTTCTTTCTTTCGAAAACAGTGGTTGTATTTTCTCTGTTGAGACCATATGTCATTACAGGGAGTTAGTTCAATAGCAAATGATATCCAAAGACTATAATCCAGAAAGAATCCCACTGGAGTTTTAAAATCAGTTTTCTAACTTGAATATTTATTACAAGCTGATCCTTAGAAGCCAGTGCTCTGATAAACTTGATAATTTTGATGACAAATCTGTAGAAAATGTAATAACCAATTCATAACAGAGAGGATGTTGTTTTTAAAAGATAATGGATCCTTTTGCAATGAGCTATGTGAATGAGATCAGCCTCTTATGAAGTATTATTGTAAGACTTCTTCAGTATTTTCAGATCTGAGGTGAACCCAAGCAAAATAGAAGTTAGGTCAGTTTTGAAACAAGTGGCCAAATGTTGGTGTGCTGACCTTTTTTAAAAACATGGACTACAGTATCCCAGAACACAGTGTAATGACGCAACTAAAGTAGTATATTGAACTAAAGAAGTGTATAAATTATTAAGTAGAAGGGACAATTCCACAGTTTAAAAATCAGTGTGGATACGTAGAACATGATAGTATTTCATGCCAATATAGAGTGCAAGTTACACTAACACTCCGTACAAAACCCTCTCCCAACATCGTCTATATATGTCTGTCCGTCTACTGCGAAGCACTGTATGTACTGCTGTCTTCCACTAATATATGGACTTGTGTGCCTGTATAGCTGTTTTTCGCTAAGCATGCAATCTGCTAGAGTTTTGTGTAAGTTTGTGATTGTGATATTCATCCAGCAGTTACACAATTCTAAGGGCAGATTAGCCGAAAGGTATGGAAGAGAACTAGTATAAATATAAAGTATAAATATTTCAGCTTTCGTCCTGTCTAATTTCAAATGGTGGCAGCGGGCAATAGGCAAGGGCAGTCAAATGCAATAAGTCAAATGCAATCTGAAGTTTAAAGCAGGAAGAAATGTGGAAGGATTCTTTTCTTCTTTCACATCTTGCAAACATTATTCCAGTATTTTGTTTATATAGAGTAAAATTTGATTTATGAAGTTAATGGGACAGAGAAGGTCTGGTTTTATGTCTCCTTCTGGATGAGTGAATGCTCAACTTGGAAAACATACTGTTTTGGACTGTAACTCCTAGAACCTGCCAGTCAGCATGGCTACAGGCAAATGATGGCTGAAGAATTATGGAAGGTGCAGTGTGAAATAATAACTTCTTTGACTCTGATTGATCATAGGAAACAAGGAGGGTTTTGTAAGTCAGAGAGGAATAGGAAACTTGAATACACCATCCTTCAAAAGTGCCACAACACTTTAGTGGTTTCATTCTGACAAACAAAGCAGCATACATAAAGAACTGTCTTCTATCTGAAATATACGCAGTCTCTTCATGTTCTGTCAGGCTTTCTGGACTATTAGCTAAGTGGAGACAATTTCAGTAAATTTCTTTGTATGCATGCTTAAGTTCTTGTGCGTGAATGGCTATATGTGAGAAATGAAGTTTTAGGAAGAAGGCAGTGCTGGGAGGCCAGGTAGGAGAAATATGGCTCTGTGATGTCCTTATCTTCTGAGTCTGGATAGAGCGGATTGGTCCAATGCTTATTTTCTTTCCCATAGTCCGAGAAAATGTAGTATAAGCTGCTATGTTTGTTGTTTCATAGAATCATAGAATCATAGAAATTCAGAGTTGGAAGAGACCACACAGGCCAACCAGTCCAACCCCCTGCCATGCAGGAACACCCTCAAATCAATCCCGACAGATGGCCATCAAGCCTCTGCTTAAAAACCTCCAAGGAAGGAGACTCCACTACACTCCGAGGCAGCAGATTCCACTGCCGGACAGCCCTGACTGTCAGGAAGTTCTTCCTGAGGTTCAGGTGGAATCTTCTTTCCTGCAGCTTGAATCCATTGCTCCTTGTCCTGGTCTCTGGAGCAGCAGAAAACAAGTCCCCTCCTTCCTCTACGTGGCATCCCTTCAAATATTTAAACATGGCTATCATGTCCCCTCTTAACCTCCTCTTCTGCAGACTAAACATACCCAGCTCTCTAAGTCTATCCTCATAGGGCATGGCTTCCAGGCCTCTCACCATTTTGGTCGCCCTCCTCTGGACTTGCTCCAGCTTGTCAATATCCTTCTTGAATTGGGGTGCCCAGAACTGGACACAGTATTCAAGATGGGGTCTAACCAAAGCAGAGTAGAGTGGTACCAGTACCTCCCTCGATCTAGACACCATACTCCTATTGATGCAGCCAAGAATTGCATTGGCTTTCTTGGCTGCCGCATCACACTGCTGACTCATGTTCAGCTTGTGGTCTATGAAGACTCCTAGATCCTTTTCACACGTACTGCTATCCAGCCAAGTGTTCCCCATCCTATATTTGTGGATTCCATTATTTCTGCCTAAGTGTAGGACCTTACATTTCTCTCTGATGAATTTCATTTTGTTCGCCCTGGCCCAGCTCTCCAATCTATCCAGGTCATTTTGAATTTTGATCCTGTCCTCTGGCGTATTAGCAACCCCTCCCAATTTGGTGTCATCTGCAAATTTGATCAGCATGCCCTCTATTCCTTCATCCAAGTCATTGATAAAAATATTGAACAGCACTGGGCCCAGGACAGAACCCTGTGGCACCCCGCTAGTCACTTCTCTCCAGGATGAAAAGCAGCCATTTGTGATCACCCTTTGGGTTCGGTTGGTCAACCAATTACAAATCCAACTAACGGTAGCCCTGTCCAGCCCACATTTTACTAGCTTCGTTGCAAGAATGTCATGGGGAACTTTGTCAAAGGCCTTACTGAAATCGAGATATGCTACATCCACAGCACTCCCTTCATCTATCAAGCTAGTAACTCTATCATAAAAAGAGATAAGATTAGTCTGGCATGACTTATTTTTGAGAAATCCATGTTGACTTCTCGTGATTACCGCGTTGCTTTCTAAATGATTAGAAACTGACTGCTTAATGATCTGCTCCAGGATCTTTCCGGGTACTGATGTCAGGCTGACTGGGTGATAATTATTTGGGTCCTCTTTTTTCCCTTCTTGAAGATGGGGATAACATTTGCTCTCCTCCAATCTGCTGGAACTTCTCCTGTCCTCCAAGATTTCTCAAAAATTATAGCAAGTGGTTCCGAAATGACCTCTACCAGCTCTTTTAATATCCTAGGATGCAATTCATCTGGCCCTGGAGACTTGAATTCATCCAATGTGGCCAGGTATTCCTGTACCACCTCTCTACTTATTATGTGCCTCATTTCCTCTGCTTCCTCCCCTGCTCCCCAACCGCCAGGTTGAGTGCTTGTATCCTTCTGGGAAAATACGGAGGCAAAGAAGGTGTTAAGTAGCTCTGCCTTTTCTCTCCCCCCTGTGAGTAATTCGCCATCTTCTCTGCGTAGCGACCCTACTGTCTCCTTCTTTTTCCTTTTGCTGCGGACATATTTAAAAAAACCCTTTTTATTGTTTTTAATGTCTCTGGCCAGCCTAAGCTCGTTCTGTGCTTTAGCCTTTCTGACTTCCTCCCTACATCTCCTAGCTACTTGCTTAAATTCTTCTTTGGTGGTTTCCCCTTCTTCCATTTCCTATACATGTTTCTCTTAACTCTTAGCTCAGCTGAGAGTTCTTTAGTCAACCATTCTGGTTTCTTCAGATGCCTTCCATTTTTCCTCCTTATTGGCACAAGTTTTAGACTGTGCCTTCAGTATCTCCTTTTTAAGGAACTCCCATGCCTCCTGAACTCCTTTCCCTTTCACTATTCCTGACCACGGAATTCCAGCCAGCAGCTCCCTAAGTTTACAGAAGTCCGCTTTTTTAAAATCTAAGATGAGTGTCTGGCTACCCTTATCTTCTCCTTCCCACTGAATGCTAAATTCCAACATAGCATGGTCACTCCCCCCTAAAGATCCAACCACTTCTACCTCATTTACATTCATAGAAAGGGTGTGAACAGAAAAGTTAGTGACACTGTGTAGTTACAGAAACTGAGGAAAGCAAGATGGGTGTGGCAATATCGCTTAAACTAATCCTGATAAGGTATTATGTGGTGGTGTATCTAGGCTCACCAGTGTCTAGGGCAAGTGTGGAAGTTGCACCCCTAGATGCTGCTGTAGCGCCCCCCCCAGGCCAGGAGGGACTGCGGCAGAGTTGAGTGTGATGGGCAAGGGCAGGGCAACAACAGGCAGGAGGGCGGCTGCTGCCACTTCTGTCCCCTGCCCCAGGCCAGGATGGACCCTGGTGGGGGGGCAGCGGTGGGCCAGAACCAGGTGGGAGGGTGAGGGGGGGTCTGCTTTTTTGCACCCCCTGGCATTGGTCCTCAGGACTTGCGCCCCAGTTGCCCCACCCTAGATATGCTTCTGGTTTTATGCTTTTCTTTTTCCAAGTGTGCTCTTCACAATCAAAGTTATGTCTTTTCAGTAACTTTAAGACTTCAAACGTAAATTGTTAAAAGTGATCATTTTCAGGAATTCTTTTTGAGCCTAGGTAAACGGCATGGCACTCCTCTAAACAGCAAATCTACTGAGTGACGTCAGATTTCCAGATAAATACCATGGATTCCTCATCCCCTGAAGTTTTAGTATACTCATTTAGTCTCTCAAACAACATTTTTACTTTGTTCCTTTGCACTCTTTGTCTCTTACCTACATTATGTGGTGAGGCAGGAAGGTTAGGTCTCATTTCTCCAGTTGTATTTACCAATCCTTAAATAGCTCGAATTGCCAACATGTAATTAATCTGAGAAAGAATATGACTGGCATTCAGGTGTCAGTGAAAGAGACTTGGTAACCTTTGCAGTGACACATTTACCCCTCTTTTGCACACTTAGGCCATTTCTGTACTACACTCTTATAGCACGATTATTCTGCTTTCAACATCCTATGGAATCCTGGGGTTTGCAGTTTAGGGAGGGGCTGGCTGGTCCCTCCCTAAACTGCAAACCCCAGGTCCATAGGATGTTGAAAGTGAAATAATCACGCTATAAGCGTAGTGTAGAAATGGCCACAGTCTGGCTAAAAAAAGTTGGCAAATGAGAACTGAAGTGTCTTTCTTCCCTCATTAAATGTCTACCCTTGTTTATTGGTCAGGTGTTTAGATACATATTTCAAATAAAGGCTGAGTGTCAGGGCTGCATGGGAACTGTTTTTACTGCATTTCTGGATTGAATGGCTTCACACACAGACCATCTATATGGCAGTGATCTAGGAGACTAGGGCAGGATTATTCTGGCAGTGAAAGACTGATGGGAGATAATGCACACACAAGTTCACTTTGCTTCTCAGGCAATAAAATGTAGTTGCATTCTATAGATTACAAATGAAAAGGAAAAGTATGCATTTTTGACTGCGAGTGAAGTCTCACAGAGGCCTTTGTGACAGGAGAAGAAGGGCGAGAACTAGAAATGTAGATGTGAAAAAGTCTTGGTGAAGGGTGGAGAGAACAGAGGCACGTAGGTGAAGAAAGGAGAATTGGCAGTGATGTACAAAAAAAAAATAAAAAAAGGAAAGATAGATTGAGAAAACTAAGGCTAGACAAAAGAAACATATAGGAGGTAGGAAATGGTGAAAAAGAAAAGCTAACAAATAAGAGAACTATGGAAAAGGTGGGAAAGCTATCCAAAAAGTCTAACAACTATAAAACCTGTGTGCACAGGGTCCTCTCAGGACTTGGGCAGAAATTCTAAGGGACCAGTGATATGAGAAGCAGACCTGAATTTTATGATTTGAATTAACTGGCCCAAATGGTCATGGGTGAAAAAGGTGATGAAGTAAACCCGAAGCTAGGCTGACTCCTACAATGAAATGTTGGTACCATCTTGATGTACTATGATTTATGACACCTTCTTCCCCTCCTTTCTTAGTGATGGCTACCTAGAGACACTGCTGCAGGAAAGTAAGCAGGGCAATCAGAATAACTGACCTAGAAAAGGCCTCAGCTCATCGCTGTCCTTCTCTTCTCCCTAGGAGTCCAAATCTAAGCTATATGACAGTTGTACCTCTGTAAAGCAGCAATAGTCTACTGAGAACTGAGGAGTGCAAAGTACAAACAAGAGGGGTTACACATAGTGTTAATTGACATTTATGGCATATAATCACAAATACTTGTAAAATTACCCACCCCCAAAAAGATGACAATGTTATTATTTCCAGTTCTCACATAAACTGACTGTATTTTGTTACTGATCAGTTTCCTGTTCAATTAATTGTTCCGCCATTATATGTAATGTGTATCTGAGGCCAAAGCTACCATACTACACTGAGTTCTATGTGACTTTCCTCTGATTTTTTTTAAAACACAAATTGCTATCAGAACCCTTATTCCACTTCTTTTTTTCATGATGAGGAAATGATAATTTTAACACATAGGGGAAAGCACTGAGAATGGGGTTTGCATGGGAAGCTCTCTAGGAAAGAAAAGACTAAACATATCTACCCTCTGCCATTCTGTGGCTCTAGCTAGCAGTCAGCAAAAGTTACTTTTGGTGGGGTGGGGAACAATGTACACCAGTGGGGTAAGGATTGGGAGAAAGGAGGGAAATGCACCCTGAGCAGCACTTTTTTGTCTGCCCCCATGTGCCATTGCCCCTCCCACGTGTGCTGTTCCCCCCTCCACCCCTGCCCACCCCCACCCCACTCACACCAAGCTATGCTACTGATGTACACAAAAGAATTTATCATTTCTACATTGGAACCTCAGATTGTGAGAGTATTGGGTCAACATCTGTATTAATATGTGGTACTTTGCAGAGGAGTTGTCTGTTGAGGCCATCTCAGTCTTGCTGCCATATGCTGTAAAAGATATGTAAAAAAATTTTCAAAAGTCTGTAAATGATTTGTCTGCAAAATATTTGTTTGTAAGTGTTGGGAAACGTAGAATGATAGCATAAAGGGGCCATTGTGTTCCATTGTGTGCCATGTGTGGTGATGTTCATTTGTTCTTTGATCTAATTATTTCTGCTACTGCTCCTTCTGTTAACAACACACCCACATTTTGCCTCTGTTTAGGTACTGTGAACCCCACCAAATGTTGTTGCCCTTTTGCCCTGAAGATGGCAGCATGCCAACTGCTCCTGGAGATCACCACATTCCTTCGAGAGACCTTTCCCTATATGCCCAGGCCACGTACAGAACCACTTGTGGTGAGTTAATAATGGGAATTTGATCTGAGAAAGACTGGGATGGAGAAATGTAACAGGCTGGAGCTGGAAAATAATGAACTGAAGAAAGATATTGGTGATTTCAAGATTGGCAATCAGGAGAGGAACTTGGGCTTTTATAACTAGAAGAGATCTACAAATTTGGCTTGATGAGTGCTCAATACGGTGTCTATAGTGGCAGATGAATTAATCATAGGCTTAGAACAAGTTAAAGTACTGATGCTATTTTCTGAAATTCCTCAAAAAAATTATGAACACTAAATAGATTTTAGTAGTCCCCCTCCATCTACATTTCTAGTGGAATAACTGTGCCAGTCTGCAGTAGCAAAAGCAACAGAGAATCTTGTAACACCTTAAATATTAACAAGTTTTATTTGGCATAAATTTTTGGGACTGAAACCTACGTTATCAGTTGCATGGAATGGTTGCCTCAGTTGGCAGAATAATAGATATATGCCTGCTTGGGTGCATGAAAGATATAATCAGTGGGGTGACAGAAAGTAAGTAAGAAAAAGTACAGACATGATGTTAATGTTTGTACTTTTTGTATGACAAGGATCTTAAAACTTTGGAAGGTATATAAGGGACAATGAATCTCAATTTGGGTGAGGCATCGATTTAGAAAACCAAAAATTTTAAATGATCCAAAATAGGTTAATACTAATGTGCTCCAAGCTGCAAAGAGATCTTCTGGTTGTGGTGGATCTCTTCACTGTACATCATTTGTGAAAAGGGCAAATTCCTAAATCTAACAAGGTCATAATGTCTTCCTTCAAACTAAGTTATCATAGCAAAATGCTTGAAATATAGCATAAAGGTCTGGCTACCAGATTTCAAAGGCCCTTTCCGCACCTTTCCTTGTTCCGGTGCTGGGGTACGGGGATTGCACAATCGGCCTCTGCCGAGAGGCTCTCCCTTCCCTGCTGCTTCAGCTCTGCACGAGCTGCCGCTTGCATGAGAACCCTGCCTCTTCCTTTCACAGTGCAGCCTGGGAGTTTCCCAGGCTGCGCTGGGGCGGGAGCGCGACCAGTCCGGCTCCAGAGGCTTTGCACGCCAGGTAAGTGCACATGGGGCCCCACGCACCATTTTCAGCTTCTAGCCAAAAATGAAAATGTGTGCAATTGGCCCCTGCAAGCCCCTGGAGAGTCACATAATTGTGAGTGCATCATGCAGATCACTCCTTGCAATCGCAAAATGCTCCAGGCCCTCTTTCGCATGGCAAATGCCGTGCGAAAAGGACCAAAGAGGATAATATGGGGAAAGTACAGAAAAGAGAGCAAAGTCATTAGTAGATGTAGGAATTTCCCAATAGTGTTCGGAGCTGTTCAGTTTGCTAAAAGGCAAATAATGGAATGTAGATGACAGAGATGCAAAAATATGATAGTGTGAGAAAGTGGATTGAGAGAGGTTTTTCTTTTATTTAGAAGAATTTAGAATATTTAAAATAGTAACATATTTAGAATTATTTTATATTTAGAATCCAACAATGTTTTTAAATATTTTTTATTAACGTGTATTTAATATATAAAACAACATATGAGGGAATACAAAGACAAATAGTAAGTAAACAGACAGAGAAACATTAGTATCTAACCTATTACTAAATAAAACTAAACTACAACTAAACAAAAAATGGGCCAAAAATACATATATATGACTTCTAACTCACCAGCTTTTGGTTCTCAGATAATCTACAAGATGCACTTCTTCTAGTGTGTCTGTCATTATCACACTACTGCCTAGTATTTAATAACTATAAGCTTAACCTTCAAAGCCAGTAACTGACTTTTCCTCCCAGCAGTCTCTTAAATATACAATCAGTTTATCCCCAACATTTTAAAATCTGACCAAAGATCCTTCCCTAATTAAAATAGTCAATATATCCATTTATGCCAAATCCATCATCTTCAACAGCCACTCTTCAGGCGAAGGAATAGCCAGACATGTAATGGTGGAATGCTTGAGACAAAAGGAATTACTTCTTTATGAAGCACCCAATAAAATCACAGGATTTGCTGTCATGCATATATATCCTAACTCTGTTATCAGAGACCGCCTGCCTTAGAATATGAGTTGCTGGGATACAACAGCTGCAGAAGGCTGTTGTCCATGCTCTGCTTCTGAGCTTCCCATAGTCTTCTGATCTCATCCAGCAGGGCTCTTAGGTTTGTTTGTTTTTTCTTTTTCCCTCAAACTGGAAATGGCTCTCAGATGCTCCAGTTGCCAGTGCTTAAAGGAAGAAGCAATGTGATGTTGTGTACAGTGTGTTAAGCTTGGAACTGAACATGCCTGGGCTCACGTACGTTCTCCAGTATGAAACTCACTGGCAAATGTTGGGCTATAGCTGTTATTTTTCTAACGTCATGTTAGAATAGGCCCTCGGAAGGCCATGTAAGAAATTTTTTTATAACAAATTAACAACTATAAAAAGTAATTAAAACCACATCAGATTAAATGATCTGTAGGAGACTAGCAATAAAATCAGTAACTTCTCAGCCTAACCTACTTGTCAGAGTTGACGGAGAAGGGTGGTATATAAATGCAAGTAATAAACTTCCCAACTCCCTTCCATTTTCCTCTGAATTATAAGCTCTTTGGACACTAGAAGAAAAAGCAAGTGCCTCTGCTGGTCACACACATCTGTGCTTCTCATGATTACAGGATCTAGAAAGCTGCAGGTTACGTTTGGACCCTGAGATGGACCGGCACAGGTATGAGAGGAAGATCAGTTTTGCTGGGGTTCTGGATGAAAACGAAGATTCAAAAGATTCGTTGCACAGCAGCAGTCATACCCTGAAATCTGACACAGGTTGCGAAGAGAAGAAAGGTTTGTTGCCTGCTATAGCTTCCAACTTTTTTCAAGATCTATATTTGACACACTTTGTGCGGTAACTTTTTTTTTAAAAAAAAAACAGTATTAAGAAGCAGGAAGCTGTGGAGCCGTACAGCTGAACGATCTCTACTCTCTATCCATAGCTGGATGTTCTAATGTCACAAAGGACTTTTGGCCTTTCTGTCCTAAGCACATTTGTCTGGAGGTAAGGTTCCATCATTTTAGGGAAGGAATGGAAATCATGTGGCCCTCCAGATGCTCTTGGACTGAATTTTCCATGAACCCTAGCCAGCATAGCCAATAGTGAGGAATGCTGGGACTGCAGTTCAACAAAAATTTGGAGGGTCACATGATTGCCTGCACATTTTAAAGGAACTTACTTCTCAGGAATTGGGCTTAGGCTTAATCCTCCAAACCCCAAACAACAACTGGTGTATGTTAGCATAGCTAGAATCTGACATATGACTCTTTCCTAACTTCCTTTTTGATGGAGTGCGTATTTCCACTTGCACCAAAGAGAGGCATCCAGTGCACATTTGAAAATCCTATAATTAGTAGCAAATAAGATAATTTATGTGTGCATAGGATTACAGCCAAATTTATTACGAAAGCATTGCATTACTACTTTACTGTACTGTAACATCACATGTGGAAGAGAAAAGAGGTCTGGCTTTATATTTTTGATGATCAAAACCAGAAAAAGTGTTGAATTTAACAGAACTGATGAGTTTACTCCCTGCGACTATGAAACTACTACATGCTTAAAACACATCTGCTTATGTGGCATTCAGTAGCTGATACCCTGCCGATTCCCTCAAATATGATATGCAGTGCCAAAGCTTTAAGTCACTGAGGTTGTTAAAAGCAGCAGAGTGTCTATCATTGTGATGCCATCTCATGCAAAAAACCCAACTCAGCCCAACCCAGTGACAACCACCCAGATCCTCATTCTGTCTTATGGTTCAATTGTTGCAATACCAAATAGACTGAATAGCTACGTAACATTTACAGTTATGGATAGTAACTAATGGCTTAAGATATTGAAATATTGCATAGAATGTTGTTTTTACTTTTGCAGTTTCGCAAGTAGAAATTATGTAATAGGGATTTTAAAGGAAAATTAGATTGTGACTTATGATATTATGAAGCATAAATTCAGCTATATAGTCTATTATTTAGATGATCCCCTGAGCCCTGCTGCTATCTGAAAGATTACCCCTTCTTGTTAGAATCTGTTTGAATGTTTGCTTTTCTGTCTTTGTTATCATATCTTTTCCCTTCTCTGCACCTTGAAGCTAGATGTCTTATGTACAGAATAGCCAACTGTCTGTTTTTCATCCTGGTCAGGATGAAGAAATCAGGACTCCATTTAAGAACTTCTCCAAGAGATCAGGGCTTCATTTAGGAACATGAAACTCAAACTTAACCCTTTATCTTTAGCGTATGCCTTCAGAACATCTGATACATGGGATCAAATGCACATATGAAAGCCAGCAGAGGAGGTGATAAACTTGCTCTTCTCTTTATGCAGTGGAGACATTCATGCATATGTCAGCTCCTATTACTACATATGCAAGGCAAGAGTAATGCAGCTGAAAAGACTTGATTGTACATTGATTGTACAGACCCTCACATCTTTTCTCAGTTCTTTCCTTTACCTTAGCCCAGGTCAGATTCTTCTTGCTTCTCCTAGTCTTAACAAACCCTACTCTTTTCACTATTTGAAGGCTAGTTTTATTTTCACTTTTTCTTCTTCTTCTTCCAAAAAAAAAAAAAAATCCTCCTGGTCTGCTTTTTTCTTTGCTTCTCCATTTTCCACCCTCATCTCTGTCTTTCTCTATCAAGTTGTCATTATGACCAAAGTGGGGGAGTGGGGAAACTACCTTAAAGTCCTCCAGTGTGTCCACCAAAAGGTTTCATTAATCACCAATTCCCCATGTTAAAATTGTAGAAACAAGAGGCTTATTGAGTCCCTGCTGACTTCTTTGCGAGGCTAATGGGGTCTGGTTACTTGTTGACTCAAAAGTTGTACAAGCCTGCCTCACCACCACAACACATTTATATGGGAGCAGGAGCCAATGTGACCTGCTTCCAAGTCATTGCTAAAGATCACCATCAGAGTTGGTTCTTATATTTTCATCTTTCCATGCTGAGTGTTCCCACAGATGCAGCTACATGGAGAAGTAATATTCCAATTGAGAAAGTGCTACTGCCGGGTCATGATCTGTGGGGAACCTCATGACACGTTTCTTATCTGCTGGAACTGTGAGATTCCATTGCCAGGAAATAGTGCTTGACAAATGTGGTCATCCCGGCATTTCCGCATGTGACTGTTATAGTGCTATGATTCCACTTTCAACATCCTATGGAATCCTGGGGCTTGCAGTTTAGGGAGGGGCCAGCCGGCCCCTCCCTAAACTGCAAACCCCAGGATTCCATAGGATGTTGAAAGTGGAATCATAGCGCTATAGCAGTCACATGCGGAAATGGCTCTGGACAAAATATTACTTCCTCTGCTGAGCTGCACCTATGAGAGTGTCCCTCTGGTTTCACTGCCCCTAAGCTAAATCTCAATACAATAGAGTTTGCAAGGATGGCTTATTGGAAGTGGCAAAGAAATCCTTTTCTGCTTCAGTGAATGATAAATTTGTCTCACTCACCTTTCATTTGTTTTCAATGGCAACTCAATTTGTTAACTTGTTAATTGATTACAAGCAAGTTGTTGTGGAAGATTGACTCACAGACTTCTGATTTTGGTGAAGTCAGCTTCTCTCAACAGAGCTGCATGCTGTACGTTTCACCTTTGTGTTCTATTTTAATAGGTAACTCGTAATATCCTAACATGGTTAGAGATCCTTAATTAAAGCAAGAAGAAGAACCCCAGGTGTCTCTGGGTGTATGTTATTTGCATATATTAAATAATCTCCAAAGCTTGCAGAATGCTCATTTCTTCAAACACTTAATTAGGACTTTTCAGTGCAGTCATGTTGGCCTCAGCAGTGGTGAGGTGTCTCTGTGTTATTTACATACTTGAAATGACACTTAGGAGTCCCTTCCATGTCTTCGAGCCATTGAAGATGACTTGTGTAGATAAGCAGTAGACTCAAGTAGCTCCCCTGCAGACTCTTTGAAAAACTGGTTTGACAGGGAGCCTTTTAAAGAAAAAGAGAGAGAGCGAAAGATAGATAGAAAGAGAGAGAGAGAGATATTCCTATCAATTCTCAAGGGTCTCAGCAAAGATTCAACGTGTGAATTGGCTCTCAAACATTATAGGAGCCATAGAGCCATAATGATAATGATTTAACAGGCAAATTATTATCTACTAGAAAAGTATTGAATTCATGTGTATGACAGGCAATAAAATATTGCTATTTATTTATTCTGTACATGGTAAAATGTTAGTTTATCTCACAAGTGTAGCACTCAGATACAGATAGAGATGGACCCTGTGTACATAGAGTCAGGCTATTGTTCCATCAAGCTCAAGTCCTAGACTGGTAGGACTCAGGCAGATGTTTTTTGCAACCCTGGACAGTGGGATACCTCACATATTTGACATCTGGAGCAGATTTTTTTTAATCACGCCTGAAAGATATTGTGGGAGAGAGAAGCCACCTGTCAGTCTGGGTCACTCTTTTACTTCCAAGCCCTACCCAAGCACCAGCTGTTGCTCCTTGCCCATCCAACTGCTCAGTTGAGAATGGCATGGGGCAGGACAGGACTCAGGCAAAAACACCACCAGCATGGGCAACTGCTCCTGGGGCTCTGTTGCCCAGCACGGCTGGCAAAAGCTCAGCTGGCTCGAGTGGAGGAAGAGGCAGAGATGAGGAGGAAGGCAGAGACTCATCCCTTAGCAAGGTCCACGCCTTGCCAGGTGGAGGCAATGGTAATGGCAAAGATGTGGAAGAGGTTGGAGAGTCAGCTCTTAGCAATGTCACACCCTCTAACTGCCCTGGTTTCGGTGAAGCAGTCATGCTTTTTTGTCCTGGGTCATTTCTGCACTACACTGTTATAGTGCTATTATTCCACTTTCAACATCCCGTGGAATTCTGGGGTTTGCCATTTACTGAGGCCAAAGAACTCTCTGGCTGAGAATTCTAAATGCCCCCCCTAAACTGCAAACCCCAGGGTTCCATTGAATATTGAAAGTGGAATAATAGCACTATAAACAGCGTAGTGCGGAAATGGCCATAGTCTCAACTGCTTTTTTAAATATCTGTTTTCTGCTTCCCCATCATTTAGCCCAAATTCCAAGCTTTCTGGCTGTTTAGTGTTATGCAGTGGGTGTTAGATTACCAAGGTTTTGTGTGCAGCTTACTCTGCTGGTTTCCCCACCTGCCCTTACTCTGAGCTTTTGGCCCCTCTGTGGCACTATACAAGCTTTCCATCAGCCTCCCAACCTACTCACAACCCCAGGCTGCCCAAGGATCAGGAAGGGAGTGGGGAGAGGAGGGGAAGGAACATGAGAAGCAATGGCTACAGTACTGCTAGATAATCTGCAGTGCTGGACTAAGAATCACCAGCAAATGAACAAGCTACTTGGGTGGGAAACTTGTCTCCCCTGCTCCCACACCCCATTTTGCGTGTCCTGTCATCAAATTGCTTTCTCCACAGTACTGAAGCCCCTTTTGCTGTCCCAGCAGAGTCACAAGTGTTCCAGAGATGGCTCCTTCACCACTGTTGTATCTCTCCCCCTACTACCAGTGGCAGCTGCAATTACAACTGCAACCTTTTCTCTTTTTATTTTTTCCTCCTTCTTCCCCTCCTCCCCCTCTTCCTCTTCCTCTCCTTGCGAGGTATGAGGCAAGCTAGGAGAAACCTTGAACCAATTGCTGATGACATGGCTGTTGCTGCTGCTCCACCAGCTCAGAGCTAGTTCCATGTTGTGGAAACAGGGATGGGGGTGTGATAATGGGGATTCCCATTATCCAGGCTTCAGTATTGAAGGGAGATAGTTCTCCCTTCAGACACATAAAGGGTTAATGAACTGCTAGGAATAGGACTAGGATTAGGTTTACTATTTCGAGAATTGTATTCAGCAGAAGAAAAATCTGTAGAGAATCTAGAGGAATATATTAATAAGAATTGGAAAGTAAGGCTAACAGAACAAGATAAAGGGTTGATGGAAGAAATGTTATCAGAAGAGGAAATAGAAGAAGTAATAAATAATTTAAAAGGAGGGAAATCACCGGGATTGGATGGACTAGGTCCAGAATATTATAAAACATCTAAAAAATGTTTAATTCCCAAATTAAAAGTATTATATAATAGTATATTAAGGGGTGATAAAATCCCATTATCATGGAAGCAATCACTAATAATATTAATTTTAAAACCAAGTAAGGATCCCACTGATCCAGGTTCTTATAGACCAATATCTTTAATAAACCAAGATGCTAAATGCTAAAGACGCCATTATTGACAGCAATAATGGCGAAGAGGTTAAATAAATTTATTTATAAGTATATACATAAAGATCAATGTGGTTTTATTCAAGGAAGACAGATGGCAAATTTAATAGGGAAAACGACAAATAAAATAAATATAATGGATAGAGATAAACAAAAAGCTGGAATTTTAGCATTAGATATATTTAAAGCTTTTGATTGTGTGGAATGGCCGGCGTTAAAAATAATCTTAAATAAAATAGGATTAGGAGAGAGATTTAAAGGGTTAATAAATCAATTATATTCACATAATACATCTGTAGTGATGGTAAATGATGGAATTACAGAACAGATTCAAATATCAAGAGGAACGAGACAGGGATGTCCATTATCTCCAGTTTTATTTGCAATAGTTATAGAAACTTTAGCGAATGAAATAAGAAATGATGAGAATTTGGAAGGAATTGGAACTAAGGAGAAAAATAAAATAAGTTTATTTGCAGATGATACATTGTTAACAATTAAAGATCCAGTTAAAAAGATAGATAGGATAGATAAACATTTAAAAGAGTTTGGGGAGAAGACAGGATTAGAAATAAATTGGGTTAAATCAGAAATAATGTTGTTTAATTATACTAAAAAAGAAGTACAAAATTTTATAAGTAATAAAAGAATGTTAGTTAAAGTAAAGGAATCAATTAAATATTTAGGAATAGATATTACAAAAAATTTACAAGGACTACAGGAAAAAAATTATAAGAAATTAAAATTAGAAATTAAACGGAAATTAGAGGATTATAAAAATATAAAGTTATCATGGTTTGGAAGAACAGCAGTGGTAAAAATGAAAATATTACCTAAAATTAATTTTTTGTTTCGGATGTTACCAATAAAAGTATCAGAGGAAGAATTAAAAGAGTGGCAAAAGTTATTAAATAATTTTTGCAATGGGTATAAGAGAGCGAGGATTAACAAGAAATATTGGTACAAAAGTCAAAAAGAAGGTGGCCTAGGACTTCCAAATTTAAAATAGTATTATTACACAAATCAACTGAGGTATATTATAGAAGGAGTCTCAGGAAAAGGTGACTTAGAATGGTTAGAGATAGAAGATACGAATATTGAGATGAAATTGGAAAATATATTTTTCAGGAATTTTTCTAAGAAAGAATTAGAAAAGATAGAAAATCCCTTTATAAAAAATATAATAGAAATATGGAAGAAAAATAAAAGAAAATTGTTACTGAATATATCAACATTAACTCCGATAATAATGATGGGAAAATTTCCAATAAATTTAAGAGAAATAATAGAGAAAGAAATAAAAAACAAAAAATATATAGATTAAAAGATTGGATGAAAATAATGACTAATAAAGATAAAATGAAAGAGAGATTGCAGGAAACTAAAACATCTTGGTTAAATTACATACAGTTAGAGCAATGGACAAAGAGTATGAAAAGATATGTTAAAGATTTTAAAGAATATACTAAATTTGAACAAATTATTATTCAAAGAGAAAATATGCAAGAAAATGAAATACTAAAGAGTATTACAAGTGAAATATATAAAATATTGGCAAAAGAACAAGAAGAGGATTATCTTAGAAAAAGGTGGGAGGAAGAGACATCACAAAATATAGATATACAAGAATGGAGAAAAATTTGGAAACGACGTCATTTAAAAAATTATCGATAAGAATAAAAGAGAATTATTATAAAATAGTTTGGAAATGGTATTTGACTCCAATAAAATTAAATCAGATAGATGAGAAATATTCAAGATTATGCTGGAGAGGATGTCAAGAAATTGGTACATATATGCATATGTGGTGGAGTTGTAATAGGATAATGGAATTTTGGCAAAAGTTTTTTAAAGAGATAAAAGAGATAATAGGAGTTGAGATACCAATATGTCCAAATATAGGGTTGTTGTCTATATATAATAAGGTTGAGTGTACCCAGGTAATGAAGGAATTAATAACAAATTTGTTAACTGCAGCGAGGTTAATAATAGCAAAAAAATGGAAAATAAATGAAAAACTTCAAATAGAGGAATGGTGTAAAGAAGTGTGGAAAACTGCAATTAATGATAAATTAACATGTAGAATTAGATTTATGAAAGGTCTTGTAGAAGGGAATGATTTTGAAGAAATTTGGAAAATATTCTTGGAAAAAGCTTTTATAAGAGATGGTAAAGCTACCCTTTCACAAGAAGAATGGCAATTTTGGAAAGTGGATTAAATAAAAAGTTGGCTCTGGGGGGTGGGTTTATTCACCTTTTTGTTAACTATGTGGAGTTTTGTTTATATTGGATTTGTGTTGTTTAATTTTTTTGTATAACAAAAAAAAAAGTAAGTTGAAACATAATCGGCTTTGGGGAGTGGGTTTACCTTTAGAAATAGTTTGATATGTTAAGTAATAAGATTATATATAGTAATAGCAATAGATTAAATGTAAGGTGAAAATATAGAATTAAGAATGAAATAATATTAATAATAATAATAATAATAATAATAATAATAATAATAATAATAATAATAATAATAATAATAAGTATAATGAGAATGAGATTTAGAGATAGGTAACAAAAGTATACAAGTAGTATGATATAGAATAAGCTGAATAAGTTTATGATTGTAATGGTATTGGAGAGAAATAATAATGTAAGCTTGTTTTTGTTGAAATTTCTTTGTTTCACTATTATGTGTATCACATGGTGTTTTACTTTTGTTTTTTTGTTTTTTTCTGTATAATCAATAAAAATTTAATTAAAAAAAAAGGATTAGGTTTACTAGGATTAGTCACAGGTCACGAGAGATAGGTGACCAATCAGGGGGGGAAAGGTGAGAATCTTTGAGATGCTTTGATGGAAAAGTTATAAAAAATCCTTGAGAGACCATGCGGTAGAGAGAGAACAAAGGGGACATCCAAAAACATCAATGGGGACATGGATGCCAGGTAGACCATCTCCTGGCCCTGCCCTTGCAGAGCATCTCAGAAAGTGACCAACTTGCTGTGAGTAACTTAGAATGAGTCTAGTTAGTTGCGCTAGGTCTTTTGTTATTTTGGAGGTTTGGCTGATCTGGAGAATGTACCTGTTTTTGTAACTCCTTGTAACTTAAACGTGCCTGAGAGGGGAAAACCTTTCATGAGTATTATTTTCTTGTTTACTTGCATGCCTTACATTAAATACTTGTCTGTAAAAGCTCTGTTTCCTCTCTGTTCCCACACTATTCTTAGATAGGACTTCTCTCACTCAGAAGAGGGATGGTAAGGGAAGGGAAATGACCTTAAGCATAGAGATTGGCAATCCTCAGAGCAGAGTCCTGCTGTGCTGCTCAGGTATGGGGTGATTCAGGATTCAGTGAGTGGTGGCAGTGAGAATTAAGAGATTTGGGGGAAATTCCTAGCTCCTGTTCAAGGTAGAAGGAAACATTGAGTGGGAGGGGGGTCCCTCATTCCCCCTTTAAATCTCTACAGCGGGGAGGAGCAGCTGTGTAACTAGTGCTGAGCCAAGAGGGACCACAGTGGTGGCAGCAGTGGCTACTAGCCATCCACCAAACACAGGCCACTTCCTCCTTGTCTCACTCCCCAGGAGAAGAGGAAGAATCAGTGGCTTCTGTTATCACAGTTGTAGCTGTGGATCAGCAAAAGCACATTGCTAAGGATTGAGTTGCTGCCATCCTCCACATTCCTGCCATTTCTATTTCCTCCACCGAGCCTTCCTCCTTGTGCCCATTGCTTCCTCCACTCAGCCTACTTGAGCCTTCACCAGCCACACTAAGCGGCAGCAACTCAGGAGGAGCTGCCTAAGCTGGTGGTGCTATTGATACTTTGCTCTGTAACCATGTCTCTTGCCTGCCCCCGCACTGTTTTTTTTTTAAGTAAAGCTTGGAAATAGGAGGGGAAAACTAGACATTTTAAAACCAGTAAAAAATGGGAGACCAGAGAAATAAGCATGCGTACGCAGTCAGTGCACATCTTTATTTATATACATATGTATTTATTGAATTTATAACTCATCCTTCTCCAAAATAGGATTCAAGGTGGCTTCATCCAGGGCAACTGCCCCCTTGCCTCCCCTTGGTATGTCACTGACTCTAGAACCTCCCCTACTGCATTTGCAAATAAATTTCTGTACTGCCTTTGGCCAGAGGAAACTTCCTTTGCTGGATATAATGTGTATTGTATACAATGCTGTATACAATTTATACTAACTCGTGGTACTCTCACCTTAATATGATGTCACTGATTGTGGAAATAAATAAATACATCACTAATAGCAATATCACTAAACTTCTGGATTCCAAAATACGATTGGAGAGAACGGACTTAGTTGCCAAAAAGAATGCAAGATTTGGATTGCTTCAGGAATAAGCTGTGCTGCTTTAGTATTTTGAGAAAGTATATTCTTCTCAGTCATCATGATAGGAACTAAAGGAGGCTCATCCAATACTACGTAGCACACATGTAGGCACCACAGTTCCTTTTTGTGTAGGTGGTTCTGTGGATTAACATGACCAATTTTACAGAATTTATTTTTTTTCCTATTGTGTTGATACCATTTTTCTATTCCTAACATACTATATTCATGTATTTGTATTTATCAGTCAGGGTTTATTAAACTTAACAAACTTTTTCTGTTTAAAGTATGAAAGAAGATGTACAGCATAACAACAACTGAGGTTAATTAATGGTGTGCATGGTACTGTAAATCTGTAAAAAACAAAAAGTGGAAAGGATCTTCTCAAAGCTCTTTTCAAGCCCAAATCTTACTGAAATATTTCACTTCATAATGCTGCACTTTTCTTTGCCCCTTTGAAAAGTGACAGCTGTCATTTACCTACATCACATCTGTGCAGTATGTTCACTTTTAAGTAGATGTATAACTGAGTGTTGCAACATTTGGACTTGCATAATGCCATGTACTACTATAGAGCTGAGTGGAGAGCAACATGCCAGTGATTGGTGCTTCAAACCATTCCATACTTTCGTGCTCATTAAAAAACAAAACAACAGCACACCCAGCATCCAAAGATGTCTTTAATGCCTGAAAGCTGCTGACCTGTCTGAAGATGTGGGACAACTTATGGTTGCTTTCTCTGTACAATTCTGGTGAAGTTTAATGTACAAAGACGACGATTTATGCAAAGGTAATGTCCAAACTGGATACACAAAGTAGGTGCCTAGCATAAGCAAGCAGGCTGCCTACTTACAATCATGAATGCTGCATGATTGAACACTGCAACTTCTATAACAAGATTTCAACAATGTTGGGCTAGCAGGAGGATGAGTTTGCCCCAAAAACCTTGTTTGCAAGTCAGCCATTGGTAGCCAGCAGCCTGTGTAGATGCAGTGGCAAATCCCTTAACTGGCAAACATAAAAAGAAAAAAGTTCTTTGTCAGTTTCTCCTGAATGAATCTGGAACAGTTTGCCTGGCCTAAATTCTAGCTCATGTGGTTTAACCGTGGGTTTTGCGACAGTGCCACTTACACAGTGTTTTTGCAATACTAGTGGCTGAATCAAAGGGTAATAAAAACCTGAGTAAGAGGCAAGAAGCATGTCACCACTTTGTTGAAAGGCATCCCTGCCTGGATGGTTGACAGAGCTGCATTGGCGTTGGCTTTGGAGGAATCTCTTGCCTGTCTTCCTTGAGAGAAAGGAAAGACCCTGCAATGCAGGATGGGGAGGGAGGGAGGGCTAGGTATATTATATACATATATAAGATAAATACTTATAATATTTTTAAATGGGGGGAATTAAGGGGGAAAAAGTCCTCTTTTATTCTTTTAATACAGTTCCCAGCAGGAAGATCAGGATAGGAGGCTCCCGCTTGCTCCAGATTAAAGGAACCCGCAGTTTCCGGGTGAAGAAAGGGGGTTCCCTGTCCAGCATTCGCCGGGCCGGCAGCCTAAAGAGCACCAAGTTATCCCGTCAGGATTCAGAGTCTGAGAATGAGGAGCTGCAGCTGTCCCACAGCAGGGACACTGTCACTGACATAGGTAACATAGATGAGCTGGGCTAAAAAGGGAGCGGGATGATGAGGCAGCATCTTGAACCTGGAAGCAACTCAAACAGACCTAGGAAAGGAGGAAAAGGGCTGGTAGGCTAGCAGACTGCCCGTGGTCTGAGCTGAAAGAGGAAATTCAAACTTTTATGCATGATCTAATACCTAGCAAGGACTGAGTTTGAATCCTACCCTTGCTCTTACTAGGTAGTCAGTTCTGTACCACTCTAAAGATGCTACGTTCTTAAAAATCCCAGTTTCGGGTGCATGAACTCAGTCTATAGCCATTTTTCTGACTACCAACCAAATGCATGTCATGCTTAGGAAGGTATATATACAAATATCATTATTATATTATATATCTATGACATATATAACATATATGTTATAAAAGATATATAGATATAGATATATATACATATCTCATATCAATATTATGTACTGTGTATTTATAGTTCTATATACAGTATGTACATATTTTGCTTTATATGAGATATAAGTATATGTGTGCTTGTGAATCTCCAAAATGTTAGTCCCTACAGATTCCTCTTGCAGCAAAAGTCAGGATCAGTTAAATCCTTAACTTGAACCTCTTTTACCCTATGGTCTCAGTGGCATTGCCCATGCTCTTTCTTTGCTGTGGGGAAATTTGAATTTAGCTAGGTGCATCTTCATCACATGAAAGAACAGCCAAGGAAGAACTAATTGGAAGTGAGCTATGCCTTGTTTAAAAGTTTGACACCACAATCCTATGCATGTCTACTCGGAAGTAAGTCCCATTGAGTTCATAAGGACTTACTTCCAGGTAAGTGTGTATACTATATAGTACGCTGTGTAGGATTGCAATCAGAGGCCATTTTCACACTAGACTGTTATAGCACTATTATTCCACTTGCAACATCCTATGGAATTCTGGGGTTTACAGTTTCGGGAGGGGCCAGATAGTTAGTGGAAGGAAAACTCCAGACGGCTCCTCCTGAAACTGCAAACCCCAGGATTCCATAGGATGTTGCAAGTGGAATAATAGTACTATAACAGTCTAGTGCGGAAATGGCCAGAATGTTACCATCTCCAGTAAACAAATTCCGTGCTAAAGGTCTGTCACTTTGGAAGGCCCATTGGCAGTAAATGCATGCAGGAAACTCCCGGGTCAGAGAGAGCACTCCCCTGCCTTTATTCACAATTGTTTGGCAGGATTTTTCCCCCTTTCATTCCCAGGCATTTTGGAATCCACTAATGGGACTGAACAGGGCTGTAGCCTGCTTGCGGCAGCTGTAGCTGCAGCCAAGATGCTCCTGTCGCAAGATTTATCACTTGATCCTTTTCTTTCCTCTTTTCAACCACAGAGCCCAGTCAATGCAGATCACTGAAACCAACACTTTGCAGCATCTTGATGATGCAAGAGTTTTCCTTCCACTTACCCTCCCCTCTTCTTTGAATGGGGGCTATGTTTATCCCTGATACTTGTCCTAACAATGTTTATAAATTATGCTTGTAATTACCAGTCCAGCTGATCATCAGGGACATGGAAGAAGGGCAGGTTGGGATAGGAGGGAGCAGAACCACTTGACGTTTCCCTAGTGTAGTCAAACTTGCTTCTTGAGTTGTTTGGCCCATTGGGCTTGTGCACTGATGGCATACCATCTTGTGCACCCTCCAGGACAGACGGGGTAACATTCATCTGTGTAAATAAACTGGTCTGGTTTACAAGCATATGCCTTAGATTTAAAAGAGGCAGGATGCCCCAGAAGACAACTATTTTTGGGTGTATCTTTTTTTTTTCTTTTGAAGAAGGGAGCCCTTGGAGTGCAAGTGAACCCAGCATAGAACCTGAAGTGCTGAGCAGCACTGGCACGGAAGACAACTATCATCGGAATATGTCTTGGCTTCATGTAAGTAGAGTTCATCAGTGAGGCCCTGGAACTGCACACAGAATCACCACTGGTTGTCATGGCAGAGTGAATTCCCATGCTTGTCGAAGGCCCAATTGCCACCAACATTGGTTTCATTTAGGTGCCAAGTGAGAACACGATTGTTTATTAAAGCCTTTGGCTGATCACTGAAGTATCTCAAGACAGTGATGCGCCTGGTTTTAAGACAGTTTTAATCTTTTAAATCTGTTTTGACCTGGTTAAGTGAAATTTATGTATTTTAGGCTACACAAATTATTTGTATTGTATTGATTATATTAACTTCTTTGTATTGATTTTTACTTTTACACCATCAGATATATTTTTATAGGGTAGGACAGAAATATTTAAATAAAGGATGGGACAGAAATATTTAAACAAAATTTGGGTTTCTGCTTATCTGTCTAGCTATCATCTGTTTGCCTATAACACATAAAATATATTACACACATACATGCATGCACATGCATACACCTTTAAAATATAATTTAGAGTCTTTATAGTTTTACCCTCTGTGAACACAGAACTTCCTCAATGTAATGGGGGGATGTGTTGCAGTGCATTCAGCTGAATGTGTGCTTGACTGATGCCTGGAGGATTCTGAAGATCTTCCTTCTATGCACAGTTCAACAAAGATGGGTTGTGGTCATGGTTTTTCAATTAAATAGTTCTAAATCCAAAACCGCAGCTGATATAGCAGCACAGAAGTTTTTGTTTCTTAGTTAAATATATATGCCTCTTTCCCATCTTTGAACATGTCACATTGTCATTAAGCAGCTGGTATCTCAGTGTTCTAGATTTTCCTGTGTCTTTAAGATACAGCTGCGTCCTTTTGGCTCACATTCTATCTCCACCTTTCTTTCCACCAAAAACCAGTATTGGCTCATTTAAAAATTCATTTTGGTAGCAAGAGGGATAGTATATTTCAAGTAACATTTTTATTAGAAAGAAATGAAATGTCTGGGGATCAAAAGGGGGTCTATGTGCCTATTCTACAGCCGCCCCTTAAAGAATCTTGGGTATGTGTATGAAGGCTTTCAGGTACATGCTCACCTGAAGAGGTGTCTGGCTGGTCTTACTCGCAGGTGACGGGGGACCATGCAGTACATTATGCCCAAATGAGGTCCCTGTCATCCCATTGTTTTTCTTCAGCCAGTACAATGGGGATTGCAACCATCCTTCAGTAGTAGTTTGTCCAGTGACTGGATCTTTGTCATGTATTATAGCATGATGCCTCACCTGTAACCAAGAAACTTGTGGCCATTTCACTGCAATTAGGTGTTGTGTGTTTTCTTCTCTGTGCACTCCACCTCCTTCCTCCCACTAGGGCTACAAGTGTGGACTCGCAAAAGCAAACAAAAAACAAACAAACAAGCAAGCACACCTTTAGGAGAGGAGAGAAGAGGTGCAGAGCAAAACAGAAGCCATTTGTCCACTCTTCCCTCCCTCTCATGTAGCTTGATTCCAGGAAGCTCACCATGGGGACAGCTACCAAAGAACCTCTCTTTGAAACCAGAGATCCCGACTCCCAAAAGAAATATTAGGATTATAGACTCTTAGGGCTGGAAGAAACTGTAAACACTTTCTAGTCCAATCCCCTGCTATGCAAGTATATAAAACTAAAGCTCTCCTGAAAGATGCCCATCCAAACTTACTTTAAAGATCTACAAAGGAGGAAGGTCCACCAGCTTGAGAGGCAGGGTGCATCTCTCTCAAGGCTGAGTTTAGGAGAGCAAATGAAAGTCAGTCCCTACATCCAGCCCTGTGCTTTTCAGCCAGTAAGTGCCTGAATTTAGTGTGGCTTGGCCTTTTGTATTCTAGTCTGAGGAAGCCTATCAAGCAACCTCTCCTCTCCCAGGTTGAGCAGAACACTGCAGCAGTGGTTTTCTCAGTGGTGTGTGTGCATCAAGGACAAAAAGGATAAGCTAATTTTAGAAGCTAATTTTGGTCTCAGCAGACCAGTACTGCCTTGTGTTTAATTCGTGAATTCACAAGGTTTGATCCCACAACTGTGTCGTTGGGACCAATGGGTTGGAAGTCCTTCCTTTACCTCTCTGACTCTGGAAGTCCATGCTGGGTAGCTGGGGGGATTATCTAAAGTGAGCAGAGAGGGAAAGTTTTCTAGTGCTTCACTGTAGTGTACTTCCAAGCTTATGCTATTATCATCCACCACTTTTACTACATACTGTTAACAGGGTGGATTCTTTTGTGTGTCAGGCATCTGTAAAACATGTGTCTCTTTTCTATTCTTTGCACAGTGATCTGATCTGAATTTGTCTCTTTTTGGATAGACATATTGAATCCTTTCTTGCAGTTTTTTCAGCCCAAACCTAGCTCTGCAGCTACTGAGAATCCTGGTGTGCTTTATGTTTCCAGGTGATGATCCTTCTCTGCAACCAGCAGAGTTTTATCTGTAGCCATATTGATTACTGCCATCCTCACTGTTACCTCCATCACAGCCGTTCTTGTGCACGTCTTGTTCGAGCCATCAAACTTTTATACGGAGACACTGTGGATTCACTCAGAGAAAACAACGTACTAAACACTGTATCTAGGAGCAAAAAGCAGAAAGAAGTAAGAAAGTCACTTAAACACTTTACACTGTCTATACAGGAAATTTATTTAAATCAGTTTGGTTAATTCGCCTTTCCAATGTGTAGTAAATGGGAGGAAACAGTTGCCACATTCTCTGCCACCAGTTGCCACATTCTCTGCCAGCATAGATAGAATCAAGAAAGAATGGGTTAACCTCTTCTGCCACCCAGGGATTATGTAACTCTAAGGGCATTTCCACATGGCATCACAGTCCTGCAATGGGGACTTTTCTCTCCTGAAATAGGTAGGAGCTTGGGTAAGTCGCATTCCTGGATGGCTCCTTCTCCACTGGCAGAGAATGGTACATTGGGGACTTACCATGAAGAACTCTTTTTGTCAAGGAGAAGGAGATATCTAGACCCACCTTTAATGGTGGCAGGGTTGTTTTTCTTTGTTCTGTCTCTGATATTTTTATAATACCCTATAGGGGAACTAGGAACATAGAGTTAAGTCATGTGATCCCTTGCCTGGCTGGGCAGTAGAAGAGGTTAACCCATTCCTAGATGTCTTCTTCCCCTTGGAAAGAATGGACCCTCATGGTAAATTCTCAATATACTATTTTAGGAGAGTTTTCCAAGTTTATATGTTGCTCAGGAAAACATTTGATTATGAGTTTGAGACAGGTGAATTGGCTTATTCTGAGTCTCAGCAGTTCCTCGTAACATTCTGTGAGTACAGACAATGGTCTATAGTTTACAATTAATGTTTACAGTTTTACTCACATAATGAGATCTTTTTTTCTACTAGTAAGCTGGCCTTTGCAAACAAATCTAATTCTCACAGTCACAGAACTGGATAAATTAACCAAACTGTTAGCTCCACCAAACAATTTTGTGATACATAGAGTATAATAACTCCCCTATGGGAGAAAACTTGGGGCAAATTAGCCATAGTTGGTGTGTCTGATTAAATTATGAAGGCTATAAATACTTTATGGCCTTTCTTATTCTGAGAGGGTTTAAATTTTCATATTTTAAGCACACTCAATGAGCAATATATATATGTAAGTCAGAAGAAATATATATTTGATATATGTCATGTATTTAATATCTTTACTAGGAGATGGTAGGAAATTCTGGAAAAATGTGTGTGTGTGTGTTTATTAATCGGAAGGCCAAGAAGAGATATTATATCACCCACAATCTTAGAAAAGGAAGTTAAGGGGTAGATGGAAAAAGATACAAACGAGTCTAGAAACGACCAATTGGTAAACATTTTACAGGTTTTATTGGCTGGATAAAGAGTAACAGCTATTTTGTTCAAAGGTTTACAAGTTTATATTCTCATTAAAGGGTAGTTACCCTAGCTTTTATTACATTATATTAGTTTAAACAGTTAAAAATTAAATATGTTCTTATTGTTACTATTTTCTGTTATTATACATCCTGAATCCTCCTTTTGCCAGCTTTTCTTGTACAATGGCTATACTATCTATTCACAGTGTTGTTGTAAATGTTATATATTTCTTTTTTGTTTTTCTATTTAATAAAAAAATTTTTTTTTAAAGAAAACAAATCTAATTCTCTTCCAGTGTTCAGACAAATCATGCCTTAGAACACCTTCTCTTAAGAAAAGAGTGATGGATTCCAACCTTGAAGGAAAGAAGGACTCTGGGATGTTGAAATATATCAGGCATCAGGTAAAGAGGGTTTCTGGTAGCTACAGAAATAATGTACTGGCAGATGTAATAATTCTAATTTTTAGTGTGTTGGTCCCCTTCTGGCACAATAGCATTAAGGAATGCTGGGCTATAAGTTATTTTTCTGGCTTGTTTAGGTTAAGAGTTCCACATTTGCTGTTTTGCAAAATTTGTACTGTCTGTGTGATATTTTATGCAAATATATCTTGGGTTTCTGTTATCACATCAAGGTGCATTATATTCACTTCCTTTGTACTATCTGACTAGCAGTTTTTCTCTTAAGTCTTTCTCTAAATCCTTACTTAAAGTCTTTCCTCAGCTCTGCACAATTTTTTCTTAGTCTTGTATACTGTGATGTACCTGAAGTTGAACTTGAGACCCTCTGCATGTAAAACATTTACTCTGCCACTGAGCAACACTCCTAATTGGAGTAAGGACCTGCCTTAACCCAATGAGGACAAATCAGTCTGTTTTCATTCCATGTCACTTTCACATTACTGAATTGTAAGTCTACTCTGTTTTGTATCTATCTGTGAATTTTTTAAAAAGGCAGCACAAACTTTGCATTTATTTTCGTATGCAATTTCTCTAACATACATGTATCAGAATGAACATTTCCTTTGCATACATATTTGTCTATGCAAATATTGGAGAAGTATGTGATCTGAAAGATAATGGTGTTCTGATCCATTTATTAGTCCAAGGAATGGGAACTATTCTGGCTCATTTAAAAAATGTGAACCAAATTCAGTTGTCACCTGCTCCTAATGCCCTGTTGGTAGTGCTTCACTGGCAACAGTCTTCCATATTACAGCAGCTTGTAGTAACAATGAGTGGTTCTTCACAGTGTCTGTGACTTATACATATGGCTGACCTGCACCTGCATAATGCCTTTTTTTTTTAGAAAGTTCTAGAGTCGAACATTTTTTTTTATGAAATCCTACCCTCTTCAGCATAGATCCTCAGTGCAGCACTGTCGTTTTCCTTTGATCCCTTTTTGTGTCCTGCAAGAACTTTCTCTTGTATGATTCCATATCCAGTTGCATACTTCCAAAGGAACCAATCTTTTCTGGATGTGGAACGAGTTACAGTATATTGTAATTTCTACATCTTTCAAAGCACATGTTTTCCTTTTGAACCAGTTCTTCCATTTTTTAAAAGAAATGTTTGTAATATTACTGTATTGCCCACACTTTGAAGACAAGTTTGTAATATATGTGTTAGCTTTATAACAAAGTTGGCCCAGTTAGTTGACCTGATGCTTGTCAAGTGATGAATTTGAGACTCTTGTCTCCACAATGAGCTTACTGTTTCATAATCGTGCCTCCATTTGGCAAATCATGCCTTCATCAAGCTTATCTTTTAATAACTTGTGTTCATTTTGCTTAACTGATATAAGTAAAAAATTAAAATATTAATCTAGCTAATTAGCACATTAAGTTTAATCATAATTATGGATGTCGAATCAGATATACATACATAATCAGATTTTATGAAAGGATTTCATATTGCAAACAAAGTGGTGTTTCTTGTTCCAATATGATGGCCACATTGAGCTCAGAAAGACTTACCTCAGCATGAACATGTAAGTGACTATCCTATAAAAGTCTTACTTTTAATTAGCATGATTTGATTTTGTGCAGGTGATGAGTTTGTCTCCAGCACCTTTATCACTGTTAATCAAGGCAGCTCCCATCCTCACCGAAGAGATGTATGGGGACATCCAGCCTGCAGCGTGGGAACTGCTGCTTAGTATGGATGAGCACATGGCTGGTGCAGCAGGTAAGAAAAAGATATTTCATGGTTGCCCTCATACATGCAGTGCTGGTGAACTCGGCTTGGTAAGGAGTGCCACAGGAGCCCTGCCTAGCTTTGGAGCCTAGGACTTTCTGTCATGACTTCACCTATTGTTCATGTTTTTCTGAGGTAAAAATCCCTTCTATATAGTAAATATAGGCAGCCAATGGTAGCTGCCATAATAATAATAATAATAATAATAATAATAATAATAATAATAATAACAATAACAATAATAATAATAATAATAGTAGTAGTAGCAGCAGCAGCAACAACAACAACAACAACAACAACAGCAACAAAAACAACAGCCTCACTTTTTTCCTGGTAAGGATTCAAAGCAGCTTACAATATTTTTTTAAAAAAAAACATACAAAAGTTAAAACCCAAATTCAACAATCAAATAAGAATTAAAACAAAGTTAAAATACATAATTAAAACTCAAACATTCAAAAGTTCTGCATAGTTAATATACTGCAAAGTCTGCTCCTAATATACTCGTTACCAAATGATTTACTCAACATAACAATGAAAGGTTTACTTCTACCACACGTTCTCTAGCAGTGCTTTTAAACTATATAATAATTGTGTTTCTAGGTTATAAAATGCATCTATTTGTGAAATCTTTTCTCCTTGCAGCTGCCATGTTCCTTCTGTGTGCTGTGAAAGTGCCTGAGGCAGTGTCAGATATGCTGATGTCTGAATTTAATCACCCTGAGGCAGTGCAGAGGTTGAATGCCATACTCAAGTTCCACACCCTCTGGAGATTTAGGTATCAAGTCTGGCCTCGGATGGAGGAAGGTGCTCAGCAGATTTTTAAGGTAAACTGTGTCACTGTCTGATAATAATGTCATAATAATGGTACTGGAACATCAATTGAGTTCTATACATGTCCACATAATTGTTAATTCTTTCAGAGGAGGACTGGTTACAGGGAGCACACAACTCCCTTGTCACAACAAGTCTAATAGTTACTAGTCCATTCCAAGGCACAATTCAAAGTGCTCATTATCACTTATAAAGCCCTATAAGCCTTGGTCCATGATGTCTGAAGGACTTATCTTCCTACATAAGTCTGCCCAAAGTCTTCAGGTGAGGACTTCAGGGAGGACTTCATAAGGAAGGCCTTTTCCACATAAGAACGCTCTCCTGCATCGTCCCATCATAGTCCGAGCAGTGCCTCTGCAAGGATAGGACTGTGTCCTCAGCACTCCTCTCCACATTCAACTGGTTGCCTGCAGAAGGCAGCACAAAGGACACGCTCTGTCCTTCCTGAGTGCAGCTAGTCTTCTTCCCATGCTGTGCTAGGGGAGAAAGCACGTAGATTGCCCCTCTGCATGGCCAGCTGCGACAGAAGGCTCGCACAATTGGGGGTGTTGATGGAATTTCTCCATCAGTGATGCAATCCGTGATCGTGCTGGTGGGCAATGTGAGAAGGAGGGAAGCATCGTCATGATCCTGCTCCTCTCACATCCCCATGCCAAGATGCCATTGTTATGCAGAAAGGGCCTGGGTCTGGTGAGAACATGAGAAACAGCTTTGTCATGGGTGTTCTATGCTTTTTACATGCATAACGTAAAGAAGCTAGGATGGTTCCCTCTTTGTATTTTGCTAGCAGATAAAAACTTCTCTATTCTAACAGGCCTCACTGATGTAAAAAGGGGCCTAATGTAGCTTAACAGGCTTTTAGCAAGGCCCTAGCAGGGCCTACCTGGCCTATAAAGGAGCCTAGTGGGGCCTGCTGTGCCTACAGAGTGGCCTAGTGGGGCCCTCTTGGGGCCTACCAAGCATGCAAAGGACCCTAGCATGGCCAATTGGTCTCCCATAGGCCTAATGTGGCCTACTGTTGCCTACTGGCCCTATGAAAGTGCCTATCTGATCTACCCCAGGCCTAATGGGGCCTCCTAGGCACATGAATGAGCTTAGTGGGGCCTACCTGGCCTACAGATAGCCCAGCAAGGTCTTCCAGTGACCTGTCAGTCCTCACCACACAGAGTCTACTGGGACTCAAAATCAACAGGGCCTAGAAGCCCACCATCAAGACCCAGATAGCAAGTTGGGCCTGCTGAGCTGTGATGAGACTGAGCTGAGCCTAACAAGCCAGATGCAGGGGGAAACGAAGTGTTAGCAGCCTCCCCCATTGAAATTCCATTCCTCCCAACAGCTCTTTGCCTAAATTCCCACAGCTGGGTCATGCAGTTGTAATGACAATCCATCCAATCCCACTCTCCAATCTCACTCTCCCCCTGCTCAGACCACAAGTGGCAAGAAAACAACCACTCAATCTGCTGTGTGCTCTTCTCCACCATCCTCTTCAAGCAATGCATGGTCCAAAGAGGGAATGAAGGAGGTGGACAGAGCTTATGGAACATCTAGATCCACCCCGTCCCACCCCACCCCAGCGTCACATTGCTCAGTATTGTGGATTGTTAGCTCATGAGCCTTGACCCAGAAGATGGAGAATCCAACACAAAGAACAAAAATGAAGAATAGAAGACAGGCTTAGTAACAGGCCTAAGTGGTCAAAAAAGGGAAGGGAAATAGGAAGTGGGGAGAAGAACAAAATTTCAGTCTGGAAAGTTTTTGCAATGCATGAACAGCCAGATATCTTATATTCCTTTCACTTTTCATAAAGTGAGACTTTAACATGAAAAAAAATCTATTTAAAATTATTAGAAGTGAAAATTAGTTATGCTAAACAGAATAGGGGGTTAGAAATGAATTGAATAGTGTTCTTTTTTAAAAAAAGTAGCTAAGCTACAACAGGGGATGATATATACTAAAAGAATACATCTACCTAAAGGGTTGTAAGCAGTGGCGGTGCGGGGGACACAATGTTTTTACACCTATGCTTTTTTTGCACTGGGGCAAGGTGTTTAGCATGCTAAAATGAGGACACTTACAAATGGCAGTCCATTTAGTAGGACTGGATTATTTAGACTTTCATTATATAAGTATTATGTAAAGAGAGAATGAGTATAATCAAAGGGTAGTATCATTATCCAACCCAGCAATTTACTAGAAAATACTTGTCTAAATTCAAAATTGTTAATGACTTACATAATCAAGGACTTATTTGAATTAGGGGATTAGATTCAGTTTCAGATAATATAAGCAGAGGTCTGAAACAAAGCTGCCCATTTTTATTTCCTTCATCTCTAGAATCCTTGACAGTCTCTATTCCAGAGAACACTTCTGCTTTGATAATGCCCTGTTATAAAGGAAGGCATTAATCTAGTAGCCCACTGAATCAAGGGGAATGTGGTAAATCAACATTAATGACTGTTCCATTGATTCAGTGGGCTTGCTCTGCTTGGGACTAATGACTGGATTTCAGCCAAATCTAAAGAACCAATTGAGCAAGCAAGGAATAAAATCAGAAAATGCATCAAGAGAAGACTTCTTCAAATTAACCTTTCAAAAAAACAATATGTATATATACAGATTAGGATTCGATACAGCGAAAAATTCAAGACCACGCAATATACCATGAACCTGAAATAACTAGGAATTCATATCCCAGATAATTAATAGACACAATGAAATCAAATTGTCCTTCATAGTTGGACTCTGGAAAATTTCCCCTTTCCTTAAAAAGATGATCTTCAATACAGATAAACAGGTGTTGTGTGACTACAAAGATTTACCTCCTGGTTATGTGTTCTTTTCTCTTGGTCTGTTTTTGTAGATTCCTCCACCCAGCATAAACTTTACCCTGCCGTCCCCAGTTCTGGGAATGCCTTCCGTCCCCATGTTTGATCCACCATGGGTGCCACAGTGCAGTGGAAGTGTACAGGATCCTATTAATGAGGATCAATCTGTAAGTTAAAAAAAAAAAACTTCTTTCAGCCGACAACCTTATTTTATGAAGATGTAATTGGCTGGTAAATTGATGCTATCTAGAATTCTACCTATTCCACCAGAACACTCACCATCCCTTTCTAATTCATTGCAGTATTTTGCACATAATTTGAAGATTTACAATGCCCAGGTCAACTCCATCATACAGTTTTTTTAAAATTGTTTTCTTGCAGAAGTCATTTTCAGCCCGGGCAGTGTCACGCTCTCATCAGCGTGCAGAACACATTCTGAAGAACTTGCAGCAAGAAGAAGAGAAAAAACGTCTGGGCCGAGAAGCTAGTCTGATCACCGCCATCCCTATCACCCAGGAGGCTTGTTACGAGCCCACCTGTTCCCCAAACTCAGAACAGGAGGAGGAAGGTGCGCTCTAGACACAGGAATTATCCACCTGGAATAGGCTGATAAAGCCATAGCTCCAGGAATGTAATATCATTAATGTAGCCTACTCATGTTTCAAATTTCTATGGTGATACATTTAGTTGCAAGAGAGAACAAGCACTGGTTCTTTCAGATTGGCAGCAGTACTTAATTAGTATAAATGTAATTCATTGATATTGTCTGTAAAAATGATTGAGAGCTATCCAAGAAAAAACGACCCTCATTCCTTCTGCTCCTTTATTTCAATGGTTCCCTTAATTTAAACAGATAATCTTCATAGCCTTTTTCCCCGTAATATAATATAGGCAGTAAAAATCTTTGAGCCAGAATGGTATAGTGCTTTGAGTATTGGACTAGGCCACTGGGAGATCAGGCTTCAAATCCCTACTGGCTACAGAAACCCACTAGGTGACCTTGGACAAGTGACATTCTGTCAGCCTCAGAGGAAGGCAAGGGCAAACCATCTCTGAACAAACTGCATCAAGAAAACCCCATGACAGGTTTGTTTTAGGTTGCCATGAGTCAGAAATGACTTGAAGGCACACAAGAACAAGAAAAATTCTTGCTGATTAAAAATAGTTTAAAATTCAGCCTGTGCCAATCATCAGTGTAGAGGTAGAACTCATTTTGCCCACCAGGTTTTGCTCAACTACTATCAGTCCTAACCAGCATGGCCAATGAGAAATGCTGTCAGTTTTAGTCAAACAATGTTTTGAGCGCCATATGACTCCCACCTCTGTATTATTGTAATATGACAATAGCCATTAAACGTTTTAGGCCGATAGCAAGGTGGTGAGCTCCCCATGACCAGCACAGTGATTAGGTGGAATGGGCCTTGTGTACTCAGTCCTCAAAGGCAAGTTGAAACAGAAAGGTCTTCACTTGTCTGTGGAAAGACAGCATGGAGGGTCCCTGTACAACCTCTCTTGGAAAGGAGTTGTGGTGCCTGGGGGAAGCCATTGAGAAGGCCCTCTCCCATATTCTCATCCATCTCAAAATCTCAAAACACAAGCAGGCTTATAAGCGAGAATAGGGTCCTTCAAATAATGTGGACCTGAGCTGTACAGGGTTTTATACATAATCTTATTCCCTATTTATATATAAAGTGCTCATTAGACTGTATCTAGACCCAACAGAACTAATTTTTAAAAAACAAAGCTTGGATTGTGTTTTATGCTGTTGCAGGAGTTCAGTGATAGATCTCTTTCAGAATTTGTAAACTGAAATTCACATATTCTATTTGCTTTGTCAGTAGAAGAAGTGGCCAACCTGGCATCTCGTCGTCTTTCTGTGAGTCCATCATGCACTTCCAGTACATCTCACAGGAATTACTCTTTTCGGCGTGGCTCAGTTTGGTCAGTGCGTTCAGCAGTCAGTGCTGAAGGTAAGGTGACTTAGGATGGCTATTGATTGTCCTCTTATTTATCTTATCAGTACTTGCATTTATGTATAAACCATTCTTCAACAAAAAATTGGTTCCTGGAAGCTTACATGTGATCAGTAAAAATACACAGTTCCTACTTGTTGATTAAAACCTACAACACAATAAAAAAGAAACAGGTGATAGAGAGGAAAGAGGAAAGGAAGGAAGCTCAGATTCCAAATCTTAAAGCTAAATCTTAAAATGACTAGTGGGAAGGGAAACAGCTCAGGAAGAGGTCCAACAGAACTGGTATCACAGCAAAATAGATGGTTCTGTTCAGCTGAGGACACTCTCCCCATTGGTTATTGCTTTATATATTAATAACAAAAGTTTAAACCTGGCCTGGTAGAAAACAAGGTTACCAGTACAATTCCTTCAGCAGAAGCATTATGTGCTGCCACTCTATTGTGATGTCCAGCTAAACCAATAGGCACCAGCTGCAACTTGTAGATCAGTTTTGATGGCAACACATATAGAAAGCAATCTTGACGTTACCACTTCCTGGACCACTGTAGCCAGACTGTGCTGTCATGGAATGGCCATAGCTGGTGCATCATCTCAGCTGATAAAGGTACCTTGAACCACTGAGATCACCTGGTTCTACACAGAGATGCACCTTGGTGTACATTTGATCTTTCAAACCAAGGTAAATGCCAAGATAGGCAACCCATCTATATTTCTGAAGGGAAAACTACTCATCCAGAAGCCACCTCTGTCTTGCCTGAGCACATCTTCAACTTATTTGCCTTCATTCAGCCTACCACTGCGTTCAGGCAGTGGACCAGCTACATCTGATTTGGATATAACAGGGAAGTAGATATTGAAAACATTGTGCTCCAAATCTTCTCATGACTAATCCCAGCAGTAGTTTTATATAGGTGCTAAATAGCACTCAGAATAAGATGGCAATCTTTTGAAAGCAATAGCACAATTGCCAGAGGCTGCGAAACAGTCTCCCAATGCCATTCTGCCTAGTGCCCTGTAGGTGGAAGCAGAACTGCTGAATTCTAGTACTCCCATTTCCCAATTTACAAATCTGATAAAGAAAGGTGCCATGGTTGATGATACTGAAACTGGATGACACAGATCAAGGAAAAGCAAGAGGTTGCACTCCTCCGTCTCTACCAAAAGAAATACCATGCATCAGGGTGACTAAGGCCAATTCAATCCTGGATTTAAGCATGAACCCAAACTGCAATGGGTCTGCAGATAATATTACGTTTATGTAACATGAACATGTTGCATGTTATGGACATGCTTATGCAATATTCAACCACATATTGGGAGTATTAGGAGTTTTTATTTCAGTTCTCCAAAGTTTCATTTCAAGGTAAGTCTCTGACTCCCTGTTGTGGTTGTTATTTTGAGTTGGTTCATTTAACGATTAGTTCATATGTTATTCAGACAGGTACTTCTGGTGATTCATAAGTAAGGACTCTGAGCTGTATGGTTCACTGACTATAAAACAGTGTCCATGTTTGTTGGGGGCCTGTGGTTACTCATGTGGTTAAAACTGCTCATTTTCTATTGGCTGTTCTCAAGTAATTAAACTTGGTACATGCCATATGAAGCAGTATGCTATAGTGGCTTGCATGTTGGTCTAGGACTTTGGGAGAGGAGCGTTCAAATCCCTGCTCAGCTATGAAAGTCTACTGGGTGGATCTTGGGCAAGTCACACACTCTCATCCTCAGAGGAAGGCAATGGCAAACCTCCTCTGAACAAATCTTGCCAAGAAAGCCCTATGATAGAGGCACCATAAGTTAGAGTTGTCTTGCAGGCCCACAACAACAACAACAACAACAACTACTGCTACTACTACAATAACATCGACATTAACATACAATATAAAAATTATGGTACAGAAGTAGCTAACCACACAAAACCAGTTTGTTCCTGTAATAGCAACCAAACTTTTGGGATAACATATGAAGCAGGCCTGAGAAGCAAAAATATACAGCAGTGGTTCATCCTTTGAAAAACTGTGCCCCTTTGAGAATGCCTGAAATGCAATTTTGATTAGATTAAAACATAAGGATTTTTTTTTCTGTTTCCATATTCATGATTTTTTTCTCTTCAGTGTAAAGTATCACTAGCAGCAGCTTCACTTATTCAGTGACTATTCTTTCTCCCTCGAACCCTAGATGAGGAACACACAACAGAGCATACACCAAATCATCATGTGCCCCAGCCTCCACAAGCAGTGTTCCCAGCATGTATCTGTGCTGCTGTGCTTCCCATTGTTCACTTGATGGAAGATGGAGAAGTCCGGGAGGATGGAGTAGCAGGTATTGTTTTAGTTTATAGATTTTTGGAATAATTGGAATAACAAGATCCTCTTAAAATACCCATATTGGTTTTGGCAGCTAAAGGTATGCGAACTTTTGAGATCTCCAGATCTCTTCATCACATAAGATGTCATGAAAGGTAGTAGGAGAAGAATGGCAGGGGGGAGGGTCAAATCATATTCTCTGTGCAATATTTTGATATGCAATCGGGGTTCTGCAGCATTTAGATGGAGAGTTAGCAAGTGATGCATTGATTTCAGGTTTCACCTGGACTAACCTGTAGAGATGCTGGCAGCAAAAAAGCAGACATTTGATTCAACATTTTTGAAAATATAAAAACTATTTACAAATATAAGTACTCAGAACACCAGCTCCTTTTTCAGTGGAAAAAAGAGAAACTGGGCAATATCTGTATTAACAGAGCTGCGATGTTTGTAGATGGTAGATTAATTAAACAAATAGCCCTATTTAGTAGATTATCAATTATTATTTACTTCACAATTTATACATTGCTTATTCTTGAATAACACTTAAGCAGTGTAAAATAATAAAACAGCAATCCCTGAAACAAAAACCAAGAAGCCAGAACAAATAACTATGTTTTTTAAAGAAATGTTTGGAACATATCACAAGTGCTGTCTCCTTTATAACAGTGAGGAAGGCATTTGAAAGTAAGTCATGCTTCACAACTCACCATGCGGCAGATTTGTGGGTTGGGCCAGTTGTGGACTTCCTCAGCCTCCCAGCTGTGCAGTTGCTGGGGTTAGCTCTTCCTCCTATCCAATGGCCCTTGCATTGCTCGGGAAAGCACTCCCCCCCCCAGCTTTTTGCCAGCAGCCAGTGAATTTAAACCTGCCAGCTTGAATTCACTGGCTGGCTCTTTTCGTTGGAATTTTCCCTCTGGTCCTCTCAGAGGGTATTTGTTTGAGCTTCTCCCTGCTGGAGCTCATTCTGCATCGAGTGTCGTCCCTCCCACTTCCTCTGCAGGTGCTTTTGATACAGTGTAGTGGTTTTGGAGTCTATCATCAATTTCTATGAGTTGTTAGCATGGGTCCTGGATTCGGGATGGTGGTTTCTCAGGCTGGGACATGGAGATTTAGTGCATTAGGAGTGCAAGGGGATCGGGGTGTGTGCCAGTCTGCTGGACACATTTGCTTTGCACTCCTTGCTGGGCAGGTGGCCCTTGTGCCTGCCACCAGGCGTCCCAACCTGGCAGGTTTCAGGCTCATCGACCAACAGGCAGGTTGGCTGATGCCTGGATCCAGACCCATGCACATTTCAGCCTTGTCACAGCTGTAGCCAATAAAACTGTGGCTTTTTATTTCCCAGATCTTTGTGTGAACATGGTTTGTTGCTCTGTGCTCTTGGCCTTGAGCGTGTAAGTGTGCTTAGGACTGCATCCTTGATAATGAATTTGCTTCCAAACCAGACTTTTATCTAGAATTGGCATCATTTGTTCACTCGGTTTTTACAGAGAACTGCAGAGTTGTTGTTTTTCCCTATGTTGTCTTCCTATTTTTTCAGTCTAATTTGTAATGAAGTTTTTGAGAAGTGAAAAAAATTTTTTTCAGCATGTCCAGCATGCCAATGAAGATTTTAAGGGCCAATATGTCTTTATTCAGAAGCTTCCTGTTTGCAGATTTACTTTTCACTATTAAAGGAAAAACAGAAATAATAATGCAAAGAAAGCAGCAATTAACCTCCTCCCACAGGCAACAAAAGCTGATTAAACTAAAAACAGTTAAAAGGCAATTCATTCCTAAACCTGTAGCTGCAATACCCACATCAAAATAAAACAGGCTGAGTCCAGAATGAGTAATTAACACTGGAAACAAGCATGGTTGAATGTGACTTACTTATGAGTACGATTATTGAAGAATTTTTGCTAAGGAAAAAGGCATCACAAATAAGATAGTACCGTACTAAGGCTGCAGTATTGAATACATTCCTGGATTTCCTACTGAAGATGTGGGAATTACTGGCACATAGACAACCACAGGTTTTTGTATTGCACATATGGAACTTACATTTGAATTCCACAGAAGGCTAACTGTGGAAAAGCAGAACCACATCGGTGTTAAAAGGTGCTGGTTTGGAACCAACATACTTTGTGGAGGGCTAAAAACGAAAGATACTGTTAGATGACTCTTAACTTAAAGTATACAGTACATATCAGGTGTTCTATGTCCAGAAGGCTACATAGGGTCTAACTCAATTTAATTAACTTAGTTGAAATTTAACTGATGTGAGTCTGTACCTATTCTAATAGGTATCACCATGTTAGAGATTTTATTTTTATTTGAAGTCCTGCCCAGTCTAACTCCCCCTTTTCGTCTTATGCAGTGAGTGCTGTAGCTCAGCAAGTTCTATGGAACTGTCTCATTGAAGATCCTTCTACAGTTCTTCGACATTTTCTGGAGAAACTAACTATCAGCAATCGACAGGTACAGGGCCCTGTTTTCCAATATATAAATTTAAAAGAACTCAGTCAAGGGAGTGAATTTGGACATACTGATAAACTTTGGTTTGTTTGTTTGTTTAACTTCCTTTCTCTCTCCCAACAGGAAACAGAGAACAGCTCACAATATCTTATAATAAGAAATTTTGTACAGTGCTAAAAATGAAAAGTACTGGCAGATAGCTCATCATTTACTCTATACAATACAAATTAGGTTTTCTAGGCTCAGGAGGCTAGTTTGAGTTGAAATAAACTTTGGTTTATCATTCCTTGAACAATCACCAGGCTTATGAACTCTCTGCCTTCTGTTTATGAAGCCATAAAGAGGAATCTGGAAGTTTTTGCTTTTGTCTTTAACCAACCTCAATCTAACATTATGCTAAGATCAAAACAAACTGTGGTTAATTAAGTTTGGTTTGCTGAAACAAGATAGCTTCAAACTTTTAAGACTGGCCATAATTTAGGGACCTGGTTTAAAAATGTGACACCATAATTAATTGAAAATAGGGTCAAAAACTCCTAGTCATGCCCCTAGTCATGCCAAAAGGTAGGAAGAAATACATGAAACCAAGCCTCATTCACACAAGTTTAACCCAGTTTCTTGTGACATCTGAATGTAGTCAAAGAATGGAACTGGTCAAAACTCTAGAAAATAAGATTGGCCATTTAACAGACTGACTGCTAATTGTCTGACAATTACCTATACTATAAAGGTGTTATACTTGTCGAGAATGAGAGGGTAATGCTGTGACTTTCAAGAATTTCAAATGTCTCTCACTCACCTGTTGAGGCTGTGATCATTTGTCCTAGCGGAAATAGTGAAACTGGCAAATAGATGATATTCTTGACAATATGGCTAATTTAAAGACTGTGAAAAAATACTTTGAAACATTTTGTGATCAGGCTGAAAACCAAATTCTGCTCTTATTTCAGGATGAGTTGATGTATATGCTGAGGAAGCTTCTGCTCAACATTGGAGATTTCCCTGCTCAGACATCCCATATTCTCTTTAATTACTTGGTAAGCTGTTTGGAATCTTTAGCAGAACCCAAATGGTCACTATTATCAGCACACTTTATATGATTTTCCCACTGTTACACTGTCACATTACACACAAGAAATGAATGTATCTCTTCTGCTGTTCTTCTCTCACTTTCTGTCAGTGTTTTCAACTGTTTGCGTTCTTAAAGAAGAAATTGTGTCTCTTGTAACATAAAAGGGAGGAAGGAAGGGAAAGAAAGAAAGAAAGAAAGAAAGAAAGAAAGAAAGAAAGAAAGAAAGAAAGAAAGAAAGAAAGAAAGATGACAGCACCTTTAAGACTAACTGGTTTTTATTTTTGCATGAGCTTTTGTGGCTATAAAACTGCTGCTTCTTTGGATGCAATACTGAGTGGCTTAAGGCCGCAGGCATAAAGCAATTGTGGGAATGGGACAGAATGTAACAGGATCCAGAAAGGTGCAAATCATGTCCCTTGTCCTATATTTTCAAAGGGCTTTCAGAGATCTTTCAGATCTTTACAGTGATCGGTTGGTGTGTGAAAACAATAAATCTGCTTACGAAAAGTCAGTTTCCCAAGGCTCAAAATTCTCTCTGATAAGATTCCTTTAGTTATATGTGCAGTAGTGAGAACTCTTGTATTAATATACATAGTGTGCTATGAAGCCATGTCTTTGTTCCTACCTCTGCCAATGGACTGGAATTTGGGAATAAAATTCAATTCAGCAGTTTCTCTTTCTAGTCTTTCCTGCAACCTGTAAATCCCTTATTGTGGGTCCAGGAATGCTGAAATTTTCTGCAACCAGTTTTTGGGTATTGCCATTTCTAATGTCAGATTTGCATCCATTTATCCTCTTGTGCAGAAAATGTCCTGTTTATGCAATGTAGAGTGTACAGGGGCATTGCTGGCATAGGATGGCATATATTGCATTGGAGGAAGAGCAAGTAAATGTACTTCTGATGTTGTGAGTGATGTTATTGGCCCCATTAATACTGCTCCCTGAGTAGATGTGGGGGCAGAGTTGGCACCTGGGTTTGTGGCAGGGTCTTGTCCCTGTATTACCATCCATGTTATGTATCCTGTTGTAAGTGAGTAGTTGTTTAAGATTTGGAGGCTATCTATAGGCCAATAAAGGCTTGCCTCCCAGAACTTGTGTTACTCTCCAGAATTGGTTATACCTTCTTGATGATGTGTTTGAGTGGTCTCAGCTGCGGACCACAGTCAAACACACTATCAATTTGCTGGGCAACTGTAGCCCAGTGGACCGAGGTTGGGAGCCATGGAAAACAAAACTTGATTCTTAGTAAGAAACATTACTCATAATCGTGCTATTACTATGCAGTTAAAAAAAAATTAGCATTCCATTCCTTAGCTCTTTCATAGTCTTTTTAGAGTGCTTCATGCACATTTTTTTGTTGTATTTTTTAAAGTAAGTCAGTATGTTTATCCCTGTAACACAACTGAGTGAACTGAAAGAGTTGTCATCTAGTAATTCTTGGAAGAAGTAAAATTCAAATCAGGGGCTTCTTACTACCTATTTAACTTTCATAGTCTCTGTACTGCATCAACTTTAACAGACTCACTGCATAGTTTTAGGTAAATCCACTTTCTCTCATCTGCAAAATCCACCATCCTCTGAACAGGAATATTAATGTCCTGCTTCACAGAATTGTTTTGTGGGAGCAGATAATTCTGTTAAATATACTGCTCAATTTGGATACTATGTCGTTCCCATTGGCTTTCTTACTGTCTTATCAAAGGCCCTTTTCGCACTTTACTTTTTTCCAGAGTTAGTGCAAGGGGATCATGCGAGAAGCCTCTTGTGAGAGGCACTCATGTCCCCTCTGCTTCTCCTCCACACCAGCTCTGTGCTGGCCAGAAGGAAGTATGAGCTCTCTGCCCCTTCCTTCCACAGCGCAGCCAGGTATTTTCCCAGGCTGTGCTGGGGGAGGAAGCGCAATGGCTGTGCCTCCGGAGCCTCTGCACGCAAAGTAAGTGTTTGTGGGGCCCAGGAGGGACACGCAATTGCACATCATTTTCAGCAACAAGCCAAAAATGATATAATGTGTGATCGCCACCTACTAGCCTTGGGAGCATCATGCGATTGTGAGGACATCATGTGAAACGGTCCTTGCAATCGTGTGACGCTCCCAAGGCCATTTTGCAACACGACTGGCATGCAAAAAGAGCCAAAGATAGTTGGGAAGCTGTGGGAGAGTACTCTGAAACTTTCCTTGCCCCTCCTTTCTTCCCACCAGTTAGCACAGAGATCCTGGATTTCATTAAATTGGATCCTGACTTATTTTCCTGTTCTTCCACTTTGAATGTAACATGGCACTGTGGTTTGGCAATAGTGAATCTCCATGCCATTGCCATTGTCCAGCAGGAATAGCTAAGTCAATGTTTATGAATGTTTGAATGTAACCACAATGAATCGTCACCACTGTCATTACCATAATCTCCAGTGCCCTGGTAGTTCATATTATTGAAGATTACATATTATTAGAATTATTTTACACTCCAGATACTAAAACTTAATTCTAAATTTATCGTGAAGTTTTCTAAATGAACGAAAATACTGTTTAGTTCTTTCCAAAGTGTAACAAATGTAAGACAAAGATCCTTCAAATTGTCTCAACTGTTCAGGCTACCTATGTATTGACTCAACTTTCAATAATTGATCCAGTGAGTCTGTTCCGTTTGGTAGGGTTCAGACTGGATCCTGATAGTAAGGCCTAGCAAAATTATTTGATGCATAACTGGAATCTAGGTTACGCTTTGAAAAGTGGGCTAATGAAAGCATGCCCAACACTTTTTGCAAAGTAAAACTAAGTCTGTTTTTTTTTTTAATATATACATAGGTGGGATTGATCATGTATTTTGTGCGCACACCATGTGAGTGGGGCATGGATGCTATTTCAGCAACTCTGACTTTCCTCTGGGAAGTAGTGGGCTATGTAGAAGGACTTTTCTTCAAGGATCTGAAACAGACTATGAAGAAGGAACAATGTGAAGTGAAGCTGCTGGTCACTGCCTCCATGCCAGGTATGGATTTCACCATTCTTATACATGCTGAAATCCTTTGGATTTTCTCTTTATGCATACTGCTGTTAACACTGCAAAACTGCTGCCTTCTGAGTTTTGATATCCACTAATATACAATAGAAAAACTCTCCTTTTGATTACATCCTGTAATGGCAGAAAGTAAGGTGGGCATATAAGTTTCTTCACAAACCCTGGCCCCAGCTTCCTGCTTTGTGTCTCCTCAGTCTCCACACTCCCTGTGTTGAGGGGGAATGATTGAGGGGAGATTCAACCTGCATTTATCTGAATGAGAATAGAAGCCTTTACATATTCAGGAAATCTTACTTTATTCTCTACTTTGGTCCCTCACATGAGCAGGCTGAATGTCTGCACAGATCTTTTGTTGCAGAATTTTCAGTACTGAAACAAAGTAATAAAACGAACTTGATTATTCTTTGGCTGATGGGGCCATTTTCCTTTGCCCCTTGAGTCAGTTGGGCATAATGACCACAATGGGATCATCAACTGTAACACTGGCAGGCCTGTCCAGAGGTAATACTGCATTGAGCCACACACTGACACCAAACATCAAAGCTCCCAAGAAATATCCTCATTTTTTTTAAAAGCAAAACTGTGAGTGCTGGACTACCACCCTTGTGTGCAATTCCATGTGGTCTAATATGTATCTTGTTATTCCTGTGTTAACTATCTTTGATGTAATATAGACACTGTACTTTGACAAAAATAATCCTGAAAAAGATGATGATGATTCTACAGAAATATTTCCAGCATTCCCTAGAGGATTCATAAAATATTAATGACTAGCATATTTACCCATCGTTGCCCATGATTTTATTTTCCTCTTAAGAACTCACCAAACTGTTTTCTCCAGTATCTGTAATTTTCCCCCATATTTCCCAATGCAATCTGTATTCAGAGTTGTTAACATACACAGGTTGGGTTCCTGAGGGAATACACGGCCCTCCTCCTTGCTGTTAAGCCTTGCCTCCATAGCAACAAGCCTATTCCAGTACCTGTAACTTTTCCCTATATTCCCCAATCCAATCTGTATTCAGAGTTGTTAACATACCGAGGTTGGGATCCTGAGGGAGGGCACTGTCTTCCTCCTTGCTGCTAGGCCTTGTCTCCATAGCAACTGGCCTATTCCAGTATTTACCTGGCATTGCTGGGATTTTATTTTCTCATTGGTAACACTTGTCAGAAATACCTTACCTTACCTTACAAATTAGATGCGGTTGAAATACACAGATTTGAGATCCTGTGTCTCTAATTCCCCAATCTGTCTTGTCCAGTACATGTAACTTTTCCCCATATTCCCCAATCCAATCTGTATTCAGAGTTGTTAACATAACAGAGGTTTGGTTTCTGAGGGAATACGCTGTCCTTCTTCTTACTGCCAGGCCTCATCTCCATAGCAACCGGCCTGAGGCCCAAGAGCTGTCTGCTTGAGAATTCTAAAGGCCTCTCTCTGAACTGCCATAGAATCTTCCATAGAACTGCCATAGAAACTCCATAGAATCTTCACAACCAGCCGATCACATGAGGTCTTTGCTTGCCTGATGCAGACAAACAGACAAACAAACTTTGACTTTTATATAGTAGATCACATCCACGGTTTAGTAATGACAGAATAAATGGGATTCACCTGTCTTCTTAGCTATATGTGTGTCTGAATAAAGAAGTACTCCTCACTCATTTAGAGCAGCAAGGAATAGTGTGAGAGTGGGCAACCTTTTGGGAGTGGAGAGGGCTTACACACTGGTCCCTGCTGGATTCTTCAGGGAGCAAAATGAGTAGGTAATCAAAGGGGTAAATGCATTGAGTAGAACAGCTTGCCCCAACCCTGCCCAGCCATCCTGATTTAGGAGCAATCCTGATTTAAGAATGATGGCATGGGAGAATCTGGTGCTCTGTGGGCCACAGGTAGAGTACCAACAGCTGCAGTTGTCCACTTATGGTATGTTGGTTTCATAGCACTGGGCTAAAACAACAGGTTTAGTTTCCCATGTGAACGTGCTAAATGACCCTGTGCCAGTCCTTCTCTCTCACAACTTAGTCTAGCCTAGTTCACAAAGTTATAGGTATAAAATAGGGTGGCAGGGGGAAACTGTATTCACCATGTTGAGCCTGTGGGAAGAAAGGCAGAATAAATACAATCTTTTATTGTTTATACACCAAGTAGTACCTCCCCATAACCATATATTCTAAGGTTAATATTAACTGTGCTTGCCTTAACTAGTGAGTATGGCTCATTCTATATTTTAACATTATTGTATTATATCATTTTTTAAAGGCACCAAAACCCTAGTAGTTCATGGGCAAAATGAATGTGATATCCCAACCCAGTTACCGGTCCATGAAGACACCCAGTTTGAAGCTCTCTTAAAGGTTTGGATATTCATTACAACATTTCTGTAAAACATTTTGATACCTTTATTTTCAAATCCATCAGTATTTGAGTACCTATATTTCAGTACCTTCATTTTTCTTTTGAGATGCAAAATCCAGTATCCACCAGCTATGATGCAGCTGTTACCTCACTGGAAAACCCTGTCCTGGGGTCTACAATTTTGATATTAAAATATGATTCAATGTGCCTGAGAGGTCACCCGGATGAGCACGTAGGCAACAACAGTTGAATGATCAAAAACCAGGTCAGGCCAGTACACTTCCCCATCACATAGCCCCAGGAGACCTCAAGCTGTGCAAACCCACAGCAGACAAAGGGTCCTCAGCCCCTGAGAAGCCAACTTGAGGGGATTAGTGTGTCTGCCCCAAGTTGAGCATTGATAACCGTAAGATCATATCAGGCAAGGACCATTTACATAAAGTCACACCACAACGCAATGCAACCAAAGCTCTTGAAACTTTGGCAACACCTCGTAATCCCATCATGAAAAGGAAGTTGCCATTGTGGAGCTTCTTTCTCATTGCAACACTCAACGTTCTCCCTGGGAAAGGATTAGCCCTCCAGGTACTTTCCCCCCTACAAATAGTCCCTGTTTTTGAGCGTTTCTTTGGATTGCTACCGGTCATACCAACAGACCGGTTCTCCCTCAGTTGAGTAATCCCCTCAGCCCTCTCCATGCTGAGCTCCACTTCTTCTCTGTTTTTCCCAGACCAAGGACTTCAGGAAAAGGTGCAGTGTTACCCCAGCTACAATCCCTTCAATATTTCCCCTATCCAGTTTCCTCTCTTTTGCTTCTTAATGGGTCTTGAGTGAGTGTGTGAATAGTTGCATTGGTGCGTGGTACTTTCATTCAATAAAATCATTTATTAGACATTTTCTTTTGGTTTTTGGCTTGGCCTGACCCCATAAAAACTGGGTAAAAAGACCACGCTAGGTTACCCTGCCTCTCGCATTGCTATTGCTCATGCTCTGGCTAGTTTCCATTCCCTACCACGTGGAGCACATTAAGGTGTCCCCCACAGGTCCCCAGAAATCAGGGTAACACAGCCACAGCCATTAAATTTGCTTTATTTGCTTTATTGCTTTTCTCTACATTTGATTCAACTGTTGATTTGATTCAACACTTACCCAGTAGCTCAATTTACATGATGGAGGTGTGTAGCCCTAACTTTTTACTCCATTTATCATCTGAGGTAGATACTTCACAAGGGGACCCATCTCTTTGACAGTGACATGTATGTATTCCACTGCCTCTTAAAAGGGTTGATGGGAGAGGAACATTATGTGATGACCTGCATTGTGTATAGAGACTTCCTCATGCAATACTGACTTTGTACATTACTTCAGCTGCATAGTTGGTGGTATGTGTACTTAGCTGATCAGATAAATTGGGTCATAATGCTTATTCTGACTGTTGTTTGAAAATCCAGTTCAGGAAGACAAAATAGACTGTTAACAAAAATCAGAAACAAAACACTGTTACTTGTATCACAACTAATAAAATTCCACATAAGTTAAAAAAAACAACCACCCCAAACCCTCAGTTACATATCATTGATCAGCTCTATTACCTATTGTGCCTTAGAAAAAAATTAGAAGGAGAAAAGAAAGCATTTAAAACTCATTCGAGGGAATTAGTTATTTTAATATTTTAAGGCATTGAATCTATAACTTTTTCTTTACACTGCATGTTTGCTGCATAAAATTGCAACTTTTGGTTTCCTTGAAAAAACTTCAGAGACCACACACTTATAATTCATGTTTTATTGGCATGGGAGCAGAGAAATGGCCACAGTTCTTTATGGCAAATATTTGCATTATATTTTAAGAATCTAACATTCATAACTTTGTTGAATGAAGACACATTTAATTCAAGTGCAACAGATCTACCTGAGCAATATATTTGAAAAAAAAACACACCCTAAACAATTTTTGCAGGATTTGGTTAATACATAAATATCAATGTTTATTTCTTTCCATGCCAGGAATGTCTGGAATTTTTTAACATACCTGAATCTCAATCTTCTAATTATTTTTTGATGGATAAACGATGGAATCTTATTCATTATAATAAGGTGAGACAAAATTCATATTTGATTTTTTTATGCTTTGTTCTTGAGACAAATCATCTGATACATGAGGCAGAAAGGAAGTTGATTCATTTAGATAGGTTTTTAAGCAGAGAGAGGGTAACATAAGGAATTTCAGATAGCGTCCAGCAGTTGTACAGTGGTAAAAGTTGATGAGCAGGGCCTTATTCCAATACTTGCCATAACTGACGTGCCTCCAAGGAGCAACAGCCATTGTTTTATTATAATCAACAAAGTTGGAATTCAGATTGAAAAGGACATTCAAAACCACAAACATCTGAAGCACACAAGCCACAAAGAGATTCCCATGATTAGGTTTATGGTGCATGAAAGCAATTGTGCACCCAGTCACCTGGAGTCAGCTCCATTGAACTCACTGGCGCTTTGTTGTTTCTATGTGTCTTCAAGTCGTATTTGACTTATGGAGACCCCTCCAACCTCTGTGGCTCTTCCAAGTAAGCTATGTATTGTGACATGCTAAAGACAGTACAGTGGCTCTTCCACTTTCGCATGGGTTCAGGGAGGGCTTCCCCCACACACACACACCACTGCCATTTCCTTCTGTTTTGCCTTGGTGCAAGTTTTCCGCACCAGGGCAAAATGCATGGGAATGGGAATAGGAGGGGAGAGGGGTAAGGCATGCATGCTCATGAATAATAAAATTCATAAAGGTCAAATTCACCAGTGTGGAGGGAGGATTGTAGTTTTATTTGGCATTAGCTTTTTGAGAACTGTAGCCAGGAAAGTTTTTGCCAAATAAAGTGAATGAATGCTTCACCCTGCCCAGGGGATGCACTCTTTGAACTCCTGCATGGCATCTGCTGCTTACTGAGGCACGTCTTTGGGCAACGGAAGGGTTGCACTGTTCTTCTTTTCCCTGGGATTTTGAAGGGAGGTGCTGCTTTTCCCCCAAGGGAATTTTCTGTAAGAACTATCCCTTTATGGAGCTGGCTTTCTAATTTGTAGAAGGCAGAACAGAAGAACTGATCAGGGCCACCTTCTCATATCTCTAGGGAGGACGGGGAAGGCTCTGTGAACTGCAAGCAAGTATGGAACTGTGAGGGGTGAAAGCCCTCTCTTTTTTTGTTTCTTGGGGGTAGAGAGCCCCTGTTGCAATTAGTTTCTTTCTCCATTTGGTGTGGAAATCAGTGTATATATGCACAGAATCGGTTACTAATTTTTCCCTTTCTCTGTGTTTCTTTCCAGTGAGGAGAGGGGATACTTTTTGAGGGTTCAGGTTGCTATTTTCCGGGAGGGATTTTGTGTGTGCACTGAGAGAATGTGTTGTTTGCATGGGGCTTTCTTCTGGGGAGCTCTGGCAGATCAGAACTACCAAGTCTTAAGTACATGCTCCCCACTCCCTCCCAATTCTTCTTCTTCTTCTCCATTTTTCCCTCCCCTCATCTGCGGGAAGGATACCCTGGGTGCCTGAGTAAACAAAGTGCCAATGAAGTTTAACAAAGAAGTATACAAAGAATGTTTTTTTGTTTTAAATAAGTAGGATTGCGTCAGGCTAGTAAGGCATCATAAACCGTGTATGTCATGATAATTGGGGGCAAGGAGTGGTCAACACTGGTAATGGCACATCCACAGAGTCATCACACAAGGTTATTTGTGCACCTAACTACTTTCACTTTGAGACAACTGAAGCAATTGAAAGAGTGTGTGAAACATGAGAATCCATATGTCATAGGATTAAAAGGAACATTTGCAAGTTGTAATAGGAACAGCTACATTAATTTAACTAGAAACAGTGAAGTATTATTTTTAAGTGAGATCATTCACAACCATGGAGGATGTACATCTTTGTATGGATTCACCTTCACTCTGTTGTAAAACCTGAAATCTGTGTTATTGTAAAGTCAGACAGAGCAAGGATGATCTGTCAATTACTCTGGTGCTATGAAAGATGATGATATTGCTTAGCTCTTCAAATAGTCTTGTTGTTGTCCTCCCCTACATTCCTCCTTCACTGCTTCACTGATGCCCAGCTGCTACTGAAGAGCATTCCTCATCACTACTGTAGTTGCAACTATACTGTATCATTTGTAAAATATACATAATAATTTTTGGTGTTCCACTGCAGACCTATGTCCGTGATATTTATCCATTTCGAAGATCAGTATCTCCCCAGCTGAACCTGGTACACATGCATCCAGAAAAGGGGCAAGAACTTATTCAGAAACAGGTACTCTACTTCCCACAGAGCTTTTGCAATAGAAACATCAATAAAAAACATGGCTAGCATTTTTACCACAGGTTTTGTGAGTTGATAGAGAGATCATAAAGGCTCTGCTTTTTAGCTTGCAATTAAGAGCCATCACACTGGTAGACTTAAGGGACAAGGACTTTTCAGGGGTTACTCCATATCCTGGTGGCTTGGGGTATTTTTTTAATTCTTTTTTTATTCTTTTTTTATTCTTTTTATTGAGACGATAATTTGTCTTCATGTGCTCTTTGTTCCTATTTTAATTGTTAATTTACTGATTTGGTTTTACTGTTTGTCATACATCATTAAAGAAGTGGTGGGAGGAGCCTCACAATTACATGTTAGATCTGCATCTGTTGCAGTCTGCTTTAGAGGTATAAATGAAACAAACCGATTGTGGGTGTATCTCCAAACCATTAATCTCACTGTTTTATTAGGTGTTCACACGCAAGTTAGAGGAAGTGGGCCGCGTGCTTTTCCTCATTTCTCTGACACAGAAGATCCCTGTTGCTCATAAGCAGTCCCATGTGTCTTTGCTGCAAGAGGATCTTCTCCGCTTGCCCTCTTTCCCTCGCAGTGCTATTGATGCAGAATTCTCACTCTTCAATGATCCACAAGGTACTGTAGAGAAACCCTTTGCTGAGAATCCAGCAGCTCAATTCAGCTAAAGGCTTTATTATGCAGCTTGGACACATCTGAATACCTGCTGACAGTCTTATTGTAATGGTTAATAATTTAATGAAGTTACTATTGGTTCAGAAAAGTATAAGAAGATAGGGATCTAGTGGTTATTTTAAATATTTGTTCTGTAACCATAGCAATCATTGACATCTTCTCCATGCATCTGTGGAAGCTACTGCTCAGTGATCACCATGGAGATTTTCTTTGGAAGGTCAGATATTCTTTTTTGAAATAAGTTCCTGGCTAATATGGTTCTCTTTGTTCTTCTAGCTGGAAAGGAGCTCTTTGGCCTTGACACTCTTCAGAAAAGCCTATGGATTAAACTACTGGAGGAGATGTTTCTGGGAATGCCCAGTGAATTTCCCTGGGGGGATGAAATTATGCTATTCTTGAATGTATTTAATGGAGCTCTGATCCTACACCCTGAGGACAGTGCTTTGTTGAGGCAGTATGCTGCCACTGTAATCAACACAGCAGTGCATTTCAACCATCTCTTCTCTCTTAGTGGATACCAGTGGATCCTTCCCACTATGCTTCAGGTGATTTTTTTCTTCAGAGAGATGTGAAAAAGTCTGGACTAGCGATTAGTTCAGTTCTGTTGGAACAAATGGGCCTAGTTGATTTGGAAATGTTTAACTTGCTTTAGAGGTCCTTGATGCGAGAAGAATGTGTTGATTTTGTTCTTTGGACTTGTGTATGTATAAGTGCCTTCATGTTGCCTGCTGACTTATGGCAATCCTGTTAATTTCATGGGACTGTCATCGGTAAGGAGTACTCAGAAGTGGCTTGCCATTGCGTTCCTCTGAAATACAGGACACCCTCTGCTGACATGACCCCAGCACTCACAAATGCAAAGTCCTGCAAATCCTCATGTCCAATTTTAGTCAATGGATACCCCATATATGGAGGGCAACTGTATAGAAATTCCTTACAGTCTTTTCTTGAAATAGTGACAGTTCTTTTATCCCAGCGTTTAAGGACATAGTCCAGGGTATGGAAAGTACAGCACATGGGCCTATGCAACCCATCATAAGCCCAATTGCATGGTCTCAGCAGTCACTCAAAATTCTATGATACCGCCTCTTCATTCAACCTGTTTTGGGGCAATTTTTCAGCTGAAAACATCCACAAAATTTAGGAAAGCCATCCACAAATGTGGCAGTTTGGCTTTTTCACCCCTATTCTGAGCCACCCCATCCCTTTTTTTTCAGCTGAAAACTAGCTGAAATGGTGACTGGAAGTGACATGATGTCACCTCCCATGTGCTGCACAGGTTGGCATGGACAAGTTGGGGGCAAAAAATGCCTCCTCATGCAGCTGACTAACCCAACATAACCATTTTTCAGAGCAGTATAAAATCCAAGCAGGCAGTCTCACAAAAGCAAAAGAATATCCATCTCTCTGTGTGTATGTGTATACAGAGAAATAATATGAAAGAAGAGAGAAAGTGCATATGTGTGGTCCCATCTTGGATTTTCTCTTCAGCACAGGGATGTTTTATCTTATAAACAAATAAATATCTTCTCTTTGCCCAGGTATATGCTGACTATGAAAGCAACCCACAACTACGTCAAGCTATTGAATTTGCCTGCCGCCAGTTTTACATTCTCCATCGTAAGCCCTTTGTACTGCAATTGTTTGCTAGTGTTGCTCCTCTCCTGGAGTTTCCTGTAAGTATCCTGTATCCGTTTTAGTTTTAACAATATTGATAGTTTTATCCTAGTCTCATTTGACCAGCAAAGGGAACAGCATGAACATCCCAGAGTCAAGATAGCTTTGATTGTAGCAACTCAAAAAACACTCCTGTTCTTAGTTATGTTTTATGCACATGCAACAACTGTACATGTCCATGCAATTCACATTATATTGTGATTCTTGCAAATAAACCTTTACATTGTAATTAACATACATGATTATGCAGATTTGATTGCAAAACCTCTCTCTTTAGGGATACCATCGGGCCTACTGCCTGGAGAGAAGTGTTAGCATACTTGATCTCTCTCCCATTCAGCATATCAGTCCTAAATCCCCACATTTAGGATGTACATTTAAATGAAATATATTATACACAATTAAAACTTCAGTTGGTCCAATGGGGGAAAAGTTACTTTATGTTGTGATTTTGGCCTGTGTGCAATGGGTTTTGAGCACAAAGGCCATATTCAGACATCCTATCTCTTTATAGATGGCCAGAGATGAAGAAGAGAGACTCCAGTGGCATGCAACAGTGACAATCCAAATAGGGCCAGATTCTTCTCCAGGCCATTTCAGTGATTTCTCAAGCCTTATCAAGACATATAGCCCATAAGTACTATATATTCCTGTGCTTCTTCTACAGTTAAGACATTCTCAGGATGGCACAGAGGAGCAATCCACCAAGGGATTAAACCCCCAAATGGCAGGAGTCAACATTCTTTTCAGTTGCTGTCAGTAGGACTCCTTCCCTTCCCCGTCTATTTTTTCTTTCCTGCCCTGCTAACTTTACGTGTTGTTTTTTTTTAAATTCTCCCCACTGTCAGTTTGGGTTTTTTAATTAGAAAGGAACGAAGGAGATAGGAAATGTAGAAGAAAAGAAAGAGGTGTCGGGAAAGTGCAAGAAATGGAGGTGGAGAAGGGGACTTCCAGGTTGGCATGGAGTCATGTGGCTTTGTTCTTTATCAAGTTGACTGCAGGCAAAGCTGTTAATGGTGCTGAAATCTGCAGATGTGATACTTCTGGCAAAAATAATGGGCACTCTGATATCCACAATACAGTTTAGAGCTATGGGGCAGATTTCACTTAAGAGGCCTACAGAGACTTCTAATTCCTCACAAACAGGTGATAGGGAGCAAGACGCATTACAGAGTTGTGTTGCCATTTCTGTAAAGAAAGAGCTAAAGTGATAGCTGAAGGACACAAACACAACAAGAGGAATATCTGTCTTAATACAGAATCAAGTTTGAGTCACAACAGATGTCAGTCTTTCTGGATGGGGGGTGCACATTGTTTTGGCCAATCCACCCAAGACTTTTGGAATACAGTGTACAAACAACATAATATAAACTATCTAGAGTTAAAAGCAGTGCACTTGGCATTGCTAGCCTTTGCAGAAATGATCAGAGATTCTCATGTGCTAGTGGTACTTGACAATATGACAGTCAGTATATACATTTGCAATGAGGGAGGACTGCGTTCAATTCCACTGGTGCAGGTATCAAACAAACTGTTCAATGGGTTGAGAGAAATCTGAGATCAATATAAACTGTCTGTCTCAAAGGTCAGTTGAATGGTCAAATGGATTACCTGAGTTAAAACAGAATAGAGCCAGAGGAGCAGATGTTGAATGCAAAAGTATTTCAAGAACTGGACAGTTGGGTAGGGCTTTTTCCCCCATAGATATATTTGCATCTGGAAGGAATACCAGATTAAAAGGGTTTTTCCATCAATGATAGCCAAGATGCAGAGGCATTTGATGCATTGGAAACTCCTTGGCCACAGTGGTACCTTTATGCATTTCCACCAATTCAAATAATGCAGAAGTTCTGTGCAAAATTCAACAAGAGATATCACTGGTTGTATTGATAGCACCATATTGGCCCAGGTGTTTGTTATTCCTGCTCGTGGTATAGATGTGAATGGAAACACCATGGAAATTGGTCAAAAACCCAAATCTGTTAAGCTAGGGTCCAGTTTTGCATCTGAATCTGGACTGGCTGAGTTTGACACCATGCACATTGAAAGGAAAGCTTTAGTGGAACAAAGTGATTCCATAGCAGTTATTAAGGCAACTTTGATTTCAAGGAGGAAGTTAATCCAGGACATATATACTAGAACATGGAGGATGTTTGCTCAGTGGTGCAGTTCAAATAAGATCCAAATTGAACAGATGCAGTTAAATCATGCCCTGAAGTTTTTGCAAGATGGTGTCCAGAAGGCCCAATACATTAAAACATTAGGCATCTGCACTATCAATGGGTTTAAAGTTGCATGGGCTTTCTCTATCTGCACACTCTGATATGACAGGATTTTTGAATAATGCTACAATAACATCTTTTTCAACAGTCCATAGATTTCCTTCATGGAACTTATATCTGGTTTTGAATAGACTTACAAAATCTCCTTTGGAGCCTATTAGAGAAAAACTAACATCAGCTAGAAAAGTATCAGAGTTAGCTACCATGTCAGTAAGTCCAAATTTGTACAAGTTTGAGCAAGATAAGCTTACATTAATTTTAGAGCCTTCTTTCTTGCCAGGATGTATTTTCAAAAAAGGAACCAGCGAGCCAGTACATTTACCATTTTTTTTTTGTCACCTCATCCTTTATTGTGTAAGTGACGTACTCTGGATGTCAGAAGAGCTGTAAGGGTTTACATTAAAAGAACCTCTTTGTTTAGACACACTGAAGTTGTATTTGTATCTTACAGTCCTCAGACTTTGGGTCAGTGAACATCTAAGACTATAGTTATACAGTGGATCAAAGTTTGTATACATCTGTGGTATGACTATGACAAAAAGCCAAGGCCTCAGAACGTTTGGTTTCATTCAACAAGATCAGTGGCTACCAGCATGGTGTATGCTGTTACGGCATCTTTGGAGGAAGTGTGTAGTGTGGCTGAGTGAAGTGATCCAACTGCATTTATAAAACATTGCAAATTAGATAAATCAGCACAAGCTTTGGATAGTGAACTACCTGTTGTATAAATAAGGGCTTGAGTATGTCCCATTGTGGGTGGATTGCTCCACTAGGCCACCCCAAGAATGGCAGGTTCATACTTACTGTAATTAATTATTCTGGGATAGCAGTGCAATTCACACCCACCCACCCATCCCAAAAAAGAGAAATCAAGTTAGACAGGAGAGGTTTCTGTTACTTATAATTGGACAGGGCTAGATAATTAAATTAACAAGGAAAGAAAGGAGTCCTCGTGACAGCACCTGAAAAGAAGGTTGACTCCTGACTAGTTGGGTGGCAAGTGGAGATTTAACCCATTCATGAATGGATAACTCCTCCTGCCATCCTAGAATGATTATTCACAGTAAGTTCCAGCCTATCATTTTCTAAGGAGGTAGGTTTGTCCCAAAATTCTAGCAAGGGGTCTTCCTTTCTCAGAGCCTGTGGAGGAGGGCAGGATTAAAATACAACATAGGCCTTTTCCACATGGAGTTTTTGAAATGGTGCAGTCCGTCCTCCAAGGAGGAGGTCTGCACCTCAGACCGGACTGGGTCGGACCTATTTAACGTAGATTTGCACCTCAGTCCGGTCCGGAATGACCCCAAGTGGTCCTCCAGCATGCTTTTGAAAGACCTGATTTTTCCAGTCTTTCAAAAGCATGGAGCACGCCACTGCGAGCCTACTCCGTTATGCAGATTCGCAGGCTTGCACCAATGCGAGCCTGCGATCTGCCCGGGGTGGGTTTTAGGCTGGCGAGCTTCAGCAGTTGGTCAAGACCCTTGACCAACTGAAAGCCGCTATTTGGGACGCCAGAGCAGTGCATATTGATGAGCACTCACTGCTCCGGAGCACCGTGGACCAGACCGGGGAGCCGAAAGGTCCGGTGAGTAGCGGCACGGGGCGATTCCCTCACCCGGTGTGGAAAAGGCCATAGTTAGAGTTAAGAGCTGCCCATTTAGCTCCATGTCATTCTAACACTCTTCTCTGAAAGAAACATGTAATGTTTCTCATGGACAACAAGACAACATGTTCTTATGTTACAAATCAAGGGGGTCCAAGTCCAGATTCCTTTAGAGGGAGGTAGCACTACCATTCAGCTGGGCTAAGAAATCACTACTCTCTCGAACAGCTCAGTGTAGGAAGGAACAGTGAATTCTCAGGCAGATTATTTGAGGAGACGTGTTGTACTTCTGGGACCTAAACATGGTTGTTCTCCATCCAATTCAACAGCAGTTCAGAGAAATGACCATGGACATGTTTGCATCACACAGCGATCACACATTGCACAGGTTCTACACTAAATTTTGCACCAACATGGAGAGGGCATTGATGGTCTTTACTGCAGATGAGCTTAAGATCTTTTCTGTCTCTTCTACTTCCACTTTTAGCCCAAGTAACCAGAAAGGTGCAGGAAGAGAAAGCTCAGGTGGTCATAACATCCCTCTTCTCACCAGGAGACCTTGGTTTTCAGTCATACTACACCTAGCAATAGCAGACTTGTGGTTCTGTCTCCTGCATTCAGAACATCTGATACGAGATCCCATTCAGAACCCAGATGTAACTTGGCTCCAACTAACCACTTGGAGGCTGAGCAGCAGTTTCTGGAAAACCTTGGTTGCTCTAACAAAGTTATTTCCTCTCTTGTTGCAGAAAGTGAAGCAACAAAATCTGTGAAGCCACTTGAAAAGTTTTTAACGCAGTGACACTGTCATTGACAGTAGGGGAGAACCTGCTTTTCTGCAAGCATCAATATAGCAAATATCAGCTTCAAGGGCATGCTTTTCATCAGGACTGTGGGAAGGGGAGCATTAACCACACATACTACATGTCCACAAACACACCATCATTGCAGTAATGATTCGGATCACCGTCAATGACCGTTTAATAAAAGAAAACATAGAATGGACAGTTGAAATTAAATTGGTAATCTTGTTTGGCCTATTAACACTTTAGACTTCCTGATTTTAGCCAGCTCAGTACGGATAAGCCTCTGTCTCATAGAAGTTGTGACCATCTTGAAGCAATGCCTACTGCTTAGCCTCCAGGTGGCTATCTGGAGCCAGGCTACATCTGGGTTCCAAATGGGATCCTGGGTCAGAAGGATTTTGTTTGTGTTTTTTGCACGTACGTCATACAGCCAACAGGTACATGGTAGACTGAAAACAATAGAACACATGTGAAAAAAATCATGTATCTAAAATGGCACTACTTAAGATTTGTAAGCATTAACGAAATTGAAATGGGTACCTGAAAATCAGAAAAACATTGATTTCCTTTCCTTTCCTTTCCTTAATATAGGATGCTACAAACAACGGACCCAGCAAGGGGCTCTCAGCTCAGTGCCTCTTTGACCTACTCCAGTCCTTAGAAGGAGACACTCCAGACAATCTGGACATTCTAGAATTAGTGAAAGCAGAAAAACCACTCAAATCATTAGGTATTTTCAAAGTTTCTTTTCATGAGCCTTTGCTATGAAAGATATGCTTTTTTTTCTGTTGTAGCTCAAAATATGTTTGGTTTCAACTTTTTTTTTAAATGGTAGAGTTAAAATTAGTATAAAGGGACCTCGTGATTGCACTACAGTACTCCCTCTGCATTTTGGGGTTTGACCTTTATGAATTTGATTATTCATGAAGTGCCCATGTGTCTCCCCGCTTCTCCTCCTCCAATTCCCTTGCCTTTTGCCTGAATGTGCTGCACCTTCCTTCTCCACACCTAGGCAAAAGGCAAGGGAATGGGAGAGGGTCACCTCATGCAGAGAAAGAAGGTACACAGTGCCTCCCCCTGCCATTCCTTTGCCTTTTGCCTCAGCTTCTCCACACCTGGGCAAAAGACAAGGGAAGTGGGGAAGAGATGAAGAGTGCGCACTGGGGCAAAAGGTAAGGGAACGGGGAAAGAATGCACACCTCTCCCCTTTCCCTTGCCTTTTGCCCCAGCACACATTCTGTGTGCTGAGGCAAAAGGCAAGGGAATGGGAGAGGAGCCACATGTGCCTCCCCCTCATTCCCTCATTCCCTCGCCTTTTGCCTGGGTACAGAGAAGGAAGGAAGGCATGCCAGGGCAAAAGGCAAGGGGATAGGAGGGGGAAAGGAAAAGTGGGGGGAGTTATTTATGATTTTTCCACATTCACAAGGATTCTGCACCCCAACACTCACAAAAGTGGAGGAGCCACTGTACTTTGCTTATAAACATGGAAGAGACTAAAAACACAGTTGTCCTACTCTTGCTTCTATTCAGTTAACACTAGCCATTCACACAAACATTTGTTTTCTGTTTTATTCTTCAAAGTACTAAATTGCTAAAACAGCCCAATAAATGTCAACAAGCTGGTTTGTGATTACAGGGTTTTATGTTTTTTTTGTGTTTTTATTTGTTGAAAATAGCTATAGTCTAATCCATGGTTCTTGGATTTTGTAAGTAATTGGAACACTGTTTTTACACTTCAATTACAATGCAATCATATCCATGTTTACTTGAAAATCTCAATATGTTATATAGGGCTTATTCCCTTGTAAAGGCAGGAATTGTAGTCTTACAGTGTAACCATATCAATGTCTACACAGAAGTATGATGTGCTCATTGTATTCTGCTAATGCCCTACTGTACTACTGAAATTATTGTCATAGTAGCAGCTGCCGGTTTCTGGTGTCTTATTTTTAATGGTAATAGCCTAGGCTATCTCTAAAGCTCCAGACAGGCCAGACTTTCCTTTCTGCCACCATCTTTATAATGTTCTGTGGGATAAATCCTATTATATAGACCAAAGTTCAATAATCTGTTTAGAAGATTTCAATTGAACAGTGTGAACAGATCTTACGTTCCTGGCATTATCCACATTTTCACATAGTTGGTGTCCATTTTCCTTGTCAGATTTCTGCTATGGCAATGAGGATTTGACCTTTTCCATCAGTGAGGCCATCAAGTTGTGTGTAACAGTTGTAGCATATGCCCCTGAATCATTCAGAAGGTAAAATCTATTTGGGCTTTTGTTTGTTGTTGTTTTGTTCTTGAATGTCATTACAAAGAACTAGTATCAGTATGTCAAATACACAGGAAGAAATATAGCTCCAGTAAAAATATTTAGTATGGATACTACTGTGGCATAATTTTTCCTTAAAACAAAAGTGGCTTCTTTTTAAAAGTGATTTCAAGTAGTATATGATATGGTTGGCATTTTTTCTTGGTATTTCAATGAAATTCAGAGGATCCCACCATTAATTCAATGAAGGTCTCGGAATATCTTGGCAATATTTCTTAATTTCTTCTGAAATTTAATAATTTCAGGCAAGCAGAACCTTTCTGTGTGCTTCCTTAGGCTTTCATACAAAGTCATCTCAAAGGACCATATTAAATGTGATGTTAAAGGGCCACACCAAAATCCATCTCCAGGAAAAGCATACTCAGGCCATTTCCGCACTACACTGTTATAGTGCTGCTATTATTCCACGTTCAACCTCCTGTGGAATTCTGGGGTTTGTAGTTTCCTGAGGCAAAAGAGTTCTCTGGCTGAGAATTCTAAATACCCTCCCTAAACTGCAAACCCCAGGATTCCACAGGATGTTGAAAGTGGAATAATAGCACTATTACAATGTAGTGTGGAAATGGCCTCAGATAAGTGTTGTGTGCATACCTTTCCAGGGGCTGAAAGCCCTGTTCAGGAGATTTGCTTCTGTCTTTCCACTCAAAAGATGAACAGTGGGTTTTGAAGACTGTGTAACTGGGGCACTCCTACCAAGCTCCTGTTGTGACATTTTCTGCTTCAGAAAACCTATGCCTAGCACTGATTTGCCATTCCAGAACCTGTAGCTACTGTGGAATGAGTTTCAGAAACCTCTGAGGGGAATAGAATCATATAATCACAGAATCAAAGCATTCCCAACAGATGACCATCCAGCCTCTGCTTAAAAACCTCCAAAGAAGGAGACTCTACCACACTCCGAGACAGCATATTCCCCTGTAGGACAGCTCTGACCATCAGGAAGTTCTTCCTGAGATTCAAGTGGAATCTCCTTTCCTGCAGCTTGAATCCATTGCTCCTTGTCCTGGTCTCTGGAACAGCAGAAAACAAGCCCACTCCCTCCTCTACATGGCATCCCTTCAAATATTTAAACATGGCTATCATGTCCCCTCTTAACCTTCTCTTCTGCAGGCTAAACATACCCAGCTGCCTAAACCGTTCCTCAAAGGGCATAGTTTCCAAACTCTTCACCATTTTGGTCGCCCTCCTTTGAACACATTCCAGCTTGTCGATATCCTTCTTGAATTGAGGCGCCCAGAACTGGACACAGTGTTCCAAATGAGGCCTAACCAATGCAGAACAGAGTGGTACCATTACCTCCCTCGATCTAAACACCATACTCCTATTGATGCAACCAAGAATCGTATTGGCTTTCTTGGCTGCCTCATCACACTGCTGACTCCTATTCAGCTTGTGATCTTCCAAGATTCCTAGATCCCTTTCACATGTACTGCTATCCAGCCACGCATCCCCCATCCTATATTTGTGCATTACATTTTTTCTGCCTAAATGTAGGACTTTACATTTCTCTCTGTTGAAATTAATTTTGTTAGCTTTGGCCCAGCTCTCCAATCTGCCAAGGTCATTTTGAAATTTGATCCTGTCCTCTGGGGTATTAGCAACCCCTCCCAATTTGGTGTCATCTGCAAATTTGATCAGCATGCCCTCCACTCCCTCATCCAAGTCATTGATGAAGATGTTGAATAGCACTGGGCCCAGGACAGAACCCTATGGCACCCCCCTAGTCACTTCTCTCCACGATGAAAAGCAGCCATTGGCAGGCACCCTTTGGGTTCAGTCGGTCAACCAATTACCAATCCACCTAACAGCAGCCCTGTCTAGTCCGCATTTTACCAGCTTCTTTGCAAGAATGTCATGGGGAACTTTGTCAAAGGCCTTACTGAATTCAAGATATGCCATGTCTACAGCATTCCTTTCATCTATCAAGCTTGTAACCATATCATAAAAGAAAATAAGATTAGTCTGGCATGACTTATTTCTGAGAAATCCATGTTGACTTTTAGTGATTACAGCATTGCTTTCTAAGTAATTACAAACTGACTGTTTAATGATCTGCTCTTTCCTGGTATTGATGTCAGGCTGACCAGGCAATAATTATATGGGTCCTCTTTTTTTCTCTTCTTGAAGATGGGGACGACATTTGCCCTCCTCCAGTCTGCTGGGACTTCTCCTGTTCTCCAAGAGTTCTCAAAGATTATTGCAAGTGGTTAAGAAATGACTTCTGCCAGTGCTTTTTATATCCTTGGATGTAATTCGTCTGGCCCTGGAGACTTGAATTCATCTAGTTTAGCCAAATATTCCTGTACTATTTCTCTACTTATTTTATGCTGCATTTCCCCCCCTTCCTCACCTGCTCCCTATCCCCCAGGTTGAGTACTTCTATCTTTTGGGGAGAAAACTGAGGCAAAGAAGGTGTTGAGTAGTTCTGCCTTCTCTGTTCCCTCCATTATTAATTGGCCATCTTCTCCATGCAGCAACCCTATCATTTCCTTGTTTTTCCTTTTGCTGCGGACATATCTAAAAAAGCCCTTTTTATTGTTTTTAATGTCTCTGGGAAGCCTGAGTTCATTCTGCGCTTTAGCTTTTCTGACCTTCTCCCTACATATCCTGGCTATTTGCTTGAATTCCTCTTTGGTGGTTTCACTATTCTTCCATTTCCTGTACATGTTTCTTTTAACACTTAGCTCAGCTGAGAGTTCTTTAGTCGACCATTCTGGTTTCTTTAGACACCTGCCATTTTTCCTCCTTATTGGCACAGTTTTCAACTGTGCCTTCAATATTTCACTTTTAAGAAACTCCCATCCATCATGAACTCCTTTCTCTTTTAGTATTCTTGACCATGGGATTTCAGCAAATAACTCCCTAAGTTTACAGAAATCAGCTTTCTTAAAGTTTAGGATGTGTGTCTGGCTACACTTGGCTTCTCCTTCCCACTGAATGACAAACTCCAAAAGAGCATGGACACTCCCCCCCCCCAAGGATCCCACCACCTCCACCTCATTGACTAGGTCTTCCCTGTTGGTCAGGAGCAGATCTAAAATAGCTGATCCCCTTGTTGCCTCTTCTACCTTTTGGATCATGAAATTGTCTGCAAGGCAAGTGGGGAACCTGTTGGACCTTGCAATCTTTTCAGAGTTTGACTGCCAACAAATATCAGGATAATTGAAATCTCCCATTAACACTGCATCTCTCCTTTTTGAATGTGTGGTCATCTGCTCCAGGAAGGCCTCATCCAAGTCCTCAGGTTGACCCGGAGGCCTGTAGCAAACCCCCACAATCACAACCCTATTGTTTCTCACCCCCTTAATTCTTACCCAGATGCTTTCAGCTTGTTTCCCAGATTTAAGTCCTGGATCTCTTCACAGGTGAAAACATTCTCAACATATAAGGCTATTCCTCCTCCTTTCTTGTTTGGTCTATTTCTGCAAAATAGGTTATACTCCCGTATTCCTACATTCCAATCATAAGATTCATCCCACCAGATTTCAGTGATGCCTATTAAATCATATTTATTTTGTTGTACTAAGGGTTGGAGTTCATCTTGCTTATTTTCCATGCTCTGTGCATTAGTGTAGAGACACTTGAGACCATGTGCCCTTCCTGGAAGTTACTTTCCCTCCCCATGTTGGTCTCTAATTCTACTTGGCCTGCCCTATCTATATCATTTGGGCTATTTTTTGCAGAACTCTCTGAATCCTTGCCCAGAATAATACTGTCTCCTTTCCCAGTCAAACTCAGTTTAAAGACCTCCTGATCCATTTTGCAAGACTGTTAGCAAAAAGTTTCTGGCCAATAGTTCTGAGGTGCAGGCCATCTCTTGCCAGAAGGCCATCTTCGTAGAAATGGAGGCCATGATCCACAAACCCGAATCGCTCCTGGCAGCACTATGTTCGGAGCCAGTTGTTGATCTCCACTATTCTTCTTTCCTTTTGTGCATGTCCTTCAACAGGGAGGAGAGATGAAATTACAACCAGTGCAAGAAAGTCTTTCAGCTTCCTACCCATAAGCTCATAATCCTTCGTGATGTGGTGAAAGCTGTGCCTCACTGTGTCATTGGTTCTGACATGAACCAAAAGGAGGGGGTTACAGTCAGTGGGTTTGACCAGTCTCATTAGCCTCTCCGTTATGTCATTGATTTTGGCCCCAGGGAGACAGCACACCTCACGATTGGTCTTGTCCGGGTTGCAAATGGTCAGTTCTGTTCCTCTCAGCAAGGAGTCCCCAACCACTAGAACTTGTCTCCTCTAAGGCTTGTCTGAGGTTACTCGACGAACAGATTCTGTCATGGCCGCCTGAACCTTCTGTTTGTGCTGAGACTGTTAGTGCTGCTGCTGTTGGATGTTGTTCTAGCGGTGTTGGGGTTCCTGTGGCTGATGTTGGATTTCCTCTCGATGACATTCCATTACCTCTTCCTGCTGTTCCACTTCATCATTAATAAGGTCAAGAACTCAGAAGTGATTCTGTAGCTCGAGAGTCTTCGTTTGGCACCTTGCCTTTCTACTCCTGCATGTCACATTCCTCCAAGCATCTTCTCCCAGTTTCGTGAACCAACTTCCTTGTCCACTAGCTCCTTCGTGCACTCCATCTTCAAAAAGGTCCTCTTAGCCCTATCCAAGAACCCCTCTCTCTCTCTAATTATACAAAGATTTGAAACACGTGCCTCCAGCTGTTGAACTTTCTCCTCCAAGAAGGCGACCAGCTTGCATTTGCTGCAGGTGTACCCAACGACATCTTCCGGCAGGAAAAGAAACATGCCACAGCTATGGCAGGTGACTGCAGCAGCTCCTTCCCCCTCCACACTTGATAGTCTAAATAGTTGAATTGGAAAAGGTAAAACTGGGCTTTGCCTTCAAAGTCTCCTGGTAAAACCTATGTCAACTCCCCTGTTGTTCAATCTATCAAGAGAAAGAGTGCAAATATATAGTGCTTATAGTTACCTAGTTACCTACCTAGATAGCAGATTGACTCTGGATGGCTTCAAGGAAGAAGCAATTAAGTCTTGCTAAGCTTTGGTAGTCAAAGTGTGCGTGCCAAAGATGCGTGCCTCTGGGAGCAAATATAAAGAGCTGCTAGCTCCTCTCCCTAGCTCATCAGCAAGTCAGCAAGGACTAATGGCTGCTAGCTCCTCCCCCTAGCTAGTCAGTTAGACCGTGTGCTCAGAGAGAGCACACGGCCAGAGAAAACAGACAAACAAGCAAACAAACACAGCCCCAGAAGTCTGTAAGAGACACCCAGTCAAGATGTCTTCTCAGACGTAGCTCACCTTCCGCCCTCTCCTCTGGAAATGAGTTTGAAGGCCACTGGGAGCAAATATAAAGAGCTGCCAGCTCCTCCCCCTAGCTTGTCAGTGGCATATAAAACCTCTGCTGAATCATACTGGCTGCTACTAGGCCAGGATTAAATTTTTGTTTTTAGTATATTAATTCTTAAACAACTTGATCTCTGGTTGACTGTGAAACAATCTGCTTCCTCATAGACTTTTTCAGTCTTTGCAGTCATCTAGAGAGACCCTTCTGGTGCCACAAGATCGTGAGGTCCACTTTTTAGTTGGTTGGAGCATGATATTTCGTTTGGTGGCATCCACTATTAGATCAATCTTTTCATTGTTTAGACATGCTTCAACAACCCTTATTTCTAGGTACTTGCCCCCTCAATTGCAGTTCTGTACTTCTGGACTACACCCTCATTTTGATTTCATTTTCCAATGATGCTCCTTGCCTCAGTCTTCAGATGCTGATGGTCCTTGAAGCCCTGGTTCCCTGTTACCTGCAGAGGCTGAAGAGGCAAACTTCCCAAGTGGAGACAGTGACAGCTGCTCGAGAAGAAATTGCAGCAACTGCAGCTCTTGCTACATCCCTGCAAGCCCTTTTGTACAGTGTGGAAGTTCTTACCAGGTAAGATGCTTTTGTGACTTTTTGTGACCTTTGTGACTGTGACCTCAGAGAACAAAGGAAATGGAACATTTGTTCCGTGTTATTTAAATGCTTGCCCATAGTTAAAATGGACTAACTTGAAAGCAGGACTAACTTGATTTCCCAAATGATCATTCAAATAAGCACACCTCAAATTTGAATTTTTATTGAAGATTGTTTTTCTACTTCAAAGTATGATTAATCAATCTTTTTAACTGAGGCACTTGGGGACAAAAGCAAATTATCAGCTTTGATCATAACATGTGGGTGATTTAAAAAATCTTTCATTGCAAAGTCAGTATGTGTCACTAGAATGAGTTCTGACTGTCTTTTTTAAAACAAACAAATAGGCCAATGACTGCTCCTCAGATGAGTCGCTGTGATCAAGGCCATAAAGGAACCACTGCTGCTAACCACACTATATCATCTGGAACAAACACCAGGTAACTCATAGCTGCTACCCTTAAATCCAGTGTTCATTGTGATACTGTGTGTGTGCATGAAGTTTCAAGGAAAAAGGTGGAGGAGGAGACTAAGATTGGGATGGCCCCAAGAGCAGTATATGAGCATTACCTTGCTGTGTTAAACTAAAGATCCAGTCAGAAGAAGATGCCAAGTAGAACATGATAAAGAAGATGATAATTCTTTATTTTATTTCTAGCATCTCACAGTCTGTATAAAAACAGAGGTTTCATGCTTCCTGTAAAATCACTCGGGGTCTGGTAATCCTGCATCGCCCCTTGTCATGGATGGCAGTGGCATTCAGGAGTTGTCACAACCAGAAGCTGGAGGTGGGGTTGGGGAACTAGGCACTCTGAAATCAAAATGTCTGCTTAATGGCAAGCCTGCCTGCTTGCTTGCTACTCTGTACCTCCCCTGGTGGACTGCTGCCTGTTCCGGATATATGCATTCCCTGTAGAACCAGGCCACAGGAGTGCATTTGCCCAGCTAGAAGTTGTGCGCCAGGTTTGCCTGTACTTTGAGACATCAGATCTGGCTACAGTGACACATGCCTTGGTTACATCTCAGTTGGATTACTATAATACACTTTATGTGGGGCTGCCTTTGCGAACTGTTTGGAAACTTCATCAGGTTCAAAATGCTGCAGTCAGAATGCTAACCAGGGCCAGTTATAGGAAGCATATAACCCTCTTGTTAAAACAGCTTCACTGGCTACTGGTTCATTTCTAGGCACAGTTCAAAGTGCTGGTCATGACCAATAAAGCCCTATATGGCTTAGGCCCAAACTATTTGAAAGCTCATATCTCCATATATGAACCTGCCGGAATTTTAAGATCTGCAGGGAAGGCTTTCTCTTGGTCTTATTGCCATCCCAGGTTTACTTGGAGAGGACACAGGAGAGAGCCTTCTCAGTGAGTGCTCCCACCCTCTGTAATGCTCTTCTGTGGGAGGCCAGCCTGGCCCCCTCTCCACTTTCCTTTCAGCAGCAGGCAAAAACATTTATGTTCAAGCAGGCTTTTAATGTGTGAGCATGAGAGCTTTGTATTTTTATTAAACTGCTTTATTTTTTTTTAAAAAAACTTGAGTATGTTCATATAATGATTTTAGACTTCATATATGGTTGGTTTTAATTGTTTTTAATTTTGGTTGTCAGTGTTTCTAACTGTTTGGAAGCCACTTTGTGTCCTACTCTAGGAGAAAGGTGGAACATAAATGCAATAATAAATAATACTCTTGCATCTCTGATGGCCTGAGAAACAAGACAAGCCTTTGAAGGGGCTTGGGGGATAGCAAGGCATACTTTTGCTCCCTTACCCACACCTCACTATGGTAGAAGTGTTGTCAGATCTGGTACAACATGTACTTCAGGTGCTGGTTGGTTGGTTTTCTTTTGTAATTTTCACTGTGTTCTCTTCATATTTCTAGGTATCCCGAGCAAGGAGCCAAGCTGCACTTTATCAGGTATTTCCAGACTGATACACAGTCTCTGTAGCATTTGTGATGAAATCCTCCAATGTGGATCTCTCTCTGGGCTCCACTTTGCACAGTTTGGTGCAAGCGATGCCATAATGAGGGCGGGTGGTATTTTTGGGAAGGTTTTCCATGTAGCAGTCTCTCTTTTCAGCTGTCGAACTATTCATTCTTTCTTTTTTATCATGGGAGAAATTATTTTTGGCAAGCCATTGTTTCCTTGCTCAGGTACATCATTCCTGTTCATTACAATCTTTTCATTTAGCAACAAATTGTCTCTGCCTCTAATTTCACCTTCTCTGGATGGCATGGAAGAGAAATCCACATACTGTTGGATTATTCCCATGTGCCAGTAGATGAAGCGGGAATTCAAAGCCAAAGTTCCTTTCTTTCATCTCTGTTGACTCCTTCTCCCTTCATGTCAGTTTCTTTTTTTTCCTGTTTTCCTGCCTACCCAGCAAGATATGTTCTCCCTTCATTTGAAGCACCTTACATTTCGGTAGGGAAGAATTAAACATGGAAAATAATCAAAAGAAAAGAATAACATCTGGTGAGGGCTCAAACACTGCCGATGGCAAAGAAAAGAAAGCAAAGCATGGAGAACAAAGACACAGAAACAGCTCCACTGACTGCTTTCCAGGGAACTGTAGTCCAGGAAAGCAAATCAGTACCTTGTACTTAGATGACAACAAAGTGGTGAGTCTCTGAGGGGGCCTAATGAGTCAACATTAGAAAGAATTTTTATTTCAATCAGTGAGAATGAACTAGACGGCTCTGTTTCAGAAAACAAAAAAACAGACTTCCTTTACCTTAAGGAAGGTGAAGGAAATTGAAAGTAAAACAACAACCAAAAAACCCCCCAAAACCTGAGTTACCTGCTCAGCCAGGGCTAGAAGCTATAGATTTAACAGTGGAGAAGACTCCAATTGCCACTTTGGGCTGACATCTTGGGAACAAAGGTTCCAAAGCAGGGTGTGGTGTCAAGGTACACAGTGTTCCAAAGCAATCAGAGCAACCAAAGGAAGCTTTGACATAGATGTGAGATGGGTAGCACCAGTATAATCAATGAGAAGAAACAATGCCAGAAAGAAGCAGTGAGCTTCCAGAGCATCATGGAGATGCAACCTTTCTTCCTAACTATTTAAAAGTTATTTTTTCCAAGGATTCAGCAGGGATAAAGTAACCCTCACAATTTAACCACATATATCTAATAGAGCAAATGAAAGCTGTTTCAACGTTCAGGAATTAGAATCTGTAATCAGGGAAATTAATAATATTTTTGACACCCTAAACACAATGAATTTAAATTATTTTAATTAAATCAGTTTGTTTAATCAAATGAATGTAATGTATTGTGTGAATTTAATTCAAGAACAGAATATAAACAGAATGAACTTAACAATGAATTAATGCAAATAGAATGAATTTAACAATAATTTCATACATACAGGTAGCAGTAATCAAGGAGTCAATATGCAAAGTAACATAATTCAGAACAAACCAAGTAACAGCAAGCATGCCAGCAGGAAACCACAGAAAGTGGGGAAGAAACAGGTTTTGACTGGAGGATTAGGAAGGAAATGCATTGAAAAATCTGAGCATTTAAGGAAGGTTTTGAGTCAGATTCAGAGGGGGAATCACAGAGATCTGGAGAAGCTAGAGAATCAGTTAGCTACAATGGAGAAGAGGCTCTTCAGAGAATGGAAGGGAGAAATAAAATACTTCCAATAGACTGTTTGATATAGACTCATTTTGGCATATTTTGGAAGGAGTTCTGCAGTCTGTCATTCAGCTGGAAAATGATCAGGGAAATGCTAGGCAACAGAGTAGCATCAGTGCTGAAAAGCCAACTCCAAAGGATGCAGATTCCACTACCAGATATGTTTAAAAAAACAAATAGATTACACAAAGAGATTATTGGAGTTCAACCAGAAGCTAAACACATATAAAAAGAAGGATATGGATTATCTGAAAGTGCCACCAATGGATGGCCCAATTTCGGCACTGATTTCTCATGCAGTAGTTCCAAGGAAAGTTGATACCACCCTGAGGGATATGGATTAGTGTAGAACAGAAGCAACATTGAAGAAGGCTCATAAAACCTCAGTGTTGACCGTATGTTCAACAATTGGTGCTTCTATGTTTAGATCAGCACTGTTGTGGATACAAGAAATCCTTGAATCCCAGAACATTAGTATGAGATCCTTGTACAAGGCAGTAAAGAAGACTCAGAAGGTCCTATAGTTTGTAGCAGATGCAGGACATGATGCAGATGCAGCTAGAAGCATAACAGCTACTATGATAACCAGAAGATCTGTCTGGCACTGGCACTGGGAGGCCAATCAAGAATCAAGATCCAATTTAGCATACATGCTATTCACAAGACAGCTCCTATTTAAAGTGAAAGCCATAGAAAAGATCCTAGTGGGCAGTAGCTATAAGAAAAAAGCTACCCCTACAGTCCAGAGAAAGAAGTAAGAAAAGGAGTTATACAGAAAGGGTTGTTATTCCTCTTGAGGAAGTAGAGGTAATACAAGGCAAGGTGAGGCTTGGTTTGGAAGATCGCAGTGTGGCAGGTCAGACTTCCAATACAGAAGACAAGGGTATCAGCAAAATGAAAGAGGGGCAAACCAAGCCCATAGAGGCAGCTGCGAACAATATTGACCAGAAATAAATAAATGTGGAAGGTTCTTGCATTTCAGTTGGCTTTGGGTGTAGGTAACAACACATCACTAGGTAAATCAGGTTGTCACCCAGGATTACAAAATCTTATTTGTCCAAAGCCTGAGAGGCAGATACCTTCCATCATTTGTATCAAATAGAGAGGACAAAGTAAACATAGTACAAAAGGAATTAGGACACTTCCTGCAGAATGGAGCCATAGATATGATACCCCATGCTCAGACATTCAAAGGGCTGTACCCAATCCTCCTCACAGTACCCAAAAGTGGTGGATTTTTCAGACTGGTTTTGGATCTCAAATACCTGAATGATTCTCTTTGGTATCAGAGATTCAAAATAATGACCAAACTGTTGGTGACAACTTACAGGAAAATGATTGAATGATTTAGACTGATTTTAAAGAAGTATACTTGCACATTCTGATACATCCAATCTGCAGGAGGTACTTGAGGTTTCACTTCCAAAGCTCAGGTCACCAATTCAAGGCTTTTCCCTTTGGCCTTGCATCTGTAACTTGATTGTTTACCAAGGTGTTGGCCCCACTGATGGCACACCTCAGGCAACAGGTAGTTCAGAGATTCCCATATCTGGATGACATCCTATTGAAAGCAGCATGCAGGGACAACACAGAAAGGAGTTTGAGAAAGACTATAGAAATTCTTCAAAAGTATAGGTTCCTATTCAATATAGAGAAGAATCATCTTCAACCCATGACAGCCTTGCCACATTTAGGGGCACACATAGACACCAAAAAACAGCATATGTATCTATCTCAGGAGAGAGAATAAAATCAGAGCAGAAATCAAAAGATTAAGATTATGACTTTGGAGGATCTCATGCCTTTGCAAGAGTCATTTCAACAATACATTTGGTTCTCTGGACAAGACTGCATACAATGATGTTATATTAAGACTTGAGACTGCATCAGTTTGCAATAGCTGACAGTAACCACAATACGATATGCTTATCTGTAACTCTGAGTAAAGAGTTGAGCTGATAGGTCAAACAAAAACACTTGGGCAGAGGCATGCCTTTCATACCATAGAAAACAACTGTAATCACAAGGGATGTGAGTCTCTCCAGCTGGGTGGCTCAATGTGAGGGTCTGTCAATCTAAGGGGAATGGACTGGATTGGATTGAACATGCAACACAAATTATTTAGAGTGAAAGGCAGTGAGACTGGCATTGCTTGTGTTTCCAGACAGGATAAAGGACAAAAACATGGATTGTAAGCCTGAGGACACAGAATTAGTCCCACGCTGCCCGCGCGACAGCAAGTGGCGAAGGGGGGCACATTTGCAGCCCTTCCCGAAGAGGAGATCGGTAATGGGGAGGGGGTGGGGTTGCAGACCCCTTTTTAGGGCTGCGCCGCCCCTCCCTCTGGCCTCTTTGTTTCGGGCAACCCACCCTCCCACCCTATGTTTTCAGTGTAAGATCGCTGGTCGCTTCGGGGCCGGGTAGGAATTTCCCCCCTTGGGGGGGGGTTTCACTCACCCTACACTGCGCCAAGGGATTGGGCAATTGGCTTTACAGGGTGGTGTCTTAACTAGGTATTAAATAGGTCTCCACAGCCTCACTTGTCTTTATCCATGGCTGGTAGGGGGGTCTAAAGGTTTTGGTGAGTACCTATGGCACCCTTTGGTGTAGGATAAATGCTGTCCTTCAGGCGGGCCCGGGACTCGCCCCTACTAGGCATGAGCCAGGGGGGTTGTGGTTTGTGGGTTCGCCTTCCAGAAAAGGGCTGGCCAAAGTCTTAATTCAGCCTCATGGGTTGGCTTTGGGCCCTGGTACCTTGCTCTAAGAGGGCTATGGAAGAGGTCTGGAGCTGACTTTTGCCATACCCTACCCATGCTGATGACCCCTCTGCTAAGGTCATACGTTCAAGTTCATGGTCAAGTTAAATTCAAGCTCAAACTCAAGGTCAAGGTCACTTCCAGCTTTGTGTTAATTAGGCATACATTAATAAATTGCCCTAGTTCAACCCAAGCCTTTCGTGTGGTCTCTTCATTTTGGGGTTGGGCGGCAAATGTTTTGTTGTTGTTTTGTTGATGATGATAACAACAACAACATTCGGATTTCAACAGACAACATGTCTTTAAAATCATGCATCTGCAAAGATGATTCAAGGTCAGTTCTGCTGGTCAGAGAGGCAAACCAACTCCTCCAGTGAGTAGAGAAAACAGAAGTTAATCACAGATATTTATTTGAAAAACTTGCTGAATGTGAAAGCAGATTACTTGAACAGTTACAAAATTCATCAGGGAGAATGGTCTCTCAATCAGGAAGTTTTTCAACAATTAGACATCTACTACAGGCCATTCCAAATTAAAATAGTATTTTTCACTAGATGGAAATGGAGGTTTGGAGAAGCATGACACCTTAGAGGTATCATGGCCACCAGGTGTACTATATACTTTCCTGCTGATACCTATAATATAAAGGGTACTAACAAAGATACATTTGGAAAAGGCAACAGTAGTGCTAATAGCACTGTTTTGGTTGAGACACTCTGTTTACACTCCAGATTCAGATGTCTATCAAACAATATCAGCATTTGCCAAGCAGAACAGATCTACTTCATCAGGGCTGATTCTGCATGGTAACCCAAGCTGATTATGACTGACTACATGGATGTTGAAAGAAGGTACCTGAGTTAAGACTATCTTGGCATCAAGAAAATCACACAAAGGATTTATGAGATGTCATAGAAAGCCTTCCTTAATTGGTGTCAGTCTCATTAAGTACACTTTTATGAACTACAAGTCAGTGATGTGTTAGGTTTTCTACAGAGCATGAGAAAGGTTTAAGATGTAACATCAAAAAGCAACATTGGCCACAGTTATAAAACCAGAAGGTTGTGCCTTATCTGCATATCCTCATGTTACAAGGTTTTCGAGGGATGTAACCTTATGAGCTCTACCTACCTTGCACAAGTTCCCAACATGGAACCTAAACTTGGTGCTGAACAAGTCCACTGTATGAACCTCTAAATGAGTCCTGATTAAGACTGCTAATTTTTGAGATAATTTTCCTAGTACCTATTATGTCTGCTAGAAAAGTGTTGGTAGCTGTCAATACATCCAAGCTGATGTATATGGGATCAGGACAGTCTGACTTTAAGACTTGATCCAACTTTCTTTCCAAAATATCATTTTGAATAGAGGAATCCATCTGTCCATTCATTTGCCAAATGTTGTCCTAAACCATCACACCCACTAGAAAAAAGTGGCGTACATTAGATGTGATGCAGGCAGTAAAGAAATATATTAAAAGAACTGTGCACAGATATGCAGCTTGTGTTCTTCAACTCAAAGACTTTAGGGGAAAAGGCACTGAAAATATTGATTGGCTGTTGGTTAAAAACATGTAATTTCTATGCTATGATTCGGCAAAGGTGCCAGGGGCACAAAATATACAGCTACACTGAGCCTCATCTTTGTCAACTAGTACTGTCTATGCTATATCAGCCTCTTTGGAGGATGTGTCTGCAATGTGATTGGATGGCAGGAGCCATCCACTTTTATGTAACATTATAAAACCAATAAATACAAGCCCTTGGCAAACAGTCCTAAAGTCAGTGATGTTGTGAAAGGCAGCCATGCCTGCCCAGGAAGAGAAGGCTTGGGAACCTCCCAACAGTAGGTGGCTTGCTCCTCCAAGCTATCCAGGAAAGGAGAAGTTGGTACTTTACCATGAATGTTTATTCTTGAATGGCCCAGAGGAGCAATCCATTCCCTCCCACATTGTGGCTGCAAAATAAATAATCTTTTAAAAGAAAATAAATAAAATAGTAACAAAAACAGGTCATTAAAAATAGGTGCACATATAGAACAGTTCTCTAAGGCAGGCTTTATACTGAAACTGATGCAAAGAGAGAAGGGGTCAAAGGAAATAATAGAAAAGAACTTAGGCTTTGGATTCCTGCTTCATCTGCTGACATGTGAGGATAAACCAATGGCACATGGATTGCTCCTGCAGGCCATCAGAGAATGAACATTCACAGTAAGTACCATCTTCTCATTCTGCATCTTTCCCTCTTTGTATTCTTCAGGGAAAATCTTCATTTGCTGGAAGAAGGCCAAGGCCTCCAGCGAGAGGAACTGGATGAACGCATAGCTAGGGAGGAATTTAGACGACCTCGTGAGTCCCTGCTGAATATCTGTACTGAATTCTATAAGCACTGTGGACCCCGTCTGAAGATTTTGCAGAATTTAGCTGGTGAGCCAAGGGTGACTTCCTTAGAGCTGCTGGATGTTAAGTCTCACATGAGGTATTATTTTAAGAATACATGAATATCTGAAAATAGAAATTATACAGTCTATATCAAATGGTAGAAGTATGTGTGGTAAAATATCTCAGGAACTTTGTGTAATTTTAGCACAATTGATTAAGCAAAACTCTATACACCTTTTGATTTTTAATAAAACAAACAGAATTCTTTTTATTCCAGATTCTCCCCATATTCCTTCTTTCCTTCCTTAAGCATGAGGAAGGTAGAGAATTCTTCTGAGAGTTCAAAGCCAGCACTGGTATTGTGAAACAGAAGTCACAGTACACCTATGCATAACTTACAACTTTAATTTGCTACACATCTTTCTAGGATGTGTTTTCAGGAAATCTGCTGGCATTTTGTTGTGAGGATTAGTCGCATTAACTAGTTTGTGTCTCCATTTGGGGAGATTGTCTTTTCTCAGTGCCTCAATAACAAATTGTGATTGTTGCAAAAATGTCATGGTGATCTATTGGACCATCTCCATGAAATCTCTGGAATCAAGAGACATATTCTGCCTTCTATGAAGTTTTGGTAGGTTTTTAAATTGAAAGTACAGAAACATTTCATCTATGCGTAGTTTTTAGAGATAGGAAAATAATGAAATGAAATATGAGTTTCCTTACAGCAGCACCCCATAATTTCACTTGTTTTCTTGGAAAAAACTGTTTCTCCTTTACAGTGATGAAATGTATATGTTGTGAGTATTCTTATTTAGAAGGGTAAACACAATTCTACCCCTTAGCAAGGCTTCTCCATTCGTGTAGCAAGTCTCCCATGCCATCTCATTTTCACAGCTGATGCATAACTACTGCAGGATTGGCATTAATGCAAGAAAGGAATTAAGGGGAGCATTACTCCTGCTGCAATAAACATTAGACCTTAGTGCAGGATTCAGCAACTTACAAGGGTTGCTCCCACATATCAGCCTCTCATAAGTCACCTGAAGCTGCATGTGTGCCCCCTAGTGCCTCCCAATTTTGTAGTGAAAACATTTTTCACCAAAAATAGCCTCCAGGAAGGGACGATTAGCCACATAACCCATTTTTCCACCCCCGTCTAATGTAGGCTTTTTCACACTTGAAAATAATCAGATAATTGCTTCTTGTTTTGAGAAAAGGCCTAAAGTAGAAGCGTGAAGTAGTCATTTTCACTTCCACCTCAACCCGGGAGAACGTAGTTGTCATTTTGTTCAAAAAAGGGAAGAAAATGGTAGAGAGGGTTTGTTTTTTTTGTTTTTGTTTTTTTGCCACTGCTTCCTTAGTGAAGTATATCTTCATATATTCCATAGCACACTCAGGAAGAACCTTATTTGAGGTACCATCTTGGTTGTGGCTCTCAGTTGTTACTGAAAATAAAAACACATACTTATATTGCATTAGTAAAATGTATGTAAAAAAGAAATAATTAAGTAAACATCTAGTACCAATGGCAAATTCATATCGGCTTCCACCATTTAGTCCACATCTCACTATAAAATATACCATAAAATATTTTCAGATTTTTTTGTAATCTCAGAACTAGCGGGTCTTTCAATTTGTTATCCATGGTATGCACATATTAACCACATCTAGAGAATGGAGTAGAATGAACAACTAGTTTGTGCAGTATCTTGTTTTCTGCTTCTGTCAGTTCCAATTAGAGTAGACCTATTGAATTAATGGAACTTACATAAGTTTTGACTTGCCAGTTTCCTGTGATGTTTGAAACTGCCATGTAACCATTTTCACTCTGAACAATGATACCAACCTGTATTAAAATCAGTACAGTTTTAAAATACATGGGGCTAATTCCAGTTATCAGTCCCAACTAGTACAGACCCAAAGAACTGTTACACAACAGTTTCAAAAGCAGCTGATCTGAATACATACAGTAACCTTTTTACTTTTGTTGGTTGTTGTTTTGTTTTGCTGATCCATCCAGGATTGCAGGGATGGCCAAAAAACGAATCCTGTGGAAAAACAAAAAAGCTTACTCATTATCACTGCTAAAATAGAACTGTCATCAGAATGAGCTTTGTTGAAGAACTGAAAAAGCAACATCTGACATACTCTGTGATTATACACTGTAAACAAGCAGAGCTACAGGGCAACCTGTAGAACAGTGGATCTTGACCTTTAGTTCTCCAAATGTTTTTGACTTCAGCTTCCAGAGACCCCAGTTGTAAAAGGGAGTAGGAACTGAAGTTAAAACATGTGCAGGACCAAAGATCAAGACGCAGTGTTGCAGAGGAAGTAATGTCACTTTGTCAAAATAATAACCCCAGTAGTTTTCACTGTTTATCTCAAGCTCATTGTCCTGCAAAGCTGAAGACTTTTTCTGCTGGACAGATAATCTAGCTGTGATAAACTACATGCTTCCTTCCAGGAAATACTATATACTGGCTTCAGAACGTTACTACATACTGGCAGATACAGTCTATAGTAATTAGTTGTTTTTACAAAATGAAAAACCTACTGCTCATTTTCCAGTACTGCAAACATTTTCAGAAATCAGAAATACAAGTCTTAATTACTCTTAATGCTAGCTGTTTTGTGTATAGGAAAGCTATGTCAGCAGGGGTGAAGAGGAGGGCAAAAGAGGTATACTGGTGCCTAGGTTTAAACTTTAGATGTAATTATTGTGCGCTGCATATAAAATGAGAAAAGAATCTAGCCCATCTGTAATTAAATTAACTTGCAAAGTACCATGAGTGTAACCATATGTGCCTAAATAGAATCATATGTCTCTATGACATATTTGTATGCCATTCCTTTAAGCAGATTTCAGGAGATGTCCCCAGAGAAGTGACCGTGATTCCTGAGCATGTTGGTTCATGGACCATGTAGCATTCTACTAAATGGGGTGTGTTTTTCCAATAATGTAGTAGTCATTGCTCTCTGCAGAGGAGCTTATTTTCTGGAATCTCAGATTTCCCTCTAAACAAGCAATAATTTTAGGTTGGCAGAAATTGCACATTCCCTTCTGAAGCTGGCACCCTATGACACCCAGACGATGGAGAGCCGTGGGCTCCGGCGATACATCATGGAGATGCTACCCATCACTGACTGGACAGCTGAGGCAGTGAGGCCTGCCCTTATCCTCATCCTTAAAAGATTGGATCGTATGTTCAATAAAATTCACAAGATGCCTACTTTGAGGTGAGCAGGTGTGACGGAAACCTCTGGGGGTCCGTTTCTGATGTTGCAAGCCTTGAAGGAAGGGTATGTCATTTTATTGACAGTGTTTTGCTGCACTGAATTATCACAGCAAAAAAAAAATGCATTTCTCGTATTGATGTGCTTGCACGTGACCATATTTGAGACAACAATAGAGGAAATGCATCTTTTATGCAGAACCCATATCAAAAATTATAAAAATGTAGCATACTCCTCAAAACAAGCATCTAGGATAGAAGTTATCACTAAAATTTCTAAAATCACTAATTGTCACTATATATATTTGGTCTGTTCTAGCTCTTTGGTTCTATTTTCCAGTTCTTACCTGAACTTTTGACCTTCTATCTCTTAAAGAGTTGTCTAGCATCTTTAATAGATCATTTGCTCCTCTGTTTTTCAGAGTGGCTAGAACATGCCAGCAAGATAAACTACTTGTTTAGTGGTTTTAATCACAACTTTAGAAAGTCCAGTGATAGAGGAATCCATTTTGTTAGAAAAAAAAATTGTAACATAGAGACATTAGTTGGGTTCAGGTGGTCTTTCCTGGCTTTATAACAAACATTTGGAACAAGTGGACTGTTCCTACTTTACTGTTTCCAGGCTCAGGGGCTCTGGACAGTGATTTGTAGTGTAAACTCCTCAGTGTCACTTTAGGAAGGGCGCACCAGCTTAGACTGTAAAGAAAAAGTAAAGAAGAATCAAGTCCTTCCAGGCAGTGCCTGTTCAAAGTGGGAGTTTCCAGAAGCCAAGGTCATACAATCCAAGAGTCACAGCCAACAAAGACAAACAAGAAGCAGGCAAGGACAACTGTAAGACACAAGGCACAGTATAAGGTCACTCATGGCAAAGCAGTAGAGAAAGAGTTCCAAAAGCAGGATCGGCTGTCAGTGCATGATCATCCATAAAGAAACCAGAAACCAGCTTTTGGTCACATGATTTACAACAAGAATCATGGCATTTGCACATTCTGCTCCTTTTTTTGGGGGGGGGGTTGGTTTGTTTGCATTCTGCCTCCCCAACTGTATTTTTGACCACTGTGACTAAGCAGAGTGAACATAATGAAAAGCATTAAGCCAGAAGCAATTACTGGTTTATTCAGTTGTGATAATCCCATGTTGCTCTTTAATTTTATAGAGTATGTACATATGCTGAATTGCAGTGTGGACTCAAACATGTCAGAGGAATCTTGAGCTGGATGGGTAAACTTCCTGGTAAATTTTTCCTATGATATTTGAAGCAGCAATAGGCCTTCAGTTTCAGATATTGTTCCAGAGAAAATGTTCTTTGAAATCAATTTGAGAGCTATCCAGTTGCTCCCTACATCATGCCTGTAAAGACCAATTACACTGTGAGTGGGGATTCCAGATTTCAGCACATACAACTGGGCTGGTGAAGGGGTCTTCCCACCTCCCTTCCCACAGCAGTCCTTCCAGCCTTTTGAAGATGCTGCAGAGAGCATCTAGATATCCTTATGAATGGAGGAGATGCAGCACATAGAAGAGAGAATGACTAAAAACCAGATAGAGATTACTTTTATGAGCTCCTCCAGTGGAATGCAAATCCTGGAACAGAACTGGCCCTATCATAAGGTAAAATGAGACAAATGCCTCCGGTGGCAACACAGAGGAAGGGCAGCAGCCTTCCTGAGCCGTCTGGCCAGTCCTCTCTGTTGGAAGACACAACTTCATGTGCCGTGCTGCCTGTCCTGTTCACCCACCAAACTAGTCTGCTGCTCACAAGCATGGTAGAGGATACTATTGCATCACCATTATTGCAGTAAAAGTTCAGCTACCAGTTTAGTTCACTTCTGTATGTGGAATGGTAAGGAGAACACCATTTTGTTCTTTTCCACAATAACCAAAGTGTCTTGGACCAGCCCTCTCTTGAATCCAATATCCTTTGCTAGTTTATCTGAGATATTGCATCATTGCAAAGTTGGGCAAGTGGCTCCCAGTTAAAATTTAAAGCAATAAAACAACAATAAAACATGGAACATGAGTTCAATTTGCTTAGCAGAACTTACTGAGATGACTAGAGCCACTGAAGGCCTTTTTTTACAAGTAAGGAATCTACAGTGATGGTTCTGATTCAACTCTGTCACCCTGGGTATTCATCCAGCCTATGTGAATTGTTGACTTTATACTAAGCTTATGGCCAACAACAAATCCTATCCAAGGGCAAGTTTGTTAGCAAAAAATGATAGTATCCTGCCATGGCAAGGTAAATGCAAAAGGTTGTTCTGAATTTCACATACTCACAAATGCACAGTAACTAAAACTGAGATGTTGCTGAGAGGAAAAGAGAAATACAGATGAAAAATGCAAACATGGGGCTGCATTTCACAGAATATTCAGTTCCAGAAAGCATGCCCTAGTACAAAAAAAGGCTATTTAAAAATATCCAAAGGCCAAGCTGGCAGCGGGGTACTGGGAACTGTAGACCATTAAAAACCTGTTTCCATGCTGTACCCCTGCCCACCTTTCTTACTCATTCCTTGTTTGTTATGGGTCTGAATATCTATGTGCCAGCATCACAGCATTGTTGGAGTGCCTTGTTGCTATAGGTTCACTTTTTTCCAGAATGCCTTCTGTGTGTTACTGCTTTTGTAGCAGTTTAGGTAAGAGGTTTCCATTGAAATGTCCATTGTTGTCATCTGAGAAGTCCTTGCTTGGCATCCCTTTGTATCAGTTGCCTTGTTGCAGGGTTTCTGGGGATGCCAAACACCTAACGCCACTACTATTGTGTTCCAGGCGACAGGTTGAGTGGGAGCCTGCCAGCAGTTTGATTGAAGGGGTTTGTTTGACACTTCAGAGGCAGCCAATCATATCCTTCCTGCCTCATCTTAGGTCACTGATCAATGTCTGTGTCAATCTGGTGAGTAGCCAAAATTGCAACCTCCTGCATATCTGCTAAGATTCCTTCTGTGGTAGAAATTTCCCTGGAATTAATATTTTGCCAGTTGGTGTTTTCCTGTCCTCTGCTTGCTCACAGAAATGAGTTCCTCAAAGGACACTAGAAAGAGTGGAGTCCATTTTCAAAATGGTGCCTGGGGAGAGAACAGAAGAAGAAGCCCATGGTCCCATGACTAGTTTTTGCTGCTTTCCATGCACCACTTTGAAAATCCTCTCCTGTGTGTTGCGCCGAGAGTTGAGGGCTGCAAGTTGGAGAGTGGGGTGGTGGATGCTGCACACACCTGGTAGTAGACTTGGATGAAGGGTGGAAGTGGGGAGCTGGAGACAGATTTAGTCTCACCTTGTGGAAACAGAACAATTTTTTTGGCTCTGCAAAAGGGCATCAGCCATTGACTAATTGGAGGAATCACCTGAGTAAATTTGTTTTGCCATTTGGAATGTCCACAGTCAAAAATCAGTTTGGAGTTTTCCTGTACAACGTTCAGAATCTTCTATTCCTTAAGAATGGGTCTCTGCTATGTGGATAGCAGTGATGTAGACTCGAGTTGATAGACTCTGACTTAAGTCAGACTTAAGTTGCTTCAGTGACTTGACTTGGACTTGACTCGGCCATAAATGATGCACTGACTCGACTTGAGTCAAGACTTGTATATTTTTAATGACTGCCTTGATGCCCTTGGTTCAGTTAATATAAACGCATTCATCTAGAAACCTTATGACTTTGAACAACGCCTCTATCTCTTTTTGCCTACTAGTCACATGACAATCTCTCTCAAGCCCAGAGTGTGGGCGCATTTCTCAGAGGGGGACAGCAAACAGGTTAGGCAATGGGCTTGAAGCAGGCTTGAGGTCTGCTCAGCAGCCTGTCCCTGCTGCGTATTGGAGGAGCCTTCTAAAACGTTTCCTAAGAGCAAAAGACAAGACTCACCCCCTGAGTGTAGGGTGCATTTCTCAGAGGGGAACAACAAATGTGTTAGGCAGTGGGCTTGAGGAAGAAGGATCCTTCCTATTAAAGTTTTTGAATCTTCAGTCATAGAGAGTAAGATAGGATCCCATTCCCTACTTCTGAAGCTGCAGGTGGCAAAATTGCAAATGTGGAGAGCTGTCTCTGCTTAAATTGTTAAAATTGAATTTATTTCACTCTATCCATCAATTCTGAAATTTTGGTTAGGGTATAAATTTGGCTTCCAGACTTGAGACTTGACTTGAAAGTATCTTCAAGGACTTGAGGCTTGACTTGAGACTTGGAGTAAAAGACTTAAATACATCACTGGTGGATAGTACATTAAGGGTGCCCTCTGGATATTTTAGACTGCAACTGCTATTATCCCTAACAATTGGCAATGCTGACTGGGGCTTATGGAAGCTGCAGTCCAAAACATCAAGTGGAGGGACCAGGTTGCTCTTCCCTACCCTAACCAGAACAGTTTTATCTGGTAATGCAGTTGTCATGTATAGAACTGTTGTGGTAAATGCAATTAAATTTCAGGTGTGATGGTTTTAAAACTAAAAAAAGGAGACAAACTAGGAAGTACAAAGCATTACCTAACAACTTGCATAGTTTCATTTTAATTAAGAAAACCCTGCAAATCATTGCATGAGAGAAGGTGTTTTTTAGGTGTTACATAAAATCCTAAAAAAAATTGGTCATTTCTCTAGACATTCATAAATATTAATATATGGCAATGGACTGAAATTAGTGGTATTTGTCAGTGACAGACATCATAGTTCAGAAAAATACAGGGAAACAACCTCTAGGGTCCAGAGAGGTTGGTCTGATTTTTCCCGGTTCTTGAAAGCTTCCTTCATACAACATAAGTTAGTTTTACAAGATCTATTGATAGATGATTCTAAAAGGAGGTAGAAAAATTCATGCGTACGCATTAGTCTCATGAGCAGGACACTTTTCACGCTACCAATTGTAGCTACCAATTTTCATGCTACCAACTGTAGCATTATGATTTCACTTGAACAGACATGGCTGCCTCTTATAGACTCCTCCCAGGATTTGGTAGTCTGGTCAGAGGCATCAGAGGAGAATTCTCTGGCTGATGATGCTAAAGGCCAAGGCCCCTCCCACCGCTGCCAATTCCATGATTCCACAGGGTGCAGCCATGGCAGCTCAAGTGGAATCAGAGAGCTATGTTTCCATTGTCTGGTGTGAAAGGAGCCAAAATGAAGCCCATGTGTCTAGAGATCATATACTTCTGGATATCAGTGGCAGAAGGTCAGCCTGTTGATGACCTCCCCTGAGACAGAAAGAAGTGCTGAACTAGACAGACCCTTGAACTGATACAGTAATACTCTTGCTATACTCACCCTTCTTGTCCCTCTTGCCTGCAGTTCTCACAACTTATTTAATTAGCCAGTGGGGCCCCCAAGTGATAGAAAGTAGTTAGGCAGCATTCACCAACCTGGTACTCACCTGATGTGGTGGACTGCAATTCCCACCACCTCATCATTTATGATGCTGACTGGGGATAATGGGAGTTTTAGTCAACAAATCAATAGGGTGCTGGTTAAGAATGCTGCTATAGGCTGTTTCCTTGTAAAAAGGAAATACCAGGGATTTTTGAATTATATCTTTATTTGCAGTAGTGGTGTGGCTCATGTGGCTTTCCAGACTGCCACTTGCAGCATTACTCACTAGTGGCTATGCTACTCAGGGCTCTTGGGGATTGCAGCCCAACTACATCTGGAGATGGCATGACTCCCATTCTGGATTTACAGTATACAAGTTGAGTAGATGGGGAAGCAGGCATGAACATAGCTCCTACTAGCCTTCTAGCCAAACCTAAACTGGAATCATAATAGAAACTACATGCGTCAGCAAGAAACTTTCTGGCTAGATCAAAGCTCAGGCCACCATCAAATTGCTCTCAAGTACAACTGTTTTAACATGTGTCCAGAACAGTAGGGTGTAACATAAATCTCAGCAGCTTGGAGTAGCTAATAGAAGTCAGTGTAATCGGGACTGCGTTGCTCATCATAATATGCTGGGCTGCACAAAACTCTTGGATGAAGATAGTTTTTCATCACTTGAAAGCAGGATAGTAGCACTGTCTATTCTAAATGAAAATCTGCAGGTATAGATCTGAAATCAGTTCATTCCCCCTCTATATTTAATCTTAAAATGTTGAGACAACAAAGAGGAGAGTCTGAACATTGTATTAAACCCTGTGTGGGTAAGACTCTGGACATTCCCATGACATAAGAAGGGAACAACTTAAGCCAACTAGAAGCACTGTGATTTCAGTACAATTTCCGGTGAATACCGTAGCTACATGACATACCCTCCAACTCCACTTTTTTCGACAAGTACAGTGCTGGTTATTTAGAGCTAGTACTGGATGCATTCTTAAATGTGCTGGTTTCCCCTCTGCCTCCTCTCCAGTCCCTCTGGCTAACCCTGTAGCAGACCCTTGTCCCACCTCTGTCCCTCCCTCCCGTTAGAACCGCTCCTTTTCCCTGACTGGCCCCAGCTACCGCAAGGCACTGTGGATGGCTCACGTTCCCAGAGCAGCCCAGTCTTGCGCTACCTGAAGTGTGTACCGCATCAACATTGGAGGGTATGGCATGGATGAAATGGCAATAGTTGGTCAAGGTGATGTGCTGTGTTTGTATTGCAGGTGATGGGAGTAGTAGGACCTTCCAGTGTGGCCGATGGATTACCCCTTCTTCATCTCAGCCCTTATCTCTCGCCACCTCTACCCTTCAGCACAGCTGTTGTCCGGCTTGTAGCATTGCAGATTCAGGTGTGACTGCCTTGCCTGTTAAACAGGCTTTGCTTATCATGTGGTCAAAACACCAACCCACTGGTGCTCTTTTGTCTTCTGCGAAAGCTGGGCAAAAACTGTGAAGTAAAGTGTAAACTTTCCCACCGATATGCTCATGTTTTGAAGCTTTGCACTTGCTGGTTCTCCAGGTCTTCAGCAGGTGTCAATTTAGCATAGCCCTACTGAGATTACAGTGGGGCTGTGTAGGATTAAACCATCTGAAGAGCTGGCACAGAGGAAGTACCGTAGCTGTGCATTTCTGAAAATATGATGTGGTAGGGATATAGGTAGCTAGATCGTTATTGCTGCTTTGATCTGATGAGAAACAAATTGAAGCAATGGATTCTCTTTAGATCATGAGTATGCAGTTTTTTTTAAATTTCACAAAATTATCTAAATCCATTTATGTTGTTTTGTTTTCAGTTTTCTGTGGTACCTGATGACAAGCTCACATACTATCAAACTTTTCAGTTCAGTGAGAGGTTACTTATCAATTTTATATTTCAGGATTTCTTGAGGCTAACAGAAGTCACATCTTATTTTTTAAAAACTCTCCTCCCTTCCCTGAAGTTAATTATAGCTGTCCAACTGTATCAAACTATTTTGTTTGTGCTGTAGGACAGCTCGGATTTGAATCAGAGTCAGCTGAACCTTAACAGAGAAGATACCAGAAAATGTAAACATTCAGACTGCTATTTTACTCATTATCAAGTATCTTTCGTGTTCCTAAATAGTAAAAATATAGTAGGTTGTGTGACATGGTTCATGAGATCATGAACATACTGTGTTGCTACTATTTTGGAAAATGCAAACAATGTGTTTTAGGATTTAGGAACTTTCATCTATCTTGCTCTTCTCTGTCAATTACTACATTAAGAAAAGGAAGCAAAAGTTACTTAATTATAATGCAGATTTTCTATCCAAATTCTGTCTTTGAACAATGTCCTACTGGTGGCAGCTTTGTTCAGGAATTTGTGTATGTAGGTTAGTGAACCTAGGGAACAATGTAGACTCTGGCTGAAAGACTGGTGACAAAAGGGAAAAAAAAAGGACAATTGGTGTACAGATTTTATATGTGTGTAATTGAACAAAGCTGGCAAAAGCTGTGCATTTCCAGAAAATTGTCAGTAGCATATTTGACTGACTTGACTGAACTTTAGAAAAGTTCATGCATGTTAAAATTTCAAAACTTCATAGTTTCACCCAGTTTCTGCCACTGGTTTTAAGCTTTTTTCTATTCAAAGTGTCAGGACAGGACATAGTCAGATTTCAGACACTGCTATTCGGCATTGGGCAGATTTTATTTAAGGATCAAGCAAAGCAATATGGGGTAGCCTCCAGATCCAAATTTAGGACAGGTACAGTGTTTTATTTTAATCTGGAACACTTTTCCTTACACTATTATTTTTACAGCTTTTTTAACATTTCAGACTTTGGTGTCACTGAGGTAGCAATCGGTGCTCTACCTGTTGAGAAATTATTTAGGATAAAAAATGTAAATGAGATGAACATGTTGGTCACGTGATTATGCTGAAACTGGAGTCTGCATAGGCATCCTCCAAGCTCGTAAAGATACAGACACAAGATACTCCTGTAGGGTTGCTGTGTAACGAAGTGTTTGTGGATCCCATTTCTTTATAGCCACATTACCCCTCATCCTCATAACCTGGCAATAAAAAATGTTTTAATTCTTTTTTTTATTATTACTGCACAGGCTTTGAAAGAAGATTTTCCCTTAAGCCACGTGATATCCCCATTCACCAATCAGGAGAGGAGGGAAGGAATGCTTTTAAATCTTCTGATTCCATTTGTGCTCACAGTAGGATCAGGAAGCAAAGGTCTGATTAACAGAAAGATTCTTCTGTTTTCCCCTCCCTGCTGGTTCTCCAAAACAGCAATTATCTGTGTTTCCTTCCACCTCTCTGTTACCTTTGCTATCAGCGTTCTCTCAGTGGTGTGTTGTCTGTAGGGCTCTTTGGGAATGCACACAAGGCAATGAGTGTTGTGGTGTCTTTCTCTCACTTCAGCTGTGTTTTCTGAATTCACTCTTTGACAGAGGAGCTCCTCTCAATGTGATCAGAACAATGAATGACAGAGCATGCCGGACAAAGCCAAAAAATGCACCTATGTGTAAGAGAGAAATGGGAACAAACAAGAAAACCACACTGCTTTCACTTGGGCTGATCTTTGCCCAATTCCATGCTGCCTGTGTGGAACAAATGCTGCTTTTAACACTACAGTTTCTTCAGGAATGCTGATTGTTTTCCAAAGGGCTCATTCACATGTGTGCAAATGGTTCTGCCACAGTGTCTTGGCTTGGGGGCAACTACTGTTTAGTCCTCATCGAACCAAGTGTCAATGCATGTGCAACCCCAGCCAGGAGGTAGTGAGGGGGGATTTTTGCTGATCATGAGTCATGTCCAGCATGAACCTGTCTTTAGGAGTCAGAATCAAGAACAATGTGAAGATGAAGAAACAACACCAGGCAAGAGTCTGATATTGTGCTCAGGTCAAAATCAGGATCTGTGTTATGCAGTCTCTGTGCTAAAATAGCACGCTTTTATGTACAGGATTAAAGGGTAGGAGAATTCACTGGATGTGCCAAATGTTCGTATTTCGTCAGAGTGTGGTGCTGGAAAGGGTGCTGATTTTTTTTTTGTTTTTTTGGTGATCTGATCTGTTTTTTGTCCTTGTTTTTATTCCCTCCCCGCTTTGGTCCTATATAGATAGCCCTTGGCTGGAACAGCCTGAAGTCCTCCTGCTGCTCCAGACAGTCATTAATATTTTGCTGCCGCCTCGCATTATCAGCACTTCCCGCAGTAAGAACTTCATGTTGGAGAGCTCCCCTGCCCACTGCTCCACTCCAGGCGATGCAGGGAAGGACCTGCGTAAGGAAGGGCTAGCTGAATCCACTAGTCAGGCCGCCTACCTGGGTGAGTAAGGATTTTCATCTGGCACACAGGACTTATTCCCAAGTAAGTGTGTATAGGAGATTGCAATACTAGGTTAATTTGTCACGTCCTCCTTCTCCAACAACCTGAATCCAGGCCCTTATGTTAAGGAGACTGGAATGTATTTAGATCCCCTCTCCTTATTTATAGATTTACAGGTCAGAAGAATTAGCATGTACATATTTTGCTTAACTAGAAGACCAGGGCCATTTCCGCACAAGACTGTTATAGCACTTTGATTCCACTTTCAGCATCCTATGGAATCCTGAGGTTTGCAGTTTCAGGAGGGGCGAGCCAAACCCTCTTGAAACTGCAATCCCCAGGATTCCATAGGATGCTGAAAGTGGAATCAAAGCGCTATAACAGTCTCGTGTGGAAATGGCCCATCTGTTTCCCATGCAAGAACTGGAAGCTGATAAAGAAAGACTGTAAGCACACTAAGGGGTATGCACGCAAGGGTGTGTGTGCAGGCAGGTCATAGTACTTTAATTTTTCTGATGTGTTTCTCACTTCCAGCTCTGAAGGTGATCCTTGTCTGTTTTGAGCGGCAGCTCGGCAGCCAATGGTATTGGCTGAGTCTGCAGGTCAAAGAGATGGCTTTGAGAAAAGTAGGAGGGCTGGCCCTGTGGGATTTCCTGGATTTTATAGTGCGTACTCGAATTCCTATCTTTGTGCTTCTTCGGCCCTTCATTCAGTGCAAGGTAAAACCACTGTTAATGTTATCTCTATTTCCTTGTGGAATGATATTGTGAAATCAGATGTGAATTCCTCTCTGGTAGCAAAGAGAAATGTGACAATGCCTTGTAGTAACAGCAGTCTCACACGTGAGAGCCTATTCCTTAAATACTAAACTACCTTGAGGAGGTTTAAGGCAAAGTACGGGTTACTCAAGAAAGTTCAGTATTCCAGGGTTAAAGGAAGAGCAGGAAATCTGTCAGAGCACCTAATTCTTTAGAACAAAATTTCCTAAAGTAGGGTGTTTGATTCTGCAGAGTTTGGGAAAGCTGAGATTCATGGATCGTGGTCTGGGGTTAATGATGTTGCTGTGGAATAAACTAAACATATATCGATGGGGTATACTGGTCAGTGATGACATCGTTCTTAGATGGAAGGCAAGGAACCCTAGCTGGTTTGGGCCTAATTAAATAGGATACTGTGCCACATGTGGTCATGGAAGTAACTAGTTGCAAACAACAATTTACTTCTAATTAGTTCCTTTCCCAATAAAGGTCTGGCTACATTTCCTTCCAATTGTACATTTCCTTCCAATTGTAACTTTACTAGAAATTATATCAACCCTTTTTGCAGAATACTTTTTGCAGAATAGTTACTTTAATACTTATAATGTTGTGGCTTCATTAAATGAAAGAGAAATATCATATGGCTCCAGGGTGGTTTGTATTGTACCTCATGCCTTGTGGTCCGTTGTGGGTGATGACGTGGATGGGAGGAGAATGTGGTTTGTACCATAGGCCAGCAGATTATAAAGTTCAGATGTGAAGGGTATTTTTAGTAACTAAAACAAGAATGGGATTACAACCCTACAGATGTTATTGGACTGAGCTCCCAGTAGGCCTAACCACCATAGTGGTGGGAAAAGTTGGAATTGCATTCTAATAACATCAGGAGTGCTGAATGTTTCCCACTCCTCACCTAGAAATCTAGCATCTTAGTTACTCTTGAGTTACTTTTCAGTTGTTTTAATAGAAAAAGGAAACTCATTTATGGAAAAAATGAACTTCTGAAGGAAGAACTTATGACATGCTTTGGAATCCCATCTGTATAACCGAGGAACATACAACCGAGGAACATAACTGAAGAACACACTTTCTAATCACCCTAGTTTTATTTATCCAGTATCATCTGGTGTGATTCCCAGTGATCCCCCAAGGGCTCAGGCTGAGGACTTCTCAAACATACTATCTAAGATAGTTTCCACTGAGGTATTAGGGACTCAATTTGAGACATTATGAAAACAAAGCAGCTCTGGCTCCTCCCTTAAATATTGAATAAATATTTTGATGATGTTTTGTTGTTATCTGTGGCTCTTCCCTGCTACTTCCATCCCAGTTGTTAGCTCAGCCAGCTGAGAATCATGAGGAGCTGACCGCCCGACAGCACATTGCTGACCAGCTGGAGCGGCGCTTCATCCCACGCCCCCTTTGCAAGAGTTCTCTGATCGCAGAATTCAACAATGAGCTAAAGATCCTGAAGGAGGCTGTACACAGTGGGTCAGGTAAGGACTTGAGGAGCATCAAGGCAAATTGTGAAGGCTGCACTGTGTGTATAGAACAAGATAATCTTTGCTGAGCCAGAATATGGCTCAGTAGCCAGTGGACAACACAACACTGTTCACCACACACAAATGACAAAGTAAAAAATGGTAACAGATTGATAAGATTACTTTTAGAGCTTTTGTAAAATGCTGAACTGGCACCCTTAATGTTGAACTCCTTGTGCAACAAAATAATGTGAGTGATGGTAGCAAGACAGTTCATAGTACACTTGCTCTAAAATATAGTTTAATTTTCTACTGTGACAGAAAATCAATACGCTAGTGTAAAATCTTGTGAGGCTTAGGCCTGCTTTGACAACATGGTGAACTGCCTCTTGTAACTTCACAGTACCATGAAATCAGAATATCCCAAAGAAAATTATTTACAACTGGATAGTTGGAAAAAGTGATGGAGATAGAGAGTACTAATCCTGAAGCAAACATTTTGCCAATTGATCTCTGTTGTTTTGGGATGGTAAATAGACTTAACCCATTCTTGTATGTCCCCAAAACATAAAAAGAGAAGGCAATCTAGCAGTTTTGAAAGCCATAGGCATATTAGTTTTTGTAGCATAAAAAGGAAACGGGGACGAGAGGGAAGAAACCTAGCAGCACCTTTCTGAACAACTGATTTATGTTATATTGAGCTTTCATGGATATCAACCCACTTCATCAGAACATGCTGATAGAATGATATTAAAGCCACAGGTTTTAAGGATAGTTAGTACACAATTGTGGGAGTGGGATAGAATATAATAGGATATGGAAAGATTCAAACTGTAATGCTGGCTGTAAATCTTCAAAGAACTGTGTGGGGTGATACAGGGCTTTCAAGGGCTGGTCCTTTAAAATGTTATGTTAGTATTGACATGCGAAAACACTAAATCTGCTTACCAAAAGTGAGTTCCCTCTGAATTAAAATTGGCACACCTGAGGAAGTAGATTGATTTGTATTTTAGCATGAGCTTTTGTGGATATCAAACTTAAAGATGTTGCTAGATTGTTCTCTCCCCACAACCACGTTTTTCCTTTTTATGTCCCATTGTCTTTCCTTTACTTACACTGCTAATGGCTCAGAAATGCACCACCCCCCTTTGGCTTTTTAAAAAAGTCGTGCTTGAATAAAGGTATGTTGTTTCTTGGTAACAGCAGCTGGTTTTCTAGATCAGCTACTTAGCTATGTAAGCACCATAGTTATGTACCTAAGTATTATCTCCCAGCCTGACTGTGGTGGGGGTGGGGTCAGACTGGAAGATGACCCTAACTTTCCTGGCAGAAACTTTTGCAAGTGATAGGGGTCTATTTTCCTGCTGATTGGAATGTGGCACTGACACTCCCAGCCCTATCCAACACGTGCTCTCCCTTGTGACAGTCAGAAGAAGGGTCCCTCTGGCAATTCCTTCAGGCACCAGAGATCACTCATGGGATGGGGTCAGGAACATTGGCCTCTTGCTTTCTATACAACAGCAAAAGAGCCCACCATTGTTCCCAGCAGCTGCTGCCCAGTAAGTCAGGATTCTGGGACTTTTCAGATCACTGCGTATGTATTATCTACATGACTGAATACATAGAGATTGTGAATATGAATATGAACTCTAAGTTACACATTGGTAACTGTGATCATGAATTCTCACCATCGTTGATTTCTACGAATGTAACTGTCATTCCTCCCTAATTTTGTTCAGCCTACCAAGGGAAGACTTCAATCAGCACAGTGGGCACATCCACTTCTGCATACCGACTCAGCCTGGCCACTATGTCCCGCTCTAACACTGGCACAGGAACTGTCTGGGAGCAGGATAGCGAACCTTCCCAACAGGCTTCCCAAGATACTTTAAGTCGGACAGATGAAGAAGATGAAGAAAGTAAGTTTTCATCCCGTCAGTATGATGATAGTGAGAAGATCTGTTTGTTTAGATCTCAGTCAATCACAGTTATGTAAGAGCATACTCTTTACATGAAGCTTCTGGATGAAGTTTCATCTGGATGTTTTAGCAAGGGTGTCATCAAGATGTAGGTTATCTACAGCTCTCCATCTCATTTTCACCAACCCAAAGAGGTGGTAGCCATTTGGAACCAGTAACTGGAGGCAGTTTTGGGATGGATGTCCTGTTGGCTTTTTTATTGTTGTTCATTTCAGAGGTATTTCAGCACATGTTTTAAAAACAACAATGTTACATTCATATGGTTGTACACATGCCACCTTATGAGGGTTTTAAATCCTGAAAGGCTTTTCAGAAATAAATAATATGGGGTAACTTTGAGTTGCAGATTAGAAGGAGCAAATTAATATGATTGCAGTTGACACTAAAGGTCACACCTTTTACTTTCTGAAGCCACTTGGCTTCTGTCACGTAACTAAGTAGGCTTATCCACCTTTTAGAGACTTGAGTCTTCAAAATTTGGATAGGTACAGAAAGAAAGGTGGCATCACTTGAAAGGTTTAAATATATATATGAGATTTTTCATTTTGTCCTTTGAATTCCATCTAGATGATTCCGTAAGCATGCCCAGTGTGGTAAGTGAACAAGAAGCATACCTTATGGGTGCCATTGGGAGGAGGCGATTCTCCAGCCATCTCTCCAGCATGTCTGCACCTCAGGCTGAGGTGGGCATGTTACCAAGCCAAAGGTAACATAATGAGCTATCTCCTATTTCCTGACATTGCCTTTTCTCACAAGAACAGAATTTGCAAAGGTATATGACAGTTTATCTAACTATTTACCTAACTGTTGGGATGGAGTTGAGTTGTTAAAGGGTATGTAGGCAAATCACATAAGGGATTAGGCTGGTGCAGTGTTGGCTGTGAATGAATAGCCTCACTTAAAAGTGTGAGGATGTGTTACATGTGTGTGTGCTTACAATAATAAGAACTGTAATAATCCGACTAGAAACTTTGTTTAGAAACTTTCTTTCATCCTATCTTTGATACTTCTTAGTTGTGAATAAAAGGCAATTTGGATAAAGACAATTGTTTTACAGTTGATCTCCAAGGTGTGTTCTACATATACAAATATTTCCTACTGATTCACACCCCTGTCTGAAGATATTTGTAAGTGCAACAGAAAAAAAAAGTGTGCACACAATTACTTTACAAAAGGGATTTGTGAATAATTTTTCTACTTTGGTAGTCTCACAGTTAAATGACCTGGTCTCTTAGCTAGTATACATGTACTACATTTGTTCAGATTCTTTAGACACTGGTGTGTGGCATTTGAAAACATAGGGATGGCTTTTAACCCTCAGATTTAGCATTGAACTACAGGCTATGTTAAATGCTTACCATATAGCAAAAATCCTTTTTCTTCTTTTGAACTTGGAAATACAAAATTAGCTGATTTGGATTGGTACAATCTTGCAGAGGTAGGGGAGAGTTCTTTCTTTCCTACCCAGCCTAGTGGGTTTTTTTAAAAAGGCAAATTCACCTGCTCCACAAACTTGGGGACTAAAAAGAGGGAGGGAATTCCATTGATATCAGTTGATGGAAAAGGTTTTCATTGACAGTTTTGTACACAACAAACTTTGCGCACACAACTATAGGAAACCAGCTTGTGCTTCTGGTACATACATGATGTACAGAAGGGTAGAATTTGAAATTTAATAGTAGACCAGTGTTTACCTTTTTGTGTCACTGTTGCTTTTTAATGACTTACTTCTCAAAGATTAAATTCCATTGTCACTTGAAAAGCATTTGAAGATTTATTCTGTAGCACAGAGGTAGGAATCATGGTGTTGAACTACAATTCCCAGCAGCCCCAGCCAGCATAGCCAGTGGTGAGGAATTCTAGGAAATGCAATCCAGCAACATCTGTAGAGTCACATAATTCCAATCTCTGCTCTAGCTCAATCCTGTGTTGTTACTGTCAGTTTAGAGAACCGCTAAACAATGTTTTCACACAATGATACAGGCACAAAGTACTTAAGCAGGCTTCTCTTTAATTTTTCATACACAGTGAAAATAAAAGCCAGAATGAGGCAAAATGAGACAAAAACTATGTCTTTTTAATTGTTATAAGCTGCTTTGAGTCCCAACCTAGGAAAAAAGCAGGGTAGACATAAAGATAATGATGATGATAGTAGTAGTGGTAGTAGTAGTAGTAACAACAACAGCAACAGTGATAGTAAACTTACTAAAGTCAGGCTGGGATCCTCACATGAAATACCCAACCAGTTTAGGCTTGATTAGTAGACCCAGGCCATTTCTGCACTAGCCTGTTATAGCGTGATGATTCCACTTTCAACATCCTCTGGAATCCTGGGGTTTGCAGTTTTAGGAGGGGCTGGCCGGCCCCTCCCAAAACTGCAAACCCAGGATTCCAGAGGATGTTGAAAGTGGAATCATCGCGCTATAACAGGCTAGTGAGGAAATGGCCCCAGAGGTAGATAATGGCATTGGTTCCCTCCTGGGGCAAAGAGAAGCTTTGCTGGGAACATGATTTTATTTGAGAAGATGGCCCCTGCTGGGGAAACAGTTTACAAAACACTTTCTTCACTGTTATAGGCCCAAGATTCTTTTTTTTTTTTTTTAATGGGATTGATCATGGTCACCGATTGCCTGTGTCTTGTCCGGTTAAGTCGCTAGAAACAGTCCTTATGGTTCTAATCATGAAGGAGAATGACTTTGATTTATCAAGATGGCTATAAACTTCCTGTTCGTATGTTCAGCATTAATACTTTTTAATAAGCATTTTCATTAATGTGCTCTTTTAAATTATACTGGTGAACTATGGCACCATTCACCTGGTGATGTGTGAAAAAATTAATAGAACTACAGTCTTTCCTCAAGTTAGTGGATAAACATTTTGGCTAGTAAAATGAAGCTACAATTATTTATTTTTGAGACAATTTTTTGATGTAATAATGAATTCAAAAGGAGAAGGCTCCCCATCCTTGGGAGATGCAGAGTTCTGAGGGTTGGGGGAGGTTCTCCTTAGACAGGAAAAATCCTGCTGTCTTCCTCCTCACATCCCACTACAGTGTGGAATTGTAGGTAGCATTCCTTGCAATAAAAAGACAGGAGACGCTTGGGCGCAAGATGGGAGTGGATGTCACGGATTTAAAGTTCCATGGAAGGAAAAGAGTTTGCAGCACCGAAACCTTATTAGGAGAACTATGTAGGCTGAAGCCCATCCATCCCAACTGCCAGGGTAGCTACATGCTCCGCACCATATATTGTGCCAGTTGATGGCTCTATCATGACAGTGGTACTGAGGGGAAAAGGGCATAGGTACACATTTGCTGATAATTACATTTCTATGCACCTGGCCTAGAGAGGGGGTGATGAAGGTATTCCTCTTTAATTCCCAGTGTTAACTTGGTGCCCTGTTCCACGGAACCAAAACTTCAAAACTGCTATATGCATGCACCTATATGTGAAGCTCTTTGATTATTCGTGGTTGTGGGGAGTACCGATGGCTGGACTGAGGGAGAATGGTGGCTAGAGTAAGTTTTGAACGGGATGGAGTCCAGGTGTAGTGCTGGTATCTATTTCCACATGAGGGATTCCTGTTCCCCGTTCAGTGAAGGTACCAGTGGTCAGTGAAGGGATCAGGTGGAAATAAAATGGGGTGTCCTAAAAGTGACCAGTAGCAAGTAGAATAAAATGCATTTTTAGGAATCCTCCTTTCTTTTCTTATCATGAGAATGACACTTACATATAACCAGTTATGCAAATTTCTATGCCTCGCAACCTCTATCTGTAAGAAGCACTTCAAAGTGGATAAGAAATTTTTTCAAAGTTTTACTTCTTGCTCTTCATTAAGTCAGTTTTGAGGCCAGACAAGTTCTGTCCGCTTTCCCCTTTATTTTCCTTCTGATACTTCTTTTCTTTGAACGCAGAGACAATTGCATGCTTTAAAAACATATTTTCTTCCTTAAATGCTTCCCCTCCCTGCCCCTCCTGCAGTGAACCTAATGTCCTCGATGACTCCCAGGGCCTGGCCGCTGAGGGCAGCCTCTCTAGGTACAGTGTTTACCCTGCCTGTATGTCAGTGTCTGTGCTGGGAACAATTTGCTCCCTATATTCACTGTCTCTCCTACTCATCATGAATTCTCTCTCCCTCCATTCCTGTTTCTTGTTCTTCATTGACGATCAGGCCTGCAAGTCAAAGGTGTAGCAACCCTTCTTCATTCTGAGTGCCAGCTGAACAGCAAATTTTACCAGCAAAAAAATAATAATAAATACAAATTAAATGTAGATCAAAACTTGCCAAGCCGAACCCACAGATTATTATTTGTGGGATTTCTCCTCTCCCTTCCTGCATATGGTTTCTACAGTAGAAAGGTAACACTTATATAATTAAATTGATATTTTAAGTATGGCCTGGTGGCTTTTAAAAATAAAACCTCTGCTTATATAATTTTTTTCCATAGTGCAGTATAAGATAATTGGGAGATACTATTTTTTAAACATGATTTGCAGTTTTATCCCTATGCAACCCATTGTATATATTAATTACAAAGAGGTGCTGCTGCCTCTACTTGTTAAAGTAACTCCCACCCCCTTTCTAAGAAGAGTGACTTTTTTGCATTATTTTTAATTATCAAAATGCATGATCAGGCTTTATTGTTTCACTTTTAAAGAAAAGAACAATATATGTTCAAAAAAGCAAAGGTGAATCTTACGACACCATTCACAATGAGATCAGGAAAGCTTGCACAAAAGCAGTAATAGTGCTGTGCTTTTAACATGTATTAATTTTAATATATAAAAGGGAGGACTGCACCTTTAACACTCAGCTCAGTCATTTTGATCATTCTTACTGTTCTGTTGTGTTGATACCTCTCAACTGACCTCTGTAGCTGGGAAGATACCTTGTCTGTTTTTCTCAGAGTCCTTGCTTCCCTAAAAGAACGTAGTGCCCCCCCTTATTTTTTTCAGCTATCCTAAGACTACTGTGTCCGTCAGCATTGTTTTCTAAAGATGAGGAAATGTTGAGAGGGATTATTGTGTGAAATCTTTGTTTTGATTTTGTCGTAGATTTTTAGAATAGGAAGTTATGTGTCACCGGATGTGCCATATCAATCATTCTCATGATTCATGAAGTCCGTTGTGTTTGCGTCTCTTGCCTTGGCAGATGGACCAATGTCAGATTGGTAGCGGCATCAAGGGGTGGGACTGAGACAAATAAATACTTTGGAAATAGCAGGAATTTAAAACACAAAACAAAATGCACTGATGTATTTGCATAAAGAAAAAACAAAGGCAAGAATCCTAGGCCAGCTAAATTGGACCTGAGCTGCATCAACCTTAGTAGTATTTACTTCTGAGTAGACATGGCCTGTGACTAAATTTTCTTAACAGAGCTTGCCATTCATTCTGAATTGATAAAAACAAGTCTTTCAGTGGGCTATATCTGTATTAATTGAGAAACTTAGCTATAGATAGCAATAAATAGTCATTTTATAAGTGACAAAATATAATGATGCTTAGTACTTGCATAGAAGTGAGGAGGAGCACTTTATAAAAATATTTTCTTAATCCCTACTACTCTCAGGATTAGTATCCCCATTATAAGGTGGAGGTCTAAGGTTGATTAGTTTGTTGATGCTTGAAATACTGTTTTCATTCCTTCTTTAAAAGAAAAAAAAAATCCCAAAATGCCCAAGGTAAAACCCATGAAGAATTTAAAACAATCTGTAAAACTTGAAACAGAAACAAAAAACATAAAACTCCTCCAAAAACTCCACAGACAGATACTTAAAAGGGACCAACAAAGAAGTATCTGATTTGCCAAGGACTACCCAGGGATTATGATGAGCAAGGGTGTGAATTAATAACAGTTATGTGTGTGTCTGTGTGTGTGTGTAAAAGCACATATATATGTCAGGGCTATATATGGCTATATGTTTAGCACTTTTTTGCAGAGATGATCCCCTGAGTGTTGAAAGATATCTGTGTGTAATAGCCTACAATTTTCCTTACTTACCTATTTTGCATTTAATGTGCTTTATTTTGCAGTAATATTGGAAAGTAAACATGGGCTGAATCTGCAAGCCTGATCACTAGAGTATATGTCTCTGAGGAAATCCTATTGTGGGAGAGTAAGTGGATCAATCATAGGGAAAACTCTTTCCCTTTAACATCTAGTTGACCCAATTGCCAATCCCAGGTATCAGATGACACTAGCTTGAGCCTTTCAGTGAGAGTTCCTGTTAGGGAGGATTTCCCAAATAGGACACTGAGGCTTGAAGATGCATTCTAATGAATTAAAGCATCTTTTAACTCTATATCTTTCTTTTGGCCCTACAGCTGAAGAAACTGTTTAGTTGGCTGTTGATGATGATTACTTGATGATAAATAACAGCAGAGTATCAGTCCATTTAATGCTTTATAAGGCAGTTGCTTCCCCTTAGTTTTGTCTCACATTGCTAGTCATCATGAAACCTCCAAGGAGATTCTGCATTTCTGTTAAAGTTGGAACAATGTATGCTTTTCAGCAAATGGACATGTTTCCTTCTTTTAATGACACTAAGGCCATTTCCGCACAACACTCTTATAGTGCAATGATTCCACTTTCAATCTCCTATGGAATCCTAGGGTTTGCAGTTCCAGGAGGGGCCGGCTGGTCCCTCCCGGAACTGCAAACCCCAGGATTCAATAGGAGGTTGAAAGTGGAATCATCGCGCCATAAGAGTGTTGTGCGGAAATGTTCTAAGTCTTCATTCAAGAGGATAAGAAAATATACCTTCCAATTTTATTCATTTCTACTCCTGAAGGTTTCGGTTCCACTGACAGCACTCCTCAAGGAATGAGGAGGGATCAACAGTTCTCCATTTGGACAATATACTTCTGATCACCAGGACCAGACACAAGGCAGAAACAGATGAGAAAGAAACTATTCAGTATCACCAACAACATATATTCCTATTGAATTTTAAAAAGAGAGAGCCATTTGAAGTTGACAGCATTTAGGAGTGGGCATGGATGCTGGGAGAATGCTTGTTTCTGTTACAGGACAAAGCAGAAAACATTTGGGAGGCAATCAGAACTTTACAAACACTGAAATCTGCAAATGTAGTGCATCTAGCTCACATATTAGGGTTCCCAGTGTGTCTACAAGTCACCTAGTACAGTGGGCTCAATTCCACACTCAGAAGCTACATTTGCTTGCATGAGCAGGGGCAAGTGTGTCGCTGATAAAGCACCGACAACCAATTGGAGGAAAAAGGCCACAACTTTATTGATTACAAAGGAGTTAGCGCCTGCATGGGTTTGCATTTGACCATCAATCAACCTGCCTGTTGACCGATAAGCCAAGCTTCCAGTTCCAGTACTGGAATCCCAGTGTTACCCTGAAAACTGGGGTATCTCGAGGACACCCAAACAGACTTCAATTAGGGGAATAAACAGAGAAACTCAAAGCTTGCGAGAGGTCAGGGCAAGGGATCTTTAACCCTATCTCTACGGGGTCAGAACCACTCGAGAGTCAGAGAAACAATCCAAATTAACTTTATTAAAACTAACAGAAAAGGTCACCACACACACATTAACAATTAATCCTGCAATCACACTAGGGCTACAGAAATGAAGTTGGAAAATAAGAGACCGTCGGGAGAGAGGGCATACGGACCTTAGTCTAGGCGTCCTGGAAAGGGAGAAGATCAGCGAAGGCTTCGTGTAAAGCACCAAGGGGAGGCTGGATCCCAGAGCTGGAAGGCTAGTTGAAGCGGGGTTCCATGGAGGGTCAAAGATGCGAGTCGCGTTTAACTCTCAGAAGTGTCTGAGAGGCTTGAGTGGGACACCTTGGTAGCAGCAAAACGGGCCCTTGTCTGGTCTGGGAGGCTCTCCAAAGAGGTTCAAGAAGTGAGGGTTTTTATAGCCAATTTCTGTCCTCAGGCCAGGTATTGGCTAGTAAAGTGACATTAATGGACGGTGGTTGCGGAATATAACCTTAGGCAAATATCGTGACCCCTCCTTGGTATTGTTTCTCTTGGGAATGTCCAGGAGATTGATAGGTTTAAAATTCCGAATTGATAGATGTTGTTTGTTTGGCTACACACAGTTCATCAATGTAGCTTGGGGTGTGACAATGTCCAGGAGTGAGTCTATTATCTGCCTAGAGATACGTGATTTGGAACAATAGGTCAGTCTTTTAGCCTAAATGACGTTGTCTACATTCCCATACAGCAGAGGGAGATGGTATAATGTTATGGATTTCCCATTCAGTGCCAAGGTTGTTTTTAACTGCGACTGACCTTTGCTAACCTATATCTAATATGGGGAAAGTCATGCCAATTTAAGGGCCCTCTCTTAGGGTTACTTTGGGGTGTAACACCAGGGAATGGCAGTGATGGCCCATCAGCTGGGAAGCCCTGCCAGTGGGGAGGGGGTGCCATGCAGTGAGTGACTTCCCAAGCTGGCCACTCCCAAACCATCTAGCACCCTCCAAAACACCTGATTTACCTTGTACCAATGCCAGCAGGCCATTGGTACCCACCAACCTGAATCAAAGACCCATGCGAGTGCCCCAAAAGTTGTGACAAAATTATGAACTTTTAACATTAAGAACCTGGGGAGGGTCGGGCAGTGAGCAGCCAGAATGAAAGAGCCCCTATCCAGAGCAGTGTGAGAATGTATACCCTCCACCTGATGTTAACAGCGTGGTCCCACCCATGCCCAGCCTGGCAGCCAATGGGGATCTGCCTCCTCCCATTGGCTGTGTGTTCGCAGGCATCTGGGTACTGCAGTGCTTGCTGTAGAGCCCGCTCCATCGACCTGCCCCGCAAATGGACTGTGCAGCCAGGTTGGTAACGCAGCATGTTTCTCATCAGATGGCAATCACCATCAGATGAAACTGAGAAAAAAAATGATCACTATGATAATGGATTCAGAAAGAATTTGCAAAGTGACATTCCTTTCATAGAGTCTGATAAGACAGTGGGGTTGACAGATTTCAAGTTTCTGAGGCAGACTGAACAGCCAGGCTACTTAAGCTGTCATTTAGTACTTTCAGGGGAATGGAGTTCTCTAGATGCTTCTTGATTCATTCATAGTAGAGATGTTTGCCTGTGGAAGAAACAGGATGAGGTGATGGTTTTGTTCAATAGCTTGGATTGCAATGGCAGAAGGCCAGGATGATCTCCTGATGTTATAGCCACCAGGATGTTTCTATTTTCACCCCTACCAATAAATAGGAAGAGTGTTGGGGATAATTGTATACAAAAGGACGCAAGTAGTGTTAATAGCTCCTTAGTGGCCAAAGACCATAGATTATTTTGTTACTTCAGCAAGTGACTGAGTCTCCAATATGATTTGCAATGAGAAAACCCTTCTTGCAGCAAGGTCCAATTTGCCATCAAACTCCACAGTGGTTGCAACTGACCTCACAGAAAATGCAATGCAATGCATTATTTGTAGAAAGTTATTCTACTTCAATAAATAGTGTCTTGGCATCCCACTGAAATTAGCTGAGAATTTATGACATCACCTGGGCTGAGAGAATTTATGACATCACCTGGTATGCATGCAAGTCTTGGAGTCCTCCCGAAATTGCAAACTCCAGGATTCCATATGATGTTGAAAGTAGAATAGCACTATAACAGTCTAGTGTGGACATGGCGTAAGATTCAACAAACAGTATCTTATTTAGTGCTGAGCAGGCTTTTAACAGAACTACCATTTCTAGGTTTGGTACCAAGTGCTTGTAAATATTCCACAGCACCAAACTTTGGAGTCATCATGATAGCATTCATAAGCCAGCAATCTAGCACAGGATCGCAGCATGGATATGTGGTTACTCATTTAGATTCCTTTAGGATGGCCCTGTAAAGATGGCTGTACCTCATCTTCAGTTCCCTCTACAAATACCTCTCTTAAATGTTGTCCTTTGTAGCATTACACCATCTACAGTAATGGCGACCCTTCCAAGAGCAGTTTGTGCTGGTACAGAGCTTTGAGTTGGTTCATAATAATTGCTGCTGTGGTAAAATGACAGCTGTTGGATTATTTTCTAAATATCACTGCTGCAGTAATGTTTAGGATTAGACTACAAGTTATAAATTCAGGGGAGGCAAGTGAATAATAATAAAAGACTTGTAAATGTAATGAATGGATTATTTTAATTAAATAGAGCTACAGAATAACTGATGTTGGAAGATCAGAATGAGAATATTCAATATTTTAAAGACAGGCATTAGGTAAATGGAAACAACAGATCTCTCATGTTGCTTGCTGTAAGAGAAGATAAAAACAATAGATTTAATCTGTAAAGAAATACATTTTAGTTAATCACCAGGGAAACTTGCATAAAGTTGTACAATGTGACAAGAGAAGCTATCGCACCTTCTGTCTTGGAGGTTTTTATGTGGAAACTGGCTAAATATCCATCTAGAAGAGTTTAGTAAAAGAAAGTGATGAATTGCAATGTGTTATAAGTTTCTTATAGTAAATCCAGGTGATAAATTGCTACAGTGCTAGCACATGTTCATAAACCCTTTTCCCTCTAGCTCTAGAGAAATGTGCATTTTAGTCACATGTAATATTTTTTTTACCAGTAGGAGAGCTAAATTTGTAGCTAGTGGCTTCAAACACATTTCAAAACCTTTGTAGCCCCTTAAAGCATTGCTTTAAAATTACCTGTTTGCATTTTCTGGTACATATTTGCTTCCATATTAATCTGTTTGCCACTTTCCACATTGTTTTTCTTAAGGTAAAGCATGATGAGTAGTCTGTCTGGTAATTCTGTTCTACAAAACGTTGTGTACAAAAGGGTTTTCAGGCTTAGCTGAGATTTCTTTGTAGTATTGTACAATGTTTACCACTAGAAGAATCGATTTGAAGAGGTCACATATCTTAAAGCGAGGCCCGGGGTGGGATGGGAAGATCACAACACATTACCTGGGAGTGAGAAAATTGCTCATGGGAGTTCATGTCCCTGTAGTATTCACAAACAGCGCTCCTACATATTCTTCCCACTTTTCCTGGAAGCAATGAATAACGAGCACTGTCAGTAGTACCCAAATTGGTTTTCTTGTAGTCCTGAAGAGGAGGGTATGGAGCAGAGGTGAGTGAAGTCGGAAAAGAGCTACATTTCGCTGAGGTTGTATTTAAAACACTGTATTAAAACAAGCAGACAGCACCAGTTGCTGAATAACTACAGAAGGATAAAAACATATCGACAGTTATGAAAGAGCAGATGTTTTAATCTTGGGAAAATATAACAAATCAATGTGACTTTACTGGCATTATGTTTTCTAGCACTGTGTTTTAGGTTTTGGTCAAGTTTATAAAATACTTCACTGGGTTTTCTTAGGTTGCAATAAACTAGAAAATTTAAAGAGCATCCATCAAAATGTGTGTGTGTGGGGAATGTCAGCATTATAATTAATTGCATATTAAACAATACGTGCTAAATAGGATGCATTTTCAGTAACCCAAGCTACACAGAACAAAGTGAGTTTCCCCCTCCATAATTTAGTCACTATTTAATTGAAAAGCAGTTTATCTAATTAATAAGCACCACTGAAATTAATTATTTTCCCATTCTTTCTATTAAGAACATTGGCAAACATTCTTTCTTACATGAACAACTGTTACTCAATAGTTTAAACTTTGCACTATAAAAAATTCAAGCAGAGTGAGGAGCATGGGTTGAACATGTCTGAAGTTGGCATACATGTGTCATAATAGGTGTTAAGTGTTTGTTTAATTGTGAAAGTATACTTGTTCTTAATACAGATAATTTGTTTTCTGTTGTCAGTGTGATAAATCCATTTCTTAAAAACATGCTTAGTTTATTCACCAGCCACAATTATACTTGGGGCATATGTTCAGTGTGTTTTCCTCCCCATTAAATCTCATACCCATGATGTGAATTAAAACTTTGTCAGTTGTGTTCATTGTTCATCTTGTTCTGAACTGAGTTGAAATTATGCAAAACTATGGGGTATCTTTAAAACTAATCACAGGTAAAATGTATATTTCAATCTGTTCCCTAAATATTTTCAAAATATTGATGTTAAGACAGTATAAAACTACTAACCTTATTGTTTTCCTGCGTGATCATCATTTACGATAGAAATGGGAGAATAGTGGCTGCTGTGGAATAGGATGCACACCAGTGGCTGAGCACTAAGAGCTCGGTTTTGACAGTAAGATACTGCTAGTATGTGTGGCATAGTTCTGAATGCCATTTTTCCTCCTAACCCAGTCCCAAACATAATAGACGCTCTCTGTTAACCTTCAAAGATGGTATAATCTTTGAAGTGACTGTCATTAATGTCTACCAACATTTGCAGAGAAAACTAACTATAAAATCTACATTCTTCTATATTAGTGATCACACTCTTCATGCTTAACAGGGTAGCAAGTGTGCAGAGTGAACCTGGACACCATAATCTCCTCCTTCAGCAACCATTAGGGAGAAAAAGAGGCTTGAGGCAGGTGAGTTGACATGGTTGGTCTATTTGATAAAATAATTCATTACAACTCATTCAGTTGATTTTGGTTTGAGAAGGGAAGTACCTATTGTAAGCACTGGTTTAATGTAATATAACATAAGAATCCCTTCTCATTTGCAATTTGGCAATTTTTGATGCATTATTTATCCTACATTTGGACAAAGCACACTGAAATTGATCATTATGTATGTGTGAGACCCTCAATGGACTGAGCAAACGTTACCCTTTTCCAGTCAGACACGAGCAAAAACACTGGACTATATTTCGGGGTACCTGTTTTTTCTCACTGGTTTTATCACTCTGTATTTCTTTTTAAATATCTGTCTTAAAAAATTCTGACATTTCTTTTTGTGGAAAGGGGTAATTTTTCATTCATGACACAAAGAGGATTTTTTCTATTCCATCTTAACAATAAGGCAAGATTAGTTAGCAATTGCAGAACCCTTGCAAAGGTGGAAAGACTGTGAATAACTCTCTCCCAGAATCCCCCTTCTATTCCCCTTCAGAGCTTCCCCTCTGCTCCTTTGCCGAATGCATGGGAATGGAAGGAGGAAAAGGGGGAGAGGAGGCCAAGCAAGTGTCTCATAAATAATTAAATTTGCCAAGGTCAAACCCATAAACGTGGAGGGAGGATTGTATATCTTGTTCTCAGTTTTTCAGGTCAAAGCCCTGTTAACAAATTGTACTAGTCTAGTAGCTGATCTGCCCAGATATAATGAACAGAGCAAAGGGGCCTTCCAGACTAGCACAAGTAAACCAGAGTTCTTGCAACAGAGTTCCTTGCTTATTGTGGTTCGTGCCTCTTTGTGTCACCTGTAAACTCACTCATAGCTTCTCCAGGCTATTTTTAGTTCCAGTAAAAGACAGTGGGAAGAGGAAGATAAAGGAAGCTGCTCAGATATTGTAGGCAAATAAGCCAATCATCATTCAGCAGTCATGACACTGAAGGCAACTTGGCCAGCAACATGCTGATTTCCTTCCTCAGTTCCTTTACCCACTATTGCCTCCAGATATTGTGCCCCGGTGTGCCTTCTTTTTTAAAGGAGCAGTGTTTTAAAAGCTTAATGTAGACTATAAGGAATGTTTGCCACACACACACACACACACACACACACACACACCATTGAGGAGTAGGAATTGCCAAGGAATCTAATCCTCTGGGAATTTGTTGTTGTTGTTGTTGTTGCAATATATCCTAGATTTTTTTTTCAAAATCACCCTCTAGGTAGGAATAAAATGTTGCTGCTGGTACTAGGAAGTGCCACTAAATAGTCCAGGACAACAGAAATGTTGTCTGACTTTAATTAAAACAAAAAACAAACCAACAAGAGTGATGGCAGCCAACAGAAGATTTGTTTTTGGGTCTGTTATGCTATACATATCCAGATGTTTGATTATAGTCACTAGACAAGATGTGTTTAATGGAACCAAAAGAAAGACTGGAGTAATGTTCTTGGCATCGTCCTTCAATTAATTTGCGTACCTCCCAAAGAAACACTCTGCATTATTAATCTCTAGAATGTGTATTTATTAACTGATTTTGACCAAATTTGATATTTACACTTATGGTGGCTTTCTGAACATTTTCATGCAAGTTTAGTACAAATAAGAAAATAATTTTTTGGAGAATTACTATTTTGGGTCCATTTTACATGGAACGTGTTCAAAACCAATTTTAAGAACTGTAGATGCTACCTTCAAACCAGAAGATGCTGTACAAAATTATAGATGGGAAATGCAGTCTAAAAATGTTATCACAGGGAATCCAAGATTCATAATCAGAAACCTATTTGATAAGAAGGATTTGGTAATCAGGATGCAAAAACCAGGAGGAAAGTTGTTAACAGGAGAATTAACTTAGCATTTATTAGAAATACTCTGCAACAACACAGCCACACCAACTTTTTCTGCTACATCTATCCAAGGATATAATAAAAAAAAAATAGCAAAAGGTGAATGAAACACTACAGTGAAAATTAACAAACTGGTTACAATATATTGGCTGGTGGCAGTCCTCTAGCCATCCCCTAGTCTGGTAACATTCCTGGTACTTGTTGACGTACATATGTCACTTTGCTTTGAAGGTAATTGAGTGGTTAAGATTAAGACAGATGACAGCAGTTTGGTCACAATCTAGAATATGTTTTCAGAATATTGAATATCCAACCACTTACGCTACATGTAGATTATTGTGCCTGTCCTTACCTAATTTTATGTAAGGGAAGAGGAGTTATATGCCTGTTGTAATCACAAAAGCGCATATTGTAACTACTGCTATGATATAACATCATGTTGAATAAATATGAGTTCAGTGAAGGTAAGGATTGGAAAGACAGTGCAGCCGCAAGATTCTGAGCACTATCAGATGCAAGAGAGATATTTTCCAAGAAGTTCTAAGTGTTCACACAAATATCTCTGTGAAATGCTATCAGCACTTCAGTCTTAAGTGAATTTCATCCCAGCAAACTTGAACTGCTCCCTTAAATAATTAAGTTTAACAGACTGTATCATGTAATGTTCTTAAGTAGTCTGAGCAAGTTCCTTGAAAGAGAATACGATGACTAAGAATGATCATTTTGTAGCAGAACCATTTTGCACAGCAGGATTTTACAGGATTAGATCCAGATCTAGATGTGTACACCTGAGCTAGAAGAGCTGCTGTGGAGAAGAGGGGAGAGTCTGCTCAGTGTCTTACATTTTGTGTCAGGGTCAGGAGCCATCCTGTTTTACAGTTAGACTATAGCATGCAGAACCCTTCTGAGTGGCTAACTTCCCAAGAGAGAGATTAAAGATAAACTGTACTAACAGAAAGCACCATTTTGTTCAAGTGTCTTATTACATCAGACAGATAATCAAATCCACCTGAGAGCTGTTTGTTGTTGTTGTTGCTGTGTGCCATTATAACATTTCTGATTTATGGTGATCCTAAGGTTAACTTATGGTTTTTTCTGGGACTGAGAGTATATGATGTGCAGAAGGTCACCCAGTGGGTTTCTGTGGATGAGTGGGGAATCAAATCCTATTCTCCAGGGTCATAGTCCAACACTCAAACCACTCCACCAGTCTGGCTCTCCTGAGAACTTATATACAACTGCAAATAAATGAAGGATATGAAAATATATTATTGTGCATCTACTGTGCTGCCTTGTGTTTTCTAGCTAAGGAGACCTCTTTTATCGCGTCAGAAAACTCAGACTGAACCTCGTAGCCGTCATGGAGCACGACTCTCTACTACCCGTAGAAGCATACAGCCAAAAGCAAAACCAACCGGTAAGGAAACATTTACCCAAGGCTAGTTTTTGTCACTTTTGAAAAATTATTGGGTTTCTATTTTTTGTGATTTATTTTTCAACCAGCCTATTCCATTATGGGGTAGCTAATGGCCATTACCCTTCTTCATGTTAACATATGCCTATGTCGTTGTTGCTGCTGTGTGCTCTCAAGTCATTTCCAGCTTATGGTGGCCCTGAGGCAAGCCCATCACATGGTTTTCTGGGGTTGAGAGTGTGTCATGTGCCGAAGTCACCCAGTGGGAAATTTTCATGGCTGAGCAGGGAATTGAACACTGAACAATGGATTCAAGCTGCAGGAAAGGAGATTCCACTTGAACCTCAGGAAGAACTTCCTGATGGTCAGAGCTGTCCAGCATTGGAATGTGCTGTCTCGGAGTGTAGTGGGGTCTCCTTCTTTGGAGGTTTTTAAGCAGAGGCTGGATGGCCATCTGTTGGGAATGCTTTGATGGGTGTTCCTGCATAGCAGGGGGGTGGACTCGATGGCCCCTGGGGTCTTTTCCAACTCCAACTTCTATGATTCTCCAGGGGCATTGTCCAGCGCTCAAACTACTACACCATGCTGGTTCTTACCTGTATAATTAGCAAAATATAATCCATGAAGCGTTGCATACTTGTGAGATAAAGTCTCCCATTGTTTGTTTGAAGTTATCACATGTTAAAATATTCAAAGCTAAATCAAGTAACGTAGTAAGTTTAAAAGCTGTTACAGCCGATGGAAGTAAACCCAGTGTGGAAGGCTGTATCCATCCCCTCAAGTTCTCTGGATATTCTAGGTGCTAATTTTCTCTCTTCATAATCCTCCTTCTTTCAATCTCCCACTAAGGTTCCATCACAGCTACACCAGAAGTGTTAGATGGAAAAGGGAATGTGGACATTGCTTTTTCCTCAACTAGTGCTGCTCGAAGTGGTGGTCCCTGGCCTGGTGCCAGTTCATGGAGTTTCCAGAAAGAAAGAAACAAAAGTAGCCAATGGGCACAAATATGGTGCCAGTTCCTGGCACACTGGAAGAGATAATTGCCTGAGAAGCACAGCCCTCTCTTTGCCACTGAAACTGCAGGCAGACAGACAGCCTGTTGTGGCAAAGAGCTAAGGTGGACAAGTTCACTTTGCTGGTTCTCACTTTCCAATTTTTATGTTCCGTCTACCTGACAGTCCTTTTTAAAGTCCTGCTACAGTCATCAGGCAAATAAGGAGCATTAGTGAAAATAACAGGAGAAATGTTTAACTGGTCCCTCTGAAGCCTTCACTGTCACTCAGTAGTGTCTCCACTCTCATTTGTGCTGGTTGTTTTTCATCTCTGCTAAACATCATGGATGGAATCCTGTTTGTCACATGTACAGACATAAATTCCTCTTGTTCCTATGTATGTCTTTTTAAGATAGTTGCAGGAGATATCCAGTTCTTCCTTTGTGCTATGGCTTCCCCACAACCTATGTGTTAACCGGTGGCAGACATTTCCCCCAGCCATTTACTGGCCAAAGGAGGCCCAAGGAAATCCAGGCAGTGTCCCACTGCTGAGATATAGTTGTATGCACAAGAAGACAGCATCTTCTCAAATCCAAACATCCAGGGGGAAGATTTTTTTTCTTTGCATATCTGGTATTAGAAACACAGCCTGGCTACCTCCAGCCCTAGCCAATGTAAGATCACTGACCTTCTATTTTGATTTGTTGTGTGTCTATTTGGGCACTGTTGTGTGGAAAAGTGGCATGAATTGACTGAAAGCAAATTGAAAACAATGGGATAGAAGGTGTCCAATACCTTTCAGGTTTTGAAATTGTTCCAGAATGGAAGTAAATTGCTCTTGACTTCTCCCTTTTAAAAAAAAATAGTTTCTGTTTTTGGTGGTATACTACTGAAATATGTTCAAGATTATTTCTGAATGTATGAACTTGTGCATCTACTGTTGCTTATGATTTAATATTGCAGTGGATCAAAAGCGATCAGTAACCTTCACTGAAGCTCAGTCAGAAGCATCAACCTCAAAACCCGATCCAGCACCTCTGGGAGCCCAGCCACAAAGCAGCAAAAGGAGCAGTCCTACAGAAGGTGGAAAACAGGATTCTGCAAATAAACCTGCTGTTACTTCCTCACTGGCTGTTATTGTGGCAGATCTCCACAGTCAAGTCTCTTCTAGCCAGGTAATTTGGTGAAGAAGGTAGGAGGTATGCTTGCTCTATCCCAGTGAACAGTCCGAATAGCCATTTGCTAACTGCAATTTCTATTATTCGCTATGTCTATGTTAGCCATTTATTTTATTATAGTTTCTAAAATTACTCATGGTATTTTTTTCCTGAATACACTATCTTGTTTTTGCTCATTCCAATATGCCTCTATGAACAAAGTTGTTCCTATTCAGAGAAGTGGTGTGGAAAATTTTTCATTGAAAATTTTCAACAGCTTGTATGCATCTATGTTTCCCCATAATTATCTGGGTTGTTGTACTGCAATCGGTTATGTTAGATGGGCTAAATATAGGGTATGGATTTCTAGTTATTTTTCTGAGGAGGTAAGCATCGACAAACCCTAGTGCCCAGAACAGACTTACAAATGAACACACTGCTAAGCTTGTTTCTGTTTTGTAAAATCTCTTCCTTCTCAATCAGTCATAAGGACAAGTACTCTGGGGAAAATGTGGTAAGTTGCCTGTGCCCACAGATTCACATTCATCTTTTAGTGAAAGAGAATATTCATTCAACTAGTTGTAGTGGATCAGAATTTTCTCAACTTGAAATGGAATTGGTAAGTAGCACAGACTTGAGTGAGTGAAGTTGAAGGTACTGCAATTACACCTCAGACAAAGAAAATTAAAATTGGTAAGATGTATCAGGTAAAGCTCTCTTTCAGTATGTGTCCTAAAAAATAGTGTTCTTTCAGGGGTAGTCATGTTTGTTGAAAAAAGGGAATTATATACTATTCTCTTTATATCATAATTTCCACATAAAGCTGTGAGTGTCTTAAAATGTATTTTTTAAACAAATGTGCTAAAACAAAGAAATTCAATTTTTCAGAAATTTTTTCAGTTCTCCTTTTTCCTCTAAAAACCCCACATGCCATTGTTACTATTGTTGTTATATGGGAACGATAAAGCAACGCTATCATGGGGCTTTCTTGGCAAGATTTGTTCAGAGAATGCTTGCCCTTGCCTTCATCTGAGGCTGAGAGTATGATTTTCCCAAGACCACCTATTGGTTTCCATGGCTGACCTGGTCTCCAGACTCATAGTCCAACACTACTACTGTACGCTTATTACATTATTATTAGCCTTTATACAATGCCATGAGAGTGTATGGTGCTTTACAGAGTACAAAGAAGACATTTTCTGGCCCTGAGGTTACAATCTGAAATTCAACACAGAGAAAACAAGCAGGGGAGGGGGGTAAATGTGTAGTTTTTACAGTTCTACATGCTGAGACCTTGTTATAGACTTTGATAGTAAGACATGGGAGCATATTAAACATTAGCCAGAATCCTGCTGGGGAGTTATGAATGCATAACCACCATTGTTAGATGGCTGTGCAGTGACTCCTGGCCTGACCTCCTTCGAGTTCCTACTTAGCAGGAAGTTGCCACTATGACTGATGGGAGTCCATCCCTCAGTCACTTGGAAGACTGCTGACTGAAGTTCTCACCCTCTCCCATGAGCAATCCCCATTGTGACAGGCAAAAGCAGGGTCCCTCTTGCAATTCCCCCTCACATTGCAGGTTGAGTGGAAATGTCAGTCAGCTGCTTCCCAAGCAACGGTGGGAAAGGATCCTATTAAGCATAGTGTTTGTTGACTAGAAGTGGAGATTGGGGAACTTTTATGGTCCTTATGTGTTCCGTAATCTAAAGAATATGTAAGGATTGTGCATACCAAGCACTTACAATTTTGTTACTCTAGGTATGCACTCATAACTCCCCAACAGGATTCCAGACATTATTTCCCTGATCTTTGGGGGCAAAGTAGTATTGCTAGGAAAAGAATTAATGTTCTTCTTCGTGGTCTCTGTGCCTTCATACACTAGGAGCTTTAGCGCCTGCGCGGTAGCGTTTGGAAACTTCTAGAGCTTGTTCGCTTGGCGGAACCCCTCCCCCACGCTGGTACTGCGCATGCTCCTCCCGCCGAGCAACGGTCTCTCCTCAGTTCTTTCTCGTCCGCCGTCGCGTACGGAAGGTTCTTTGGTTTGTTCCTCTCACTTTTGTGCTTGGCTTGCTGTTTTCACGGTTTTACGGACTTTTGGACTGTCTCTGACCTCTCTTTCGGACTCCCCCTTCGGCTTTTGGTCTTTTGGATTTCGCAGTTTGGCGTTCTTCGTCTTATGTCCGCGCTCTTCAAGAAGTGCGTGTCCTGCGGGCGCAAAGTTGCCCTCAACGACGGCCACAAGGAGTGTCTTTTCTGTTTGGGTGAGTCCCACAACATTCGGACTTGCCCAATTTGCCGGGATTTACTCCCCAAACTCTCCGCAACCGGTCCGCGAGACTTAAGTCTTATTGTTGGGAACAGTTTTGCGGGCGATAGACGAGACCTCCACTTCCAAGATGGCCGACAAGAAGACGACCACGCCATCGACGGTATCGGCGGCTGCCGTCCGTCCACCTCGTCGGTATCGGGCTCGGTACCGGCGAAGACGCCGATCTCGGCGTTACCGAGGATCCCGAAGCTGTCGGCGGCTGCCAAGTCAGCGAAAGGATCCTCGACGGCGAGGGAAGGCTGAGGCTCCCCTGACGGAGACGCCTGCTAAAAAGCGCCCTGCTCCGGACGGAGGCAAGGGCAAGGAGAAGGAGAAGAAGAAGAAGAAGAAGGAGAAGAAGCGCTCCCCGGCTGGGGACGTTCAACCTCCTACTCCTCCTCCTACTCAGCAGCCTTCCAAAGGGCGAGGCGAGTCCGTCGATCTCTCGGACGATGAGATCGAGGACGTTCCCCAACAGCGCCCGGACTCGCCTGTGGCAGACCCTCCAACCCTGGTGGAGGAGCACCACCGCCCTTCCAGCCGTCGCAGGTCGGCCGACCTGCAGCAGAGAGAGACCTCTGCTTCTCCGGAGCGGCGTTCGACCTCATTCAGGTCCTGGTCCCGCTCTTCGGAGCGTCCGGTGGCCTCGCCGCCTCCTAGGGAGACTAGAGAGGAACAACCTCGCTCGTCTGCCTCCAGATACACCTCGGCGTCCTACGTGGCCAGGTACGCGAGGGAATCTGAATGGAGAGAGCGCCCGGCCTCTTATCGGTCACATTCACCATCGTACCGGTCGGTCCATCGTGACCCGAGTCGCTGGGAGACCTTCCGGAGGTCCCGGTCACCTCGTCGACAGCGCGAATCGCGCTCGCCTGAGGGGACGAGGCTCGGTACCATCGCCACCGAAGCCGATCTCCGTCGGACCGCCGCTCCTTCAGCCGCTCTCCCTCTCCTCGATATCATAGGGCGAGGGAGCCTTCACCTCGATATCGGGCGATATCGCCACCTCCTAGGGTCACTGCAACGGCGACGCGCCCTACGGAGTCGGTGGTGACTGAGCGGGCTAAGACAACCTCAGCCTCCCAGACTGCCCCTGTCACCACTAAGAAGGTGAAGTCCGTGGTCAGTCAGCCCAAGCGTGACGCTGCCACTACCACCGTCCCGGCTGCGGAGAAGCCTAGGAAGGCAACACCTGTGGCGACTGCGAAGGAGCCGGAAAGCGAGCGGCGAGAGGACTCACCGAGCTCGGAGTCGTACGACGCGAGTGCGGGGTCAGAGGTGTCTGAGGCGGCCTCCCAGGAGTCTCCTCCGCTGGGATTCGGGGATCCGATCCCAGATTCTGCTCCAGAGGACGTCCACCAGTTCTCTGCTATGCTGCTCCGCATGGTCACTACCCTCGGCCTTAAGATCGCCGATGCGGAGCCGGAGGACGACGATCCAGCCTTCTCCGTCTTCGAGGAGAAGCAACCTGCCACGGCCCCGCTGCCTCTCCTGCCCCGGATATCCAGACTGGTGAAGGCCGCCTGGGATGGCCGGCCTCGGCGCAGCCGATACCGCAGCGGTTGGAACACCTCTACAGGGTGCAGAAGGATAACACCGGTTATCTCTTCAACCACCCTGCACCGAACTCTGTGGTGGTCGAGTCGGCACAGACGAAAGGCGCCGGCAGGCAGCACACCACCCCGCCGGATAAAGAGCAGGAAGTTGGACGCCTATGCAAGACGGTTCTATTCCGCCGCCTCCTTGCAGATCAGGCTGTCCAACACTCAGGCTTGCCTCGCGGCATACCTGAAAAAGGTGCTCGATCGCCTTCAACCGGCGATGGAGGCGGTACCGGAGGACATCCGCCAAGCCTCCTCGGTGATATTCAACGAGGCCATCTCCATCGCTCGGCAGCAGATGGCCTCCTCCAGGCACGCAGTGGAGATTGCCTCCCGGGTCATGGCGGGATCCATCGGCCTGCGCCGCCATGCTTGGCTGCGGCCGGCCGACATCCAGGAGGACACCAGAAGGAGAATTGAAGATCTCCCCTTCGACGGTGAGGGCCTATTCAATTCGTCCACCGACGAAGCGTTGGACAATCTCGTGAAGGCGAGGTTAACCGCCAAGAAAATCGGGCTACAGCCGGCCACGCAAGCCCGCAGGACCTCCGCCTTCCGCCCATCCTGGCGACGATCTTCCACTTCGTCGTTCCAGCTTTCGGCCCAGTCTGGCAGTCGAGACCGTCCTCCGGCTCGTCGGCCAGACGCATGGTTAGACGACGCCCGGCTTCGTCCAAGAAGTCCTCCTCCGAGACAAAGTCTCGGTTTTGACGTGCCTGGCAGGACCTACCAATACCCACTCTTCAGCCTACCATCTGCACTCGGAGACCGACCGACTCTAGCTCGACACCTCGCGGAGAGGCAACATGTCACTACGGACTCTTGGGTGCTTTCCATCGTCCGTCTTGGCTACGCCATCGAGTTTCACGATATTCCGCCTCGAGGTGCTTACTACTCCACCCCGTCGAGTCCGACCCTCCTGGAAGAGATCCAGTCCCTCCTCCAGAAAGGGGCGATCGAGCGGCTCCCGCAAGAAGCCAAGACCACCGGCTTCTTCTCCAGGTACTTCACGGTACCGAAAGCCGACGGCACCCTCCGGCCGCTCCTAGACCTCAGAGGGGTGAACTCTACATCCGCCCCAAGAGGTTCAAGATGGTCATGATACCGTCGATCCTGCCCTTCCTACATCGAGGGACTGGTTCGCCTCCATCGATCTCCGAGACGCATACTTCCACATCGCCATTCGCCCGCAGCACAGACGGTACCTCCGCTTCGCAGTCGACGATATCTGCTACCAGTACAAGGTGCTGCCGTTCGGACTCTCGACTGCCCCAAGGGTCTTCACCAAGTGCATGGCCCCGGTGGTATCCTTCCTGCGGACGAAGGGCACTTCCATCTTCCTTTACCTCGACGATTGGCTGTTGGTGGCGTCCTGCAAACAGAGACTTTTCCACGACGTCCACATGACGTTGTCACTCCTAACCCGCCTTGGTCTACGGGTGAACCCGAAGAAGTCCCACCTCGAGCCGGCGAGGATCTTGGACTTCATCGGGGCGACGCTCGACTCGACCTCCGCCAGGGCGTACCTACCAGAGTCTCGAGCACAAACCCTGATCCGGGCCGCCGCTCACGCTCGTACGGCCCCGACGTTATCTGCGAGAAGCGTCCAGCAGCTCTTGGGCTACATGGCTGCGACGACCGCTGTGACATATCTCGCCAGGCTGAGAGCAAGACCTCTTCAACACTGGTTCGTCCGCATATTCGATCCCCTGCGAGACGAACAGACACTCCGACTGCAGCTGCCGGAAGACGTCCGCTCATCCCTCCGATGGTGGCAGTCGCGACGCAATCTGATCTCAGGGATGCCTTTCCAACAGCCGACACCGAAGGTGACGGTAACGACCGACGCCTCCCTGTATGGATGGGGTGCCCACTGCGGCGATCTCAGAGTCCGCGACAGATGGACCGACGACGAGACCGCTCTCCATATCAACGCGCTGGAGCTGCTCGCCGTTGGAAAGCCCTACGGGCGTTCCGCCACACCGTGGCGGGGCGCACGGTCCTGATTCTGACGGACAACACCACCGCCGTCTGCTACATCAACAGACAAGGTGGGACTCATTCCACGACCCTGCTCCACATCGCGCTCGACCTGTGGGAATGGTGCATTCGCCTGCACACGCATCCCGTGGCGGTTCACCTGGCCGGGCAGGAGAACACCACGGCAGACGCCCTCAGCAGGGACACCTCATCCCATCACGAATGGTCCCTCTCCGAAGAGGCACTCAGACTGATTCGAGACCACTGGGGCGAACCATCCATCGACCTCTTCGCGACCAGGGAAAACGCGAAGTGTCGCCGATTCTGCTCCAGAGCGGGCCACGATCGCGCCTCCATCGGGGACGCTTTCCAGTTTCCGTGGACCGGGGAACTCCTCTACGCGTTCCCGCCGTTCCCGCTGCTCGGCCGGACGATATCGAAGATCCTCGCCGACCGAGCCGACGCGATCCTGGTAGCCCCATACTGGCCGAGGCAACATTGGTTCGCACCACTGCTACAAGCTGCTCGAAACGACCTGCTCCGGTTGCCACCGACACCGGACCTGCTCTCCCACTCCGGCGGCCGAGTCCTCCATCCGGACCTGCCACGCCTGGCCCTCCATGCCTGGAGGATATCGCACTAGACGATCCCGTGCTCGGTACCGTCCTCGTTGCGGCCAGGAAGGAATCCACCCGTCGCAACTATCAATATAAATGGCGACGCTTCCTGACCTTCGCTAACGAGAGGAGTGAGCCGGTATCGCCTGCGGGGCTCTCTACCGTCCTGCACTTCCTCCTGCACCTCCGGCAACAGGGTCTGGCATTTCCATCCCTGAAGGTGTATCTCTCCGCGATCGTGGCATACCAACCGCCACAATCTGCTGCCTCGGCCTTCTTCAGGAACGATACCGTTAAGCGGTTCCTGAAAGGACTTCATCATCTCTACCCGCCGGTATCGCCGCCGCTACCGCCGTGGTCCCTCTCGCTGGTGCTCTCGCAGCTGACGAAGCCGCCCTTCGAGCCGATGGCGACCTCGGATGACAGGCTCCTGACCATGAAGACTGCCTTCCTGGTAGCGGTGACCTCGGCGAGGCGAGCGGGTGAGATCACAGCTCTTCGATCCGATGAGCCCTTCACGGTCTTCCACAGGGACAAGGTGGTCCTGCGACCTGACATCTCGTTCCTGCCTAAGGTGGTGTCCAGTTTCCATCTCAACCAGGACATCATCCTGTCTGCCTTCTTCCCGAACCCGACGACACCGTTGGAGCGGTCCCTCCACTCCCTGGACGTGCGTCGGGCCTTGGCCTTCTACAAGGACAGGACTGCTTCCTTCCGACAGACGCCGCATCTCTTCGTTTGCTATGGGCGACGTCGGAAGGGCCTCAAAGTGTCCACCCAGCGCTTCTCCAAGTGGGTGGTACGGACTATTCAACTGGCGTATGAGCTCGCGAGGAAGCCTCCGCCAGTCCTGCTTCGAGCCCACTCCACCAGAGCTGTGGCTACTTCTGCGGCCCTCCTGCATGAACTCTGCCGTGTGGCGACCTGGTCCCAACCATCGACCTTCGTGCGCCACTACAGACTCGACTGCCGGTCGCGCAGAGATGCCCGGTTTGGACGTGAGGTGCTGGCTTCCGTGCTGTAGGACCTGACCCGCCGTCCGACCGGTAAGCTACACAGTCTCCTAGTGTATGAAGGCACAGAGACCACGAAGAAGAAGCACAGGTTGCTTACCTGTAACTGTGGTTCTTCGAGTGGTCATCTGTGCCATCATACACACCCGCCCTTCCTCCCCTCTTTCTCAGGTCCCTGTAGGTTCTACGGCGGACGACAGAACTGAGGAGAGACCGTTGCTCGGCGGGAGGAGCATGCGCAGTACCGGCGTGGGGGAGGGGTTCCCGCCAAGCGAACAAGCTCTAGAAGTTTCCGAACGCTACCGCGCAGGCGCTAAAGCTCCTAGTGTATGATGGCACACATGACCACTCGAAGAACCACAGTTACAGGTAAGCAACCTGTTCTTTTGGAGGTTTTTTTCTTGTGAAATAGTAGGACAGACATTAAGGAAGATTTATCTTGCCAGTATTGCTGAGAACTGTAGGAAGTAATTTTCTCTTTATGAATTGGATATTAAGAGATCTCTTTCTTAAAGGTATGTCAGATTCTCTGTCCACCAAATGCAGTATTCCAAATAGTGATTTGTGTATAAATATAAGCTTACTGAGAATGGCAGAAATGCTTACATTTACCACACTTGAACTAAGTTGCCTCTTAATTTATGAAAAAAGTTGAACTATGGAAAGCCTTTCTGAAATCTCTGAGAATCTTTGTTACTAACTCTTTCCCCAGAGCAAACATCCTCTGCTGTTACAATACTATTAATTTCAGATCCAAATGTTCTTTTTCTAGGACGAATTTATTGCACAGGCTGGTCACTGACAGAGTTGACTTAGCAAAGCAAGTCTTCTACCTCTGTGTGACTGACACAAAAAGGTTGTGGGTAAAAGAGGAAAGAGCAACACTGGGTAGCTTGGCATTAAGAATTGTATTCCTGTGTCCTGCTTTTGCAGAAACAGTTGTACTGTTTTCACAGGAATGCAAACGTTGTAGCTTCTTTAAGATCTAACTGTTTAAAGGTAGTTGCAAATTACTTTTTGATTTGCATTTGTTTTTCTTTGTTCCAGACAGAGACACTTTTGGCTGAAAAGGATAAAAAAAAGGAGGAGGATTCAGACCAAAAGCTGGTCCCAGCCCACAGCACTCCTCCACCCACTCAGCTTTCTGACACAGAGGATTTTGCAGGTCTAGAGACCACCAGTTTACTGCAGCATGAAGACACAGTCCTTCACATCAGTGAGGATAATGGGATGGAGAATCCTCTTCTTTCCAGCCAATTCAGCTTTCCACATGTTGAGGTGGGGCAGACTGACATTGACCTAGATGAGTCACATGTTTGATTTGAGAGGGAGATGGCCATATGCTAGAGGCAGAAGAAACTTTCCTCTGGTCTATATATCCCTCTATATGTCATTGTAAGAGCACTTTACAAACACTGAGGAGCATATCTTATATCCTCTTTGGTACAGGTGGGCAAGTGTATTTTAGAAAATAAACCAGATTCAGAAAATAAGTTGGACAGATCTCGTTGGACTCAGGGCGCATTGTAAGACAGAGGAACAACTGGGAGCATTCCTAGGCACAGAATTAGGTCACAGCATCTTGCTCTTTTGCACTCCTCAGCCTGCCCAATAAAATAAATTGCATTAATAAATATCAGTCAAGAAAGGAGCAATATTGCTTTGGAGGCTGGTCATATTAATACAGTATCCTAAAGTTTATTTTTGTAAGCTCAGAAAGGCAAATCAGCACACACTAAGTCTATTCATCACAAACATAGTTATCAATGGTAAAGCTAGAGAAGTATTTATGACTGGTTGTATTCCAGTAAACATCAGAATATGAAATCCCAGACAAAGAACAGGAGAATATTTGGGGTCAATTCTGCTCTGGGTTTGCAGTTGCATACTCTGACATGTAGCTTATAAATTGTTCACATTGCCTTGAAAGCTACATGTAAATCATACTGAATGAGCAAATGATAATGCTGTGCATATATGTGACGATTTTGGGGAAATGAATATCACAACAACAGCAAAAAAAGTGCGCTCATCTACTGTGTTTGCATTTGGAACCATATATTAAATTCTATCTTTCCATTACTATAAGCTATCTACATATAGAACAAAAGTAGATTTGTAGAGAATAAGTTTATCCACATACTGGGAGTATGTGATATGAAAATATTTATTCCTAAGTACATATATCTCCAATATTCGTCTCTATGTAAAAAAGTATAACATATATAAACTATACCTCTATTTGTGATCTGTAGATTATTCATTTAAAATCATGGATGATTTGCAACTTAGAATAAATGAAATATGAATGTAACCATTAATATTTGAGTAGCTAATTACCTTTTACGCTGACATTGTGTTTATTCTGACATAAATTAACTTTGTTCATGTTTGAAGATTCCTAAAAGTTTCTAAAATGGATTTTTTCCAGCCACATTTATGGCTGACAAAATGCTGTTTTAGGTGGATATGGTTAAGTTACATATCATAAGTTAGCTAGGAATGGTTTCTTAAGCTATGCAGGAAAACGCTACGGCAAAATCAAAGTATGTAATTAACTGTTCCTGTTAAGGAACTAACATGCATCACTTCTGTCACTTTAAACCAATCAAGCCTCTGTAATACACTATTTTTTTTAAAAGAGAGAATGTAACTCCATGTCACTTCTTAAAAGTTTGTCTAGTAAGCGGATTTGTGAATTGCTAGGGTGGCCTTCTGATACCATTGAGATTTACACAAAGAAGTAGAATGATACTGCCCAGAAAGCATAACTCTCCCTCTCTACCTTGCTTGGAAGGTCATGCTGGTGGCCAATAAAATTGTATTATATTCTACATTCTAAAATGCGCTAGTCAAACTATAACGTCAAAAACAGAAGATGCATGTAACATGCCAAAATGAGATAAATTTACTACTTTTTGTCTCAGAATCACAGCTGCAGTACATTCTGCTTTTTGTGATAATACTGTGTTGGATGTGTTTCTCCTGTGATCTGAAAATCGTTATCTGAACTACAAACATATTTTTCAGAAGGACACATCTTACAATTTCTCTGGTTTCAGGTTGAGACTTCACTTATGGTTAGGGATTGTTCTAAGGTACTGGTGTGTACTGATTAAGACAAGAAAATGACAGTACTGCCAAGAAGGATAAATATCTGTATTTTATATAATTTTTTATAGGTACCAATGATATTCTAGTTTAGATAAAGAGGACATTTATCTCTTTGTGTGCAATATGTATTTCATCCAGTCACACTTTAGGAGGAGAAAATAAGTGATCCACTATCACAAGATCACTTCTTATGAAATTCCATGTCTTCATCATGGTCACCTATTGCAAAGTATAGAATCCATTATAGGAAGCCATAATGAGAAAATGCAGAAATATGCCTATTGTGATATTGTTGAGTTTTCTACAGTTGCAATTTTAAAATTGATGACCTAAAGACAACATCAGTCTAGCAGCCCTAAAGATGGTGGCTGCTCTGCTGCTTCTTAAAAATGAGAGCACGTTTATAGTGTATTTATTTTTCATATTGGCTGCACTGTGGTTAAGTAGAGGTGCAAGCAAATGTACTCTCAGAATCTGTGCTTTCTTCCAGTATATTTGTGACAAGTATATTTCTGCTGTGAAGAAACATTATGCTGCTTACTTAGTGTTAGAGGCCTTATGTGCACGTAATGTTGAACAAATGTCTCTGTTGTTTAAAAAAAAAAGCGTCTGTCAGTGTTTGATAAAGTTTGATTGTTTCCAATTTTTACATTAAGTGCTGTTGATATTATTAAAAATCACATGGTGTCCCTTCTAGAAGACTGTACGAATCAGATTACAGCCATCCTCACAAAGTTTACTGTAAACTCCCTCTTGAACATGTGCCTCCTTGTAGCTTTTCAAGCAATGTCTTATCCCTATTCAGTTTTATAGAAAGGGAGCATCATTGTATGGAAATCTTTAGTATGATCATCATTTGTGCATACGTCTGTTGTTGTTTTTTCCAAAATGTGGCTGTAGCTGTGCTTGATGTTGAAATCTTTGTATATCTGTTTGTATGTACATGTATGTGTACAGGAATGCCAAGGGATGTATTTTTAAAGAATGCTGCTGCACGATTTTGGGGGAAAAAGTGGTCTAGACTTTAACTGGTTTTAATTTATATAAAACCTTTGGAAAAATATATTTTAGAATGAAAAATTGGCAGTACAAGTGCAACTCAAACAAATTTTATCTGCTCAAGCAAGGCTGTTTCCCTCCCAGTTTCCAAAATAGAGCATTCCCTTTAAAAAGTCAATGTATTTTAACACTCTCATTGCCAAAGAGATATATGAAAATATATATCAAAGGATAATAAAACACAACGGTACACATTTCTTCAACTGTTAATAATGGCATTATCTATAGTTGTCAAATGATCTCAGGGCAGCTAAGTGCAGGAATTGAAGGAAGGGCTATTCTGCCGTGTTAAATATTTAGAGAGAATATTTGAAACTGAAAGGATTTTATGAACACATTTGTTTATATTAACTCTCAAATCAAACATATCAGAAGTATCTCTTTATACCCACCACAATTAATCTTTAATGTTAACTGAAAAATTGACATCCCATGAAAAATATGGAAGCACTTAAAATGATGGATTCAAAGGATGTTCTAGATCTGCAATGGGTACCAAATAACCAAAGATGGAATGAAAATAAACTATAGAGATGTCTGAATTATGTTTATGAAAGAGATTACAATAGTTTAATGTTTAAACATTAATAAAACTTTGCCTAAAACTATTTCACTGAGTTTGGAGGAATTTCTGTTTGTGACTTTTTCCCCCACCAGAGAATTGGCATTTATATTGTGCAATCTATTCATTCATATTCCCTTAACATCTATGACTGGCCTCCACACGCTATGATGCAAGGAATGGAACATGATCATGGTCATGAAGTTATTTCTGTAGACTCATTTTTTAAAGGAGTCATTTCATTGTATTCTATACCAGTGTTAATGACTATAGAGAACCATTAAACCAAAAATCACCACCACCCATAAACTGTAGCCAGGCAAGTGATCGAATGGAGTGGCTTCCATCTCCTGTGGTCTGTCAGTTGCCCCCTCCCTTTTTGCAATCATCTGAAACTATTAAAATGAAGTTCACTGCCCTGGCTGGCAAATTCCAGTTCACTTGGTGGGACCACAACTCTTCTGGTCCTGAGGATCACTCTGATGACCCACATCATTTAAGACATATGTCAACCATTCTGTGTCTAGATGTAGTATGTTGGGGGTTGGTTGCCTCAGATGCTCTGCTGCTGTCACCCCAGGGATGAATAAATCAATTTATATTGTAATTGCATTTATCTACAATAGCCAAGTCTTACATTCCTGTCTTAGTTACAAATGTGTAACTGTTTATTGTCTCCAGGCCCGACCTTCCCAACCCAGCTTAAGAGCTAGCAGCTAACCCAAGGGATGGAAATCTGTTATGATGGCAATAGGGGTGCAGGAGATGACATTTCCAGCCCCTTCCCACCAGCAACCTGTGGTGGGACAAAGATTTGCAACAGAGGTCCTGCTTCTGATTGTTGGAGCCCCACTTGCTGGTGGGAGGAGGCAGGAATGCCATCTGGTTGCTTCCAGATTGTCATTCCTCCATCACTTGACACATATCCCTGGAGTTTAAAGTAGGATTTGCGGGGGGGGGGCATTTATGATCGTAACAGTAGTATTACAATTATGAATACATAGTATTACTGAATACAGGGTAATTACAGAACTGTAATTTTTGATTATGAATCCATAACTGCAATACAGGATGCCAGTAACAAAACATACTTGGGACACAAAGACAGACAATTACCTGTGGCCATATCTTTGAATATACGGGGAATAGGGAATATACGTGTTACCCTAATTTCAGGGGTCCCTCGGGGGACAGCTCACTGTGCTCTACTTGATGGGGAATGGAAACTAGTCAGAGCACAAGCAATAGCACTGCAAGAGGCAGGGTAAGCTAGCAGGGTCTTTTACTCTGTTTTTACGGAGTCAGGCCAAACCAAAAACCAAACCAAACGTCCAATAAATGATTTTATTAAAGGTAAGTCTCACGCACTAATGCACTTTCACACACACACAAGAGCTATTAAGAAGAAAAAGAGAGGAAATTGGACAGAGGGAGTATTGAAGGGGTGTTGTTGGGGTAATACTGCACCTTGTCCTGAAGTCCTGGATCTGAGAAGGCAGCAAAGGAGTGGGGCTCAGCACGGAGAGGGCTGAGGGGATTGCTCAACAAACGGAGTAACGGTCAGCTGGGGTGACTGGGAGCGAGCCTAAGAAACGCTCAAAAGCCGGGACTATTTATAGGGGAAAAAGTACCTGGAGGACTACTCCTTTCCCGGGGAGAACAATGGGTGTTGCAGTGGGCATGAAGCTCCACATTGGTAATTTCCTTGGCGTGATGGGATTTTTAGGTGTTGCCAAACTCTCTGGATTTTTGGAGGTGTTGTGGTGTGAATTCTGGTCCTCACCTGATGGGATATTTGCTCAACCTGAGGCACACACGCTAATCCTCTCAAGTCAGCGTCTTGGGGCTGAGGACCCTTTGTTTATTGTGGGTTTACACATCTTGAGGTTTCCTGGGGCTACGTGACGGAGATTTTACTGGCCTGACCTGGTTGTTGGTCTTCCGACCGCGCCTGCCTACGTGCCCTTTTGGGGGGCCTCTCTGGCACACAGAGCTATATTTTAGTATTAAAATTGTAGACCCCAGGATAGGATTTCTCCCTCGATGTAGCATACTGTATTTGCCTATGTATAAGACACACCCATGTATAAGACACACTCCATTTATACACTGGCAGATAGTATTTGCCGATGTATAAAAGATACACCCCATCTTCAAACAGTATTTTTCGGAGGGAAAAGTGACTCTTATATGCCAACCTCATACACTGGGAGCGGGGAGTTTGGGACTATACAAAAGCCCAGATAGAAACCCACTGGGAGCCAAACTGAGTCTTTTGACTCACAGATGTAATCTTTGTTTAAAATGCTATATAAAGAATTTTAGACATCCACTTTTTTCCAGTGGAGGATTATTGTGATGCTTCACTAAGTAGTGACTTCCCAACAAGTGCACCTCTAGCAAAACAACACTAGTATGACTTCACAAATCTCTTTGTTTAATTAAACATTATCTAAAGCATCCCAAGAAAATGGGAAGACACTGGCGCTTAAAAATCAAGCAACATGAAGAAAGGGCAAGTTGCCACAAAAGTTTTACTTTCCATTTCCCTAAACTTCCTTGACTACCATTCCAAAATAACACCACATTTTTTTAAAAAAGTTACTTGACATTAAATAAAGATCTTATTCAAAGGGCTAAAACTACCATTTTAGTACTGAAGTGCATTTTGGGGCCAAAATATGCATTTCAGATTGAGTTTTTTTAAACATTTACCTGCAAATTGGAAAAATACCTGTTTTGAAATGGCACTAAAAGTTACATCAAAATGCCAATTGTAATACAAGTAATCAGTTCTCTTAAAGTTATATTATAAATCATAAAAACTGAAATTTTATTTAAGTTCCTTTAAAAATGCTGTTAACTCTGGCCACATTATGAAATTTAAATCTTTTTTTATATATATCAAAGGTACACAGCAATAGTTTCTACAATTTTTTAATGATTAAATTAATTTAATCCCTTAATTTATGATTGTTTCTTTATCCATGTTGAAATTTCTCCAGTTAGGCTCTGATAATGACAAGAGACAAATCTCCCTCTCTTATCTGTTGTCCTCATAAGAACCATGGTCTCCACACATGAAGCCGTATGCTACTTATCTGTTTGATGTGCATGGGAAGTGGGAGGATCATACAAAGTTTTCGATTACTTTATGTCAAATTTTATATGCAAAGTTAAGTATCATATTACACAAGAATGTCCTTCTCTGTAACTTACACAGATGGGATAATCCTTTCACTTACCTGTTGCAATTCAGATTTCTTTCGCTCTAACATTGATTCATGCCCTGTTTCAACCCTCATTGAGAACTCCAATCCAAGATCCTAAGTGTATCTTCTCAAGTCTGACACCCCTGCTGGGGTGGGCAAAACTATCAAGCCTTTTCTCTGGCATGCCTTTCCAGAGAATGGGCCCATTTTGTGTCACCATGCTAGACACAACTCTATTAAGGTGGGAAGCACACTGCTCAGACAGTACAGTAGCTTACAATCAATGGTCTCCTCAGGAGTAATGTCTACATATAAATGTCTTGGAGCTGCTTGTAGTGATAAAGGCATTTTGTACTTTCAAGATGGACCGTGTAAACACAGTAGTTCAAGTTGCAAGAACACCACTGTCTTTTACAATAACCAGCAGGGAGGTACACACTCATCAGTGTTGCCAACCCCTAATGTCTACGTCTGGAACTGGAACTACGCAAGGAGACACATTCACTCCATTGTGGTGAACACAGCAGGAAGAGAGAATACAGGCTTCCCCCACCAATCTGACAGGCTAGGGAAAAGAGCACTGTCAGAAAGTGGAAATGGTTGAAAAGTAGAACCCATGTATTGGAGGAAATATGAAGAACTTACGGAAGCTTGCTTGGAACCGACTGTACATGTCTGCTGCTTGTAAAGTCTCTCAATTGGCTTGGTGCCTCCCCCCTCCCCGCCCGAGCTAGCTTTTGCAGGGAGCACAAGCTTGGTCCCAAGCGAGCCTCTGTGGGCAAGAAGAACCGATGCAATCCCGCTGTTTTTGATGCTTGCAATATAGACAACCCAGGGATCTGTTCTTTCTGTAACCAAGACTTGGGATCACGTGTGTATGAGAGTCCCAAAAGAGCCTCCATATGCAAGAAGAACTAATGAAAGAATGGACCCCATGTCAAATTAATGGAACTCGTCCTTGAATTGGAAGTGTCAAAAGGGTGAGTCATCAGATGACAGGGTATCAAAGGGCTTCCTGTACTCTTGCAGGTGTACTTAGTTAAATAGGGAGGGGCCTTTAGAATTCTCAGCCAGAGAGCTCTTTGGCCTCAGGAAAGGACAAACCCCAGAATTCCACAGGAGGTTGAAAGTGGAATAATAGCACTATAACAGAGCAGTGTGGAAATGGCCTAATTCTCAGGCATCATGATTACACAGGGTGATGTAGTTAAAGCTTTTATATTACAGTATTTCAAATTCAACATTTTATTCATAGCCCCTCAAGTCCTAGTTGTTCAGAATCAGTATTACAAAGTCATTAGTAAGCTGTGTTTGTCATAACTTGATTTTTCCATTCCAGGACTACTGCATTTTCCAGCTGCCATGCAGATCACTGAAATGCTGGCAAGATCTGATGGATATTTACTCCAGCAGAACTCTTTCACTAATGGATTTTATATTCAGTGAGGATACAGTAATTAATTCTTTATGAGGATACGAGACAGTCTAACTTGGGAAGGGTTTTAAAGAACATTTGTGTTTTTCTATCAAGACCAGTGTTCTGTGAGGAGCTATTTGTTTTTAAGGAAGAGCATGGCCCTGTGTGAGGCATCTTCTTCTGCCTTGATGATGACATTGCTTTAACACATTTTCAATTTCGTTCAGTGATCGGAGCTGCTTTACTGGCTGCAGGTTCAAATCCCCACTTGTGGGAGTTTCTTTCATTTTACATTGACGCAGCAACTTAAGCTGCCCCAAGGCTTGGAGGAACACCACTTTAAGCATATGCGGAGGTTGAAATCTGCTGCATTCAAAGTACGTGTGCAACCCTGAATTAACTTGTTACTTGGATTTAGAGGATTGCATGGGTTGTGTGTTGAATTTTCTTTTTTCATGATGTGACATGCTTCCCAAGCTTCCTCGATCTGTATTCTTTTGTCAAGTCTCAAACATCCGGGATTGCCAGCATCCATGCTTCATTGGGCCTGTTCCCTCATTTTGGGAGAGGGCACAAGGGCATGTAAGCAACTCCAGCTTAGTTTGGGTCAATAGGTTACCTGCTATTAAATGGATGACAAAATCAGGCATGTTATGGGAGGGTCTACTTCCTACATTCTTTACCTTTGCAGATGGGCGAACAATTTGTTTTTGAATTTGGATGAAAGAAACATTCTGAGCTACAGTTGTCCCATATAGTGTTTGTCAAGAATTGTGAAGAATTAGGTCTTTTTGCTCCTGAGCAACTTTTTGGTCTGGTCACATCTTTTGGGGAGGAGTTTGGCATAGGGCTCAACATCCTCAAAAACTTTTTAACTGAACAAAGAAAATGGCTCTGGGAATGGGGAGTCTTACATCCCTCAGCTGAGTGTTCTTTTTTTCCTGATTGCATCTTCAGAGAAGTGATACTGCCCATCTCTCTGAGGATTTATATTGAGCTTATAAGCTTTTTAAAATTTTTCTAATATAACCTTATGTTAGGAAAAGTCATGATTTTCATTACAAGCACGTCCATGTAAACTGCAGTTCTCCACTGACATAGGAAATGTTATCATTTCCCTGCTGTTTTCAGGCTCTGTTCACTGCATAAGCATTGCTTGCCTGAAAGATCACAAGTAATCTAATTCTTTCCTGTGGCATAATACAGATTGAGACATTTCTGCAAATAAGCAAAAATGATAATGAGTGGAACTGGTGAGACTGACAAATCAATTGAAATCTACTTGTGGGGAATTTGACAATCTTTCTCTGAGGCGCCAAAACTTACCTTTGACTTGATTCTTCTGAAATTTCTGGGACAAGTGACCAAAGGGATAATTCCTAGCTATGAGTCTTAGCTGTAGAAGTGATTGACTTGCAGAGAAAGTAGGGAGACAAAGTTATCTCCAAAATTAAATTTTAGCTTTTGTTAACGATTTTAGCATCAAGTGCAATACATTAAGGGACAAAAGTGGAATTGGTGTTTTAGAATTTTTTTTTACAAGTAGATGACGTTAAACGTTCTTTGGACTGAATCTGTAATTTGTCTCCTGTGTATAAAACCAGTTTGAACTAGGGCTATACAACTTTCAATAAAAACATTTAATCTTTTTGCAAAAATAGAAGTTATAATTATATAATAGGGCTATTTAATTTTTTTATGTTCATTAAAAAGAGAATTAAGAAAGTTATTGAAATTAATGGTGAGGTATTTTCTGATTTGTATGATTAGAGTATAGAATAAAATTAATTAAATCCATTGTTGACTGCTGTAGGAGAATAAATTAATTAACTTTACTGTTTTTAATTCCATTAATCATGGGACAATTTGATCTCTTTTTAAATGCATTCATTAGTAGAACCAATTTTTAATTGCCATATTCATAAATGCACTGTTTTAAATAAACCATTGCAGTTTGTGCTGTACCCATGTCTAGATTCCCAAGTTCTGCCTTTTTATTAATTAGTACATAAAGAATATACAAAAATATAAGCAATCCCCTTCCCAGTTTGGGAGACCAGGGTTCGAACCTCCACTCAGCCATGGAAACCCACTGGGTGACCTTAGGCAGGTCACACTTTCTTAGCTCCAGGGGAAAGCAAAGGCAACCCCTCTCTGAACAAATCTGGCCAAGAAAATGATAGGTTCACTTTAGAGACACCCTAAATCAGGGCAGTTATGAGATCTCTGACAGAAATCACATAGTTTTGCAAGGGTCCATGCTTTAAGATAAAACTTTTGGAACTGTGGAGGAAGAATTGTGTATGCAATCCATTATTTTTATGGTTCCATCTGGTTTGATATGATAGTAATACATGGTCTGGTATTTGTTCCAGAGGCATTCTATGTAAAAACTAGCTGGCTCTGTGTGCATCTGTGCTTCAAACACCATTTCTTCTTGCCATGGTTGTGTGGAAGCAGAGCGGTTCTATTTTTTTTTATTTATTTATTTGTATCCCGCCTCTCCATATGGATCGAGGTGGCGAACAACTTACAAATAGCATGTATTTCGAAACATTTCTATACATGCCCCCAACAAGCTGGGTACTCATTTTACCAACCTGCGAAAGGATGGAAGGCTGAGTCAACTTTGGAACCCGGCAGGATCGAACTCACAACCTTGTGGCTTGCAGAACTGGCATTTAACCACTGCGCCACCACAGCTCTATAATTTCCCTTCTATCTCGAGTTAGATTACAAGACAATCTAGGGAAACAGAGCAGTCATCTTCAATTATTTATTTCCAACAGGTACCGAGTCCATCCACATGCTAGAACGCGTTTTGTCTAAAGTATGAGTGAGGATTGCAGTTCTGGTTTTGTGGCTTATTTTTCAAAGTAAATGTATCTCAAAAGGATGAGGAACATAGTGTGGGAAGAACCATGAGTTCACTGGAGGAAAGATGGTGTATAATTATCTAATATATAAAAGTCAAAGTTTATTTGTCTGTGTCAGGCAAAGACCTCATATGATTGGCTGCCTAAGAAGATTCTAGGGAATCCTGGGGTTTGCAGTTTAGGGAGGCGCCTTTAGAATTCTCAGTCAGAGAGCTTTTGGGCCTTAGTCAATGGTGTCTGTCTTGAATAGGTCAGTTGCTATGGGGACAAGGCCAAGCAGCAAGGAAGAGGGCAGCATATATACCCTCAGGAACCCAACTTCTGCATGTTAATAAATCTTAATACAGATTGGATTGGGGAATACAAGGAAAAGTTACAGGTACTGGACAAGACAGTTTGGGGGATTAGAGGCACAGGATCTCAAATCTTTCTAACAAGTATGGTGTCTAGATCGAGGGAGGTACTGGTACCACTCTACTCTGCTTTGGTTAGACCCCATCTTGAATACTGTGTCCAGTTCTGGGCACCCCAATTCAAGAAGGATATTGACAAGCTGGAGCAAGTCCAGAGGAGGGTGACCAAAATGGTGAGGGGCCTGGAAGCCATGCCCTATGAGGAACGGCTTAGAGAGCTGGGTATGTTTAGTCTGCAGAAGAGGAGGTTAAGAGGGGACATGATAGCCATGTTTAAATATTTGAAGGGATGCCACGTAGAGGAAGGAGGGGACTTGTTTTCCACTGCTCCAGGGACTAGGACAAGGAGCAATGGATTCAAGCTGCAGGAAAGGAGATTCCACCTGAACCTCAGGAAGAACTTCCTGACAGTCAGGGCTGTCCGGCAGTGGAATCTGCTGCCTCGGAGTGTAGTGGAGTCTCCTTCCTTGGAGGTTTTTAAGCAGAGGCTTGATGGCCATCTGTCGGGATTGATTTGAGGGTGTTCCTGCATGGCAGGGGGTTGGACTGGATGGCCCCTGTGGTCTCTTCCAACTCTGAATTTCTATGATTCTATACCTACAAGAAAATAAAATCCTGGGCAACACTGGTTATATATGCTGGCAGTAAATAAAAGTCTGGGAGGTAAACTTGCACAAGAGGCCAATGGGAGACAGGCTCACACTGTGAAATATTTCTGTATTTTAAACTCCAGAAAACTAAACCCACATGTTCTAACACTTCACCTAGAGGTGAAGCTCAAACACACAGCACCCACTACACCACCTTCTTCTCTCCCGCAGGAAAAAATGTTTCGAAATACATGCTATTTGTAAGTTGTTCGCTGCCTCGATCCATATGGAGAGGCGGGATACAAATAAATAAAATAAAATAAAATAAAATAAAGGCTGTTTCCACACAACACTGTTACAATGCTATTATTCCACTTTCAACCTCCTGTGGAATTCTGGGGTTTGTAGTTTCCTGAGGCTGAAGGGCTCTCTGGCTGAGAAGTCTAAAGGCCCCTTTCTAAACTCCAAATCCCAGGACTCCATAGGATGTTGAAAGTGGAATAATAGCACTATAACAGCCGGGTGTGGAAATGGTCTCAAAGCCAACGTTCCCTCAGGGCTGGCCATAGGAGGAGGCGGGGCCTGGACGAGGCTGCGAACGATTGGCTGGGAGCCACTACAGCTGTCCGCAGCCACCCAATCAGGCAGTGCCGGGAACATGAGGCGATATGAGGGCGTTAACGGCCACCCGGCTTCTTCGCTTCCACCTCAGAAAAGTTACAGGCTTAGTGGCGGGGCTGCCCAGTGGCGGCTCTTCTTCCTTCCCCTTCCTCGCTGCTCGGCCTTGCGGGATGCGTCGCCTCCACCCGCAGCAGGAAAAAGAAGCGAAGAGGAAGAGAGAAGGCCTGGCGCCTTGGCCCCCCCCCCGCGACCCCCGCCATTTCTTGTCTCCTCAGCCTTTTTTTTTTAAAAAATAACAGAAGTCGTAACAGAATCAGGCAGCACTAGGCCTGGCCAGAACTAAAAACAGACACTCAGAGGGGGCTGCTCAACTCAGGTCTCTAGAGGAAACTTGTGCACTTCGTAGACGCCGCTCCACCAAAATAATAACAACATAACAACAATAATAAGCAGCAGTAGTAATAGCAGTCGTCGTCGTCGTCGTCGTCCCCTGTGGGGAATATTTGTGCCCAAAATAGAATTTGCTAGCCTTCTTTTCCTCCTTGGCAGGCTGAAGAGTGCGCCTCAGGGCTGCTTATGTAGCAAAAAATCCCAAATAACACCCCCAGGCCGAACTGAATTGCACGAAGGGGCTCTGCTGATTTTAATGCAATTTTTAAGTGACATTCCCTCCCCAAATCCTTAAATAAAATCCTAAGAAGAGCCAGGAGCTCATCGTGGTCCAATCCTTCCGGTGCTCAGTCTCGGCTTCCAGTCGTCTTCTCCCCCCACCCCCGTTTCCAGGAGGTCGTTCGCGATTTCTCGGCCACCTTCCACGGCCAAACTTCATGGAAGAAAACTTACGTCATAAGGAAAACCGAGGGCTTGTCGTACCGCGCCTCGCTTGTACCCTTCGCTATTCAGCGCCTCTGGGCTGGAGAACTACATTTCCCATCATGCTCTCCTCAGGTGACGTAGCCCTCCGCGGACTCTCCTCCTCCTCCTCCGCCAAGCGCGCTGCCTCGGCTGCTTCAGTCCGGGGAGCGAGACGGGGGTAGGTCTCTGAGGCGGCTGAGCGGCCGAGAGGCGGGCGCGGGTCCGGGTCCTCTTCGCCGGCGGGCCATGGCCTCTGGGTGCCGGATAGGCCCGTCCATCCTCAACAGCGACCTCGCGGCGCTGGGCTCCGAATGCAGCCGCATGATGGACTGCGGGGCCGACTACCTGCACCTGGACGTCATGGACGGGTAACGCCACCGAGCCTCTCCCCCTCCCGCCGCGGAAAGCGTGCGCGTGGCTCCTGCGGCGCGCGCGGGGGCCGTTACCGCGCAGTTCCGTCCTGCCTTGGCCCCGCCGCCTGCGTCAGGCCCGCTGAGAAGGGCGAGAGCCACCACCCCGGCTGGCAGGAGGAGGGGTCGCTCCTCGCTCGCCCTCTGGGGACCCCCCTCCCGACTCTGCGGGGAGGACTCCGTTTCCTCTATTACACCTTCTCCTCCAATGAGCTCGAGGCTGCCCTCCTCCCTTGTTCCTCAAAGGCGGGGAAGACTGAGGCCACTTCCGCCCTCCACTGTTGTTATAGGGCTATTATTCCACTTTCAGCCTCCTCTGGGATCCTGGGGTTTGCAGTTGAGGGAGCGCACTTAGAATTCTTTGGCCCCGTAAACCACAAACCTCAGAATTCCACAGGAGGTTGAAAGTGGAATAATAGCCCTGTAACAGTGGAGGGCGGAAGTGGCCCATGAGGAGTAACTAAGAGGGATGAGTAGGTTTAGCTTGGAGACAGCCTAGTAGACTGAGAGCTGACATGGCCAGAATCTTTAAATATCTGAAGGAGGGTCAGGTAGAAGATGGGGCAAATTTGTTATCTGCTGCTCTAGAGACTAGAACACAAGGTAGTGTATTCGGATTACAAGAGGAGAGATTCCCCCAAAGGGTAGGAAGACCTTGGTGGTGAGAGATTTTCCTGGATGGAATAGGCTGCCTCAGAGCCCAGGGGCTGCTTTTAAGAGCTGTTCTGCATGCAGTGGAATAATAATAGTAATAATAAAATTTATTTTTATCCCACCTCTCCCAGTGGATTGAGGTGGCATGCAGTGGAAGGGAGTGTCCCAGCCTGGTCTTCACTCTCCTTTATCGGAGGTCTTTCAACGGAGGTGGGATGGAATCCCACCCGTCAAGGATGCATCGGGACGCCTTCCATCGGCAGAGGGTTTCACTAGGGAGCTCTTAGGGCCTTTCCGCACTACCCTGTTACAGTGCCACTGTTTCACTTTGAACATCCTGTGGAATCCTGGGGCCTGCAGTCTAGGGAGGGGCCTTTAGAATTCTCAGCCAGAGAGCTCTTTGGCCTCAGGAAACTACAAACCCCAGAATTCCACAGGATGTTGAAAGTGGAATGATAGCGCTTTAACAATGTAGTGCAGAAAGGCCCTTAATGAGTGGCTGGCGCAGTCACATGGTGAGTGCTTGGCCAAGATACACCTGGATGAAGAAGACACACCCATTGAGTGTAGTACTGCCTATTCAGTAGTGACTGCAAGATCAAACAGACTTGGATCAAGTCACGTGTTAATCTTTCTTGTTGTGTGCCTTTGTTTCCAGCTTAAGGTGACTTTATCACAGGGTTTTCTTGGCAAGATTTGTTCAGAGGGAGTTTGCCTTTGCCTCCCTCTGAGGCTCAGGGAGGCTCCCATGGCCAAGCAAATCTCCAGAGTCCTAGTCCAGTGTTCAGACCGCTGCATCATGCTGGCTCCCTGTGTTTATCCTACAGTACTATAAAAGCATAGTTGGCCCTCCACATTCATAGGTTTGATTTTCACAGATTTGATCATTTGTGACTTTCTTCATCACCTGCTACCTCCCCACATCTGTTGCTTCTTTTTCAGGGAACCTTCCCTCTTCAGGGCTCCAGTCATGCTGGGGAGCCCTTTAGAAATCCACCTCTGACCCTCCTCCTTCAATATCTGCTGCCTGGCGAGTTAAGGACAGCTCACAGCCCAGTTTCTCAGTACCACAAACCATCTCCCAGGACCCCTCCACATCTGAGGAAGGAGATGGGCAAGAAGGAGGAAGTATATGGCTGCTATGCCAATCCATCTCCCTCCTTTTCTTGACCTGGTTTAGACCCTGACTGGGCACTCTTCCTGACATGCCTCGGCCTCCTTCCCACAGGGACACACACATTTTGATATTTGCAGTTTTTCTATTTTTGCAGGGGTCCTGTGCTCCTAACCTCAGTAAATGTAGATCTATTGTGCATTAGGCATATATGGACTGGATGTACTGGAAATCCAGGTATATTGCAAAGATACTTGCTTGGCAACCTACCTGTATGTTCATTAAAGTGCAAACAGCTGGACACCATACTAAAATTCGTCGAGTTTTTAAGATGTTGCAAGATTTTGTTGTTACCTTGAAAAGAAAAACTTTTCTTTTTGCTGAATTTGATGTGAAAATGCTGTTCCAGTTGAAACAGATGTGGTGTCACCATACCTGCCCCTTCACATCTGCACTGGGTGAAGCTGCTTTCTGACATATACATCAAAGCATCAGTTTTGCCTTTAGCAATACAGGTACTTGATCTGCCCTTTCAGTAAAGGACCATGTACTTACATTGGGTCCAGGAGGCCTCAGTGAAATTTGTCTGTTATAGCTTAGATGTTTGCTGATGCTTCCTGTGTTCTTACGTTATTTTTCAATAAACTGTTTTGGAGTTAATCCTGTAAAACACTTGGGCTAATTATTAATAAGGTGTGCTCTGCAACAACAGCAAAATGTTGACTAAGTACTACTGGGTGGAGCCTGTGTCAGCAGAAGGTGCTATCTGGGGTTAAACCACAATACTCCTATATATGTACATATTGTTCCAGAATGTACTTACTCTGCAAAGCAGGACTTCTGTTCTCCTCCTCCTTTTCCATCTGGTCAGCTAATGCACATTTCAGTGACAATAGTTCTTTGAAATTCTGCAGGGTTATCACCAACTATGCATCAAATGGCAAATGCTCTGCATGCAAGCAGGTGGTGCGGTGTTCTGAAGATTGGAGGAGGCTCTGGATAAAGCTATTACTGTATAGAGCTCCGTTGACTCTTGCTGGAGCAGATTAGGAGAGCATAGGGCTACAGTATGGTTTCTCCTTCACATGTTATGCAAACATTTGGATGTGTCTATGTTGAGGCTGCATGCTGCAATCCTGTACAAATCCTACTGAAGTTAATTCAGTTCAGAGCAGCAGAATGGTGTGTTGAACTGAAACCATAGGATCTTATTCTCTTAGATAAAATGGGATATGATATCACAGGCTGCTGAAAAGAGGAGAAATAGAGAAATACATGTCTGTAAAATTCTTCAGGCTTTTTATTTTAGGAACAAAGATTGGTTTTGAAAGATCCCCACCCCACCCCACCACCACTATCATCTGCATTCCCCAACCCACATTGTTCAGAAAGCATTTTGGGGAAGACAAGAGGACAGATTTTTCCCCCCACTGAACTTCCTTAAGTTAATTTAAATTTAGGATGCAATCAATAGCACTTAATAGAGTTCTAAAATATTACGAATACCTGTATCTAATTGTGGACTCATTGCACTGTGCAGTACACAGGCCTTCTTCTCTTTCTATCATCTGAGGCATTTTGCTAATGATGAACTTTGAGGCTTTGAGATTTTTTAGCAGCATAATAAAAGAAATGCACAACCCAAAACGATATCTGTTCTGAAATTGAACATACTTGCAACAGTATAGAATCATTTTTTCATGACTATTTTAAGAATTGTAATATATTTAGATGTTTGTCTTTCTATTCCGTAGGCATTTTGTCCCAAATATCACTTTTGGCCATCCTGTTGTAGAGAGTCTTCGGAAGCAGCTGGGTCAGGAGCCCTTCTTTGGTAAGCAATTAAAATTTAATTAATAGATATATTTTGTTATGGGTACACACAGATTCTTTTGTACTGGTACTAGAAGTCAGGGTCGTTCTTCTATCTCCTTGTTTGAACATTGTTTTGAGCAACAAGGATGTGCTGTTAGGATTTAATAAATTCTGTGAGAATTAAATATCATCCCAAAATGCTATTGAGCAACTGTGAGTAAGCTCATGTTATTAAGCATGTACTGGAGAGGTCCTGAACTAAATTGTCTCTTGTGAATTACATATTTTTCTAATTTAATATCATTTGCATACCCATGATGGATGTTGAATCACTACTGATGGCCATACTTTTCTGAGGCTGCTAACACACAACCCAAGAAAGGGCTCAAATTCTCTTCCAAACTCAATGAGCTTTAGAAGTAATGAAATTTGGAGAAGACTGTTGTACCTTCTGTTGGTCTTGTGTTCTGTGTCTCTTACCTTCAGAATGTAAATACGTTCTGAAGGTAAGAAGTACACGTGCACCATTACTATAAACACATTACAAAATTAAGATTCGGAAATTAACTTAATGTCTGTAATAGCAAGAACATTATACAGTTTCAGGTTATGAGTAATAATATACAGTGTACTCCATATATTAATGATTAATGCAAAGGCATAGGGCACATGACGCTTGTCATTAAGATTCAAGTAACAGCTGCCTCTGCCGATGAAGTAGACTAAGCTGCAAGAAAGCTTATGCTAGTAATTTCTTTTTCTCAGTTAGTCTCAAAGGTGCTGCAGGATTCCTTTGTATCTTTTTAGCTCTGCAGAATTTGTAGTTGCAACTCAGTTATACAGGGCTTCAGTGTATGGTGGATTGAGTAGCCATTTTGGTATATAGCATATGTTAAAAATTAATATTACTACATCAAAGTTGAGCTGTCTATGAAAATGTTCACAGTAATTGTTTATATGGTATCTTGGATATTGGTGTGAGAGCAAACAACTGCTGAAAATAACCTGTGTGGTTGTTCTGTTTTGTTCTGTTTGAAATCTTGTCTTTTATTATTGCCATCTATTTTGTGATGTTCTTATATTGATTTAACTTTTAAGTTTTAGTTCAGTAGTAAACACATTTATAGTTACTTTACCCTGTTATTTAGTTTGGTGTTACACTGTCAACTCACAAGGATGAGAAATCCTTTCTTAGAGTGAAAGATCCTAGACAGAAATGCTTATTCCTTGTTATTAGGCTTTTAAACAAAAATGCCTGTTATTAGGCTTTTAAGCAAAACATTAAGATTTGGACATGGAGGGACGAAGTTTTGTTCATCTGTTTACATACATACACACACACAGCAGCAGTTCCCATGACCTAATAAACAGTGTGTGAATACACAAATATTCCATGAGCATAAACATTGCTATGCACGGAACAGTGAAAGTAGATTTTTTTCCTACAACACTCACACAAGTTCTGGAAAAGACCATGAGTTATCAAGAGAAAATATGGTTTCTTAATACTTCCAGCTATCAGAAGTAAATAGGAATTGACATAACATCACTCTGCTTTTAATACCTAGCTAAACACTGCTCCACTCTTCAAATAATAATCAGGGACAGAGTGTTTTCCCAGGAGTTTGTTATATAAATTATGAATGCCTACTTCAGCTAGTGATTTAGGAAATGTACCTCAGATAATTTATTTTTCTTATCTCTTTTGTTCTTTCTAGATATGCACATGATGGTTGCTAAACCAGAACAGTGGGTGAAACCCATGGCTGTGGCAGGTGCAAATCAATACACCTTTCACATAGAAGCTACAGATAATCCAGGGGCACTCATTAAAGACATAAGAGAAAATGGGATGAAGGTGAGCTGTGGGAATGAGTTAGAAACTTCTGAGTATTACTGTCAGACTCATGCTTCTAAAAAATCTGCAAGAAAACTTATAAAATAGAAAGAAAATAATCTGTAGCTACTGTCTCCTACTCTGTATGAACATGTTTCTTAAATCCCCTCATAGTTAAGGCATACTTTTTTCCTGAATCAAAATTAGGTATACACTTCACTTGTATAAAGAACTAGCATCTATACCCGGTATTGCATGGGATTTTATTTTCTCATAGGTAATACTTTTTAGAAAGGTTTGAGATCCTGTGTCTCTAATTCCCCCAACAGTCTTGACCAGTACCTGTAACTTTTCCCCATTCCCCAATCCAATCTGTATTCAGAGTTATTAACATACACAGGTTGGGTTCCTGAGGATATACACTGCCCTCCTCCTTCCTGCTAGGCCTCATCTCCATGGCAACTGGCCTATTCAAGATGGTCACAGTTGACTGAGGCCCAAGAGCTCTCTAGCTGAAAATTCTAAAAGCCCCTCCCTAAATTGCAACCCCCAAAAGATTCCATAGGATCTTCTTAGGCAGCCAATCATATGAGGTCTTTGCTTGACACAGACAAACAGACTTTGACTTTTATGTTAGATAAGAAGTACCTCCGCCCCCCAAGAAATCATACTCTTGCCCAGCATCTGTATATTTCTCTCTCTACACCCCTCCCACCACTAGCACCCCGTACATCCTAAAATCCTGCTCTGATGGGCTAGAGAGTTCTACCAGATCAGGAATTTGGTGCCAAGGAAGGTTGGAGATTAAGAACGTACTGATTCTGTTGGTGAAAGCAGTAGAATGCAGCATTAATATACTGTTAGATCCTGGCCCCTTCTGTTACATATGTGTCTGCTGTTGCAGTTAATATAGGGCAAACTCATGAGCTGACAAGGGTCCAAAGGTAGCAGAAGCAAGGCTTTATTTCTTCACCAACTCCAGCAAAGCATTGTAGACAAAGTCTGACAAACTCAGAGCCTAAGCCCACTAAGTACTATACAGATGGAGTTAAAGCAGACTTACTCTAAAGGAACACCACAGTCACTGATCTATGCATTTCTTCTGGTTGAAGTGAGGCAAAGCTCAGAGCAGTCCTTTGAGCAGACACTATAGCCAACCATCAAACAGCAAGTAATGCTACTTTATTTCTCTACTGCCCATAATTAAGTGATTTGTACATACTGCAGGTATGAGACAGAGTGGACTGTGACACAGGTTGGACATCAATTTGGGTTACAGTTTGTTAAATTTAAGCCCCAAAGACATAAGGTCTAAAATAGAAAGTAGAAAGACTTTTGTGTTAGGGAATGTATGTCTGTTTTCTCAATTGGGAACAAAATAAGAGAACATCTACCAGATATAACTGAGAATAAACCCATGATAGGTATCATGATGCCGTCACCTGGCTGATACAATCAGGATAGATGTAACTGCATGGTTTATTTATATTGTCTCTAACAATCTGACTGGAAGATTATTGACACAGATGGGGTCAATAAGAGATTTCTTATCTCATTGTACCAGGTGGAACAGCTGAGAGGGTGAGTAAAGGCTAGAGAAATAAAAGAAGCATAGAGGACACAGCAGTCAGACTGCCAAACAGATGAAAAAGAGGCTGTGACATGGCCTCCAAGCCAGTAATGCTGTTCTTGCTTGATAACCAACCCAGATGTGCCGATGCTGCTGAGAGAGACAACTAGGCTATGATAAAATAGATAAAAGGATTCTATGGCTATGGAGTGGATAGTACTTGTGTGTATTAACCCTTGGAAGCTTGCAATGAATTCAAGGTGCCATATTATTCCATGTATAATGTAATGTGTAATGGGATGGAAGCAAGGTGCCCAGACATTGATGTGTCTGTATTTGTATGGTTGCATATACTGAATATTTGAATACTATAAAGCCTGCTCATTTTCTTATATTCTTACATGCCGATGTGTAATAATGCTTAAGTGGAGTGTAGATGCTAATTCTGCCTATCTGGTTTTAACTACCACTATGACTTGAATGCCTAGGTGACTGGAAGGTGGTGCCAGGGCCCCAGGCAGAATCCAGGTTAGCTGACAAATGGCAAAGGAGTTGGGATCCACATCTTTCTAGCGGCCCCTGCCCTTCCATGTGGATTGTATCTGAAAAAATATCTTGGGAGGGCTCTGTAGCACACATTCTCTTTGGCTGGGTACTTTCAGCTGCTAACTTTTAATTACTTATTTTTCAGGACAGTAGACATTCACAGGCTCACTTACTATAATTTAGGGGTAATTGCAACAAGTTTAGGGGTAATTTACAACATACAAAAGTTTAAAATGTAATTAAATTATAAAAAAATTTAAAAGGAAACTGTCCCATAACCAGGCCTGCAGCCAGACTGAAATTAATCTAGATAATCTGTCTCATCCACAGAGTCCTGGTGCTGGGTGGCCACCACATGCTCAGCACCTTGCTGAAAAATTGAATTTGGAAACTGGCTGATAATTGTCCAATATTGTGAGATCCAGGGAGGGCTTTTTTGGTAATGATTTTATAATTGCTTCCTTTTGGCATGCTGGAACTCTGCCTTGTTTTAGTGAGGTTTTAACCATGCCTTCTACTCATTCAGCCAGTCCACGTCTGTCTTTTTTAATAATCGAGGAAGGGCATGTGGTAGCTCTCATCTCTCCAAGAATTCTGTCCCAATCATTAGGATGTACTAATTGAAAAGTATCTTATCATTGGAGAAGCAGCAACCAAAATTACATCCACTGTATCCTTGTTAATTATAACATCCAAGCCACAGTGGATCCAAGTTCTGCAGCATAAACCCAGTTTAAGAGTACCATATCCGTATACCTTTTCTCTGTTGTGGGGAAAACTTTTACTAATATTACTATTAGTATTATTTCCTGTTGTCAGTTGATGGGATCATCTCAAAGTTTATGTTTTATTCTTCTTGTTGAAATAAGTGCTAATTCAGATTTTTCTTTAAAGATAATATTTTAAAATATTATTTTCTCTTCCATAGGTTGGTTTGGCTATCAAGCCAGGAACAACGGTAGAATACTTAGCACCATGGGCCAATCAGATAGATATGGCCTTAGTTATGACGGTGGAACCTGGATTTGGTGGACAGAAATTCATGGAAGATATGATGCCAAAGGTAGACTTGACATTACTTATTTGAGGTATATCAGCTGTTTAGATAGTGGGAACTGTTTTCAATGTGTAACACTGCCATATTAAAACACGAATATTCTGGTTTTGCACATGGAAGGAAAACAGATTACAGATTATGTAAATTGTACATTATATATGGAAAATTTGTTCTTTCTGATCTGATAACTAGGTCCACTGGTTGAGAACACAGTTTCCTTCCTTGGATATTGAAGTGGATGGTGGTGTAGGGCCAGACACCATTCATAAATGTGCAGAGGTGAGATCAAAATTATTTTATATTAGGATTTGGAACTGTAATTTTGTATCTTGTAATAGTTTCATGAACTACTTAGTTCTATCTGGCTGTTCCACATTTTAATTGATCATAGTATGCAAAGAAAATCTAATGTCTGAATATTGAAAAATCCCTTGCCCCCTGTTGTTTTATCTTTATGTATACCCTGCTTTTTTCCTAGATTAGGACTCAAAAGTTTCTTGTAACAATTAAAAATACATAGTTAAAAACAACAGAATACAAAAGTTAAAATGCAGTTAAGCAATCAAAAAGAATTAAAGTTAAAATACGTAATTAAAAACTCACACACCCATACAGTTCAACACAATTAACAATATCTAGCATGTTCTATCAGACAGGCCACATATAATCACATATTGAACATCTGTCAGAGTCAAAACTTCTTGACTGTGGGAAGAAAATGGAGAGAGTGCCAGTCTGACTTCCAGGCTCTGGGAAGATGCTATGAGAAGGCCCTCTCCTGTTTTCCCACCACACGGCATCGGGCCTCTCCGCCAGATCTCAAAGCTTGGGCTGGTTCATAAGAGAGAATACAGTCCTTCAAATAACTGGGACTTGAGCCTTGTAGGGCTTTAAAGGTCATTGTCAGCACTTTGAATTGTGCAGCCAGTGGGCAGCCAGTGAAACTATTGCATCAGAGGGGTTGTGTGATCCCTGTAGCCAGCTCCACTTAACAATCTGGCTGAAACTCTTTGGACCAGCTGAAGTTTCTGAACACTCTTCAGAGGCAGCCCCATATAGAATGTGTTACAGTAATCCAGCTGGGAAGCAACCAAGGCATGAGTCACTGTGGCCAGATCTGATGCCTAAAGGAATGGGTGCAGCTGACACACAAGCCTTAACTATGCAAATACACTCCTGGCTACTGCTGAAACCTGCGCCTCCAGGCTCAGAGTTGAACCCAGGAGCACCCCCAGCAGTGAAGCTGCATTTTCCAGGGGTGGGGATGTAATCTTATTGAACACAGGCTGAATCTCTGTTCCCTCATCCATTTTTTGACTGCTCAGGAGCACCCCTGTCTTGTCTGGATTAGGTTTCAGTTTGTTCACCCTCATCCAGTCCATTACTGATGACAAGCACTGGTTTAGGACCAAAACAGATTCCCTGACTTGTGGTGAAAAGGAGAAATAAAGTTGGGTGTGATCTGTGTATCTATTGCACCAAACCCCATAACTCTGGATGACCTCTCCCAGTGGTTTTGTTTCTGTAAAATAGCATGGGGGACAGAATCGAGCTCTGAGGGACCCCAAAGGCCAAGGGATTAAACAGGTGCCTCTAGCACCATTTTCTGGGTTTACCCTTCCAGGAAGGAATGAAGCCACTGTAATACAGTGCCCCAAGTCCCATCCCAAGGTGACCCAGAAGGATACCATGATCAATGGTATTGAAAGCCAACAAGAGGTCCAGCAGAACAACAGGGACACACTTCTCTTGTCTAGTTCAGGTGTAGGTCATCCACCAGGGCAACCAAAGCCTGAAATCAGACTGAAGTGGATCTAGACAATCTGTTTCATCCAGAAACCCTTGGAGCTGGGAGGTGACCACACACTCCAGAACCTTGCGCAAAAATGGAGTGTTAAGAGACTGGCCAATAATTATCCAAAATAGCGGAATGGCTTTTTAGTAATAGTTTTATAAACGGCTTCCATGAGGTAAGCTGAAACTCTACCTTGTTTTAGAGAGGCTTTAACCATACTTCTATCCACTCAAGCCAGTACCCCTCTAGCTGTTTTTAATAATCCAGGAGAGGCAAGGGTCAAGAGCACATTTTGATTTGCAGCTTTAAACACTATTGCTTCTTGTCGTTTGAACAAAACCTGTACTTTTGATAAACTCTATTCTTTCTTTGCTAATGAGCAAATTGGACAGTGTAGTTGGAGCTGATCAGGGACATTGCTGTTTTCTCATTCGAATAGTGACCTTGTATCTCATTTTTAATACAACCATACAGCAGTCTTTCTCATACAGTAAGAGACTTTATTCTCTTTCTTAGGCAGGGGCAAATATGATTGTATCTGGGAGTGCTATAATGAAGAGTGATGACCCCAGAGCGGTGATTAACCTACTGAGGAACGTGTGTTGTGAAGCTGCTCAAAAGCGTTCTCTTGACCGGTGAAATTAGATTACTACTCAGAGTGGAGCATATACATAACAGTGTGATAACCATCATGGAATCAGCAAGACAGCAGCACTGAGTCCTCCATTGCCATGAAGGAAACAGAAAACGTGTTAAGATTGTCTTGCCAGTTTGGAGTTATATTTATCTAGTACAATCACTTGGCTTGAGAGAGCAACTTTGTAATGCAAAATATGGACACCTCTTGCTTGAAGATTCTATGTAATAGTTACCATGGAAGACAAATGTATTTGGTTCTATATTCAACATAAATTTGTACATTCCTTAATCTTAAATGCTTGGAAATAAACAAGATGGGAGAAGTTTTAATAATGACTGATCTCATGAACGAGTTTTAGGTTCAGTCTGTTTTAAGGTCCAAAAATGTGAAGTTATAAAAAGAATTAAAAGGAGAGGGAGATAAAGAGACAAGAAGTCTACTTGAAAATCTTATTATGGAAATAGCAAAATAAGAACAAATTAAAAGAAAACAGGATTTTATACCTTTAACAGCAGATATTTGCTCCTTGGGGTTCATACTGCTTGCTGTTAAATGCCAGGTGCTTTGTGGGAAAACACATTACAGTATTGCATCATAAACCAATATGTACATTTCACAGATATTCCATTTTAGGAACAATTTTTATAATGCAAGTAACTGGAGAAATTGTACTATTCTGTCATCTTCTGCTGATGTATCTAGAGTGCCTTTTGACTGGAAAACATCCTCTTCCTCCCCAAGATGGGTAAATATGTTATTTTCCACCTTAAAAGAATTGCTAATTGAAAATAAAAGGTCTGCCATACAATGAAACTTGCATGTTTCCTCCATCGAGTGGCATGTTTGAGACTACTGTCTTTCACTAGGTTAAGGCCCTCCTAAAACTGTATTGTAGAAGTGACCATATTTGAAAAGAAAAAGTAGCATTGGGTTGATCAACTCTTACTGACTCCCTCACAAGTTTTCCCTTGGGTTTCAGTTGCCTCTTGCCACATAAGACTTGACATGGCTGAAAGAATTACAAGCTGAAGTACATAAACACCAGTCAGCACCTGTTTCTATGGGTTGTATATTAAAATGCCCTTTGCTAGAGCCTGGGGAGGCAGAAGAGTATGTGTATGGTACACTTGATCATATCTAGTTGTTGGAGATAAGATGCTTTTTAGCAGATGTAGCCCTGTGCTCCTCTTTACTTATTCCTAGTGTAAATCTAAAGGGGTAAGGTTTGAAACACTGTGGAAAAGGTACAGAATAATTCTTTAGAAAAGAGGCAAGTAGCATGTTGCCCTCTAAGTTTGTGACTTCACCTCCCATGGCTAGGGTCCTGGCAATTGTTGTTAGAACCATCAGGAAGGCAACAGATGGCCTACCTTACAGCTAGAGTAGTTGTAGACAGAAGCTAATATATAAGAATGGCATCTAGTATTTTACAATACACCAGGCAATATGTAAAGTATTGGATTTGTAGTGGGTTTCATTGTGAGAAAGTAGATCAGGGTGGCAGAAACTCTGGAGGCCAAGTCCCAGGTCATTAACCTGCTGTGGGCTATATTAGCCCTTCCCAACAAACAAAGAAGTGATAGGGTAAGGCAGAAAAGGCCCTGGGCCTTAATGCAGAACAGCAATCGCTGGAGACTTCAGGAATGTATGTTGGTATCTTTAGGCCAAAAATTGGGGAAGGATGTACTCCAGAAGTCTCCAAACATACAAGAAGCATTAGTCCTGTGAAATTAATTTGACAGTAAAAAAGAGTAGCAACCTGTTTTTTAAAATGACTATAGTCTGAAATAAGGTGATCAGTACAGAAATTCTGAAAATTTTTGAATAAAGCTGTAAAATCTTACCAATGGTTGCTGATCAGCTCTAGTTTTAAGGGTGAAACTAATAACTTTACTTAAAACACATATGCTTTTCTTCAAATGATGAAGAGCATACTTCTGGACAGACTGCTAAATACACTAATTTTATAAAGATTCTTAAAATAATGTGAGAAACATACTAATATTAGGAAAAGTCAAGTGTACTGCTGGCTAGTAGAATTACACGTTAGGTTTATGAAAGCATAGTAGATTGGGAGGGGGAGGGGGACTTTCTGCCCTTGAAATGTTGAGTTTCAACTCCCATCATCCCCAGACCACATGACCAAAAGGTAAGGATGGTGGCTATTATAGGATCTAATAGGTTGCAACTGGTAATAAAAAGAATGAAACCAATCTGCTAATACATCCTCCAGAACTCCTCTCTCTCTGATATTTTATCATAATATTTTAAGAGGGCAACATTTTACATGGTGCAGCTTTCTGTTAGGCATCTTAATCCATCAACATCACACTATAATGGACAGAAATAACTTTTAATTTTAAAAACTTGCATTCAAAATTGCTGTATCAGAGGCAAGATCCAAGTTTAATTCACTGAACAATTTTTTTTTCCCAAAGTTAAAACAAAATTGCAATAAACTACAATCTAACATAGGCTGTAGTGTTGAAATGCAACTGAACATTTTTACAATATCCAGCGTACTTCCAGTCCATTTGTGTGAAAGAGATACTAAAATTGGGCCACCTGCCCATTGTATAGCATAGTTTTGGATAGGACACTGAATAAAAGCATGCTTAACAATGATGCCTTCTTTAAAAAGCTTTAAAATAGTTCCTTACAGAAGAGCTATCCTCTTCACAGCAGGACACAGCAATATCAAATTGGCACCACTGAATATGGTTGGCAATCCACATCACTGGAGGATGCAGATAACATTCTAAACACTGCATTTGCAAAATGAATATAAAAATAACTTGGTTTATTCTAGGTATCTAAAATACTGCTTGTTGTAACATTGACATTTAAATAAATCTTAATTTTTCTGTACATTTTTAAGTAGTGCAAGGCATGGAATGGATGCTGCTCAAATGTAACACACTGCACATTTTTATGGGCTCAAGAGATGGTTTCTTTTAGGTAAAATAGTATCATTAATGAAATATTTAGATTTCTTAGTCCTTTCTACTTCTTGCACTTAAAAATGCATAGAGCATCTACTTTGACACACAGAGTTTTTTTGAATTCATGTACAGTTTTTGGCCTTTTGGAACAGAACTAAGTAGGTGTGTATTCACATAATCAAATTTAAAAATGGCTGATTCTTCTTTGAGCAGAACATTTCCCTTATAGAGAAATATGTACTTGTATGCTTATGCCATTCATGTATGAAGGCTTCTTAGTTTGCTTTTTCTGTGTCCAGTTTAAATTAATACATTGCTAAAGGAGAAACGCTATTCAGATGAACTGCAACCGCACATATACTTAAAATAGTTATCTTCCCAGTCTTTCAAAATATGGCAGAAAATGGTGCTTGCAGTTTAAGAGTGTCCACTTTTGACATCGCTGTTAGACTTCCAGATTCAAAGCATTCTTCTTGTGATTCAGATAAAAAGAAACTACACTTGGATTTTTATACTGCCTATTAAAAACAGGGAAAAAAGAAAACATGGGTTGTAAGTATAAATAATATGATTCAAGGTGCTATTTCTTGTACAAGCATGAAAATGTTTTACCTTACACATTCTTTCATCCTAATTAGCGTTCATAATGACCACGCTATTTCCTGTCACGTCTGTTTTCTCATGCTACCAGTTCTCAAAACCTGGATGCACTCTTCCAGCTTATTGGCAGGACTCTTCTTTTGTGGCTGCTTATAATTTGGAAAACTGAAGGCACTGTATGAACTACACTTAGCGTCACTAAGAATATCCACATTTGAATTTTCTTGTACAACTGTTATCTGAGGCTGGCATATTAAAGCTTCTGCTTCTTTATCTTTCAGTGGAAAGATCCGACGTTCCCACAGAACAGCCTGAAAGGGATTAAGAGGGAGAATCAGATGAAATCTGTTAATAAAAACATACCATTGCTTGGATCAGGGGTGCGCAATATAGGACCTGCAGATTGCATGTTACCCTCATTTCTGAGGCTCTTAATGGCCTCTCCACACTCCTGTGCTTGCTTTGGCAGCACATAGGCTAAAAAATAGCCCCTCCACAGTCCCAAATAGTTGATTTTTAAATCTATCTCTTGCTTGCTTTATGTCTTTCTATCTGTCTGTCTTTCTTGTCCTGCCTTTAGCCTTGGCTCAGGAGAAGCCTTTTTTTTCGCCAGACAAGAAGCAAATTGAAAGCGGGTTTCCATTTTACTCTGTGGTTTAAAAAGGCTTCCCCTGGGCCCAAAACATGGCAAAATCCTCCTCCAAAGGCTGAAAAATGAAAAGGTGGGGACATTGTTGGGGTGCAGCTCTTTAATATTCCGTGGGGAGACAATGAGGCCCCTCAGTCCTGTGCAGTTTCTACCCCTGCCTTACAATAAGAGACTTTTCAAATACCATTTAGCAGAAAATGTACCGTGAAGGTTCATTTTGAGACGGCACGCCAAATGGAATAGGCAGTAGTCCACATTCTTTTTCGGTTATTAGTTAGGACCCCTCCCTTCTCCAACAGTTTTGCTATCTAGCTGTACATAGCCAAGTCTGCACCCTTCATCTGTGTACAAGTCTGTTCCTCTTTTTTTTTTTTATTAAAGAAAAGTAAATTTATAACCAAACAAAGTCATATATCTATAAATGTTTCACATTTTTTTAAAAAACAACGCTTAACTTGTATTTACATTGAGTCTGTTCCTCTTTGACTTGACTTGTCCCTCTCTGTTTCTCTTCATCCCCTTTCCCCCTCTTTCTCTCTCTTTTTATTTAGGGGGTGTGTGGATTCCTCCTCCTGCCATCCCAAAGTGAACCTTCATGATAAATCCAATCTTTCATCCTCCGGATGGTATGGAGGAATAATCCACAAAGACTGAGATTTACCCAAGCCACACCCTGGGTGGGAATGTTCTTAACTCTTCAAGACTGACTGCAGCATAGTCTTGCCAAAAGCTACCCATGCTGACTTAAACTTGAATGAACTTGTTCTGTGTAACTGTCTTTTTGGTTTAACCCATTGTTGTCTACCATATCTAAAGTCAGCTTGCCTGCCATTTCCTCTACCACCTTGAAAGGAATAATATCCCCCTCACAAACATACTGGAGCATCTGTCACCTCTGCACGTGTGCTCCCATTGATTGAAAAGAATCTTCTTAGTGTAGTATTCCTGATTGTGGCAAATAAGTCTATTTGAAAAGGACCTAATTGCTCTGAAACACTGCATAATTCAGTGTCCATTCTCCAGGATGCAAACTGTGTCGACTCGGATAGTCTGCTCTGATGTTCAACTTCCCTTTCAGGTAGACTGCTATTATTGACTTCAAATTCTTTTCTGCCCAATGGAACAACCTAACTCCCCTACCAGGAGTTTTAAGTTCAGACCTCCTTGATTGACAATGTAAGCTCTTACAGTCGTATTGTCTGTCCACACTTAAACATGCTGTCTTCTCACCAGCTGCACAAACTCAAAAAGTGCCAGACACACTACTTTCAACTCTATGAAATTTATGTTGTACCTCTCATCTATTCCTGTCCATATACCTTGAGCTGACACACCTTGACAGCATGCTTCCCAGCCAGTCAAGCTTGCACCTGTCATCACTTTCACATACTGCTCCACTGTTAATGGTACAACTTTATTCAAATTGGCATCCTTCTCCAACCAGCTCCATTCGTTTCTCAAACTAAGAGGCAATAGCATCAAATAATTTTTTTTCTTGCCAATGTTCCACTGGTGAGGAATCAAAGGTCTCTGTAGTCCCCAAGAATATCTTCCCCAAGGAACCAACTGAATTGTTGAGACTAGCATCCCCATTACTTGAGCTAGTACCATCAAATCAGCTGAATTTAGAGTTGTCAGCGTCATCACACAGTGCTTGACTTTCATTCTCCTTTCTTCTGAAGGATAAATGCATCCCAGCCCGGAGGAAAACTCTTTAACTGTAGGGTCCATAAAACTAGAAAGTTTTCCTTGTTGCTGAAGATACCAGAAAAATGCTGACAAATAACATTTTACCTACCAATAAGATAGATCTTCTGCGAAAAAAATATATGCACAGTACCGCAAAACTGGAAATCGATCCTATTATCCTTTAAGTGGGAACAGAACTTTTCCATTGTAGGCAAACCATTTAGACACAGGAGGTTTGTGAACAGCCAAAAGCATTTTGTTTTGTTTTTCTTGAAAGTTGAGGTGACCTCGTACCAGAACGTGAACACCTACTGTGAGACCTCGGAGGCAAAGGTGGTGTCCTTCACCGACACCTCATCAAAGTTAGTTCCATAAACTCATGTTGCCGGGATCTCGACTCTCAGCCCCGTTATGGACCCTACAGAAAGGATAGGTGAGGAATCCATGATCTCCCCTTCAGAAGCCACACAGACTTCTTCAATCTCGCTAGATGGTAATGTGTCTCTATTCACATCTTGGGCAGTCATGCAATGTGCATTCCTTGCCACAGTACTCGGTACTGTTGGAGACAGGGATCAAACTGAAGCAAGGAGACTAGGCTGCTCGACTCTTTTTGATTTCTTTGATGGTCCTTCATGTGAAGAGTCTCTCAACCTCCTCTTCTCTTTGTTTCTGTTTTCTGTCAGGAACAGTACAGCTTGTTGTCTTTTGTTTTCAAACAGATCCAACACAGTACCATCAATTGGAGGAATATGTTACTTATTCCAATCTCATTCAACCTTCATGTGTGGCAAGACAAAGGTGTTCTGTTGAGTGCACCTGCCAAAAGGTTTTCTGTCCCTGGTAGATGAACTGCGGAGTGGACAATCTTCTTTGAGAGGCAGAAATGAATTGCTGACATCAGTAACACACACAACCAAGTCTCTCCTTATTTAATGATATGCTATATCACTGTGAATATGGAGGATGAGTCCTAAGTGCACATCACTCACTTGTCCTTCTGGCTCAGGTTATCGCTAGCAAAAGCACTGTTTTCCATGACAGCAAGTCAATGCCACAAGTTCAAATGGCCTGCGAGTCAACTGCATTATCAAGAAGTTCAAGTCCCAACCTGGTACAGGAGGTTGGACTGGATGGTATAAATGCTTATAAACTTGTAAAAGTGTCTTAATCATAGGGTCCAGAAACAAGGATGGTCTTACTTCTTGTTGTAAATGCCAGGAAATTTATGCCACCTAACACAGCATTGATGGGAATGATAGCCCGTCAGATACCAACAAGGCAAGGAACAAGAAGATATCCACAGTACCACAGGTCTGTCGGTCAATATCATTGTCTCATAGATAAACACAAAAATTTCTCCCATTTATATGCATACGATCTCGATGTCGAAGGTTTGGGTGCAGCCAAAAGAATTCTCCATATCAGACGTATGAATTCCTTTACTTCAATAGGGGAAAAACCAACCGGATCTTGAACTCGCGACCAAAAGCTCCATGGCGTTAGGCCCTGACCACTCAGCCATCCTGGCAGTTCTATACTGTCAATCATAGAGACTGAATGTCAGGATGGAGGATAGTATCAAAGTGGATACTCAGTAGATCTGGTCTGTAGGGAAGCATCGTATGCCAACCTTTAGACATTTGCAAAAGCAGTGCAAACCAATTATTTTATTTTATGTTACATCATCATCATCATTATTATTACTTTTCAGATGATGCTATGATGAGCTAATTATCAATATACGGAAACAGGATGATACCTTTCCATTGCAAGTAAGCTGCCACTGCTGACAAGCATTTGGTGAATACCCCTGGTACTGTACTTATACCAAAGGAGAGGAGTCTGAATCAATAAGCCTGATATCCTATTAAAAGGCTAAAATCTATCCAACATAGGCACCATCAATATCAAGGTTACCATTCGAAACAGTTCCCTCTGTATATAATGGTTGACACCTCTGAGATCCAGTATAGGGTGAGTGCCACCATCCTTTTTCAACATCAGGATGTCAAGAATGTTGTAAGCAGGAGCAATATTGGTATCTACTCTGGTTTGATGTTGGAACCATGCCTGATGTCGATATCTAAATAAATCAATTATAGGAATCTGTTTGAAAAGGTATTGTCCTTTGGTTGTCAAAACTCTACGCTTAGGTTGATCCTGTTATTTTATTTTATTTTAATCTTGCAGATGGTAACTTTCTTGAAGAGTGTTGTGAAGGAGTTGTTTGCTTTTGTTGTCATGTAGGCAACAGCTCAACACTCTCCTTGTTCCAATTTATCATCAGTAGTAACACTGAACAGGCCAGCTGAATCAAAAGATAAGTAGAGCATAGGTATCAACTGCAGATATCAAGCATAGGCACCAGACTAGGTATCAAGCCTAGGTACCAAGTCCAGGCACCAAGCTCAGATATTCAATTTAGGTATCCAGCTTAGGTATCAAGACTCTAGCCTAGTTATCAAGAGTCTTAGAGCTGCCCATTCACTAGCTCTTCTTGCTGAAGTTATAGCTACTAGAAAAACAGTTTCTTCTTCGTGGTCTCTGTGCCTTCACACACTAGGAGGAGCTTTCGCGCATGCGCGGTAGTGTTCGGAAGATTCTAGAGCTTAGAGCTGCCAAGGCCACCCACAGAAAAATTCTGAGGGGTTGTAGAGAAGGAGATATAGCTCCCTCAGTTATAACAAGAGGAAGATTCTGCACCACTTTTGGTGAGGAACAAGTTTGCTTGCTCCTTCCTTTATGTTTTCAGTGATGATTCCTCCTGTGAGGGATCATTCAATTTCCTTTTTGGCAAAGTAGAAGGCTGATGTTTACTCTCAGTCCCTTTCTGAGAGGACGCTGATGGTGCCTCATCTCGAACTCATACTATCATGTCGATTTTGGAGGAAGATAATGACAAGTGGGCCTGGAACGGGAGAGCTTTATAGTCTTCCCCCACAAAAGAGCCATTAACGAGTTGCTCTATTTTATCTATCTTGTGGGGTAAGTAGTTGACAGTGCCCACAACAACCAACGTTAAGGTTCCCTCCCAAGCAAAGGAGACATTTAGAATGGATGTCCTTTCTCTCTTCCACATGACAAACAACTTTAGAAAGAGGTAGTTGCTGTACAACTCCTCGACTGATTAAATGGAAGCCAAACCAGTAGGCAAAAAGGGAAGTTGAATGTTAGAAACAACCACCAAAATGCCAAGAAAAATGTAAGTATTTAGTCAAATCTTGTTTAAAGAAACCGTTAAATCAATCTAAAAGCTAGAGAAAGCCTCCTTTGATGCTGCTACTGCGGTGGAAGAAAAGGAACTGACCGTTATACAGGGAGGGGCCTTATATTCCCTAGGAGGATGGGGGAGGGGTCAACTGCCAAAATGCCTACTCCTAGGTTTCGAGAAGGTTCCGAATGGTGTTTCGTGCAGGCGCGTAAACCCATTTGTGTGATTCACAGAGACCACGAAGAAGAAACTGATATTTCACCATTCATTAAATTGATTCTTCATCATTCATCATTGCCCTAATTCATATGAAATAGCCTGTCTAATCAGCAGCTGTAATTCATTGGTGTTAGCAGCATTCACTCCTGAAGCAGCCGACCCCACACTGTACGGTCTTGCATCTGTATGCATAGATCTCTGATCACCCCTGTGAAGAAGCCTGGGGGCGTGGCTAGCAGAGCAGCCTTAGTAACAGAGGGTGATTTAATCCAATTGGTTCTCTGACTAAGAAGAATCAGCCTAGCCAAAGGGAGAGGCTGTGTTGGGGATGACAGCAGATTATACCTATCTGTCTGTCTACTGGGAGTGTGAGATAGATTGGTTTTCCTTCAGTGAAAGTTATAGGGGAAACTCTTAAGTCAAAGCATCCAGTTAACCAAAGAGCTTTTCTGGGAGGAGGGTTAGCTTCTCAGATGCCTGATGTGAGGCAGAGAAGTAAACAGGCCACCTCTGAAAAGGATCAGAGGCTGGGACCCTGCAGGGGAAACAGACCTTTGTGCTGGGAGGGCCAAAGAGGCATGTGTGAATGTTCTGTTAGTGAACACTAAAGTGTTTTGAAGCAATTAGTTAAATACTTTTAAGAAATAGTTATTTTGGTTGAATATTCTTGAATCCTCAATAACTTTTCCTTTGTTGGTTCTTTTAATAAAGATTTCATTCTATTTTTCTATAAGTACAGTCTCTCCAGAGTATATTCTTCAGGTTTATTCTAAGTACATGCTATCACAGGTTATTCATTCCTTTTGGAGTAACTGTTAGTCAGCTTTGCCCTTTATCTACAAAGATTGTGGGTTTTAGGGAAAACAGAGGTGTCAATAATGTGGGGAGGGAGTCAGGGTGTGATAATAAACATTAAAAGGGGTGTTGGTCTTCAGTGAGGAAGAAAGAAAGCAGGCCTGGTTTGTCTGTACCCTGGGCTAGCCCAAGCAAGCCTTCCTCAGTTTTACTTTAGTATCCGTTTCTCCACAACACACACCCTATCTGTGATAAAGTGATGTCGTATCAGTGACAGCCCCCTCCTCTCAACTGTTGTCTCTCCTTCTCTAACTGCTCTCCTCTATACACATCTGTAAACATTTGTTTTAAATATTGCATATACTCAGATGTCAAACAATAAGCCAAAGAGAAAGGTACGCTCATCTTGCTCCATGCTGACATCTCTGCAACTCCACGGTCACCCTGAAATGTTGGTGGAGGAGGAGGGAAAATCACACATGCTCTCCCTGCACCATGCTCTGACACAGCACCTCCCCTTGCTTTTGGGTGCTGCACCAGACCTTCCGAACATGCTCCAGCACCAGAGGAATGCTCAACCAGAGCCCCTCCCATCTCCTTTGAATTGTGGCAATCAAGTTGGCAGCCCAAATTGACCTTTTGAAAGCAACCTATGGCGCTTTTTGCCACCTTAGATGACAAGCTGGGACCCAATCTCGCCATGGTTCCCTTTTTCTTTTTCGGCTTTTGAGGGAAAACTGCTGCCCTCTCTGCCTTACTGTCAAATCTTTCACCTTATTTACCACTTCATAATGCCTGAGCCTCCTCTATATCATTTTTGTTAGAGGAGATGAATACTTTTCTCAGCACTATTTCTCTTCTCCTCAGACACATGTGGGTTGGTGGCCATCTGGAAGGGTTTGCCTTTTATCTTTCCTTTATCTTTCCTCCGAGCCACACTTACCAGCAGTGAGCATCTGAGGTGACACACTCCTAGCACTCACTTTTTTCCTTCCTCAGAACCTCACTGAGCGGCGGGTATCTGCAAACTCATTTCTCTGTTAATCAGACATTTTCTTCTTGCTTTCAACTAATTTCTCCTCCGTCTTTTTTTTTCATTTTCTAAATCAGTAATCTAATAATAGTAACTGGCTTGTCGGAGAAAGGGCCAAACTTGTCCAGTTTGCTTGGCAGGAAAGAAAAAAAATTGTCAGAGGAGGGAGGTGTCCTAACTGTTGTAACTGAAAAAGAATGAGGACTCCTGCTTGTTCTGGTTGGCATGCTGGAATTAACCCAATCATTGTGGACTACTCCTCTTTGCCATCCCGAGAATAAGCTTTCAGCAGGGCTCATCAAACCTTATATAAAATCTTTGAAACTATTCCTCATAAAACTGCCTTGTGTCTTTATTCTGGGAAAAGCTAGGATATAAATAAGGATGAGGAAGATGATGATGATGATAACAAATGTTACATAAAGCTCTACAAGTATTCATATTTGATGTCCCAGAATAAGATATACCAGTGCTATAGTGACTTAATGGCCTATGCTAGATGAGTAAATTGGGCAGTCTTTTTATAAACTGTTGAACTGCAACTTCCCACAATGCTTGCAAATATAGTCAATGATGAGGAATACTGGAAGTTACTGTCCAACAACATCTGGAAGGCAGTAACCTATGTTATGCCATTTCTATGTATTAACTGGTATGCAACGGTGGTAGTACCAAATAAAGGTACTAGGGAAACAACACAGCTCCTCAAAAATAAAATACAGTGCAAGTAAGTAAGAATATTTAAACAGGATTGATCCCTCTTTTTGCTAGCACCAAAAAGACTCTTCAGCAGCCCCAAATTAATCAGACCTAGCTATTATTAAAGACATAGTCACCATGGTTTCTTGGTTTCTTTCTGAAGACTGTGGTGTCCCTGAGTAGAGAGAACAGCTTATCTCTGAAGCAGTATCAGCAGGGTTTTCAGAAAAATGGGGTGTTAAATCAGAGCTGACTTGTTTTTCTTTTAGTGCTGGATCTTGTCCCTCGAAACTTCTACCATATGATCTATAATAAAATAAAATAAAGGTTCTTCTTTCAAACAGAAATAATCTGATAAAAAATAGAATTTTGCCATAGTTTAAAGTGGATAGATTGTTTACAAAATTCTGAAAAGAAAACTAAATATGGAAGGAAGAAAACAAAACAAGATCAACCTACCCGTTAGGTCCAAGAACATCTCCAAAAGTGTAAAATAATCCTGTAATGCTATCTATGTTACCATTTCCTTTTCACATTTATTACTGAAACAGAAACCTATACCATGTGATTTTAAATATAGTATACTACACTACACTATAGTAACTACAGGTGTAAGACTTTCAGAGAGATGACAATAAAATTTTATATGACTGGATCTGCACAAAATAAGACAGCTATAGCAAATGAAGTTGTTTTTAAAGATGGTATTAACAGCCAAATGAGGCAGTGTATTAAAGCTTTAGCTTTCTGATACAAGTCACTTTACTCTTTGCAAACAGGTTATTAATGTCTCTGGAAACTCTGGATTCACCTGGGAATTTCTGTTTTTGAGGGCTGGAGTATAACTAGCACTGAGCTGAGAATATTTTCTCTAATTTTTTGTATCCACTGAAGGAGGACCTACCCCATGAGAGCCCAAAACAAGCTTTCAAGAAAGCTAAGAAAGAATTCTGAAAGAAAGAAAAACAAAAACAAAACAAAAACAGGAAGCAAAGAGTGGTTGCCTAACTGATGTAGTCTTGCTACAGAACACTGAAGAAGAATTCTATACCAGTCTGCTACTATGTCTGGCTATTCTTATTTACTGAGTAGTGAGATAATAGGCTTCAGCCTGGAAAATATAAAATGCCTTCTTATCAATTTCTTATAGACTGTCTAGAAATATTGTTTCTCTGTCTTCCATAGGAACTGTTGATAAATTCCCATGTAGCTTTGGTAGAAGAGAGAAAGCGCTGAACATGGCAGAACGGTTTTCCTAACCATATCATTTAATTTCTTTCCTTCTCTGTCTTTAGTTATGTCATGAATTTTATAAGACTCCTCTGTGTAGCTTCCGTGATGACTGATTTGGGTTGCAGATGGTTGAAAAGAACAGGTTGCTTACCTGTAACTGTGGTTCTTCGAGTGATCATCTGTGCCCTCACACACTAGGAGCTTTCGCGCATGCACGGTAGCGTTCAGAAGATTCTAGAGCTTAGGAGCTTGGCGGGAACCCCTCCCCCATGTCCGTACTGAGCATGTTCAGCCCGCCGAGCAACGGTCTCTCCTCAGTTCTGTAGTCCGCCAATAAAGGGACCTGAGAAAGAGGGGACGGCTGGGCGGGTGTGTGCGAGGGCACAGATGACCACTCGAAGAACCACAGTTACAGGTAAGCAACCTGTTCTTCTTTGTGGTCTCTGTGCCTCACATACTAGGAGACTTTGTAGCTTACTGGTTGGATGGTGGGTCAGGTCCTAGAGAATGGAAGCCAGCACCGCACGTCCGAAATGGGCATCTCTACGGGACTGGCAGTCAAGTCTATAGTGGCGCACCAAGGTCGATGGCTGGGACCAGGTCGCCACACGGCACAGTTCCTGCAGGTCGACTCCTCACAGGAGGGCTGGAGTATAACTGGTTGAACGAGCCCGGAGCAAGTCTGGCAGAGGCTTCCTAGCCATCTCATACACTAGCAGGATAGTCTGGGCCACCCATTTCGAGAAGCGTTGGGTGGATACCTTATGGCCTCTTCAACGCCTTCCATAGCACACAAAAAGGTGCGGAGTCTGTTGAAAGGAGGCAGTCCTGTCCGTGTAGAAGACCGAGGCCCAACGAACATCCAGGGAGTAGAGGGATTGCTCCAAGGGTGTAGTCGGGTCCGGATAAAAAGTTGGCAAGATGATGTCTTGGCTGAGATGGAAGTTGGACACCACCTTTGGCAAGAAGATGTCAGGCCGGAGGACCACCTTGTCCCTATGGAAGACGACGTACGGTTCGTCAGAGCGTAAGGCTGTCAGCTCACTCGCCCGCCTGGCTGAGGTGACAGCCACCAAGAAGGCAGTCTTAATGGTGAGAAGCCTGTCATCAGCGGTGGCCATGGGTTTGAAGGGTGGTCTCGTCAACTGCGATAGCACCAAGGAAAGCGACCACAGCGGTAGCGGCGGCGATACCAGTGGATAACGGTGCTGCAGGCCCTTCAGAAACCGCTTCACGGTATCGTCGCAGAAGAGAGTTGCTGATGGAGACCGTGGAGGTTGGTAAGCCACGATGGCGGCAAGGTAGACCTTCAGGGAAGGAAAGGCTAGGCCCTGCTGCCGAAGGTGTAGGAGAAAATGGAGTACGGTAGGCAATACCAGCTCTCGTCGTGTCTCTGCAAAGGCACGAATCGCTGTCATTTGTAATGATAGTTCTGGCGTGTTGATTCCTTCCTAGCCGCAGTCAAGACGTTACTGATGATGGGATCGTCTAGGGCGATATCCGCCAGGCATGGAGGTCCAGGAGCGGCAGGTCTGGATGGAGGATGAGACCGTTGGGAGTGCGACAGGAGGTCCGGCGTTGTCGGGAGCCTGAGGAGTTGAACACGAGTGGCCTCGAACAGGGGACCGAACCAGTGCTGCCTCAGCCAGTATGGAGCTACGAGGGCGACGTTGGCTCAGTCCGCAAGGACCTTGGAGACCACTCGCCTCAGGAAGGGAAATGGGAGGGAACGCGTAGACGAGCCCCTCGTTCCCCGCAAACTGGAAAGCGTTGCCGATGGAGTTGCGACCGCGGCCAGCCCTTGAACAATACCGGCGGCACTTCGCATTCTGTTGCCAGGCAAAGAGGTCGATCATCGGTTCACCCCACCGGTCTCGAATCATCCGGAATGCTTCGCTCGAGAGGGACCACTCATGGTGGCAAGAAGTGTCCCTGCTGAGGGCGTCCGCTGTGGTGTTTTCCTGCCCGGCCAGGTGCACCGCAACTGGATGGATCTGAAGCGAGACACACCAGTTCCAGAGGTCGAGGGCTATCTTGAGGAGGGTAGTGGAATGAGTACCTCCTTGCCTGTTGACATAGCAAACTGCCGTTGTGTTGTCCGTCAAGATCAACACCATACGGCCCGCAACCAGGTGACGAAATGCCCTCAGAGCTTTCCAGATGGCAAACAGCTTGAGGGCGTTGATATGGAGGACAGTCTCGTCATTGATCCACTGGCCCTGGATCTTGAGGTCGCCGCAATGGGCTCCCCAACCACAAAGGGAGGCGTCCGTCATTACCGTGAGTCATGGAGACGGTTCCCGAAAAGGCATCCCTGGGAGTAGATGGCTGTAGGACTGCCACCATAGCAGGGAGTGATGGACCTGCAGGGGTATCTGAAGCAAGCATTTCTGGTCGTCCTGAAGCGGGTTGAATACTCGGACGAACCAGTGCTGAAGAGGTCGAGCACAGAGTCTGGATAGGTAGGTAACGGCGGTAGTTGAGGCCATGTACCCAAAGAGTTGCTGGATTCTCCTCGCTGATACCGTCGGGGTGTGGAAAACTGAAGATGCGGCCTGACGAAGGGTCCATGCGCGGTCCATCGGCAAGTAGGTCTTGGCCGATACCAAGTCTAGGGTTGCCCTGATGAAATCGAGAACCCTCACAGGTTCGAGACGGGACTTTTTTGGGTTGACCCGGAGACCGAGACGGGTCAGAAGGGTGAGTGTCCGGTGTATGTCCATGTAGAGTTTTTGTCTGCAGGATGCCACCAACAGTCAGTCGTCCAGGTATGGGTAGATCGAGACGCCCTTCGTCCACAGGTATGATTCCACTGGGGCCATGCATTTGGTGAAGACCCTAGGAGTGGTGGAGAGTCCGAACGGTCGCACCCTGTATTGGTAACAGGTGCCGTCGACTGTGAACCGTAGGTATCGTCTGTGCTGTGGGTGAATGGTAATGTGGAAATAGTCATCCCGAAGATCGATGGAGGCGAACCAGTCCCCTCGTCGGAGAAAGGGTAGGATCGAGGCTAGGGAGACCATCTTGAACCTCTTGGGGCAGATGTAGTCGTTCAACCCTCTGAGGTCCAGGATAGGCCGCAGGGTTCCGTCTGACTTCGGTACTGTGAAGTACTGGGAGAAGAAGCCGGTGGTTCGGGCTGAGGATGGAAGTCTCTCGATTGCTCCTCTTCCAGCAGGACCGAGCTGGCTGGGGTAGAATAGTAGATGCCTCGTGGTGGAATATCTTGAAATGCTATGGCGTAGCCAAGACGGACAATGGAGAGAACCCTAGAGTCCGTGGTGACTTGGCGCCACTCGGCGAGGTGTCTGGCCAGAATCGGTTGATCTTCGAAGGCTGCTGGCAGGCTGAAGGTTGGTTGTGGTGGCGACCTGTGAAGGTGGTCAAAACCGGGATTTTGTCCCAGATGAAGACTTCTTAGAATAAGAAGACGGGCATCTCTGAAGAGGTCTTCGTGCTGAGGACGCGATGGCTGGTTGGGATGTAGCCGAGCAAGGAGACCGTTGTTGGTACATGGTGGATGAGGACCTGCACCACAATGGCCGAGAGCTGAAGCCACGACGAGGCTGAGGTGGTTGGTGTATGCCCATCTTCTTGGCAGTTAGTTGCGCCTTGACAAGATGATTTATGGCCTCATCAGTGGTGGCATTAAATAGTCCTTGGCTGTCGAAGGGGAGGTCCTCAATCCTCCTCCTGCTGTCCTCCTGCAGCCCCGATGATCAAAGCCACGCGTATCGTCAAAGGGAGATGGAGCCAACCATCACTCTCGCTGCAACCTCCATGGTGTGCCTCGAAGAGATGATCTGCTGATTCGCAAGTGCCACCGCCTCGTTGAAGAACTGCATGGCACTTGCGCGGCTCTCTTCATGAAGGTTGGTTACAAGTGGGTCGAACCAGTCAAGTAAATTCCGCAGGTAGGCCGCCAGGCAGGCCTGCGTGTTGGACACCCTTGCAAACAAGGAGGAGGCGGTGTAGAACCTCCATCCGAAGGTGTCAAGCCTGCGGCCCTCACGATCCGGTGGGGTGGTGTATGCCCTGTTGCCACCCTTGGTCTGTGCAGATTCCACGACGATGGAGTTCGGCACCGGGTGGTTGAACAGGAACTCAGCGTCCTCCTTCTGCGTTCGGTACAAATGCTCAAGCCGATGTGGAATTGGCTGAGCAGATGCTGGCTTGGCCCACGGGTGTTTCAGGGCCCCCATGAGAGCCGGCAGAAACGGCAGTGGTGCGGTGGAAGGCGGACGTGTATCGACGTACTGGAAAACCAGGTCCTGTACCGTTGGAGCCGGATCCGCGACCTTCAGCCCAAGAGCCGCAGCCATATGAAGGAGGATGGCGGAGAACTGCTTCACGTCCTCTGGTGCCAATTCCGGTCCTGGATCCCCGAAGACCATGGGTGGAGACTCATGGGACGTGGGCGTAGAGTCATCAGAATCAGAATCAGTCTCGTACGACTGAGAAGACTGCGAAGACTTGTCAGCAGACCTCTCCTTAGATGACCTCTGGGGTGGTAATGCCACAGTAACTGTTGGTACTGTGGATACCGGTGCCGTAGACGGCAAGACGGCTGTCGGCTGAGGTGTCGATGATGTCGTTATTGGCACCACAGCCAGCTGTATCACCTGTGTAACTGTCGTGGCTGGGACCGTTGTTTGGGTCATGGCTGACTCGGCAACCGGACGGGTGACAGTTGAGGTTATCCTCGGGGGAGGAGACACCGCCCTATACCGGGGTGTGGGCTCCCTGGATCTCCGGTGGTGAGATGATCTGGAAACTGACCGGCTCGGTGACCTCCAATACCGGGGGTGGTATCTCTCCCTGGATGGCGAATGGGACCTCTGGTAGGGAGACCAGTGCCTCGGGTCTCAGTGGTACCTGTCCCTATAAGATGGCGAATAGGAGAGGTATGAGGCCGGGTACTCTCTCCACACATGCTCCTGACCGTACCTCGCGATATGGGAAGCGGAGGTAAGTGGTGAGTCAGTGGAAGGGCGAGAGTGGGCCCTGTCGGTATATGTTTCATGGTAGCATGGTGACCGAGGCCTGACTCTGCGTTCTGGAGAGCGAGACATGCTTCTTCCAGACGCTGCCCGGTGACTGGACAAGGGCCGATGCTGGGCCACTATCTCCTCCTGGCGGTCCACCGTTTTGCAGCGACTCGGCAGGGGTACCGCAGCCATTAAGACAGGCAGTTCTGAGGGCAAGACCTCCATGGCCTGCTCCTCGTCCAACACCTCAAAGACCTCTTGTTGGTCCGACTGCTCGCCTGGATCCTCCGCAAGCTGAGTCGGTGGAGGTGTTGGGAGCCGGGTCTCCTTAGAAGGGGAACACCTCTTCCCCTTCCTCTTTTTCTTCTTCTTCTTTTCTTTGGAGATTTCTTGAGAGGCCGGACGTTTCCGCTGTGCAGCGGTCAGAGGCTTGGATGCCTTTGTTGCCTGCGAGCCCGCAGGTGCCCCCTGAGCGGTCGTAATGGCCGAGGGCAATTTTGGAATCCTCAGCAGCAATGATATCAGCAGCCTTGAGGGCGGTACCGAGCCCGGTACCGTAGTCACAGACGGAGCAGCAGCCACCGGCACCGTTGACCTAGTGGTCTTGGGTTGCCCCGATGTCGATGACATAGACATGATGGCGTGAGCCTCAGGCTGTTCCTTTGCACAGAGGGACTCCTTCCAGCAATGAGATTTAAGACGGGAGGAATGGTTTCTTAAAGTTTGGGCCGTAAACTCCCGACAGATCAAACAAGCCTTGGTGTTGTGGGTTTCACCCAAACAAAAAAGGCACTTGCGGTGTCCGTCGGACAGAGTGACCTTGCGACCGCACGTTATACAGTTCTTGAACAAGGCCGACGTAGACAAGGGAAGGTCGACGAAGAAGGAAACTCAGAAGGCAAGCGGAGAAGAAGTCGAAGAGGAGAAGAAGTCGATGAGTCACGAAAAGAAGCGAGGGGGGAAGAGGGTCCAAATACCAGAATTAAAGTCTGAAATCCAAAAACTAGTCAAATATCCGAAAATCCAAGAGTCAGGCCAAAAAACGCAATCGAAGAACAAGCCATTAGCAAAGAACCTTCCGTTCGCGACGGCAGACGAGAAAGAACTGAAGAGAGACCGTTGTTCGGCAGGCTGAGCATGCTCAGTACGGACATGGGGGAGGGGTTCCCGCCAAGCTACTAAGCTCTAGAATCTTCCGAACGCTACTGCACACGCGCGAGAGCTCCTAGTGTGTGAGGCACAGAGACCACGAAGAAGAAGTTTTCTTCCTGCACCCCTATAAAAAATATTCTGTCTTGTAGGATGTATAAGGCATGAAGGAAGGTTGCTCTTATGAGTGACATGTTTCTTTTACTTAAAAATAAAGCATTGAAATAGCTGTTGGTCATGTATACTGGAGTTTCAATTCTTTAAACAGAGTGGCACAAGTCAACATTCAGGATTTTAGCTGGAAAAAGTGGATGTTGGGTCTCCAATGCCTGGGACAGGGGATGATGGAGTAAGCAATTCTTGTAAAGAAAAGGAGGATGACATATCAGAGTTGTAACGTGCACTTAATTCCAATGGTACGATAGCAATAGCAGGGGGATATGTTTTCTTGCTGCTTACATTTTGTATCCATCCCAGTAACATCTCATTGAATTGTGGCAGGAATACTGGATTCAGCCTGTAATAGGAATGTATGTACTGCTGCATTTTAACTGCTCAAAATGTACCAGCAGAGCAATATCTGAAGAAATGGCTTGAAATCCATAAAAGCTCATGCTAAAATTAATCAGTTAATATCAAAAAGTGCTGCTAGATTCCCTCCCCCTTTTCCTTTTTCTAATGGATGTCTGTCATTCCCTCTGCTGCATATCCTCAAGTATAAGGATGACAGATTGCATGAAACGAATTGTGGCATTGTTCTGACAGTACTGATCCCATTCTATAGTTAGGACCAAGGTTACTGACAAGTGAGCAGCCGTGCGGCAGTCTTGCACTTGATAATAGTCTCCATGTAAAATTGTGGTTTTGCACAAGTCCTTTGTCTTTGTGTTTTTTCCCCCTTTCATCCTTGGATCAAACAAGAATATGTACATGTGTCTTCACTGTTGGTCTGAAAGAACAGAATGCTCTGGAGTTCAACTGTACATCAGAGCAAGCTGGTATTCTAGATGTCTCTACTGATCGTGCTGTACATGTTGAAAGTACTGCAACAGATTCTGATGTTGGGACCAAAGTAAGGAGGACCCTGATTGAATCCTCTTTGTCTCTTCTGTGGATGCTGACAGTTTCTCACAAAATTGGAACATAGTGGGGTTCACTGCTATATTTAAATTGTTTAGAACTGATGGAAGTTATATACAGTGGCTTGTTCTGAACTACAAGATCTGCTGAATTAATAATACTTTCCTGGTGTAGCACTTTTAAGCCTCAAGGCCTTGTTGCTCTTAGACTATGGCATAAAGATCTGACAGATTTTGGTCTTGAGCTTTATACTAAGTTACAGAAGACACGTCTGATATCTGTCCAAATAAGAGTTATCTTCTCATCTCAGTAAGAAAACTTTTTGAAAGAGCTCTTCAATACCACAGGCCCAATAGTGTCCAAATGAAGCTCTTGATACAAAAAAGCAGTGAAATCGAACCACAAAAGAATCAAACATGAAAGCCAAAAAAACAAAAACAAAAACATAATAGTAGTAAACAAGGCAGAACAAAAAGCAAAGTTAGCTCTAGATATACACTATGGCTGACAGCAAGTGAGGGAATGAGCAGAACCAGTGTGCATATATATACTCTCTAAAGGGGATGGAGATACTGCCCCAGTATACTGCTTAGCTCTAGAACGTTCCAAGGATGCTCTGTGCGGGGACAGACTCACTCACTTCTGTGAGTCACCAGAGACCACCAAAAGAACATGAGAATCAACTATACAGGGAAAAAAATCCCTAGTAGCCTGAGACCACTAACTCTGGAAAATATTAAATCTCTGTTTCAACTTGCCTGTTTCTTTTGGGCCAATGGCACTGCTCCCACAGAGACCACCGAGCTCTCTCTTTGTCTTCATATTTTGCATGTCGTGAAGCATAGGCGTCATCAGACAGATCTTCTACCTAGGTGTTAAAGTGTTCATATAATCATATAAGAACAGTAAATGCTTTAGTCATAGATTTTGAACATCCTAAAAATATACCTGATGGTAATGCAGTTCAGCCATAAGGAGAACAAATACAACCAAAGTTTTCTCCTGTAAGTTTGGGTTTTTAAGTTAAAGATTTTGAAGAACATATTAATACAGAAATGGTTCTTCAGAACATAATTCTGTTGAAGGTGAGAAAGGGTAATCTTTTTTGGAATTCAAGGTCATGCAGACATCAAACAAGTCTAAAGGTAAAAATGGAGAGAGAAATTCATTTGTTTCCTTAAACTAATCTACTCATCCTCTCTCTTTTTCCCACACGCAAATATACATAAGCACTCTCTCCATCTACATTTATTCATCATATTATTCCAGTGAAATTGCCAGTTAGCCTCCTGTACTCTTGCTATTCATGCTTGTCTTACTGCAGTTATTTCCTCACCCCAATATCCTGTGTATATCAATTACAAGAGCCATTGGGCATGGCATCCAGAAGTCCAGAGGGCCACCCCTTGAGGGCAGGCTCAGTGACTGCATCATACAGGTGCCTGACTGCTTCTGCCAGAGGTAAAAGAGGCTGTCAGCTACAGAAGGCAAAACATGGGGAGCATCTAGGGACACTCCTAACAAACTATTTTCTGTAGAAGATCTCTGGCTAAGTAATTGTGGGGGAATGTAGAAAAGAGCTGGTGAGGACAAAGGGTGTGTAGCTGTGGGGAGGAACAAGGGATAAAAGCTTCCCTTCTTGGCTTAAATTTCTGCTAAATAGGAAAAGAAAATATCCTGAAAATCACATCCTGGAAGCAAGCAAGTTCTCATATTACAAACAAGGATGCAAGACAACCATCAGAATAGTACGTTATGCATTCTTTTAAGAAAACAAATACAGTCCTTCTCTGCATTTGCAGGTTTGATCTCCATGAATTTGATTATTCTCAAGATGCCTGCTTGCCCCCCCCCCCGTCTCCATTCTCCCTCTTCCATCTCCTGGTCTTTTGCCCAGGCCTGCTGCCTTCCTTTCCTGTGCTCTGGCAAAAGGTAAGCGAATGGAAGAGGGAAAGGTTTGTGTACGTGCAAATCTTCCTCCCTCCATTTACTTGCCTTTCACCCAGGTGTGCAGAAAGAAGGCAGGCCATGTGGGTGACAGGCAGGAGAACGGAGTGGGGGAGGTGTTTCCCTCTCCATTCACTTGCCATTTTCCCTGGGTGTGGAGAAGAAAGGCACACCCACCCAGGCAAAAAGCAAGGGAATGGAAAGTGGGGAGCCACTCATGGGGAAAGTTATTTGCTCCTTTTTTTTTTTAACTTGCATGAGGAATCTGCACCCCAAACCCTCATGAAAGTTGAGAGGCCACTATATTCCAAGCAGAAAGTAACGTGAAATGTCAGCATTTTTACTATGTGCTTCAAATTTAATTTAATTTAAATATTATTATCAATTAGAACAGGTTGCTTACCTGTAACTGTGGTTCTTCGAGTGGTCATCTGTGCCATCATACACTAGGAGCTTTAGCGCCTGCGCGGTAGCGTTCGGAAACTTCTAGAGCTTGTTCGCTTGGCGGGAACCCCTCCCCCACGCCGGTACTGCGCATGCTCCTCCCGCCGAGCAACGGTCTCTCCTCAGTTCTGTCGTCCGCCGTAGAACCTACAGGGACCTGAAAGAGAGGGGAGGAAGGGCGGGTGTGTATGATGGCACAGATGACCACTCGAAGAACCACAGTTACAGGTAAGCAACCTGTTCTTCTTCTCGTGGTCTCTGTGCCTTCATACACTAGGAGACTGTGTAGCTTACCGGTCGGACGGCGGGTCAGGTCCTACAGCACGGAAGCCAACACCTCACGTCCAAACCGGGCATCTCTGCGCGACCGGCAGTCGAGCCTGTAGTGGCGCACGAAGGTCGACGGTTGGGACCAGGTCGCCACACGGCAGAGTTCATGCAGGTCAACTCCTCGCAGGAGGGCCGCAGAAGTAGCCACCGCTCTGGTGGAGTGGGCTCGAAGCAGGACTGGCGGAGGCTTCCTCGCGAGCTCATACGCCAGTTCAATAGTCCTCACCACCCACTTGGAGAAGCGCTGGGTGGACACTTTTAGGCCCCTCCGACGTCGCCCATAGCAAACAAAGAGATGCGGCGTCTGTCGGAAGGAAGCAGTCCTGTCCTTGTAGAAAGCCAATGCCCGACGCACGTCCAGGGAGTGGAGGGACCGCTCCAACGGT